>JAHLJT010005437.1:90532173-90657100 GCA_031308135.1 Acheta domesticus | reverse complement strand
ACACATAATATAAAAGAATTTCAATTTTGAAATAAATTGGTTTTAAATTCATAAGCATAAACCTGGTTTAGCATTCGTACCAACGTTCAATTACTCTGTACATTGAATGTTAAAGAGGAATTCTCATTTAACTAGTCGTTGATTTCAAGTACATCATCAAGAAAGTTATTGTATAACGATTTTGTTATTCTCTAGAAAACAAGGGAAGAAAATATCTCCATCGCATGAGAGAATGAAATACTACAGTAACTTGCTCCATGTGGAAACGTTGTAATGCACAAATGTCTCTGCAATGCGAATACAAACCTCAGTCCTGGCAAAACGTATTTTTCCATTGTATTAACTTGTAAAATGCGAATCATTACAAGATGTAACACATAAAATGAATCAATTGGGAAATAGCAATAAACATTAAAATAAATAAATAAATAAAATTAAAAAAAAATTTAAAAAAAGTTACCACCCTTCTCCATTAAAATGAAACACTTAATAACCCTTTCCTTATTCAATTTCTATATACATGTCATTGCTTACTTTCTTACCACTATTGTCACGAAAAAAAAAGCAAAACATTGCCTCTTTTCCGTAACTTCAAACAGAAATGTTGCAAAGTTCATTTGGGCTTCTTTTGGCTGTCACCTCTCGGTGAAAGAATTTTCCTGTTTCCCCAGTCATAAATATAAAACAATTGCTAAAGTGAAAAGCCTTTTCGATCGATATTACGGCAACAAATTTATTCACATGAAGTGGAAACACACATAGTATGTATTTTCCTATTGAAGTTCGAAAAGTCGTGAGAACATACGAAACATACAAAACTGATTACCTCTTCCAACTTCACAATACTTTCCGCTAAAATATCTATCTTTTCCATCGCAATTAAGGACAAATCAAAACTGGTTTAACCGAACTTTTCGCAACAAAATGCAGAGTATAATATCTAACGATTAAAAGGCAAGAGTATAATGAATTACATATCACAGTACTATCATGGAGGAAAAATTACAACAGCATACAACAGGAGGGTCACTCTTAGTCGGCGGGCGGACACGGCCGTGTTAAAGGGACGTCGTATAACGAACTTCTGTTGAAGTAGTTGCATAGACGTTTGTAGATGTCGCAGTAGTCGCGTACGGAAAGCGTACTGCTCTTTGCCATTGATTTATAACGTTCCATGCATGTTTCGTAGAAAGTAAATAATTAATATTTAAAAATTGCGTTTGGGAAGGGCAATGTGGAAGGTAACTTGTAAATTGAAAGACATATTTTTAGAAACAAAAAACATATTTATTTTTTTCATTTTCTACTACAAAATTCAATATGGGTCATAGAAATTTAAATCATACAGTATAAAATGATTCTAAAAAAATAATAATAAAGATTCACTCTAAGAATTAAAAACTTATAATTATAATATAAAATAAACACTGTAGAACTAACCAAAATTCTATCATTTACATTACAAATGTGGAAATTTTAACAAAAGAATGTCAAAAACTGAAAAAAAATCAATCATTGACAACTTGAAATCTTAAAATACAAATAGGCATGACTGAACTCAAAATTGCAATGAAATATGTTACAACAAAATGTTTTATAAAGAATGCACACAATATAAAAAATAACAATAATAAAAGGAGACTAAAATTAACAATGATAATTAACCACACTCGTTGAAAATGCAATAGAACATAATCATTAACATTTTGAAAGTTGGCATTGTATTAAACATTAAAGAAGACTTATTACTCCATTAAAGGCTTATTACTCCTTATACCTCCATTAAAAGAAGTAATAAGTCATTCTTCTGAATATTTTGCAGGCCCCTCAATATCTGCATAAGTTTATCAAAGACGGATTACAAAAGTGCAAGAAACAATCAGGAAAACATATTTTATGTAGACCAATAGTGTCAAGCCTTTGAACATGTTTCAACTCTGAATATAACATGATGACACTATTGTCATTAATTGGATAAGTAGTTTTTGCATTGACTGGTATAAGAATGAAGAGGGCCTGAAATTAGGACACATACCAATATTAATTTCAGTAAGCAAGCAGAGAAAACTAAATGAAAACTACAATATATACATTTTACAAAATAAGAAAACCAATATACAAATACAACAAGTGGGTATAATCTTTCTGCAATGAAAGCTAATACTTAGAAACACAGATGTTATACAGGTATATGAGTTAAAGAAAAACATGGTGCTACTATGATTATTTGAATTGTTATAACTTAATAATGATGGAATAAAGAAAAAATTAAAATATCTTATACTTTTGTATGGTTTCAAAGAAATGTACTATGTATTTTCAATGGCACTTTAATCTGGCAGTCAGCATTTCCACATGAAAAAATATTCAGTGACTTTTGCCAATAAATAAATGAAAAAAGATGTTCCTTTTGTTGATATTCAAATGAAGCAACATTTGCTACAAGAATTTGTGTTTGAATCTGAAGAGTTTTCCTACTTTTATCAATACATTTCACAAATATATAATTCATTTTGTGCTCATAAATCACATTACTCACCAACAATATAATTCCAATTTTACGGTATAAGGTTAATTTTCAATTTTAAACTTTACTTCATTCATTTCATTGAAAATTCAGAGTATCCTCTGAATTTAGACGATTTAGAAATGATAATCCTTTTTCTAGAATTATTTTTTTAACATTTTTTTAAATGTATGTACTTATTTTCTAGTTTTAATTTTCCTAATTGCAATAAAAATATCCTTTTTTTTTGCATTGGAAAAACTTGCTTATTTGGTTTGTAGAAAGAAATATTTTGTTCTCAAATTCCTCCAATTCAATACATAAATTAATTCCGAACTCCACTACATTTTTAATCCATTTTCTAGAAACCTTTTTCATACACAAAGAAGATTATTAAAAATATTTTGAATGATGGTTCTTCAATTCTGTTCAACAATTTTCATTTTCCTCACATTTCTGATAATATAGATCCAAATTAATACAATCAAATATATTTTGAATAATTACGTTAGTATTCTGTTCAATCATCCATTTACATTTTTATGACTAAGACATTTAAATTTATTGAATCATTGAAGCTCATTATGACCCCCCCCCCCCACAAAAAAGGTTACAACCCTAATGTCAGTAACATCCAGAAAAGTATTATTATTATTATAAGATACCGAATTTTAAAAAAGTTTATTTTATATTGAATCTCTCATAGCAAACTTAGAAGACAATTACTTAAAAAATTGTTAATGGCTGCAGTTTGGTATCACCCGCTGATCAATTCTACCCAGCTGTTAATCGCTTCATTTTTGAAACACTAAAGTAAATCTTATAAAGTAAATTTGTGCCATGTGCGTGCCATGCTAGACATTAAGAAACCCAAATCGTGGGGATTTGTGCAGATATACTTGTATTAACTAGTAATGTACTTTCATTTCCCCTAAGTATCACAGAATTTTCTCTGGGATTTTGTGTCTATCATTAACAAGAATAATAATAATAATAATAATAATAATAATAATAATAATAATAATAACTCCACCTAGGGAGTACACGACCTTGGAGTTGGTGGTGGAGCTTGAGTACCCCCATGAGCCTTAAAGCTACGTCAGTGGTAGCCTAGCTACCGGTAGGGCCTCCCTTGCTGAATAGGTTGAAGGTGAGGGGTCAGACGAAGAAGTACTCCATTTTGAGGAGAGTGGGAAGTAAGTAGAGAGGGAAGGGTCATGAACCTTTGGACTTCCTGTTGTCGGCCCATAGAGGGTACAGGAGAGAAACTGGTTTGGCACACCAGGCCACTGATTAGAGTGGAGGCCCGAACCTTGCATTAGCCAGCGAAGGAGGCTGCCTTCAGCAGTCAGTGAAAATCCCGTAGGGTTTAGTAATGCCGACTGGCGATCGGAGGGACCCCTTGCTGGGCCCTGCGGGGGGATGCCCCGAGGCCACTGTGGGTCGCAGTAACGGATGGCAGGAAACAACCGAGGGTTAAGTGTGATCTGTGAACTCGAACTTGCGTCCTGCGAATCTTCAATTCAAACCAATGAGCAAAATGGATAGAACAAGCAATGTAATGAATCTTAACGTGCCTTGTTCTACCAATGTCCCATACCTGCTCAGAAACCGAGCTAATGTCACCTTGTCGACGTCTGGCCATCCACGGATGCTAGTCCCAGGGACCCAGAGCCGGCAGTAGCTCGAAGCCATCGTCAGAGATGGACCCGGGATGAATTAAAGGAGGTGATGTGGTGCTTTTACTACGCAAAACCGAAAAATGGGGGCTCTGAAATAGAGTTTTCAAGGTATGGAGAGAGCGAACCCCAGATATGAGACCTACCCTAGACTCAAAGAAGCTTGCAAGTCAACGACGATACATACTCAGCAGTGGAAAATTCACAGCAGATCAACTTGCTGACATTGAGAGAAATGCGGAATATGTACTTCGCTCGAACAATCCACATGACGAACATGTAGAACTTGAAAATGATGATCCCGTGGAAGGTTCATCGCTTTCCAGTGAAACACACGTCAGTGGTGAAAACTCATCTGGCAATGAATTACACGATAAGGACATGATGCGAAATCTCCTTCGGCGCGAGATAGAAAGAGTTAGTCACTTCCGTTTGAATCTCGCGAACCGTTGAGGAGAATATACGAAAATGCAAAGCTAAAAGAGTGATAGAAACAGTTAATTCTGTCTTAAATGAGGTGGTGGAGACCCCAGGCAGAGATCTAGATATTACTGAAATCAATCACATCATATATGCAACTGGATATCTAGTATCTCAGATATTTTGGGGCCAGCCAAGAACACCGACGGCCGACACCAAAACAGAGTAAACAGCTCTGTACCCCCATGGATGAACAAGAATTATGAAACGGATAGCCGACACCCCGGCGTGAAATATCATTCTTAGCTGAGGCATCTTCTAAATCAACGCACACCTCTAAAGTTCAACGAAAAATATTCAATGTTGAACAAAAATACCAAATTGAAAATGACACCAGCAGGCTAATGGTAGTTGAGAAGCTAAAAGAGAAAATTCAAGCATGGGCTCAACGAATAAGAAGGTACAAACGTAGAATAGATTTCCGTGTACAGAACCGGTTGTTTGAAACAGACGCGAAGAGATTCTATCGCAATCTGACTCAAAAACCGAATGGCAAAGCTGTTACTCCTTCAAAAGATGACGTCGAAGCATTTTGGGCAGGAATCTGGGAAGAGAGCAGATCCTACAACAAAGACGCATCTTGGCTTCAATCTGAAGTTGATGCTGCCGATGAACTTGTAGAAACAGTGGAAGATGTTCACAATTCTCGGAAGAGGACCTCTTCCAAGCAATTAAGAACATGGGAAACTGGAAGTCCCCCGGGATTGATAAGATCCAGATTTATTGGATTAAGAAATTAACAGCAATACATTCTCATCTAGCAAAGGCTGTTAATAAAATTTTTGAAAACCCAAAGGAAATCCCGGAATGGCTCACACGCGGCATCACGTATTTGCTACCCAAAGCGGGAGACAGCTCTTTGGCGAAGAACTACAGGCCAATTACTTGTCTGCCAGTACTGTACAAAGTTATAACTTCAGCCATAGCTGACAAAATGTATAGACATCTAGATAAGAATCATCTAATGCCAGCTGAACAAAAGGATGTCGTAAAGGCTTCTTATGGCTGTAAGGAAAATCTTGCTACTGAATAAAGTCATCTTGAATGATGTAAAGAAACGCAAACGTAATTTGAGCATGGCTTGGATTGACTACCAAAAGGCCTTTGATAGTGTACCACACGATTGGATTTTGAAGACCCTGGAGATCTATCGATTTCATCCTAGACTTGTTGAGTTTTGCAAGGCTAGTATGAAGTCGTGGAGTACCAGGTTACTAATCCACAGCGGAAAGGAAGCAGTAGAAACAGAAGTATTCAGATTAACAGGGGTATTTTTCAAGGAGATTCACTATCCCCTCTGCTGTTTTGCATTAGTTTGATCCCACTATCGAGACAGTTGTCGCAAGCTGACTTTGGTTTTAAGCTCCATGGTGATGAAAGGCCAGTATCACATTTGTTTTACATGGATGATCTGAAAGTGTTTGCAAGAATGAAGCGATTCTCTCCCAAATGCTGTCTGTCGTGAATGACTTTAGCAATGACATCTGCATGAAGTTTGGTCTTGACAAGTGTGCAAAAATCAATTTAAAAAGAGGGAAACTCACAACGTCTGAGAACATTGAAATTGATACGCACACTGTGATTCAAGATCTTGAGCCAGGTAAAACTTACAAATATCTGGCATTGAAGAATGTGAAACCATCTCGAATGACAGAATGAAAGAGAGAATTCGTAGGGAGTATTATAGAAGAGTGAGACTGGTCCTGCAGTCCGCTCTGAATTCCAGGAATAAAATATCTGCAATAGGTAGTTTGGCGGTACCTGTAGCCGAATACAGTTTTGGACTAGTGGACTGGACTGAGCAAGAAATTCGCACCATGGATCGAAAAACCAGAAAACTGCTGACAATGCATCACGTTTCCCACCCTCGAGCTGATATACATAGACTTTATGTGTCACGTAAGGAAGGAGGAAGAGGCCTCAGACAAATTGAGGCCTCCTGGCACAACGCAATAGTCGGGTTGGGTAAGTATGTAGTCAGCCATCAAGACGACCCTCTAATGAGGCAGGTCATGAAATCTGACCGAAGAATAGGAAACAGAGGCATTGTTAGTGTAGCAAGAAACATTGCGAAGAAAACTAGGCAAGACACGTCGAATAACACAGACACTGAACTTCTGATGCTGCTAAACATGAAGTGTGAGACACAAAAAATGTTAAAGAAATCGTGGAGAGACAAACCACTCCACGGTCAATACCTAAAAAGAATGGACAAGGTGCAGATCGATAAAGATCAATCATTTATGTGGCTTAAAAGGGGAAGGATGAAGCCAGAATCGGAAGCACTTGTAATAGCTGCCCAAGATCAGGCCTTGAGAACACGACATTATGATAAAGCGGTTCTCAAAATTTCCCAAGATGACAAATGCCGCATTTGCCTGGAGCAAGTAGAAACCATTGATCATATTGTCTCAGCTTGTCCAATCCTAGCAAAGACCGAATACCTTAAAAGACATGACAGGGTGTGTAGCTACCTCCACTGGCAGATCTGTACCGCCCTCGAAGTTCCAAACACATGCCCCAAGTGGTACGAACACTCACCGAAACCGGTGACGTCTGTTGGATTGTGTACGATATTGTACGACCAACAAATTCAAACTGATCGCACGATAGCGGCAAACAAACCGGATATAGTTATCCGGGATTTGGCGAAAAAATCGTGTTTACTTATCGATGTTGCTGTACCTTGCGATCAAAACGTCGTTACCAAGGAGGCAGAGAAACGTCTTAAATACAAGAGTTTGGAAATCGAGATCAGCCGAATGTGGGGCGTAAAAGCACAGGTCGTCCCGATAGTTATCGGAGCTCTGGGATTTGTTCCGCAAAATTTGAGTAAGAACTTGTCTAAACTCCCAGGTAATTCAAAAGACTGGGAAGTGCAAGAAATAGCTTTATTTGGAACAGCCCACATTTTGCGTAAAGTATTGTAGAGGCACTGATAGTCACCGAATCTGCTCCTTAGGTAGTTGGTTGCAACCTGGAGTAGATTTTATATTCAGCCGACTCATAAGATCTTTAGTCGTGATGTAATGGAATAATAATAATAATAATAATAATAATAACAACAATAGAAGTCTCCACTTTTGTGACCAACGAGATCTCACTTTAAAATATAAATATAACACTTAATAATATTTACAACAACAAAACTAAAACTTGCTGGAAATTATTTATTTGGTTTTTTCTTTCTTGCAGCATCCCCGATACAACAATTTACTTTCCAACAAATTTTTTGATTGAAAAGTCAATGATAAAATTTAAAATTGCTACATACAAGTCATCTTTATGTACTCTGCAAGAAAGACCTTGAAGGGGAATAGCCATGGCACAAGCCTTCAGCTCCTCAGACAAGTGTGGCTTGTACCCAGTTTTCTGTAATTGTTGAAGTATCGAATAAAAATTTTGAACATTTCTGAAGCCAAAGTAGAATTTAGAGTGGTACACTCGCCACATGTGGTATTGTTCAAGGAAGGTTCTGAATGAGTACAATGATAAATATTTTGGAAACATTGGAAACAAGAGGAGCGGAAATGGTAATTTGAATATTTACGAAGGAAAGATACCAGCAAATTTTGGGCAGAACCAAATATCCCTTCTGTGGTTTCATTACAGAGTGTATTTACCCAATCGGTGTATTCTTCAACCTCCTTGCTCACTGAACACAGTGAAGCCAAAGAAGTTGAAGAATTTCCCTCCCTGAATAAAGTTTCCAATGAATGAACAGGCTCACTTCTAGCAGATTTGGAGTTCAGCAAATCTGTGAGTAGGGCAATAAGCAGGCCTTGGGTATTTGCGTTGTTACGTCAGATGCATCATTCACTTGTCTAACGTACACTTGATGCGCTTATTTATGTAGTTTCTAACTCGCCTTCCCGGCGCCCTCCAAACTTGCTATTACATTAAAAAATTACGTAAAATTGCTACTGTCTGAATTTCTAATTTGAATTTCACATCGCGGTTATCCAAATCTTTAAAAATCACAAACAGCTGTTTGTTTACGCACATCAGACACGTCATTCCCTTATCTACTGTACATTTTCGTCACGGATTCACTAATTCTTTTTATTAAAAAAAACGATAACTACTGATCTGATTTCGTTCGTAGGTGGTTTAAAATCTACACTAAAAATTGTGCCACTGGGCCTTAATGTCCAAATCCTGTTTTATTAGCGTATTCCCGTAATCCGCAAAAATGCATATACGCGAAATCACCGTCACTCTTTGAAACTGGTACTGGTATAGTGTGATAATATTATCGGAGGTTGGCAATAGTTACTACAGCTTAATACAAGTCATCAAATATCAAGGTCAATTAAACAATTTGATTTAGATTTAAATTAAAAATAATTATGAAAATAACACTGCATATATTATTATAATTAATAATAACGTGATGAACGAAGCTCAAACACAAAAGGGGGGAAGGCACCGTCACACCGAAGTGTGTCGGTATTCAGATGGCAGGTGTGCCCATTACATTTGTAAGGGAATGGGCGCCAAACGAACACTTACACACCCGGCACGAACACATCCGGCACCAGCTTATGAGCACCTCAGGGGTGAGCACTGTTTCAATGAGGACATGCACAGGGTTTGGCAGAAACAAGCTTTTTCGAATTTCCTTCAATGTGTTGTTCGCTTGAAGGGCGAAAACTCGTTTATTAATGCTTTGGCTTACGTATGATTTTCTTCTGGTTTCTTCAACTAATTCTTTAAAATTTACTTTAGCTCGACACTTGCTCAAATTTCTAATTGTTCCTTTAAACTGTCTTTATAATGGCAATTATTGATGACATATGCAAGTGGTAGGTTCATGCCTCGAGTCTACGAATTGCACTCCTGTTCCGACGGGCGCAGTCACAGGTAGGTTGACGAACAGGTGCCGCCGTCTCAGGCGTAGCAGGCGGGGTCGCAGCTCACGTACCCGGGAATTCGCCTCGCGCCGACAGGAAGTTGTAGAGATGAACCACGTACGTTGAATAGCGGGCGAAAGCCGTCAAACGCCACTTTCCCCGTATTAATGCAGCCACGATAGCTCGGCTGATTAATTAAATGCTGGTCCGCCGAATGGATTAAATTCCACAGAATTGTGTTCGGATGGTCAGTGCTGAGTCCGTAAATCAACTTTAGCTGTCGTCGTCGACCACTCCTCGACGTGAATTTATATATAAGTTAAGACTAAAATGCTTTCTCGAATCGTTTTTGCTCTCTCAAGTTTTGATTCTATCTGCCCAAGTTTCTCTTCTCTCGCCAGCCTCTGTCACGTACCCCTACTCTTCCTTACATGGCAGCCTTGCCCTATCACGTGATTGCAATTTCTAATGTTATTGGCCGAAATTTTGTGTTCTGGAAGACTCTACTCAAGTCGGAAGCTAAGAGGGCACTTCTTCGGGTGATGTCATTTTCTGGGCATCCCATTGGCTCTCTTTGTTGTTTGAGATTTCGCCAGCGCCGCAGAGACAGACAATGCAAGCCCACCCGGCCGCCTTTGTGTCGCCTTATGTGTTTTGGGAATTTTCCTAACCTCTTAATCGACTAGTTCCGGTTCCTATGTTGACAAGGCTGGACCGTCAGTCCGATATATCGAGTAGTATATCTCTGTAACACGTGGCATGACGAGTCAGTTTTGTATTGTATTATGAGCATTAATAAACAAAACACACAGTTACGTGTGCATTTGTGACATTTATAAAGTGTTTTTATGAAGTGTTTACCCAAACCCTGCATGCAATAATTTACTCGGTATAAGGAGTTGTGGGATTGTGTTGATTGAACGTAGGAAAAAGGGGAAAAACAAGAAAATGGCCGACTTAGAAGAATACGTGCAAGATTAGCTTATCGCATAAACAATCGGCTAACGAAACCCCTAGTATTTGGTAAAAACATGGCACAGGAATGGAAAACGTGGAAAGTGTTGTACAACTGGTACTCAAAAGCAATACAGTTGGATAAAGAACAGCCCGAAGTCCAAGTTAGGACTGAGACAGAGAAAGAGAGAGAGAGAGAGAGAGAGAGAGAGAGAGAGAGAGAGGCCGTGACAGGGAGCGGGAAGAAGAAACAGGAACCTCTTGAACATTCTTTTCCATTTTTGCTGGTCCGGCGCTGGTACCCCATCTGCACAGACGTGCAGAATCTGCAACTATATGTGAAAGAGAGAGACGCGGAGACGAAGATACGGAGAGAGAATAAAACGGGTAAAGAAGGGTGAAGACACAGAGAGAGGGAGAGACGGGGAGAAAGATACGGAAGAGAGGCGGAGAGAGCGAGACGAAGCGAGAGGGAGACACGGAGAATGAGGGAGATTTAGGCCAGAACAAGGTCCGCAGAGTTTCGTACTTTAATATTTACCGTTAACGTCTTGAATAGCGACTTGCAAAGAATAGAACTGCCCGGTATACATTTAACTATTACGTCTCTGTTGTCCACTGAGATGTCTAAACAAAAATGAGGACGCGGTGCGTTTCCACAGGAAGAGCCAAGCGACCACAACGCCGGATGCAGTAATGAGGTCGCTTCACTTGACGAAAAGCAAAAGAAAAAAAAAACTTACCGTACGGTCGGAGAAGCGAGTAACGTTGTTTTTCAAATTCAAGTGAAGAACGTTGGATAACGTTTTAATGTCTGCGTCACAGTAAATCGGTACATAGTATATCCTCTCAGTGTGAAAATTTTGTCAGTACCGTCCTTACGTTACTGGCGTTGTTATAATTTACGCGCAGTTGAAAATGTCTGCTACACCGGATATTGTGATCGATGAAAGCAGCGTTCCACCATCACGCGGACCGTCAAAAAAGCGGAAGACATCGTAAGTACTTAACATTTCCAATTTTTGTTCCTTTTTCTTTACTCGATTTCTGAAAATTTTATATTATTCTAGTTTGAACGAAGAAGTAAATACGGACTAATTAGAAAATCGAATGATGGGAGGGAATGTGCCAAATGGATTCAATGGCGAGGATTGTGGATGAGGGAGACGAGGAAGATCCATACAAACTCCCGTTGATGGCACAGTTTGGTGCTGTCGAAACTGACATGAAAGTGAATCCACAAAGACACGGCTCGTCGCCGACCCCTTGTGTCTGCTTTTCTTTCATTCACCTCCAAACAAGTCGTAAGTACAATATATTAAATTTTTATACTTGCTTTTCAAAGAATGAAGTGAAAAAACTTTTTTGTATGTTTTAGAAATGTCTAGGATTCGTTGAAGGAGCAAGTGAAAGCAACGGATCTTTCAGAAAATGGGATGCTGTTTCAACGGGGGTTACTTTTGAAATAACTGCGGCGAGAAAATATTCTTCCAAACGTTTGAATGCAGACAAGTATGCCATCACACTACAGAATAAACATAGCTATTTCTTACCTACAAGGTATAAGGCAATTATAATATTTTTATGCACGTCTTATTAAAGTTATTATAACATTTCATTTTGAAATTTAGATATACTAAATTTATGGACAAAACGAATGTTGGAAAAAAGTCGAGACCGCATATCATTGACTTTGGTATAAATCCTTGTAATAAAGCGAGTTATATTTGTTTATTGATAAGAAAAATTGAAGAAAAAACACTAAGGAAAACAATATGGAATTATGTGAGAATATATTTAAAATATTACTCTCTGCCTTCAAGTTTTAATTTTTCATGAATTGTATTTGTTTTTTAAATATATAAAAAAAATTTATGATCATAAAATATTATTTTTATTGACCTCTTTCCTACATCCATCATTCAAAGTACCAAAATAATTTTCATTATCACAGATTTGAAAATAAGTTATAGAAAGTAATTTCAAAATAAATTTATTATTGTACTAGAAAGACAGGATTATTGTACTTCTTTATTCTACATCAATAATTGCAAAATAAATCAACATTGCAATCAATTAATGAATGGTTTTAAGAAATTAAAAAATTGTGAGAATAAACTATTTGTAGTAATTGAAAATGGAATTTTCAGAATAAATATTCCCTCATTCAATTAAAGTAATTTGCAAACAATTGAATGAGATGAAATAAATTTATTACACACACGTATTATTTTCAATGTTTTATTCCCTCCATCAATCATCACAAAATAATTTATCTTATCATTCATTTTAAAGTAATTAGCAAGTAATTTAATCTACAATTATTATAAATCTCATTTATTCCATATCATTATTATTTCAACGTACTATTCTCCTAATGTATCATTTTCCAATAATTCAACATGACTTATTTTCATTCCTTTATTCCTAATGGAAATCTTTTTATAGGAATCCTATGTACGAAGTGTCAGGGTAAAGTACTGCAATATTTCATTCAAACATTTACTTTTTCAATATATACATTTCAATTGGAAAAAAAATTGACAAACATATTGCTTGAATTTCTTGATCAGCACCTTCATAAATCTCAATTTCTGCATTTTCTGAAATAAATAAAAAGAATTAAAACAGGAAAAACGAAAAGAAACAACATCAACAACGATTAAATACAAAAATGACTCACCAGAGGAGGAGGCGTTGCAGCTGCTCTGCCCCGCAGCTGGATGTTGGCAGCACTGGAGGGGGCGCCGTGGAGACGCTGGTGGGGAGTGCCCCACTCCTGAGGGGCCCCTTGCTGCTGCCTCGCCCATGGGGGGCCGTCGGCGTCGACGGTGGCGCACCTTCCTGCTGAGGAGGTGGTGGACGCTCCTGACGCTGTGACACCTGCCGTCCATGTAGCAGTGCACATGGTCCACCAACAGCGTATGCCAAGTTCCCCGCCCACGTTGCAAATGGGTACGCCAGTCTACTTTGAAGCTCTCTTGGAAAACATTTATTTCTGTGAAATCACACCTATCGAAAGAAAGGGCTGCTACATAAAGGATTTATTAGGAGACCACTTTAATGAGGGCGCTCACCGCTGTGAATGCGCATGTGTTTAACTAAATTACTGCGCGCTGTGAAACTCTTTTGACAGACGGAACATTCGTAGGGGCGCTCACCACTGTGGATGCGCATGTGACTACCTAAATGACTACTCCGTGAGAAACTCTTTTGACAGACGAAACATTCATGAGGGCGCTCACCGCTGTGGATGAGCATGTGCTTAACTAAATGACTGCTCTCTGTAAACGTCTTTTGGCAGACGGAACATGCATAAGGGCGCTCACCGCTGTGGATGCGCATGTGACTAACTAATGTACTGCTCTGTGTGAAACTCTTTCGACAGACGGAACATTCATGAGGGCGATCATCGCTGTGGATCCGCATGTGCCTAATTAAATTACTTCGGTCTGTGTAACACTTTTGGCACAAGGAACATTGATGAGGGCGTTCACCAGTGTGGATGAGCATGTGTTTAACTAAATCACTCCTCTTTGTGAAACTCTTTTGACAGACGGAACATTCATGAGGGCGCTCGCCAGTGTGGATGCGCTTGTGCATAACTAAATCACTCCTCTGTTTGAAACACTTGTGACAGACGGAACATTCATAAGGGCGCTCACCGCTGTGGATGCGCATGTGACTAACTAATGTACTGCTCTCTGTGAAACTCTTTCGACAGACGGAACATTCATAAGGGCGTTCACCGCTGTGGATGCGCATGTGATTAACTAAATGACTACTCGATGTGAAACTCTTTTGACAGACGGAACATTCATGAGGGCGATCATCGCTGTGGATGCGCATGTGCCTAACTAAACTGCCTCTAATTGTAAAGCTCTTGAGGCAGTGATCACATTGATTAGACCGATCAGCGCTTTGGTTCCGCATGTGCCTTCTCTCGAAACTCTTATGTTCACTACCGCCTTCCTCGTTCTGCTCACTCCCAACTTCACATGCGCTTTCTGACTTGCTCGTACCACACACGGGCTGTTCTTCTACACGCCTTGCGGTATTCGTCATTGGGAGCTGCGAGCCACTCTCTGAGTGTTCGTCACGCACTGCACTCTCGCGTCCTCTCACTCTTCTCTTCCCAAGTGTCATGGACTGTCCATCGTGGCACGAATGTGCGCTGCAGTCTCCATGAAGAATTTCTGGCTTTGAGTCCACGAGGTCACTCACAGTGTCGCATTCTCCTCCTAAGGAAAGAAACACTTTCTTATTTTTGAGTTTTTATATCTTGGCGCATGAGGGCCTGTCATCAAGATGGAATATCTCAAGTCATTTCGGATCCTTCTGGATCGTGCCAATAGGTTTGTCATGAGCGCCAGCACTGCTCGATACATTCGCGATAAAGCGAAATCTAGCGGCACGAGCGAGAAAGAGGCAAAATTCCCTGAGGGAATCCATCGTGAAGACAGGACCCCGCCCGTTAAGAAGGAAAAATCCAAGTATAGGACCACATTTTCCGTTTTGGAAAATTTGTCCAATCTGGCAAATATAACGAGGAAACATCTCTGGCTGCTATTTGGAAGACGGCAACGTGGCTCAATTGCTGTAATCTGAAATATTGCATGGCAAAAGCTGTAACGTCTAAGTGTGACAAAGACCATACAGCGGACGTGTTTAGGTTAGTGATAGTTCTCTTCTAAATGGGACGAAAACTGAATCCAGTTGTTAGTGAAGATTTGTTCAGAGGACTCAGAATACCTATACGAAGGTGATAAGAAAGTATCTTGTTATATTATCTTATTAGTAAAACCAGTACGCAAAAGATGAATAGTTATCGGGGAAAATATATATGAGGAAAGATTCAATACGTTTTGATCTAGAGAGGGTTTTCCAACTGGCGGCCCACCGGAACGTTTTGTGCGGTTGAAATTAATGCTCGCTAATGACCTAGATGTTGATGCGACCTTACATTTTAAGGCGATTGTGTACCAAAAGCTATATGCAATTATTCAGAAAACCTGAAAAAGGATTGCAGCGTACAGGCCATTTTGAATAAATGTAGCGGGGCTACAACTATTTACACACATTTTCTCACACTATTGGAATGTTGCGTAATATTGAAAAATCCAAATTCCTGTCCTACAACCATCCTAACGCAAGTTAAAAAATTCCAACCCAACGAATTAAAACAAGCGCCTCTGGTACATACTTTTGCGTTTATTTGGATCGTCAGGAAAAGTAGTCATTTCTTACTTTTAATGAAACAGGTACAAATTGAACTAAAACAGAATGAATGAAACATGAACTGTTACAGTATTTATAATACATAATATAGAAAAACCAAAACTAATTTTAGAAGGGTCTGCATTGATTACATTGAATTGATCTTCCAATTTTTGAATATCATAATCAGCGATCAAAACTTTGTTTAAAAAAATACGCAGGCAGCTCATCCATTTCAGTTAAGAGTATTACAAGAATTCACTCTTTCATGGAAGGCTCTTCAAAATGGAGAGCATAAAAGAAGAAAAATGGAGATATCTAAACTTAACATCAAGGTAAGAAAATTCTATACATAACGAACATTCTGACCCCAACGTGAAATGAACTCGTTTGATTGAAATGTTTCATGAAGAAACAAAACACGTGCGAGCAGGCGGTTCTCAACCATTATCTCTTCGGTTCAAAAATGATGAAGAGGTTATCTGAGGTGTCAGTAATAAAACTACAAGGAGTCTTATGCAACTCCTGTGCGTGATTTATTCACACACCACTTTGCATAGGAAATCATGAACATTTTCTACTATTGTACCCTCTATTTACACGGCGAAACGTTTATTACCACAATACAAAGAAGGTTGTACAAGACAACTCCATTCCATTAGCATGCAAAATGTATAATGGCGAGCAGGCACATAATCACCGTCACACCTGGATATTATTCGGTTGGTAAAAATTGTACGCATAGTTTAGGTGCTAGTTTTGTTCACATACACTAGAAAGACGGCCATACTGAAAAAAAAAACTTTTTCGGTATCGGGGGACCGCAAAACGTGAATTGGTTAACTTTCGAAATCGATTTCCCGCCGTATTACATAACTTTATACTACGAATATTACTCCGTATATCAAGAAAGTAAAAAGCCGTTCAACTGTGTAAAATAAGTGTTTTTTACTGGATTCATTTTTCTTTCCGAGCAAATAAATTCATTTCGTTTGTAAATAAAAGAATTTTCATGTTTCCATGCTTTTGCATGCAATACACATTTTTGCCCATAAAACAGTTTTTTTATCCAACTTTTTGGTGCTTATTAAGGTTCTGCCATTCACAATATCCAAGAAGTTTATTAGACAAAATATACTTAGGAGCTTATTTTCCAATTTTCGACGTTTCCTCTTCCAGACATCCAGTATGTATATGTTTTCAAGCTGAATGTTTTGCTGTGATAAAGGGTTCAGGCATATTTTATTTATATTTCAAGTGTACTATTGGTCAGTTTCTGTGTATGCATTTTTGAGATGATTATGTAATGTACAATCTCAACAAGCAATTACACCAGTTCAATTATGAAGGGAAATGAATGTTTCTATTTGTTAATTGTAGTCCACGGAGAGATTCCCACATCCGAGAACGGGTTGCCCTCGAGAGAACGTAGGCTGAATTGGAAAATCTAGGAGATTCCCCCTCACAACTTTCAGGTTCCATTGCGAAGGGAGAGGGAGTGAAAAGTAAATCAGATATTCTCCTTCAAGTGCTACTCAATTCTTGACAGGTAAATTCGAGGCAGAGATAATGCGAATGGGGCTCAGATCGAGGCGACGACGAATAAGGAAACCGAAGATGCACAATTCACAATAAAGACTGATTTTAAACCACTTACAAAGAGCTAACAAGAAGTAGGACTGATTTCCTGCAGGCCAGACAACTCCAAGGAAAGGAAATGGAAACTGGTTGGGTGTGGTCGCGAGTACGCGACCCTCCGCAGCAACCTGCGTGCCTTTGGAGAGTGAGCCACTGTTAACAAGTGCCTCGTTCACCATGCAACGGAATCTCGAACTTTGCTTCAAACTTGGAAAAACCTCCTCGGAAACCTTCGATATGATGAAGCAGGCCTCTGGCGATGATCCCACGAGCCACTCCAAGGTTTTCAAGAGAGAAGTTGTTCCAGGAGGGGAAGGAAGCTCGTCGAGGATGACTGGTCGCCAGTCAACATCAAGTGTAGACGACAATGAGACCGAGGTGAAACCACTTGTCGCCTCTGGTGTTTTTCGATCATCGCGATGTCATCCACAAGCAGTTTGTACCCTCTGGGCAAACCGTGAGGTGCTCGATCGTTTGCGGAAACAAGTGAACCGCGTGTGACAGGCCTCGGTCGTTCCCGGAAGCTCCACCGTGCCACACCGCGCTGTTGGCTCAGGAAGGCCCTACAGCCCAGACGTGGCTCCGCCTCACTTCCCTCTTCTCCTCCTGAAACGGCCCGTGAAGGACAATGTGTCGACTACATCGAGGACGTTCAAGCGGCTGTAACGAGGACCCTCAAAAGCTCTCCGGCCAGTGATTTCCAAAAGGCGTTCGTAGATGGCAAACGCGTTACTCTCCCTGTGTCCAAGCACAAGGGACCTACTTACAATACTATTACGGATTTTTTAACAATAAGTGCAATAAATTATTTGAAATAAAATCAGTCCACTACTTCATTGTACCTGGTAGTCACGGAAAAAAAGTAACTTGTATTCACGGTTCATTAGAAATACGGGTATCTATCCGATGTAAATACCTTTCTATAGACCATTAAGGTTAGAAACATATTGATAACGCGACTGTGTATACAACATTTGTGCGTCTGGGCATCCGGAATTCTATTTATCCGCCACTCCGTTCACTTGTCTGCCCATCCGGCTTTAAGCAGACTTTGTGGGACCAAACACGTATTTTGCATTAACAGTAAATCAAAAGCCAACTGTTGAAAGAAGTAGATACAACAACTTAACACAACTTGTTTCGTAATACTCACCCGCACACTGTTCGCTTTTAACAAGAACGATTCCAGTGCCCAAAGCCAAAGGGTCCTGTAGAAGAAAACAAAAAAATCTCAATTACTGAAATGCACGTGACACCAGTTCATTGACGTTTATTCGTTTTCACAGGGACATTGGGAAACCAGCATTTACTGCAACTATCACCTACGTGATTACTGGGTTCCAAACAACAACAAAGGTAACAATGACGTCAGTACAGGTGTTGGCGTAGGCGGCCAAATATGTTCAAATTTGGCGCCGTCATTTGGATACAATCATTTATAACAATTCCTTGGAGCTAATTAATTCCAAAGGCCCTACATGTCGAACATGGCGGGCTGGAGACCGCCGGTTCTCATCCAAAGAGAAGGGGGATTCATTTGTCGTAGCTAACTCTTTGAAACGAAGGTTTGAACTGCTTTCAAAAATGTCCGGCAGATATCGCCAACTCCTGGGCGCCGCGCAAGCAATATGGCACATTATCGACACATCCTCAGAATCAGACGCCTTTCCTTTTAACACGCGAAGAGATCGCAGTTTGAGAATCTGCGGCCGAGCGGTCTCCTCGCGCATCACCTCACTGGCTTCAAAGAGAAGTAAAACGCGCCTTTTCACGTCACTGAAGGTTGTATTATTACGTAAACTTTGTACAGCATTCCGAAGCGACATGCCGATAAATGTTCCATGATACGTGTTGGCGTGCGACCTCCGTGTCAATTTCGTAACACACGAGAGTAACAAGCTGTAAGAAAAACGCTGTCCTTGCACCCAGACAAAGGACAATTTCTTCAGTACATAAAGATCCTTACGCCGAGGTTTGCTATCTTAATACTTGTTTCCAGAACCTTCCCTTGCGTCGAAGGATTAGAAAGACGTTTAAAAGTTTATCCTTCGGCACGATATCTTCCTTCGCAGCCTCAACAACAGTAGATCGTCTGTGTTCCGGGCGTCGATCAACCGGATCTTTAAATATTCACATATTTTTCTTTATTAAATCAATTGGTTGGTTTGTTTGGCAAACACACTGGTTGAAAATGAAACAGGGGTTTGCAAAACTGATTCATTCATTGTATAGTTTTACGCAATAAGCACGTTGCTGCTACACGACTACACAATGTTAAATCGTTAAATATATATTAACTTTTAATAATTTGTTTTAGAATCATTGAATTGTTGTCTACCGTTTCTGAAGTTTAGATTCTGAAATTGAGTTTTTACCTGAGTGGGCTAGGATATTGAGTTACTACTTTATTTTGAAGAAAGGTGTTTGAATTGTATCAGGTTACATTGTGAAACCATACAATGTGTCATTAACTTAATTAGAGAAAAAGAAAATTAACAGTCCCTTTGACTAATTGTTCATTCTTGGTGGCAAAATTATTTCTATTGTACACTCATATCAGCATCTGTTCATATGATCACAATTTAAAATTGGAGATTTTGGACCAAACAGATTTTACACACCATGGTCTGCACATTTCCGTAAAAGGGAATAGCAATCTCTCTACTCTCCTCACATCACTCATCTCTAAACCTCCTCCTTTCACATCACAAACACACAAATCTGCCATCTCCATCACTCTAACCCCATCACCCCCTTTAGCTAATCCTCTTAACACCAAGTCAGTCTTCCCATTTCCTTGCTTCTATCCCACACCACTACCACAACAACTTCACATTACTTCTTCTAACAACTTCAGGCAAACACAAAAGAAGAAGACACCTCTCGACTTTTACCAATTAACACAACACACCTGTGAAAGTTACTTGAAAGAAAAAAAGAAAGAGAGAGAGAGAGAGAGATTGTCCCCAATGTAATTCACCAAAATATTCAATTCATTCACAACAAAATTGAACAGCTTGAGACTACATTAAAAGAAACTTTTATACATGTAGAAATCATTATTGAACACTGTTTTATGTTTAATGAAATAAATTCTATTAACTTTTCCAACCTTCAACTTCATGCATGTATCTGTAGAGAATTCGATAAAAGTGGTGGTGTTGCAATAATAGTGCAGAATAATTCAACAGACTGGAATAGAAATACGAGTTTCAAAATGGCATTTGAAGTAACAGGTATAGATGCAAACACAATGAAAGGAAACATAAAAATCATTGGTATGTGCACATCTCCAAATTAATGTGTTAATGACTTTCTACTCAAATACGAAGAACATTTAACTAGTCTTAGGAAATCACAATTCTTAGTTAATTACTACGGGAGATGTGAACATAAATATTGAACATAATGAAGTACATGATTTACATAAGTTTCAATATCCATACTATGGAGTTACGGCAACCCCAGCTAACAACTCAACTACATGCCACGTCATTTTAAACATTTAAATGAATATTTTTCTTTTAATATTGATTTTCATTTATCTGATCACTAGGGCCTGGATAATTAAGTACTAAAAATTGGGAAAATATGTACATATATATGTATCATAAAATACAGAAATATGTACTCAAAAGTATGAAATATGTAACATTAAATATCATTATATCAATAATTTTTTATTAAAATACCTTTATCTTAGTATATATTGTTCTGTAGACTTAATACAAAAACTAGAATTAAACATTAGAATTCTCATAATCCTATTATTTACAAAGATCCCGTATCATTAAGAAACCTATATCGTCCCTGATATTGTTTCAGTAGTATACCTTCCCTTTGCTGCTCTAACACGCAAACAATGAGGTCTCTAAAGAAAGAGAACTTCAAGGAGACGTGACGAATTGCATTTTGACTTCATTTGACTTACAATATTCATGTAAAATACACTTTCTATCCTACTCGGATTTTTCTGGATCCAGTGTGACGGAATTGTCCCCTCATAGCACTGCACTAATAGCACAAATTGTTTTGAATCCTGGGTTTTTCTCCAGAACGAAAGACCTCTTTTTCTTCAGTAGATCCCCCTATTGACCCTCGAAGCAACTGTTGATTGGGTAATTTCAAAGCTACCAGAATGTTTCAGGGAAGATGTTTACAAAAATTTAATTGTAGTGCTTACTGAAAAATGGGGCAATATAGTTATTCAAATTTTTGCGTATCAAACAATTGCTTCAATATGCCTATAGATCCTGCAGCTTCACAATCAAATTGATGTATAACTTGTTTTACAAAATCAAAATTTTGAGTATTGTAGCTCATAGCGTCGATTCAGGTGCCCCATCTCTTTAATCCTTTTTTGTATTGGAAATCAATGTTTCAACTTTATCAAACTGAGATCTAATCAGTTCTGTGAACGCAACGCACGCACAAGATAGGTTAGAAGTAGTAATTTTGGAACAATACCTGCAGGGCTTCTGCTGCCTTGCACATGTACGGCGCTGCACTAGTACCGGAAGGAAGACATATTTAATTTCATTAGGCCACAAAAATCCCGTTGTATTGTTAAAAAGTTTTGTAATAATTTGATGGTTGCATTTGGGTAACACTTCACAAGTTAACAAAATAAGACTTACACTTTTAAACGTTCATGAAACCTATCACAACCTTGCCAATACAATTTCCTTGCACATCAGTTCCACAGCGAGATTTTACTTCAGATTTTTGGTCCAAAGAGATAATTTACAAACAACAGTAGAGGGACGCATGTAAAAATCAGGGAAAGAAAAATGTCAACAGCTCTTCTTGAGCTGGTGCGTGTAGTTTCTGGTGAAGGGTATCAAGGTCATAGACCTCTAAAATATGCGAAGTGGGTGCGGGATATCGCCTGCTAAAGATATCATTTTCACCAATTTCAAACTTCCTTTCTGTTCTCTGCGATACTCGCGTTGGAAACTAACAGAACAGAATCTATGGATTGCATCGTCGCCTTCCCCTTTTACTTCTAGTATCGTTGGCATTTATGGATACACTCATTTCAGCGCGTAATAATAGCTTCATTTTAGTGAGGGGGCCACAGAAAAAATGTTTGACAGTACTGAATTATTTGTTTGGATGATTTCTTATCAAAACAGATAGGAAAAGTAAATAATTATTTTTTTTTTAATGTAGGATAATGGAAAAAATCAGTAGTATGTAAAAATGTGTTCATTTCTGTAAAATATGTAAATATATGTAATTTCAGGCAAAATATGTAAATATATGTACTAAAAACTCAACGATTTTGGCCACTAACCGATGTAAAACGTGAACATATCCTTGATTCGACTTAATACAGTTACCTTAGGAAAATATGTAATTACATAATTATCCGGGCCCTACTGATCACACTCAACAAATCATTGAAATAAACAATTGCCCCATTAGCCTTGAGCAACCTAAATAGATATTCACACATGATACAAGTGATACTAAACTTCAACTGAATTGTTTATTAAAAAAATCCCATAAGTGCCATTTATAGGATTTCTTTTTACATTCCTGTATACTTACGTATATAACTGGTACAGGGAAAGTTATGAAATGCTGTAGCTAAACTAAGAAAAGAACAATCTCCTAATTGTTCAGCCCATTTTTCTGCAAAACTGATATTCCCCAATCAATCTGACTGATCTTGTGGCACCATTGAATTTGAAACCGAATTTTTATTTTTGGGAGGTACTTTACATGAAGCCTCTGAGACATTTTCAAAATTTCCACAAAGAAATGCACCAACAATTTTGGTTGAATTTTGTTGTTGGATAGTCTGAAGGAAATATAAGAAAATGGCAGATGACTCATGTCGGTTCAAATCTCTGATTTTTCGAAAATTGAAAGAATTCAAATTTATAGCGGGTCTTCTTACAACTAATATTAAGAAGATACATTTTTTCTTCATGAAATGTGTTTGTAAAAAGCACACCTTCAAATAAGGTCATGATCATTTTTTGCAAAAATTTGTTTCAAACATTGGCAATTTTGTATTTTTTTATTCCATTTTTTCTTAAAAAACACACTTTTTTTTTTAAATTGGGACCTTAGATAGCATCAAGGAAACTTAAGAGAATGGTGCAGATTGCATTTTCATTAAAACGCCTGATTTTGCAAACATTTTCAAAAACTCTGCCTCTTCCTACAACGATTGTGAAGACGCAATAGTTTTTCATAATGAAATATACTCATCAAAAACAGATCTTCAACTAATGTCATGTTGAATTTTTCCAAAATATGTGTGTTTGTGGAGTAATGGGGTATCAAAACTAGTCCCCTGCTCCCCTTAGAGATCTTTAACATAAAAGAATTTTAAACATAAGAGAATATGTTTAAAGAATTTGAAAACAGTGCTAAAAAGTTGTAAATAATACTATTAAACCTATATCTCCTGGAACTTTAAAATCTATGTTTCTCCATCACACAAATGCTACTGAAGTTAATCAACTCATAAATTCCAACAAAAATAGTTGCTCGACTAGGAATAACGAAATATCTTCAATAATTTTAAAATAATGAAAGCTTGCTCTTCTTAATGTATTAGTTTACTTAATAAATTCATCTCTATAGAGCGTCCAAGCATTTGATTGCAGTACAGAGCTTATGGAGAACAGCGTTGTCACTTCTCAGCAGCGCTTACACGCAACACTCGCCGTGCTTGATACTCGGATTGACATAAAATTTTGCCAGCTTCTTCAGCACCTTTTAAAATCCATAAATATTGATTTTTGAAGAAAGAAGTATCGCAAGTAGTGATTTTGCGATAATTAGTATTCATGCTTTCTTGACCTGCAGCCTGTCGAAGTGCGGAAATCGCCGCACCTCGCCGCTGTTGTCAGGGAGCACCTCTCTAGAGAGGGTGCTGGTTAAAAACGGGTGTTTACATGACAGCTTCGGAAAGACAAGAAGGTCGAACACATACGTGGAATAATCCAAATACAATTATTGCAAAGATACGAGCCTCTGAAAATGTTATCTCGATATGGGACAAACAAATAAATACATTTCACTTTTGCTTAGAAACAAAATTTTCACAATAATGGGTTCTAATAAAAAACTTTCAAAACAATAACATCAAGTGCACCGTATGTAAGTTTATTTTTCACGATTCTTAAAAATAGCATTGGTTTACGACTTCGGTAAAATTAGTATACTGTGCCGTTCAATCTAAAAAGAGACCAACGGATACGACCTTTGCCATCAGTCGTCAAAGAAGGAACGTGCTATAAAATCTGACATCGATTGATAAACGTTTTTGGCACTAACGATGCAATTTTGCTCGTTGCAGGAAGCGCGGAGGTCATGAGAGGTCTTGATGCAAAACGTCTCTAATACACTATTTCTAATACTCCCTAACACTTCAAAATTTTAATAGTATGTGGGTTTTGCTTGGTGTTCTACCAGCTGGCGAAATTTTGAGAATGTTTGCTGCACTCGCTTCCAATACCGTATGTCCCACGAAAGGGGAGCTGTCTTCCCACGGACGATAGACGTTGACAACTCAGGGTTTCGCCAGTCTGTGAGTGTGAAGGTCACAGAGGACAAATTTATTTTTACTACTATTATATTCATAAGCAAGATGGGATTTCGGCAGGGGGTCTCACCCTTCCTTCAGTTACGTACCACACAAGCCTGGAGCAAATTAGTATACCACTTGAACGGAAATAATTTCAAAACATGTTAAATAGATGGCTTAATATTAGAAATTAAAGATTTTTGATAAAAAAGATGTATTATTTTTATTAGAATTATTATTTTTTTTTTTTTTTTTTTTTTTTTTTTTTTAAAAACAGACTTTTAAATGAGAGTTAAAACTGAAATATCAATAGCAAAACAAGTCCAAATCCAGTTGAAACATTGCTAATTCATCACATACTGATGAGGCTTGAATTGTTTTGCGCGAATGACATCGATATCAAGGTCATTATTGCTAAGTTTCAGTCCCGAGTCATTTTGTACGTCCAATACATTCACTTTTTTTATGTAAAATCAAGGGAAAATGCTCATTCACAAAGGTGAGATGACATGGATTGTATCAAATACTGCAAGGGTTTGTGCAGGCAATGCATAATATTCTTTTCGAACACTCAATAATTCATCTCATATTTGCGTTTGAAAGCACATTTTACGACAACTACTGGTTAAATGTCTTTGGCATTAATATTATTAACTGTAAAATTTCTAATTCATTTTTAGATATGTTTAAATGTATTTCACTGTATTTTTATCAGTGAAATTCAAAAATAAATACTCTATTTTTCCTTTCACATCGCCTGTTGAGAATCGCTGAGAAGTATTCAAGATCACTGAACGACATGAAATGTTCGTTCGGAGCGCACGAAATATTGTTTTTATTACCGTCTAACTCAAGAACCATGATTCATACAGAAATGTGGCTGGTCTCGTATCAAAATTTGGACTTCCCTTGCCATTTCATCCGCTGGGTGTTTGTGCTTTTCTGCAATAATAAAAAAGTTTCTTGCATAGTGAAAATTTAAGGACGTCAAAATGTAGAAACAAGCATTCGGCTATCATTTATAATTAATTTCATGGAAACTAAACCATAAAACTAAATTACAAAATAACCATCACATTCATAAGAGTTCTGGGAATAACTGGTAAAAAACTCAATTGTCTAAGATTAACACAACTGAAGCTATCGTTGAATGAACTTGTTAAGTATTTGCACGAGAAACAAGATGGACGAGTCGAATAAGCTTCCTGAATTGGCAACACAGCTTGCGGTAGAAAGAGAGAGTCTTATGTAAAATTGTATTGGATAGAAAGAGAGGGCAATACTCCATAAGACGCCGTACTGCAATCCAATGTTTGGATGCACAATAGCTACATTCACTTATACAGAATCCCTAAAAATTAGTATTGTAAGACCACTTGCTATGAATAATAATACACAAGATGATAGAAATTACTGACCTATAACCCTAACTTCAGTATTTGGCAAAATCTATGAAAAAGTTATATTAGTAAGACCTAATTGTTTTCTTCAATCTAATAATAATCCTCAATAAACCACAACATGGTTTCAGGAAGAGCTTCTCCACCAACGCTGCTGTTCTAGAGATCATACATGAAATCATTGGAAATTTGGAATCAAATAGAAAAACAGCAGGTTTATCATTAATCTTTCAAAGGCATTTCATAGTGTATCTCATGGAAAACTGTTGACAAACCTTGATTACTATGGAATAAGCGGCGGAGTTAATGACCTTAGATCATATCTCACAGGACGTAAGCAATGTACTGAGATCTTTTGGCAATCTGATTATTTATTATCCAAAGTTAAATCAAATTTTGATACAATTACCACTGGTGTTCCGCAAGGATTTGTGCTTGGACCTTCGCTATTTCTATTATATGTTAATGATATTCCAAGCTCAACTTATTTCTCTGTAATTTCTTATGCAGATGATGCAACATTAATAAATAGTAGGCAAAATCTTTGTCATCTAGAAACTAATTTGACTGAATCATTAAAATCAATTAAAAGGTATTTGTCCATAAATGAATTGAAATTAAATGTTGATAAAACTGAATTAATCAATTTCAAGTATGATCACGGTTACCAACACCAAAACAAAAGTGGCAGAATACAATGAAGGAGTGAGCCAAACTGATTGTCATAAGTTCTTAGGAAAATTCATAGATCAGAATCTAACATATAACAAACAAGTTGATAAACTTTCTAATAAAATAATCGCTAATATATTCCTCTAGAGATACTTTTCCAGATACCTGGAAACTGATGCACTTATTTCAGTATATTATGGGATAATCTTCTCTCAACTTCAAAAAGGTATTGAAATTTGGGGTGGTACATCACAAAAAAATACGGATAGATTAATGGTCCCACAAAAGAAATGTATAAGAAGCATTTTGAAACTGAATCCCAGACAGTCCGGTAAAGATTTCTTTATTAAATATGAATTACTCACTGTTGTAGCACTCTACTCTTATAAAGTAATATTACTATTGAGAAATAATCAAAATCAGTATTTTATGAGCAATAAAGAGATATATAACCACCCTATTAGTGGACATAGGGATTACCACAGGATATACACTAGTACATCTTCAACTAACAAAGATCCTTTCTGCATTGCTGCACAACTCTTTAATAATCTCGCAGTTAACATAAACACTAATAATAGATATTTCAAAACACTGCTTAAACGTTACCTTAATAGTATGTGTCCATATAGGATATCTGAATTGCTTTAACTTTCTGTAATTGAAAACCAGGTACCGCTACAAGAGTGACCACTCTTTGTAACAGTGATGTAATAAAATAATGTAATTATTATTTACGTCTAATGTATTGAAGTTACTGTAAGATAATTAAACTGCTACTGGAAGTTATGGGAATTACTTACGCTAATTGTAAGTTATCTGCCACTGTATCATAATCTACTAGTTTATTGTTAATGTAATTTGTTATGTGATAATGAGACTTTGTGTAGTTTAAAAGGTAAATTACTTTAATTTTTATTATGGGCAACTGCATGCCTATTATTCATGTAATTTATCAAGTCAACAATCGTCTCCTATATTATTTCAGTAGTATACCTCCCCTTTGCGGGTCTCACAAGCAACCAATCAATATAAATGAGAGCTCTAAAGAAAGAGAATTTCAAGGAGTTGTGACGAATTGCACTTTGACTTTAAACATATGGATGATTTCTTCAAAAAAACGCATCGAAATATTCATGTAAAATGCAACCCATATCACATGTCAACCTATATTGGCAAATAACTCGTAAACAAAGCATTTTAGAGCCTTAAAAAGTAAAATTTTGAGGCCAAAGGCCTCAAAGAAACGTTTTTCACATCATAATCTACAAGATGAGATATTTTCCGATCCATTCAATTAACTTTTCGGTTCCACACTTCAATACTATCAAGGCCACCTCGATATTTCAGCCCTTTCTGCTGGTAGCAATTTTTGTGGCGAATTAATGTATTTGCCTATATTAATCAATTAGGTTTATTTTTATCATATAATTTAGAAAGATAATGTAAACTTACATTATTACTGAAGGTTAATGAAATTAACTTCCTGTAATTTTAATTAATTTCAAGACAGATTTTGCTTCATGCTTTATGTAAGTCTATAAGCAATAAAATATTATTATTATTATTATTTATAATATGTTTCACTTTTCCTCATTCAAATTGCAAAAATTTAATAATGAGTATTAATTTACTACCACTAATCCAGTAACTATTTCATGCAGAACAGATGTGTGCATTCACACCATTTTATGACAATATTGACCACTTCTGTCAGCAAAATTTGTTTTTTCAATATTTTCATGTCTCTTCTATTCTTAATCAATTTACACTTAGAAGCAATTAAAATCCTTATCCAAGATGCTTGCATATTTAAAGAAAATTGCCCTTAACTTTTCCAAATATGAACATTTCAGGTTAAAAATGGAAAGTACAAATCAGCAAACAGCCCTCTCCAAGGAGGTTATATTGTATTATAATCTCTTTCCTATAGATAAGCAATTTGTGCATAGACAAACTCAATAGTAGTTTTCAGTCGTCACCCTCACCCTCTGGTGGTGCACAGCTAAACAATTACATTATATTATTGATTCACCTTTGAATCTGTGATGTAACGCTAGGTGAAAACAGTCCACAAAAGTAATTATTTTGTAAATATATTAAGGTTTGTGATTGTAAATCATAGCCTATAGTATTTCAGAACTTTACAGGAAGCTAGTACAAAAGTTTCATTCACTGTAGATACAGGCATTATCGTGCAGTAAGTCAGCACAGCTCAGTCTTTATATATTAGTATAGATGCGGTTCGCTTTTTGAGTGAACATGTAGAGAAGTGAAAAATAAACAAGATTTTCTGAAACTTACGGATTAATTTTATATTTTCACAAAATAAACACGTTGTTGTATCTCGGCTGCAAAACATTAGAGAGTACATTTTATTATATTAATTGCTTTCACATTTTACTATTTTAAATGTCTTCAAACTTATTTTGATTAACTTAACTCGTATCCATACACCATGATACTGAATGTATGTAAATGACTGTGTAATTAAACGTTACAAAATTGCATTTTACATGAGGTAGCTCTTATAGAAGATTATGCACAGAAAGGATTGCAATTTATATTGACTAGGTAAATGTTGGATTAATTTAATGAAAATATTTTACATAAAACTAGTTGAATTGCTAATAAATGTATCTAGACGTCTTGTAGGCAATACACTAGCTTAAGCTTGCATAAGTTTTCTTTAAAAAGTGAACTTTTTTCTAGAAGACTAATCAATAGTATCCTAATGTGTATTGTTCCTTCTATTAAATAATGTATTTAACATATGTATAATACTATCTGTAGCTATCGCTCACAAAAGAGCTTAGTACTTAGTAACAAATGTTCAACCTTAACAATCGGACTTGGTTTATAATATATAATTATCAAACATATGATCTTTTTTAAGTATGAGCAATACGATTGTTCCATTTATGTTGGTCATCTATATGTACATCCAAATATTTTGCAGACCATTTCTATTTCGGAGCGCTTACAAAACTTTAAAAACACAAACTTACTCATGCATCTTTATTTCGCAACATATTGGCACACTCTCAAGGGAGCAACCACAAGTAATGAAGCTTTTTTTATGTTGAAACTCAAAAGTTCCTTTTCAGCAAGTTTGCTATTCTTTTTTCTATGTGATATATTGCTAACTGGATGACTGCCTTGTTGAAACCAACAAATAAAATAAAATAAAATCCGCTCCCACATTTTTTCCTTTACGTTTAAAACAGTGATACTTCGAAGAATGCTCATCAAAAAGGCACATCTACTTTTTTCGTAAATTCTCAAAAAAAGATATGGACCAAGAGCTAAAAGAATACTGTTTTGCTTTTTAAAAGTTGAAAGGATTACTCTAGATTTTCAAGCATGAGAGAAGTACTGGCAACAATAAAAAGCATGAAATATTGCTGCAATTCCTTATATCTTCTTTGTTTCTATCAATTCTTTGAGAATTCAGTACAACTGAGCAAAACATACTTCTATGCAAAATACTCCCTGCAAACACACAAGGCGCCTCACATCTCATCATTATTTCTCATTCACACATCCTTACCCACACTGTCCACCTAATTAACCACATACTTTTTATCATGGGCCTTATTTCTAATTTTAGTATCAATATATACATAAATCATGATGCCATACATCCGGTATTTCTCAATATGTCAAAGAATCATTAACAAAAGAACTACGAAAAAATATAATATTTATCTTTATATTAGATAGAAATTAAATAATTTCTATTCAAAATAAATACATTTAAGAAAGGGTTTCACGATTCATTGCCCAATGCTCCTCCTAATCAATAATCATCCTGTAGATATAAAATGATAGCCATACCTTTGTATCTTCACTACAGGCTACTTCTCCATTCTCTGTAGGCTGTACAATCACAGAAAATGGAAGCTCCAACTCCTCCTGCACAGAAAAACAAAAATATGTGAGACAGGAAACATATGAGCACGTAACTAAAAGAGCTTGTTCTTTCTTGTAAAATTCATATTATATAACGAATGTTGTAATGCCGCCTGCTCCATCTTAATACTAATATAAAATTCGCACCCACTCCCGCAGTTAGAAAAATATATCATTCCTTCAGTTCCTGCAATAAACATATTTTCTGCATAGTTACTACATAATTTTAGCAAAGCCTTCAATAGCTGCACAACCATTCCTTGCCTTTACTCCAGTTCTGCGAGATACATTATTCTCATAATGCGCCGACAGTAGCAGCGCTCTACTCGTAAGCAAGTAATCGTGATAAATGTTTGACCTAGATCCACACTGTAACATGTTCATTATGTATATCACACTATCGGGTTAAGGATAACCTATGGAAAATAAATTATGTATAAGCTAGTTTGAATCTGAGTAACTCACTTCTGTTTTACTCAAAAAATATATTGTTCCACCACAGAGGTATAACAAATTATTCCCTTCTATAAGACAGAAGGATTTGCATGCAAAAAAGGGTTAAAAATCATTTTACTTTAACCCTTTCGTGGGCCGTGGGAAGCATGCTTCCCACTTCACTAATATCTCTCCAGTTCCCTCCTGAAGCGTTATTATTGCCCATACCATGTATTGAAATTTATCTTTGACTATTGGAAACGTTTCTGCTTAGTGCACTTCCCGCCATTTCCATCATTGTTGAGTATGGAGGCCGCGTAAGGTAAAGTGTGAATGATCTAGCATTGTCGTGAGCATACTTCTACCAGTTTTTATGGATTATCTTCCTTTTTTTATGTTTTGATGTATGTTAGAATGTGTTTGTTTATTTTGTCATTGAGTTAAATGTTTGGGTAATGTTCAATTCGTGTTCTACACATTTTTGCGGGGTAATCTGTGTATTATCATAATTATTGTATACATGCGAAAAGTAGTTCCCTTGCTAGTTTCTTGGCATTTATGATTTTATACAAACAAGTTTTGAGGGGTAATTTGATAGTCTTTGTACTCTAAATACAAAAATTAAACTTCTTGATGCTGATTATGACGATGCCTGAATGCCTAGGATAATCCCCAATATATAAATTAGTGTTATCATATGAGAATTCATTTTGCGTACTACGTAGTTTCGCGTTTATTTTTGTTCATTTTCTGTGCCACTCTGTTTAGATCCATGTTTTAGAATTTTTCATAGAAAATTAATGCAAAATAAAAGAATTTTGTTAAAAAATCGAAATTTTTATATTTAGTTCATGTCAATTTTTTTCATACCCAAAAAGGGCCGTGGGAAGAATACTTCCCACCTCCTTGTATGTAATCATGGATGATATGATTTCATTCATCAATGTAAATTCTAAATAACACTACATTATTTAATCATTTTTTCATATCAGTTTTTACAAATTAAATCTGGATATATTTTGCCCACGAAAGGGTTAAGGAGTCATCCACAAATTAAGTAACGCTAAATAGGGACGGAGGGTGTCTGAGGCAGCATTACACTGCGTTACAGAGGGAAGTGCGTTACAAGGTGCAGGGGTAGGAAGGGTACTGAAAAGACCCAAAATTTGAATTACATAATTTATGGACGGATCCTAAGACACATGGAGGACTATACTTACATCATATTTATCATCTTCTTCTTTCAGCAAATGATGTAAAGAACTGGGTTCATCTTTAGCCTGAAAGAAAACACACTGCTTATAAAAATCAAGGCTGCCCATAGAGATGCTTCCAAAAACATCTTGAGAATTTAAGTGAAAAAGTTTACAAAACTTCTCTCCAATAATAAACAAGAAATAAGGCACTCTTCAAGATATTAAATGATATTTAGTACATTCACTCATCATTATTTAAATATTTATTATTTATTATATTATTATTAAAATACGGAAGACACCTCCTGGAAGTGTTTCCACGCTGGCCACAAATGATAACTGAACAAACAAGTACTACATCACTCAATACATAACATGTCAACGTCCTCTAGGCTGATGGTTTAAATTGCAAGATTTTAAGAAATCTCTGATTTAAATCGAAAGCTTCTCTGTCTACTATGCTTCAGTTTTTTTTATCGGTCCTTTATCACATCCCATTGTTTTATTTCAATCTGAAGTACTGATTTTCTTTATTGAAAGAAAGAAAATGTGTTATTTTCACTCATTGTAACAAGAAAAAAAACAGATATTTAAGATGGCATTATGCTGAGTATCACATTACTTAAAAGGGATCTAATGTGTAATTAGTGAACAAGTAACATTTGTTATTAACCCTAGAATTACTAACGAGTAATTAATCCTGGGCTTAACCAGGAAGCGCATCTGGAGCTCACCACTTACCTTTTGAATTTATTGATATTTTTGTCAAATTTGAGGAATTATTAAACTGATATAAAAATAATATTCATGTCCATTCATTTAAACAAAAAACAATTTTTCAACTTCTGGCTAAGTAAAAGAAAATCAATATTCCTCCATCAATGTTTGTATTTAATGACAAAACCTACTACTACATCTCAATTACACAAATACTGATGTATCTTCCAAACATAGAAATATAATACTCTGCATTATATTACACTTGAAATACTACCAATGTATTCTGAATGTTCAGAGTTTGTATGAATAAAGTTGAATTATTTAACTCATAGCGAAAAACACTAATTCATATTCTGAAACACACTTGTGGTATATTGCATCAACTTTGAAATACATCAAGACTCATAAGCATCACGACTTAATAATTCCAACTGAAGAACAGAGATTAACACAAACAGGCATACTAAATCTTAATGGTAATATGAGATAAGGGATAATCAATGGTTGATGATCCGCTATAACAACACTGTAGTTGGCCCCGTGGCCGAGATCGCTAAGTCAGTAGTCCAGTAGTGATCTTGGATCATGGGATCGCGGGTTTGTGTCCCGCCTCTGGCATGGTTATATGTGTTCGTCCTTTCACCCCATCATAACCATATCTTGTCATCCTCATACCCTAATGTTAAATCTAATAGTGGTTGCTAAGGACCAAGTAACTGATGTGACATTAAACAAAACACACACACACACACCAATATCGTCAAGCTAACTCACAATGGAATTCCAGCAATAATCTTCTTCCTCTTCCACTGGCTCTTCTTTGACCTGGAGATAACAAAAAAACAAACAGTCATTCACAAGTTCATCATGTACTTGAGAAACCCTGCATTAACGTACTTCAAGATTTCTCAGAACAAAAAAGTTGCTTGTTTTCAGTGACAAGACCTAGCAAACTTCCTTTTTCTCTAATTATATTTGATGCTTACATAACTACTACACATAATATAAAAGAATATTCAATTTTGAAATAAATTGTTTCTAAAAATCATAAGCATACAAGGTTTATCAATTCGTAACAATATTAAATTACCTCCCGGCACTGAATGTTCAGAGTAATTCTCATTTAAGCTAGTCGGTTCAAGTACATCATCAAGAAAGTTAGTTGTACGATTTTTATTCTCTTGAAAACAACGGAAAGAAAATAGCTCCCTCACATTGCAGAATGAAATAACTACAGTAAAACTTGCTCCATGCGGAACACTGTAATGTCTCTGCAATGTGAATTAGTCCTGGGAAACGTATATTCCATTGTATTAACTTGTAAAATGCGAAATCTTGTACAATCAAATACAGAAAAGAACACTGGCTTCTTGAGTTTCTGCTTTGAGCAAGTTTACTATTCCTTTTTATGATTTCACATTCTTACATTTTCAGCATCAAATGTGGAACATTATTTTTGAGACTTGTTCTAATTTTGTTTATAATTTAAATGAATGATTTGAATTATTCTTGCAATCTACTTCTTCACAATAAAATGTTATTAAATCATCATTTTCCAAATGGAAAATACAAAATAAAATTTCTCTAGTGCTGTTCTTAAAACATCGATATTATTACAAGATGTATCACAAGAAATGAATCAACTGGGAAATAGCAATAAACATTCAAAACATTTCCCTTCTCGATTTAAATGAAACACTTAACAGTACCTTTCTTAATCAATTCTATAAACATGTAAATGCATTACTTTCTTACCACTATTGTCGAGGGAAAAAACAAAAACAAAAAAAACATTGCCTCTTTTGGTAACTTAAAACAGAAATGTGCAAAGTTTGGGCACTTTTCGCTGTCACCTCTCGGTGAATGAATTTTCCTGTTTTCCACAGTCATAAATATAAAACTACTGCTAAAGTGAAAAGGCGTTTGGGTCGATATTACGGCAACACAATATTATTCACAAGAAGTGGAAACACACATATTATGTAGTTTTCTATTGAAGTTCTAAAAGTCGTGAGAACATACGAAACATACAAAAACTGATTACCTCTTCCAACTTCACAATACTTTCCGCTAAAATATCTATCCCTTCCATCGCAATCTGGACAAACCAAAACCACAGAGCACCAAAGCAGCTAGCTTAGTTTGTCCTGAGTTTGTCTATGGACAACATGAAATTCTTCCCTTTGAAAACTGCTCCACAGACTTCCTATCTTTCACGGAGTGTACGACGAATACGCTCGCACCGCGCCTGGTGGGTAAGGGCATCGTTTACTCGTCCGCCCTGGCCTATATGAGTGCTCCATCTATCTTAGTTTGTCTATGACCAAAACTGCTTTAAACTAACTCTTAGCAATAAAATGTAACCAACAATTAAAAGGCACAGAGTACACTGTACTACATAACAGCGTTCTAAGCAACGCGCATTGGAAGAGCGACTCCTAACGGCCAAAATGTGAAATTGCCAGTATGGTGGCGTAGCGAATCGCAGGAGAAAGGAACTATGTGGCGCCGCGGGCAATTTGAACTCCCTATACAGTTACCAGTGCCCCATTTTCAATATCAATTAAATGTTTTTATTTTTTGTAAAAGTTTACAAAAAATCGGAAATGAGAGGGAGATAACAGAAATAATGGATATAAAATGAAAACAATTTTTACAGCATTTAAAACATATATTAGACATTAGTTAACCTTTTAGAGACCGAGTTTTTTTCCTTCTGCACTCCGTGCGGTACCGACTTTTTTAAATAGACGAATTTGCTTGACCCTAGTGGAGGTTTAACTGCGGCGAGTGATGACAGCTACCCGCAAGTGTTGAAAGTCCTTGTTGATAGAGATTTAAAGGGATTAACTGAGTAAAACAGTATCAATTTTTCCTCTCCAAAATCAAGTAATATTGTTTTGAGCAATGATCTTTTTCATTTTTTCTAATATTTTTCATTCTTTTCTCCAACCACCCCGCCTGCGCAACGAAGTTTTCTGCATTTGATATTTAAAATGTCTTTATATTTAGAATGTTTCAGAATTTAAAAAATATTTCCCACTTGCAAAGAGGTAATCTACAGAATACTTTATGAAAATTAATTACAAAGTTGGAATTTGAAGAAATTATTATACTTTCAAAAAAAATATTTTCAAAATATTTAAAGTAGCTTTTTAGGTTAATGGATATATATAAAACTATTAAAAGTACGATTTTTCCAAATTTTTCAAAGTGTTTTGGGAAAGTAAAAATATGAAAATCATTTCTAAAAATGAAAAAGTATTTGATTTTCCTTAATTTTATTTTAAATGCGTAAGAAATGTATTTCGTACACCGTGGATAAAGCTAAATCCTAGTGATTTAGTATCTTGAACGGAATCAATTCACGAAGATGGACAGCTTGATCGGAGCTGAAAATGTTTAATTATATTGGCTTGGATCATCTTCCAGACTGGACGCAGATGCACAGTCACTGTCACTGTGCAAAATTAACTCAATTTCACGTGTTGTTAGCGATTGTTCTCGACGAGTCATTTTTACTTCAAAAAGCACACGACCCAAGCGCAAGCAGCAACTCTTAGCAGAATACGACTGCGATCGCCCAAGTGAGAAGCGTGGGCCGAGGCGGGTTTGTTATGACTGGGGGGGGGGTGACAGGAGATAGTAGACAGTGAAGCGCTACATATAAGTACAAGGGCATAAGAAGAAGGCGCCCTAACAACAGAAAAGCTTTGATAAACTGACGAGATATTTATATGGAACCACGTCGTTGGTTTATGCCAATACAATAAAATATTAAGACATTGCAAATAATACAATACAATACATAACAAAATATGAAAATAATATATTTATTTCACTGATAGAAACTTGATTTTACCCTGTTCTAATCTGCTACTGTAGAAAAATATCTTTCTAGTACAATTTAATTATTACATACGAAGTTATAATAAAATATCATGAACAAAAATGTGAAAGTTTGCATGCCATACGAAACCCAATTTACGTTACAAATTGCAAACAGAAATCATCTCTTTTGTTCTTACTGTGGTATGTGATCTTATTAAGATTTATTGCCGTTAAAGCGGTGTTTTCAGGCCAATATTGAATGGCGATCAACATTCTCGTAAGTTTCTCAAGCTGCGGCGCACTGTAGAAGCATGAAAATACAGAGCAGCCCACGCTCCCTTTCGCGCCTCAAGACCGTACTCCGTCAACACATCCCTGCCGGATGGCGTAGGCCGGAGCGCCGAACGTGAGAATCGCCGCGCCGCTGCTTGTCACCCGTCAACAAGCATAGATAAGAGCCGTCGCACGCCTCCGGAGGTCAAACGAAAAAGTTCCCATTGGTACCGCTGGGTTGAAATGTTCTGGGAAACCTCTTTCCCATTAGTCTTTAAAAGGTTAATATCATTTCATAGACACAAACTGCAGTGATAAATACAACTAATAATTAATTTGTAAAAAATAATATAATTTTGCCCGCACATCCATCTTTTATACCTTTTAGGGTCCCAAGACGATAGAATACCTCCACTGCTCCTCTGGTTCCAAAGAGACTGTGGGGACCTCTTATCCCGACAGCCACTCGGTCTCTCGAGCCACTTTAAACATCCGAGGGAGTTAAAATCCCTTTACGAAGTGTGGTTGGGATTTTGCTTTCACAGAGGATTGGAAAAGGACCCACCCTTTCAAGTCCTTTAATTTGACTAACTCAAGGTTTTGTTCCACTTTCTGAAGGCAGCGAGTAGCATCGTGCAAACAAATACAAAAATTAAAAATACTAAACAATCTTTTAGGCATTTTTCAATCATGAAACTTGCGATATATTGAGGCGGAAACAAACATAATTCTTCAAAAGAATGTTTATTACACTTGGAAACAAATACATGCACGATACATGGATGTAGCGACACGGTGTCTTAACGTGAACTGAACTGAACAACAATCAACTAGCAAACGCCGGTCGTGGTGGCGTCACTACAGCCAACTCAACGACACAATATCACAATCCTCCCTCACAAGATACAAAAATAAAACTTCAATAACAGCTCACAGGATAGAAAAGTCAGACCAATCTAAATACAAGCGAATCCGCGTTACATAGTCAAACGATCCGGTGGTTTAATCTGCCTTCTGGTACGGTTTGCTGCTATGGATTCTGGTACAGTTTTTTGACTTCGTTGCTGATGTCGCAGATAAAATTTCTACAATTTTCTTGGGAGTAACTTCGCCGCGTGTGTGGTCATTTTTGTTCGGCGTGTTTGCGATAACTGGTGCCGTTTCGGTCATTGATTTCGACGCTGCTTCTTGTGGAAATACAAATGGAGGTGCATTTACCAAATTTCCCTCGTCTGGAACGTGTTCTCCACTACCGAGGCTGTCATACTCGTTTTCGAAAAATCGCCCCAGCTTAAGCATCTGATTCACATGCCTCTTCCATTTCGAATAGTTCTCGCTGATCGGACTGCAAACAAACAGACGATCTCCCAGTTTCTCGCACTTTTTTTCCAGCAAGGTTTGTTCAAATTTCTGTAATCGCGTACATAACATGTCTCATCTACGTCGAACGACGACTTCCCGCGAACCAAGATAATTGTCTATTTGCTTATTGCGCATTTCATTCGCAACGTGTTTTCGCAAGAAGTCCAGTCTTGTCCTGGGAGCCCTACCTAACAAAAGATTTGCTGGTGTTTGGCCTGTGTAACAATGCACTGAGTTACGGTATGTGAATAGATACCGATTCAAAAGTGTTTGTACACTAGTACCGTTGTTTCGCTTGTCTGACAAAGCTTTCAGTAATCCGCTTTTAAATGACTGCACCACGAAGTCTACAAAGAGGAGACTCAACTCCGGTGGTGGGGGTATGTACGAAAAACGTCGGCAGCTACTTGAAAAATAATACAAAAAAAACCGGGCCCCTTCCCCTTCAGCGACCTCATATGGTAATTGAAAGAACTACGAAGGCTTTCAAAACAGCCAATGGCAGCACAGCATCATATACAAAATTTAATTCAAACTTTTTTTCTACAAAATTAGTTACTACTTACTATTTCCTTTTCAACTTATTGTCTTCGGTTAAGCACATCCGCACACCGCCTGGCAATCGGCGCCAACTGACCCACTCGGACCAAACGAATTTTGACGATTAGTGGCCGAGAAAAGCCGAGATAAGTTCCTTCTTTCGCCGCGTGATGTCGCTGAAGGCGAAGGGACTCGTTTTTTTGTATTATTTTTCAAATAGCTGCCGACGTTTTTCGTACATACCCCCACCATGCCTCCAACACCGGAGTTGAGTCTCCTCCTTGTAGACTTCGTGGACTGCACAGTGTTTTCCGTTGCGCCATTGGTAGCGGGATGATAAGGTGGAGATGTTCGGAACTTGATCCCATTAGTTTTACAAAATGATGTGAATTCTTCCCATACAAATTGCCTGCCATTGTTAGAAAACAACAGATCTGGAAGACTGAATCACGGAAACCATCCTCTTAACTTTTCAATAGTGCTACTGGAATCGGTTCTGGGCACCTCCGATACCTCTGTCCATTTTGAGACTGCATCTACTAAAACTAAATAATACTTTCCGTTGATAGGACCAGCATAATCAACGTGAAGTCTCTCAAAGACTCGCTTGGCCTCACAAAACTTAATCAATCTTGCTTTGGGCGGTTGTCTTGTGTGGGTCATACAGATGTCACAGCTTTTGACAAAGGTCTCAATGTCCTTATCAAGGTTTGGCCACCACGAACACTGACGCGCTAGCGTCTTCATCTTGACCATCCCTTGATGAACTCATCTAACAGCTGTCTGTGATGTTTCTCTGGAATCAAAACTCAGTATCCCCACATTAAAATGCCATTTTCGATACTAATCTCAGTTGATCGCGACCCAAATGCTTTTAGCTCATCGGGCACCTCCTTTGGCCACCCTTCTTTGACGTATAAATATACCTTACTCAATAACCTGTCAGCACGCGTTGCGGCTTTCATCTGCTCAGCATCCAGAGGGATTTTGTCTTCGCTCAAAAAATGAAAATAATCCGCCTCTTCCCCCTGCTCTAAATTATCTTCAGATCCAACCGAGAGACCATCTGCGCCCCCATTTTCTGAGCATTTAATATACTTGATTTTGTGATTAAATCCACCGAGAAATAAGGCCCAGCGCTGTTGACGGCCCGCTGCCATCTGCGGTATCCCTTTACTTTCCCCAAACAAGGCTAAAAGTGCATAAAGAAAGGTGACGAATTTATCTTTCAGCGTGTTTTCTAACTGGTTACCGAACTTGCAATTGGTGGCTTTGCTCTTGATTCTGGCGTACTAATGGACTCCTGCGGCATCTGTTTCTGCTTGTAAAATTCTATCCGTTCCTTGAATACTGAAACTCTGGGTGAAAACTGATGTTTTTAGAATTCCGCCCAACTCGACAAATGTTTTCGTTTTTGGAAGGACCAGATCACATAAATCACGCAGAATCTTGTATGTTTCTGACCCGATAAGCGTCAATAAGACTGGAACTTTTCGCACTTGAACTACGCAATTTGCTTCGAAATATTGCTCGAGATATAGTTCCCAATCGTCCCCTGTGTGAAACTCTGCCATAGAAGCAATATTGCCGTACACGTTCACGTTGGTGCCAGTATTTTCATTGCCACTTGCATGGACCGCCATGTTGCCCTTGTTGCAGGCCGCGTGTCGCACTTCGCCACTTATTGAACTTACGTTTGCACTTGGAAAAAACTTGCACCTTTCAAACGTCTTTTATCCTCGTCGCCAATTTGTGATATATTGAGGCGGAAACAAACATTATTTTCAAAAGAAAGTTTATTACACTTAGGGCCGTATTCATAGTCGTCACTGATAGAATAAGAAAATACTTAAGCTATAAGAAGTTACTTTTGATAAGGAAATGCTTATTCACATTTGGTATTCATAGACGATACTTAACATAAGAATAGACTAAGGATGTTTACTCTATGGTAAGGGCACCTCCATGTATTCTTAGCTCCATGTATAAGAATAGTTCACGGCCAACTTGATGGGACGTTTCAGGCAGGATTCAAGTGGCTATGTGAACAACCCAATACGCTGTTGCCACACAAGACGCTGCTAGCGTCGTACTTATGTCATAGAGTAATACTGTTTAAAAACACATTGTGAAAGTGATTTTATTTTGCATGTAGGATTGGGACACCTGACATGCCTCATGAAAATATAATGGCATTTTTACCATTTGTATCATAATTTGTTTTACCAGGGCAAAGGTGTGGTATTGTTTTCATTTGTTTCTTTTCAACACTGTTCATGTGTAATGCTCTGTAATAATGCAGTATTCCATAGTATTTACATTTATTTGGCATGTCTACAAGCAAGTAAAGTTGTATTTCAGCTGGTTTAGTGTGTTTATTGTCTTGTGTAATACAAAATTGTTAACACTAATGAAATTAACAAATTGTGTAATATCAATATGCTCAATAAATACTTGATTTACTTGCCCTAATTTGACTTTTTTTCATAAAATCCTTGTGTAGATTTTGATAATAATAAAAATTGTGTAGTTTAGTGATTAATTAATGCCAAAACATGTGAGTGACCCGCTTATCTGGTTCATTTCAAATTTACCGCTTATTTCTATGCCATTGGCTGTGCGTTTGCCCAATAGAAAATAATACAAAACAATGTGGCGGACCGGAAGTTGGACAAATAAGGCTTCTCCGTTTAACATTGAGTGCCGTCTCTAGTAAATACTCTTTGGCTCTCTTCTGCTAAAGAGAGATTCATGTAAGAACAAGCAATTTTGACAGCTAGTGCTGGCAACATAACCGAAGGTTCTGTGGTCGTTGTGTCCTTGATCCCATTGAACTCTCCTTCCTCGATTCGTTCGTTTGCAGTTGGCTAACTTGTAAATGATTTCGACGCTTCCTTTTGTGATGTCCTCGTCCGCCGAAAATATAGTGCGCCACGAGAAATAATTGAAATTAGGAAGTGCAGTGCTATGTGCTCTTCTGTAAAAATTTCTTTTTTTTATACACATTATATGGAATTTACTTTTTGTGTGATAAGTATTATGTTTATTTTAAAACCGAGTCTTGAATGTAAGATGAGTACTGGTGCACGTGTTTCCTGGCTCTTGTGTTGTGTTGATTGTGAGCGTTTCGCGGTTCTGTGCTTTGCGTTTTTATTTATTTTTTAAATAATAACACCATTGCGAATCGTGGAACGTCGGAGTGGTCGCAGGAAGAATCCTTGTTCACGCCAGCGACAAGAGGATATTATATTTCTCGCGAGAAAAATCCGAGAAATGCAAAGGAAAGGAAGGTTAGAATCCGGTTCTGTTGTGAGCCTCATAATGGAATAGCTGAATTCGAGCAAAAGTACTGTCACGAAGTAAGTTTTTATATTATAATTACACTTTAATAGCTGTTGTTGTGCAATTGATATAAGTGTAACTGAAGGAATTCTGTTTATTTAGGTATTATAAAAAGGACATCAGTGAATTGAGAACTCCTGGGAAATAAGGAGGCGAAGAGCATATGTAATAGACAAAGTGGACGAATTTGGCAAAGGCATCATCAGGAAAATGTTTTACGGGATGTGTGAAAAGGGTAAGTTATAATTTATATTTTATTACTTGTCCTGTATATTTATTTTGTAGTAGTATTGTACAGGAAAATCAGAACTGTACTGTATTTATGGGTAAAATAACAAAGATGATCCTGTTGTAGTATAGTTTCCATATATTTTAATTAATGAAACTATAAATTTTGTCGTCTATTACATTTCACTTTATCTTCAATAGATCCACATTTGGTTGCCTGAGAATGAAGAAGTTGGCCCTGGACCATCTTTCAGATTGTACCTTTGAGACTGGATATTACTAATTTTCTAGGGAAGTATTTTCTTGATCCCCAATAATGACAAGCCATTGTACTTTAAGAGAGGAAATATTCAACTAAAAAACAGAATTCTAATTAACAGTTAACTAAATCGAAAACTATAATACTATTGTCTTTTTGTTCCAGGAAACTTCTACTGACACATGAAAATAATTAAATTTTATATAAACACAAATTTAAAGAATAAAAATCTACAAATACAATACACAATGCAACTTCAAAATACAATCTACAAATACCATACAATATACATTTAAAAATATATAGTGTATATTATAGATTGTATTGTAAAGATGTGTATTATTTTTGTAGATTGTATTTTAAAGTTGTGTTGTGTATTGTATTTGTAGATTTTTATTCTTTAAATTTGTATATTATTTATGCCAGTTTTCTTTGTATCAACAAATATATTATATAATTATCCATAATGATAGGATACTGTTTTGTAAAACTTCGTTTACAAATTGTGTTGTTTCTGTACCATTTCTTTAATTTTGTTTTCATTATTAGTGTGCTTGAACTACATTCATTAACTTATGTGAAAATAAATAAAATATTATTATTATTATTATTATTATTATTATACATAAATGCTGGGATGGATCTAAATTTGGAGCTCAAGTGTAATGGCAATTCCACCCCATTGGTCAAAGTGATAAATAAATGTTCTTGTGAATTTTTCTTTTTTATTCACTTTTATAGGACAGTTTTCAAACCCATCTATTCATTTTATATTATTGAGATATGTTCTATTGATAATTAAGAATTTAAAATAGATATTAATTTGTTAAGTGGATGCTTGTAAAGGAAACAATTCTGGAGAAAATTTAGTAAAGTCTTGAGTTGAGGATGCAAGAATACAAGTAAAAGATAGCGTTCACTGATAAGATGTTTTAATTAGTAAGAGTGAATTTAAAGGATGTGCCTATTATTCATCCAAGAAATAAGAGATGAAAATAGACATACTAGGTTACGGAATGCATTGCCTTGTAGAACATTTTTGACATACAAAACAATTAAGTCACATTTGAGTTATGAGAGCAATTGTACTAAGTATGGAAAATCGGGGTGTTGTAATTATAAATAAACCACTCTTCATTACAAAAATACACGGGTCCTTTGCTGCGCTGTAAGACTCAAAGAAAAGGTATTTGAACGTCCTCTGAAAAATATTTTTTCTTTCTATTTACATTCGTGGCAGTTTTCTTTTACTTCATATGAGAATATGTTAATATATTTTTCCACATGCGTAATTAAATTTCAATATTTCGCGGACTCGCGTACGTGCATATACATGAGCGAAACTCTTAGACTTCTGCATATATATAGTTCTCTTCACGGGAGCCATAAACAAGCCCTTTAAAGTGAGGTTACGAAGAGGCGTGGCTGAACAGCTGCCGCGGCGGAGGGATACTTCTCTGAATTACATGTGATGTTCACTTGTTTAGCGAGCTGTCACTTTTGCTTTTTCTTACGTGAATTCTTCTATACTACACCACGATAACGTGACGTTTTAACTGGATTGTCGATATGATTTGAATTAATAATGAACAATTACGAATATAAAGGGCATTTTCTGAAACAATTGGGTAATATTTTCTCAATAAATTTAAATTCAGAAATATTGGATGGTAATTGCCATGTAATAAAACATCAAACACATTTGACAAGCATGGAAATCAAATGAAGGTGAACAAAATTAAAATATAATCAATATTAAAATAAAAAAATATTAAATTACCTTTATTATCAAATTAATAATAAGCAAACTAAGTCGAAGAAGTAAATTTCGAACATAACCACAATTTTAGCTTACTGCGGAATTGCCAGAAGGTAAATTATTTTCACAATTTCTTTGAAAACTGGACAAAACCATGGATGTAATACATTCAAACTATTTGAAAAAAGGACATACCTCCATTTACTGGCAAGTTTTAAGACTTTTCGCCTGAGTTCATAGCATTTGGCATAGGCACTTTTTCTCTTAGTATGTTTACTCTCCAGTTTCTTTGCAATTTCCTTTGACACATACGTTTCATTAAGTACATTGGTGTAATTATTAATGAAAATATTTGCTAAAACCTTAATGCTCTTAGATACAACTGTTCTCAACACAACACCACATTCACACTGTTCATCTAGATTGCAAACCATGTTTTCTATTAACTCTAGTCCTAATTCAACTACTGCATTTCTTTGGTTGCTTAGCTTGAGGAATTCAGATTCACATTGATCACTAATTAAAGTCTGAAAAAGTCTATAAATATTACAACACAAGGAGAAAATCATAGAAGAAGGACACTTTAAACCACCTCTGTTTAATTGAATAAAATAGTCAAAAACTTCCTTGTCACTATCTAAAGTTATATCTTTTTCAGTCTGCAACATTGCAATACAATAATCACACTGTCTATATTTCCTTAATTTTTCAATCACTTTCGAGCTGGTGTAACCGGCAATACAAATTAAAATCTGTTGTGTTACTTGGGGGAGTGCAATATTGTGTATGTCTTCTTTTGCAGGTTCCACCATATCTAAATTGTCTGCGTCTTCATTACTGTTACTTATTTTCTCTACAAAGTCATTTAAAGTGAATTCACCATGTTTTGCAGACTTCATTTTCAATACACTTAAGATTTTAAGCTTTCTTTCTGACTCTTAAATTTGTTCAACACTAACATTATATGTACAACCGCTTAATCGTCTATAAGCACCAAACCTCCCTTCTAAATTATCTGTTTGAAATTTGACAGTAAGCACATAAGACCACTTGTACTTCCTGAAAATATATTTACACAATTCAACTACTGTGGTTAACGTATGAGTCAAGGCAACATATGTTTCATTTGTGAGTTTTCCTTCAGTTTGAGAAACATGCCAGATGTTTAAATGTTTTTAAACTCACAAGAAAGGCAAGTTTATCATCATCTGGTTCTCTGATAGGATGTGCATCCTCATTTCTTGAATAGGTGCCTTTCATGGGATGCTGAACATTTGAAATTGACCACCACTTAGCCATTAATTTTAAAAATTGAATTGTACCATCAGAGATAGCAATACCATTACTTTGAAGCATTTCTAAAGCAATTATATACTTGGGATCAAAAATACTAAATGCTAAAGTTACATTCTGTCTCTCTATTTGTGTTGGGTACAGAGCTTTCCTACATATAGTGGGTGCCAGTTTCAATACCATCATCTTTTCTGAATGAAACAGTTCTTTTAAATCAGAAAATTCTGCCTGAGTAGTTCTAAATGCACATACTGACTTTGTACCTTCGTTTGTACTTAACATTTTATTTACAGCTGGAAATACTTCATCAACACTAGGTATATTAAACATTTCATTTGACCTGTTCAACCAATTATTACTGATGCACTTTAATAAGTGAACGCTGTCGAAAAGAAGAAAGAGTGGCTTTGATGGATCTGCTGGATTTTGTATACATGGTTTTAGACCATTATCACCACACAGAAGTTCACACATTTTTCTGTTTGTACTATGATTATCACAAATCAAACGCACAACACCATATCCTGTTTCAGTCATGGCATTTAACAATTCAAGTGTAAGTTTCAGTAGTGTGTCAGCAGAGTTGGGCAGTATCGAAAATACTTGTATTTAAAATACGTATTTTCGATACTTTTGTAATTTGTATTTTGTATCGAAAATACATTTTTAAACATGTATTTTGTATTTGTATCGAAAATACTTTCTGATAGTATTTTGTATTTTCAAAATACAAAAATACTTTTTGATTAATCCGTCACAAACATTCATTGGGCTAGTAAATGGAGAGGGTCCCGCCACGTGGACAAGTGGAGCCGGACCTCCGGTTTCTCCGATTACGTTTTCCCCTCGTCGTTGGTTCAAACGGAGATAACCGGAGGATCGCTGTAATCACGGTGTATGATATATTTCTTACACCGCGGTTGTAATCGCGAGCTCCGATTCAATTTCTCGGAGAACAGGCTCCGCGTGCCAGAACGAGTGCTGCCCATGTGTGTGCCTGGTGGCCCTGTGGTTGTATGCAGTGATTAAAAGCTTGTGCTTGCGGTGTTTTTTAGGAGCTGATATTTCGTTGTGGTATATTTAGGTAAAAATCTATTTTTTCCTGGGTACCTTGTACTAAATGAAGCTTTGTATGTACATTTTAGGTTTATTTGAACTAAAACCGTCAATTTTGTAGCGCCTAAAAGAGCCTATTTTAATATTAATGCCTATTTGTACCTATTCTACATTTAAGAACCTAAAATGAGACTCAGTTGCCTAACTTCTTTTGTCTATGGCTCCTTTTACCTTTTTCTTCTTTGTCGGCACAACAGACAAGGATGATATTAATTTTAAGTCATTTTTAAACAACGTAAATTACATTCGTCCTCTTTTACCTTTTTATCCCCTTGTCTCATTTTGTCACCTGTAAGAGAGCGAGAAATGAATATACCAGACAAGGATCTATCGATAAAAGTCTCCATGCCACTACTTTTTGACTTCGTGGAGAAGCTGCCTCCGTTTCTAAGATAGAGCGATTGAATTTCCCCGAAAGCAAAGTGATCTTGACCGATAAGAAACATTCGTTTTCTCTTGAAAACTTGGAGAATGTATTAATAATTTATTGTGAGGCAAAATACGGTTGGAATAATTCTTACTACCAAACGTGTTAAATAGTATTATCGCAAAATGGTCAATACTGATTCTACGTAATATTGATTTATGTTATCTTTGAGAAATATAATAAATGGTCAAAAAGTGAATTTTCTTGTATGTTACGAGTTTTATTAGTGCCTATTCTACCATTTAAAAAGCCTAACAGATGCTGAAAGAACCTATTTTAGGCACCTAAAATGCATATTTTAAAACATAAAAATCCGCGGTATTCATTAGGTATCCGTATCATTTGTAATGTATGTTCATACTTTTAAGTCTGAAAGGCACCTTAGTTAATTGTCTATATCCTGCAATATTTATCCCAAACTATCACCTCCCAAGAGCTCATGGTGATATCTTTGTACTCCTTCGCTTCTTACACGCAACACTCACTCAATGCTGGATACTCGGATTGACTTGAGATTTTACCAGCTTGTTGAGCACCTTTCAAACCCCTACATACACATTTTTACGAGCTATGAAGCATTGCAAGTAGTGTTTTTGCTATAATTAGTATTGGGACCTTTCTTGACCTTACCGACCGTAGAGGGGCGGAAACGCTGCTCGCCGCTGGTTCTGCGGACGTTACTCATGCACCGCGCTTGCACTATCAGCCTGTCGGCATGGTCTCAGTTACTTGGAGGGCAGGCGGGGTGACAAAAACGGGTGTTTACTTTGCAGGTTCAGATGGAACGAACGCGCTTGGAAATCTGACACCGGCTGATAGACGCCGCGTAACGTTCCTATATCATTCACAGTCGCTCCGCTAGATTTCGCACAATCGCGACCGTATGAAGCAGTGCTTGCGATCATGCGACTTCTACCGGCAAGACCGAGAAAAGACGCGAAATGCCGTGACATATTCCATCGCGAAGATGGGATTTGAGTTATCTTCAGAGCTCTTCCTACAAAAATCGCAGTATAGCGCTGCCGAAGCAACGGCTCGCCCGCTGCGGGAAGCGCGAGGGTCACGAAAGGTCCTGATACAAAATGCCTATAAAACACTATTTACAATATTCCATAGCACTTCAAAATTTGGGTATGTAGGTTTTGCGTGGTGTTCTACCAGCTGGTGAAATTTCATGTCAATCCGAGTATCCAGCACGGTGAGTGTTGCGTGTTAGCATGGAAAAGATGCCTTTCAGACTTGAAATATAAACATACATCACAAATGATAGGGGCCGTCTAAATTACGTAACGCAAATTTCGAGTATTTTCAATACCCTCTACCCCCCCGCTTGTAACGCATTCCCCTATCTCTATGTATATAAAGCAGCGTAAAGCTGCCTCAGACCCTCTCTCTGACCCCCTCCCTCCCCATTTAGCTTTACGTAATTTATGGATGACCCCATACTGATACCTGAAATGGGTTGAAAATTTAATTTGAAACATTTTTGTATAAAGAATGTTATATATTTTTAATAATAAAATTTTAAATGTAATGTGATTTTAAATGTAAATTTTGAACGTGAATGATTGTTTAAAAGAGAAAAAATAGGATAGAAGTTATGTGTAAAACATCGTTGGTTGTATTTTGTATTTTCAAAAGTATTTTAAAATACAATTTTGTATTTTGTATCTAAAATACTTTTATGAAAGTATTTTGTATTTGGTATCTAAAATACTTTCGGGGAAGTATTTTGTATTTTGTATCTGAAATACATTTTTCAAGTATTTTGCCCAACCCTGTGTGTCAGCACTCATTTTTTTCACTGGGAAAAGGCCTACAACATCTTTATTTGCAGAATATAATGAGGATATCATAAATACCTGCAAAGTACTAGCAGAGTCAGTTTGTGTACCGTATTCAGCCATTCCGAAAATTCTATCTGCATTGTATGACAATTTAGATTTAACATAAATTTCATCAAGCATCAATGCCACAACTTTATCATCGTCATTTAAAAATTTATTTTTTTCCCTTAAAAAAGCTTTCTGGGAAGAACCAATACCAGGACTGCTGGGACCCATTTTACACAAAAATTTCCTTAAATACACAGGATGAGGTAACTTCATCACATTTGATTTTCGTAGTAACCGGTAAGCACCAAGAAACGAAAAACACAGAGTGGCAGCCCAAATCAATAGTTCAGGAGAGTACCTCACTTGAAGAGATACAACAAGCTCCAACTGCTCCAGGGTAAATTTCACTCTCCTTGTTTCTTCACTAATGTCACTGTTTAATTCAAGGTGGTTTCTCAAGCAGTTTACCAAAAATTTGATTTTATCATTTACATTAATGGCAGTATCTAAATGACTGCTAAGATGACTAACTAACGTGTCAAACTTAGACCACTTGTCACATTTCAATTCTTTCTGTCCCTCTGTTTCTAAAATAAATTTAAATTGTTCTGTAGGCAAGCACACACTTTTATGGAACACCTAAACTCCCAAGGAATTTGAAATTTTGAAACTCAGTGATATTGCAGGTATGTCATTGAATGAGGCATCATCGATTTTTGCAAACAATACATAGTCTTCCTTCACTATTACACTAAATGGTTTTACACATTTTTTTCTCAATATCATTGCAAAATGTAGTGAAATTAGAAATTTTGTCGCCTTCACACCACTGCTCAAAATTATCTTCGTCCCTCTTCATAAGTTCTTGGACCCTATCTTCAGGATTTCGTCTTTTCTTCCTCACAGTCACTGTATGGTAAGAAGGTTGATTCGGAAACAAAGTGGGATATGCATCACCTGCCAGTTTATAAACCTTCCGAAGAATTCTGCTGTCTTCACCGTTTGCCACACGAAAAATATCTTCTTTCACAATGAACTTTTCATCGAAGTGTTTCATGCATACTGATGCATTATCAGTCACTTTAATATGAGCACGATGAATACTTTTCACCCACTTTTCACGCAAAATTTTGTCTCTAGGAAATTTAAAAGTTGTGGTGTCTGATGAACTCTAATTGCTCTTGCATCCGGGTACAGAGCATTTACGACCTATTGCAATTTTTAACACTTAACATGCAATAGTCACAGACTATACAGTTTTTCGAGAGTGAAGAATATATTACACCTCTCGATTATTACTGTTACCACGCAATTTCCACTAACAAACACATCAGAAAGCTCCTCGCTGCTGCTCGTACGCAAAGAGTATATATGCTCGTACGCACAGGCAAAGCCACAAGCAAGCCACATGACTCCCATGTGTCCGCCCACGACTTGACGCCATTTTGTTGCATATCGATTGCTGCATTCTGGTCTGAGATATTGTAGTTGGTCTTGGCTGTAGTCCCTGACACCGGGGTCCTCTTCGCTACTCGTTTTGAGTGGGTCGTCATGATTGGCTGATACGTATTCCCGGCACATTTTTAAAGCGTACACGCTATTGGAGCCCGGGAATGGCGGCGTCCCCCACTCTCTCTGTCGGTTCCCCCCACCAGGTCAAATAAGAGCTGGTCAATATACATTGAGTGGCGTCTCTGTTTATATACTCTGGTTTAGGCGTTGAGACTGAGATGTTTAGGTGTTGTTCAGACGGACAGGATCCATTCCCCGTCAAATCGCACAATACTTTTTAAAATGTGCAAATTTTTCTTAAATCTGGACTTCAAAAAATATGTTTTTAATTGCCTAAAATTAATTATTTGTGTAGTTATGTCTAAGTTAAATTTTGGAATTTACGCGTACCTTGCAAATTATCATTAATTGTTTTTCCGAATGTACACCCGTGCCAACATTAGATTTCGCGTCGTAAATACTTGGCCTAAGAGATTGATGGCGATGGACATTCCTGCCTATCGACATCGCTATCAAAAGATGTTTTTCAAAACTACGTTCTCTAAACCGAACTACGAATGTTATAATTATTTGATCGGAGATCGTATTAAATATTTTAACGCCCATTGAAAGCAAACAGCAGTAGTACCGAGGTAAAAGACTTCGTGGTTCCTGCCCATGAAATAAATTGACATTAATTTCTGATATCTTATGATAGTAATCCTATGTAGGAAGTGACAGGGTAAAGTACTACAACATTTTATTGAAACATTAATTTTTTAATACACAGTTCAATAGAAAAATTATTAAGAAAAACATTGACAAACATAATGCTAGTATTTCTTCATCAGCCCGTTCTTGAATTTCAATTTCTCCTCCATTTTCTGAAATAAATAAAAAGAATTAAAACAGGAAAAACGAAAAGAAACAACATCAACAACTATTAAATACAAAAATGCCTCACCAGAGGAGGAGGCGTTGCAGCTGCTCTGCCCCGCAGCTGGATGTTGGCAGCACTGGAGGGGGCGCCGTGGAGACGCTGGTGGGGAGTGCCCCACTCCTGAGGGGCCCCTTGCTGCTGCCTCGCCCATGGGGGGCCGTCGGCGTCGACGGTGGCGCACCTTCCTGCTGAGGAGGTGGTGGACGCTCCTGCGGCGGTGACACCTGGCGTCCATGTAGCAGTGCCCACGTTGCAAATGGGAACGCCCAGGACGAGATCCACAGGTGTCGCTTCTGATTTATTTCGAATTTTACAATTCGCGACAATGTTCAAGACAAATTCCACCACTTCAATGTTCAACGTGTACATACTGTTTGTTTTCTGTGAAACTCTTAAAAAATACTTATTTCTGTGAATTCACACCTATTGAAACTGCAACAAACGATTCATTGGGAGACCACGTTAATGAGGGCGCTCACCGCTATGGATCCGAATGTGCCTAACTAAATGACTACTCCGTGTGAAACTCTTTTGACAGACGGAACATTCATGAGGGCGCTCCCCGCTGTGGATACGCATGTGCAGAACTAAATAACTCCTCTGTGTGAAACTCTTTTGACAGACGGAACAATCATGAGGGCGCTCACCGCTGTGGATGCGCATGTGTGTAACTAAATGACTGCTCTGTGTGAAACTCTTTTGACAGACGGAACATTCATGAGGACGCTGACCGCTGTGGACGCGCATGTGCTGAACTAAATCACTCCTTTGTGTGAAACTCTTTTGACAGACGGAACATTCATGAGGGCGCTCACCGCTGTGGAAGCGCATGTGCTTAACTAAATAACTACTCTGTGTGAAGCTCTTTTGACAGACGGAACATTCATAGGGGCGCTCGCCGCTGTGGATTCGCTTGTGCTTAACTAAATGACTTTTCCGTGTGAAACTCTTTTGACACACGGAACATTCATGAGGGCGCTCACCGCTGTGGATGCGCATGTGCGTAACTAAACTACCGCTCTCTGTGAAACACTTTTGACAGACGGAACATTCATAGGGACGCTCGCCGCTGTGGATGCGCTTGTGCTTAACTAAATCACTCCTCTGTTTGAAACACTTGTGACAGACGGAACATTCATAAGGGCGCTCACCGCTGTGGATGCGCGTGTGATTAACTAAACTGTCTCTAAATGTAAAGCTCTTTAGGCAGTGATCACATTGATAAGACCGATCAGCGCTTTGGATCCGCATGTGCCTTGTCTCGAAACTCTTATGTTCTTTACCGCCTTTCTCGTTCTGCTCACTCCCAACTTCGCATCCGCTTTCTGACTTGCTCGTACCACACACGGACTGTTTCTCTACACGAGTTGCGGTATTCGTCTTCGGGAGCTGCGAGCCACTCTCTGAGTGTTCGTCACACACTGCACTCTCGCGTCCTCTCACTCTTCTCTTCTCAAGTGTCATGGACTGTCCATCGTGGCACGACAGTGTGCTGCAGTCTCCATGACGAATTTCTGTCTTTGAGTCCACGAGGTCACCCACAGTGTCGCATTCTCCTCCTGTGGAAAGAAACACTTTCTTATATTTGGGTTTTTATATCTTAGCGCATGCGGGCCTGCCATCATGATGGAATATCTTACGGCATTTCGCACTTTTCTGGGTCGTGCCAATAGATTTCGCATGATCACCAGCACTTCTCGATACATTCGCGATAAAGCGAGATTGAGCGGCACGAGCGAGAACGACGCAAAATTCCCTGAGGGATTCCATCGTGAAAACAGGACCCCGACCGTTATGAAAGAAAAAAAACTTAGTATAGGACCAAATTTATGGAAAAAATGTTCAATATGACAAATCTAACTAGGAAATATCTATAGCTGCTATTTGGAAGCCGGCAACGTGGCTCAATTGCTGTACATCTGAAATAATTTATTTCATGGCAAAAGCTGTCGAAGTGTGACAAAGACCATATAGCGGACGTGTTTAGGTTAGTGAAAGTTCTCTTCTAAATGAGGAGAAAACTGAATCCAGTTGTTAGTGACGATTTGGTCAGAGGACTCCGATTACCTTTACGAAGGTGATAGGAAAGTATCTTCTTATATTATCTTATGAGTAAAACCAGTACGCAACGATAGTTATCGGGGAGGAATAGATCAGACGAAAGATTCAAAACGTTATGATCTAGAGAGGGCTTTCCAACTGGAGGGCCCACCGGAACTTTTTGTACGGCCTGCGACTGCTTTGAAATTTGTATAATATCAAACAATACAATTGCAGAATTAATCTTATTTTTATTTAATGATGTATTCATTTTCTAGTTTCTACGTACAATAATCATTAAGTATGTTGAATAAAAGTCGTATCTAATAAATATTTGTTTCAGCATAAACTCAGTAGTTAGTGTAAACACCGTCTTACATTATGGTGCTATTATCAGCACATCATGTCATTTTCATTGTTACCATAACGTTAAACGCAATAGTTTTCGCTAATGACCTAGATGTTGATGCGACCTTACATTTTGAGGGGATTGTGTACCAAAAGCTATATGCAAATATTCAGAAAAACAAACTTCTATCTTAACCTTGAAAAAGGATTGCCACGTATAGGCCATTTTGCATAAATGTAGCGGGGCTACAACTATATACACACACTTTCTCACACTATTGGAAAGTTGCGTAATATTGAAAAATCCAAATTTCCCCAAAACGTGAAATTGTTTAAGTTTCGAAATCGATTTTCCGCCGTATTACATAACTTTATACTACGAATATTACTCCGTATATACGTACGTATACGAGAAAGTAAAAAGCAGTTCAACTGTGTGAAGTAAGTGTTTTTTACTGGGTTCATTTTTCTTTCCGAACAAATAAACTCATTTCTTTTGTAAATAAACAATTTTCATGTATCCATGCTTTTGCATGCAATACACATTTTTGCCCATAAAACAGTTTTTAAAGCAACTTTTGAGTGCTTATTAAGGTTCTGCCATTCACAATATCCAAGAAGTTTATTAGACAAAAAATACTTAAGAGTTTATTGTCCAATTTTCGCCGTTTCCTCTTCCAGACACCCAGTATGTGTATGTTTCAAGCTGTACGTTTTGCTGTGATAAAGGGTTCAAGCATATTTTATTTATATTTCAAGTGTACTATTGGTCAGTTTGTGGGGATTTTTTTTTGTCCCTCACGAAAAGTACGCGACCCTCCGCAGGAGCCTGCGTGCCTTTGGAGAGTGAGCCACTGAAAACACGTGCCTCGCTCAGCATGAAACGGAAACGAACTTGGCTTTAAACGTGGGAAAACCACCTCGAGAACCTTCGATATGATGAAGCAGGCCTCTGCGATGCTCCCACGAGCCACTCGATGGTTTTCAAGAGAGAAGTTGTTCCAGGAGGGGAAGGAAGCTCGTCGAGGATGACTGGTCGCCAGTCAACATCAAGGGTCGACGACAATGAGACAGAAGTGAAACCACTTGTCGCCTCTGGTGTTTTTCGATCACCGCGATGTCATCCACAAGCAGTTTGTATCCCCTGGGCAAACCACAAGGTGCTCGACCACTTGCGGAAACAAGTGAACCGCGTGCGACAGGCCTCGGTCGTTCCCGGAAGCTCCACCGTGCCACACCGCGCTGTTGGCTCAGGAAGCCCCTACAGCCCAGACGTGGCTCAGCCTCACTTCCCTCTTCTCCTCCTGAGACGGCCCGTGAAGGGCGATGTGTCGACTACATCGAGGACGTTCAAGCGGCTGTAACGAGGACCCTCAAAAGCTTTCCGCCCAGTGATTTCCAGAAGGCGTTCGCAGATGGCAGACGCGTTACTCTCCCTGTGTCCAAGCACAAGGGACCAACTTACAATACCATTACGGATTTTTAAGGATATGTGCAATGAATTATTTTAAATAAAATCCGTCCATTACTTCTTCACTGTACCTTGTAGTCACGGAAAAAACGTAACTTGTATTCACGGTTCATTAGAAATACGGGTATTTATCCAAAGTAAATACCTTTCTATAGACCATTAAGGTTAGGAACATATTGATAACGCTACTGTGTATACAACATTTGTGCGTCTGGCCATCCGTCATTCTATTTATCCGCCAGTCCGTTCACTTGTCTGTCCATCCGCCTTTAAGCAGCCTTTGTGGGACCAAACGCGTATTTTGCATTAACAGTAAATCAAAAGCCAACTGTTGAAAGAAGTAGATACAACAACTTAACACAACTTGTTTCGTAATACTCACCCGCACACTGTTCGCTTTTAACAAGAACGATTCCAGTGCCCAAAGCCAAAGGGTCCTGTAACAGGAAAAAAACGCAATTACTAAAATGCATATGACACCAGTTTATTGACGTTTATTAGTTTTCACAGGGACATTGGGAAACCAGCATTTACTGCAACTATCACCTACGTGATTATTGGGTTCCAAACAACAACAAAGGTAACAATGTCTTCAGTACAGGTGTTGGCGTAGGCGGCCAAATATGTTCAAATTTGGCGCCGTCATTCGGATACAATCATTTATAACAATTCCTTATGGCTAATTAATTCCAAAGAGCCTACATTTTAAACATGGCGGGCTGGAGGCCGCCGGCTCTCATCCAAAGAGAAAGGGTATTCATTTCTCATCTCTCGTCTTTGAAACGACGGTTTGAACTGCTTTCAAAAATGTCCGGCAGATTGCGCCAGCTCCTGGGCGCCGCGCATGCAGTATGGCACATTGTCGACAGATTCTCAGAATCACACGCCTTTCCATTTAAGACGCGAAGAGATCGCATTGTTTGAGAATCTGTAGCCGCGCGGTCTCATGGCGGATCGCCTCGCTAGCGTAATTGATAAAGAAAACGCGCGTTTTCACTGCACTGAACGTAAAGTTGGTACATAAAGTTACTTCGTAAATTTGGTACAGCATTCCGAAGCGACATGCCGAAAAATGTTCCATGATACGTGTTGGCGTGCGACCTCCGTGTCAATTTCATTACACGCTGTAACGAGTAAGGCGTGCGACCTCCGAGTCAATTTCATTACACGCTGTAAGGAAAACGCTGTCCTTGCGTCCAGACGAAGGACAATTTCTTCAATACTTCATGATCCTTACTCCGAGGTTTGCTATTTTAATTCTTGTCGTTTTCAGAACCTTCCCTTGTGTCAAAGGAATAGAAAGACGTTTAACAGTTGTTCCTTCGGCACGATATCTTCAGCTCTCAGACAAACTCAAGCTATATTCGCAGCCTCAACAACAGTAGATTGTCGCTTTTCCGGGCGTCAATTAACCGGATCTTCAATTATTCAGACTTGTTTCTTTATTACATCGATTGAGTTTGGTTTTAAATGTCTTGGGCTTCCGCGGTTAGAGTTGGCTACACAGCCTATGGGTTATTTCACGTAAGATATGACCCAGAACGCAAAAAAATACCAACCTCCCGGAAATCACCCGCCATTCTTACTGCATTGGCTTAGGGACTTTTGATTACAATTTAAGTTGGAGAAAGTAGGTGCCAACCCCAACTGAAATACCCAACGTAATGGAAGTATTGTAGTCAAGGACTTTTCCGTGGCTGGCAACTGGTACACGTGCGTACAAATTAACTTCCTGCCAACTTCAAGCGTTTGAACCCTGCAACACGTGTGGAGATACTGAGGTTATGCAAGCGAGCAGCATCCCGCACTTGCTCATTTCAAAATCGTTTTCCTTGCGTTTCCAGTGCGTGATTGGTTTCGGAAGGGAACTTTAATTGTGTTTTCGATTGACATTTGTAAAATATGTCTTCAAATTCGAGAAGCAATTCTCCAATTAAGCAGAAAAGGAGGTGGATATTATCGAGTGGTGAAAGGCAGGTCCTTCTCAACGTTTATAAATATAAGAGCGAGAAAAATTCTCGTAAAGAAGTGCAACTTCCTGAGAGCAGTGTCATTGCCAAAGTGGCTTTAATTGTGGGGGTAAGCTATTAATTTCACAATTATTATTTACATTTTATTGCATACCAGAATGTTTTCATGATGAACATGTGTATGTGAATCATAATTTTTTAAAATTTGATTTGTACTGTTGTCTTCGCACATAGTTTTTTATTATATAAAGCTTCAATCTTTTATATAGACAACATAATTATTATCCTTTATTACTGTTGTTATTGTACATTTCCATAAAAACATGAAAACGTATTTAGAATTCTTATGTTTTTATGCTAATGTACAATAACAACAGTTATAAAGGATACTTATTGTGTTGTTTATATATAAAAGAGTGAATCATAATTATTTTATTGAAATATATTACTATATTACAGAGACCTTATATAACTTTGGCAAGTCTTATTAAGTATTATAAGGCAGGAAAACCTATTAGAACTCCGAACAAGAAGAGGAAGCGGTCATGACCTGTGAGAGATTCAGTTGATGGCTTTTCTAGAGAAGCTATTGCCAGGTATATTTATCAGGAAGCTGATAATGGTAAGAGATTTTTTATTTAGAGGAATGATGAAGTATGTGACTCACTTTTGAAAGACTTTCCAAGACCAGTTCATTTTGCAACAGGCAGGAGACTCTCACTTCAAGAGGTATGGCAGTATGTAAAAGAAAATTATGATACTTTCTTATTCAAAGGGTTGTGCACAACATTGTACAGAATAATTAAGAAATTGGGTTTAGCATCGAGGAAAGGAGACCCACATATTTGTAATTGTGAGACAAATGAAATTATTGTAAAGAGGTTGTATTTTGTGGCAGACTACAAGAAAAATAAGAGAAGTGAAAACCCAAAGACTGTAGTGTATCTAGAGGAGACATGGATCTATATAAATGGTAAAAGAGACCTTTCAAAATGGTTATATTACTTATGTGTAAAAATTATGAGACAAAACTATCTTTTCCAAAAGGTTCAACTACATATTCAAGGCTTCAAGCAGGCACCAGTAAAGGAATAATTAAGAGACCAGCAGAAGGAAGGAGGCTAGTTGTGGTTCATGCAGGAACAAGAGGTTTTGTACCAGGTACATGTGTTTTGATTTTTCATGACATTATGTACAAACTAAGGCATGTATACGAGTTGTGACACTTTGTAGGTGCTGGTCTGATTTTTGCTACTGACCTTAAAAGGGGGCAAGATTATCACAGAGCAATGAACAGTTGTACTTTTGAATCCTGGGTTAAGAAACAACTGATTCCTGGCATTCGCAATTTAAGACCATGCATCATTATCATGGACAATGCTTCTTACCATTCAAGACAGGTAGAGAGGAATCCAACAGCAAAGTGAAGAAAGGATCAATTGATTGTAAGCTTCAGAAATGAGACAGAACTATTTTTTACATAATGAAATAAGTAATGTAACCAAATATTACATTTCATTATTATTTTGAATTACCTTTCTGTTGTATCAGTGTAATAAAATTTTAAAGTATCCACCTTAAATATGTTCAAATATATACATTAACACTTGTGATAAATATATAACTGATCATCAATATGTTGATAAAGGTATGTAGTTGATGACATGTTGGCTGCAGAAGGGCACACAGTTTTGAGACTGCCACCATATCATTGCAAATTCAATCCTATTGAACATGTGTGGGGCATTTCAAAAGCGTACTACAACAAAACTGTATGTGGAAGGCCAGGGCAAGGAACGGAGAGAACAAAAGCTGTGTGGAATGAGGCAATAAATCAGGTAATGTTTTCAATAAATCACTATTAGAAAAACAGTAAATATATTGCAACATAATTGTAATTTTTTAAAAAAGTAGTTACAACAGGAATCTAAAAAATTATGTAATGCCTTTAATAGGTCACACCAGAAATGTGGAAAAATTCAGTGGCACATGCAGAGAAAATTATTTAAGACTTCTATGAAAAAGAGGCAGTGGAAGATTATGAAGAACTTGTAATAAATCTAAGTAGTGCAAGTGGAACTGACACAGCAGAAGAAGGCACAGGAGAGGAACAAGATCCAATTCCATTAGAGCCAATACCTGGAACATCTGCAGTGCGACAGTCCTGAAAGGGTTTTCAGAGATTTACCTCACAGAAACACCTGACATTTTAAGCAACCATCCATTATCGTTGAAGTACATATAGGGCCCCACTGTGCAATGGAAAAGGTATTGCTTGAATTTACTCGATGGTTAGTTTCTGGTAATTGTAGGCAATTAAATTAATATTACTACATTACAGTCAAATGTTCCAGACAGTGTTTCAGTTAGTGTGTTTGGTTCGAGCTTGGTTGCAAAGTGAAACAAGTAAGTACACATTAATGAGTTTGGAATAGAAGTGATAATTGTGTTACATATTTACATATTACATGTTACATATTACAGATGTGCCCATGAATTGAAAACTTATGCCCTCTTAAAGCAACCACCACAGGTAAGTTAATGTGAGAAACTGGGCCACACTGTCCTGTGGAAAAGGTATGCTTGAATTTATATGATTGTAAGTTCGTGGTAAATGCAGGTTATTAAGTTATTATTGATATTAATACCTTACAGTCAAATGTTCCAGCCAGTGTTTCAGTCAGTGTGTTTGGTTCGAGCTTGGTTGCAAAGTGAAACAAGTACGTACACATTAATGAGTTTGGTATAGAAGTGATAATCATGTTAAATATTTACTTCTACATGTGTGCCCACAAATTAAGAACTTATACCCCCTTAAAGCAACCACCACAGATAAGTTAATGTGATAAATTGGGCCACACTGTCCTGCAGAAAAGGTATGCTTCAATTTACATGATTGTAAGTTGGTGGTGATAGCAGGTTATTAAATTAAAATTAATACTTTACAGTCAATTGTTCCAGCCAGTGTTTCAGTCTCTCTGTTTGGATCGAGCCTGGTTGCAAAGTAAATCAAGTGAGTATGAATTTATGAGAATGGAATGAAAGTGATAAATTTTTTTACTAATGTGCTCAATGTTACAGTTGTGCCCTGAATGAAAAAAACTCCTGCCTCCTCAGAGCAACCACAAAAGTATAGTTTGTGATCAAGTTTGGCCTCACTGTGCTATGGAAAAGGTATGCTTGAATTGACACGATTGTAAATTGGTGGTAACTGCAGGTTATTAAATTAATACTATTTCTTTACAGTCAATTGTTCCAGCCAGTGTTTTAGTCTCTCTGTTTGAATCGAGCCTGGTTGCAAAGTAAATCAAGTGAGTATGAATTAATAGATTGATTATGAGTGTCATATCCTGAATGAACTTTTACCTTCTGATGTAAACCAAAGAAACTATTTAAGTGTACCATTTAATATACCATTAGTTCATCACTATTGTTTAACCGTTAGTCATTTGCTTTTACATCATTTTCATAATACAAGTAATCATTACTGTTCAGACGTAAGATTTTTTGTTTAGTTGAAGTACAGATGCTAAGTGCTTTAAATGAATAAACATTAAAGTTTTGAAATGTGAAAGAAGTGTACATTACTTTACTAAATGTTTCAGATATACAATAATGGAGTTCTGAAGATGCATAATTTTATTAGATGGTTTGTTGAAATGGAAATCAGTTATGTGGTATTAGTGAGTACATATTTCAATATATTATTTGGCTTGATAGAGAGTATTGCTTAATGTTTACGATTGAGGCACTATTCCATTTTGGCTATTAATATTTCATTTTAAGTGAATGTTCAATGGTTTTCTACTAATTTTTGTAAATTTTATTGGTTTTTAGGTATATATTATTGTCATGTTATATTTTGAATACTTTCATGTGAAGCAAATGTTCTTAGCATTCTGAACAATTTGGTTTTCCGTTTGTGTCAGGAGTTTTAAGTAATATAAAAGTTAAGTATCAAGTTTTTCCTATTACTTGTGGTAACGTTCTTTTTAATTTTCTTTAAAAATTATTTTCAAGAACATTATTTGCTCAAGGATTTTATTAGAATAAATATTTGTTTTTATAACAATTACATGCCTATTTATTGAAATTATCCAGATTGGACATTAGATATTGCATTAATTATTCTATGTTGCAGGGTTGCTGTGTTTCACAGAAGATATTTCATTTTCTAAATAGGATTCAATTGCATTTTTATGTATATTATTTATATTATTTCATTGATTTATTTTATGTATTTTTGTTAAATTGTAAATCTCTATTATTTTGACTAATGTTCCGACATGCATGCTAGAAATTGACCTTCAGTCGTCTTCCTGATCGGGAGGATGGGTATGCTATCAATATATATATATAAAATTTTCAAGTAGTTAATTTTTACGGTCAGCCAAATTTATTAATGCTGATTTTTAATGTTAATTTTTTTTAATTCAATTGAGAATGAACAATATTTTTATTCATTTTTTATATATATGGTAGCATACTTATTCCTTTGTTTTCCCTGGTTTTCCGCTATCGCTTACGGTAAATACCAGGATGTTTTGTAATGTTTGTAAGCCCAGGGGCATTAGGCTCTAAAATTGTTGTAAAAATTCAATAATTGATGTGAATATACAGTAAAATCTGTCTAAACCGGAACCTGTACAAGCCGGAAACCTTCCTTAACCGGAAAATTTCTCCGGCCCGTGAAGTTAAATGGCATTTTTACACGGCATAAAACGGAATCTGTCCAACGCGGAAACGGACGGTTTTTCATGTCCTGCGAGGCGAAAAAAAACTTCATAAAACGGAATTTCTGTTAATTTAATGCAGTTCGCAGAGAGACGGGAGATACTCTTATTGGAATGAATGCATCTGCAAGTCTGTTTTAATATCTCTATGTGTTTCACACGTGGCTGCACAATGAAGGAAATGGGCTCCCGCTGTTAAAAAAAATGGGCTCCCGCTGTTATATCGTAGAATTCGTCCTTGAGGTCATCTGTCTCTCATTGCGTCTCTCATAGAGAGGGAATTCCCCGTCGGGGACGTCTCTAAGCGTGGGTTGGTATAAGGGAATGGCTTCAATTTACGCGTCTCCCTGCCTAGCGTTGGCATTCGTAACCCCTAGACCAGAGCCGAATTGCTCAAGGCCATGCGAGGGTGTCTGATAAACCTATACCGCGATTTTTCTTTGTCTCTCAAGGCCCGTCTTCACAATGAAATATGTCACGGTATTTCGCGTCTCAGTCGTGCCGCTAGATATTGCATGATCGCGACAGTATCAAGCAGCGCTTGCGATTATGCGACTTCTAGCGGCAGACCGGGAAAGACGCGAAATGCCGTGTGATACTCCATCGTGGCCTGTAGGTGCTTGAGAGGCAGAGTTAGAAAAATCGCAGTGTAGTACTCTGGGCTGCGACGCATTGTGCGCTGAAAGAGTCTGCGAGAAATTCGGGTGCAGCCACTAGCCAGTGAGGTGATGTGTTTTTATGAATGTCACAACCAGTTTGACAATGATTGAAAAAAAAATAAAACTCTACATATTAAAATTTTTCAACCTAGGAAAACAACTGAAAAGGTGTTAGTAAGAGAGAAACCCAAAACGCAAAAACTCTACATTAATGTTGAAAAAATAACAATATTTAAATAAACAAGTGAAATATTTATTTTTACCTAATTGACAGAAATAATTATGTTTAATATTCATTAATTGATGATTTCTTCCATAAATGATTTTTATGTTAGTATACGTTTTATAATTATAATAGTCACGTTACTAGTTTCAGGACGGAAATATCAACATAAAAAGTGTCATAAACGGACCCTCCCGCCTAAAACGGAAACCTCCATAAACCGGAAATTTTTTTTGTCCAAATCGTTTCCGGTTTAGACAGATTTTACTGTAATTTGGTGTGGACCATTGGTGTTCAAGAAATTTTAATGACTGCTCCTTGCAATTTGTCATCAAATCTGATCACCCATGGTGCATAAGTTTATTCTTTATTGAACCTTCAAATTATATCAAGTCATATATCTGATTTATTCTATTTTCACAAATTCAAACATTTGTCATTTCTGTACAATGGATTTCTTCATTCCTTTGATATGCTTTGATTGTGGTCGTAGGTTGATGTTATATACAAAAAAACCAATAGGATTCAAAAATATCTAAGTTCAGTGAAAAATAGTTTTATTTCACTACTTTGTGTATTGTTTGAAAATTAAAGTTATTTTTGAGTATTTCATTTCATCTTTATTCTATATATCCCCCGATTTTTGCATAGTTTCATTTTTGCTAGTTTTGTAATAAAATAACAATCTATTATTTCATTTATTCTTCAGTTGCAAAAATATTTTATTCTGGAAATTAACATAATTTTAAAATTACCAGTAATTTATTTAATGAAATGTATTATATTTAATTTTAAAATAATAATAATAAAAATAATTACAATTTCATGAGTAAATTGTGAAATTTGCTATTTATAAGTCAAGACAATATTAATAGTTATAATTTCAGCAAATCTGCATTTCTGAAGGACACTACGTTCATTTAAATACGCCGCGTCGGTATCCTTCATGCACTTTCGCGTTTCATTTCCATGAGGTTGGCAGTGCCGAAACTCCGCCATGTTGAATTTTTAGGGTCTTTTCTTACGTGGAGACACCCATATAACGCGGCGTCACCCGGACAGCCGAGATCTCTGGGTTTGGTATTTTTGGCAAATTCTCTCTCGTTGAAAATCAAACAAGGGTTTGCAAAACTGATAGTCCATAGTTAAATTAAAAATTAGGTGTAGACGAATAAGGAAAGTAAATTAATGATGCTAGTAGAGAAAGAAAATACATAATAGGTGCGCTGGACTTAAAAAATTTCTTACTTAATATTTAATATTTTGGGTTATTTTCATTGATTCTTTATTAAATGTACTCGGAGTAACTAACGCCAATCTTCTCCCACTTCTCAACCTTTCGTACTCTTCTTGAATCTGTTCATAGTTCAATGAAAATGCTTTTCCTGGATAAAATATACTAAAAGTGTTAATATGAGTTTCCTTGAACAGAAGTTCCGATGAGTATTGTATTTGTTTTTTAAAAATTACCTTGACCAATCTGAGCTGAACATCAGCCAATGGTCATACGCTCCAACCCAAGCAATAATACTATATGTGGCTATCGCTTAGAAAAGAGCTTAGTACTCATCCAAGAATGTTCAATCCTAAAAATGGGACTTAGTTTATACTATATGACTAGCTGGTATCCCACACGTTGCTGCCGGAGAAGAAATAATAGAGGAAATATTCCTCTCCCCCTCCCCTTCTGTCTTTTTCATCCTCTCATTTTCCCCTCCCTCCCTCTCCCCCTCTCCCTCCCCCCCCTCTCTCTCTCTCTCTCATCAACTTGCACCACCTGCTCCTTTGTTCTCCTCGACCTCGCCCCACAGCACACGGCAACACCCAGCAACAATGAAGCTCATGTGCATTGGGAATTGCATTTAATTAAAATGCCATGTTCTATGTTCTTCCCGCAAGTGCAAGCAATGTGTTGACACATTTTTATCGCAATTGGATGCCTGCTACTGCAGCGCATTAAGCTGCCGTAACCAACAAACATTGATTTTTACATATTAGATTAATTTTCTGTATAATAATTTTTCTAGCCGAAGAACCCCACATTGCCGGGGTATTTATCATAATTTTGTATTAAACAGAAAGAGAAATTCCATCTATTCCCACCCTGTGGCACAGCCTACTCCTATCTATTCTACTGTATATTCCCTCCGCAGTATCACGCCTCTCTGCCTTGCTCCAATCTGGAAAAAACCTGGTTTTCAATACACACTAAAACACTTCTCACTAAAAAATATGTAAATTTTAGTCCTATTGGGATTCCGACACCCTAACTCCTTTCTCTTTATAACTGAAAACAATAAAGAAATCTAAAGTAAAAAATTAAATCCATGTACTCACATATATTCTGTTTGTGGAATTTTATGTATTATATACCAAAACTTTCAATCAATTGCCACATTATAAATCTTACTCTTTTTCATTTTCTTTTTCTTCTCGTGTATTTATATAGAAAAGTTCGAAATTGACCTAACCGCATCAATCGACGTTTAGAAATAATTAAAGTAATTTTAATTCTAGTACCTGTTTTAGGATCCTTGATAAATTGTGGCTGACCAAAAGGAGCCATTAACCACTTATGCAATTATAATATCTCAAAAAAATCCGAGATCACAGTGGACCCTGGCTTGACAATACTTTTTCTATTATTTAAAATATCAACCTTCAAAACCAGCGTTGTCACATATTAAATTCCTCCAAATACCCATTTACCAATACTGTTTTACTTTAATTGTACTGCCGTTTTACTAAAAATTGAATTATTGCCGAACTGTCATCAATTTAACCGTTCCTTCAACAGCCAAAGGTACTCTCTACTATCCCACTCTCTACTCTATTAAAACACTTCCTTGAAGCATGCATCCCTCCGTCAGTTTCAGAATAACACGTAAATCGCACAGTCACTTGCCTAACCTGCAAATACATAATAATTATGCTTAATTTACTACAATTAAACATATGTGTATTCATACCTTTTTACAGCAATGTTAACCACATTCATCATAAAATGATATCTTTCAAACATTTAGTCTCTTGTACACTTAAAGCACTCACGTCTACGTGCAATTAAAATCAAAATTCAAGTTACTTTTCTAAATAAAGCAGAAAAAACTATTACTCTTATACTAAAACAAATATTTAGCGTTAAACAACTGACTGTGAGAAATAAACAAACAGTCCTCTAAATACACAATTCTTTACATTGATGAAATCAGTAACGAGATTTCAGACAGAGATTATTGCGCTGTAAGTCAAGGAAGTTTTGTCTTTATATATTAGTATAGATAATCAAATGCATGATCTTTTTTAAGTTTGAGCAATATGATTGTTCCATTTATGACATGCATCTATATGTACATCCAAATATTTTGCAGACAACAATTTCTACTTCAGAGCACTTACAAACCTTTAAAAACACACACACACTCATGCATCTTGATTTCGCACCTCATTGGCACACTCTCAAAGTAGCTACCACAAGTAATGAAGCCTTTTTTTTCACATTGAAACTCAAAAGTTCCAAATAATTTACAGAATAAGTTGCATCCAAATAATTTACAGAGAAAAATTTCTATTTTAGAAATGCACTTGCAGAACTTTAAAACACATCAGCCTTACTAATAGAGGTCTGGTTTAAGCCAGGAGTAATATGTTTACTTAGGAAGTAACTACTTTCAGAGCAAACGTGAAGTAAGGGAAGAGTAATTTTCTACTAATAAAACACAGAGTAAGGAAAGAGTAACTACGCCAGAGTTACTTCACAACCAACCCTTGGCAACACCTAAAAACCTCGTGTCGACTTCTTAAGTCGGATGTTCCATTAATGGTTAAGTTTATGTATCGATCATACTGTGTATCATTATAGCCAATTAATAAATTACATCATTAATAAATCATTGCAAAGACGTCTTCATATCAAGATTTGGCATCCAACATCCGTCCTTTGCTGTAAATAAGGACGTTAGAATTACAAATTTATGGAGATGACATTCTTCGCAGACGAAAATGAAGCCAGCCCCTTATGTTAGGCGGTAGGATAATTTGACCACTTGTCTGAAATCTATCTTTCCTATTATATTTTATATTTATCATATATTGATATTTCGCTAAGGACCGTGTTGCAAATATAATACTTGGTTTGAATGAATAGGCAGAAATATGAATGTAATAAAGGAAAACAAATGGAAAGAATATTAGGCCTCTCAAGAGTTCATTAAGTGGCAGGGCAAATAAAAAAAATGCTTAATTTGATGTCTGAAGTTGAACTGAATTTTCCTCTTGAGCATGAAGCCAATTAATTTACCTTAAATTAAAGTACGTTTAATTTAATGTCATTGAGAAATTATGATAGCCAAAAAAAGGAAGAAAAAATGAAAAGATATTTTCAATGGATCTAATGGAAAATTGTGAATACATTAGGCAACTGACATTTGGCAACATATTCTAAAGAATTTGCCTAGCAAGGAAGCAGGTGAACAAACAAGTCACATAAAATCAATAACATGAAAGGATTTTTGTTTGTGTTGCACGTTTGAAAAGAATAATAAATTTGGATTTTTTCTTTTGTGGACCTAAGAAGATATTCTCTGACAAGGAATAAAATGAAAACTGTTCTGCTATGGTTGTAGTGACACAGTCACCAACAAAATTAAAAATGTGAGTGAGGCCAAAAACTTTACTGCAAATTAATCATTGCTGTGTTACTTAGGGAATATGCTTAAAGGAAATATTCAATAAAAATCTTTCAAAGATTTCATCAAGCAAAATATATGACTTCAAAATGATCTCCTTTACCACATAAATAATTGCAAAAAAAAAATTCAGTTGAAGACATGCCACCAACAGCAGCTTCATAAAAATTCAATCCCATGCGGGATCAATGCCAACTGAAGACAAAATTAGATGGGGAAAATAAGAGAAGTGCAAGCTGATGCAGCTTAGTTTTCAAAATGACTGGCATCAAGAATATACTTTAAAATCATCTATTTAAAAACCTGTTTTGACACCAAATTTCTGAATTAAAAAAAACTCATACATATTTTTGGAATACAATTGTGAAACAGATGCAGTAACTTGCCACAGAACTTTAAAGAAATGGATCTAAGAAGCGTTCTCAGGTGTAACTCTCGATACATATTCATCAACAATCAGTACATATTTAAAAAAATTAATGATATTTTTCTAATACCAATTCACTATTTTTTTAAAAAAACAATGAAGATATATAACTAATATAAACATTTCTTACAGGTCTCAGGAACATGCAATTCAAAGACGGCACAAATTTTAAATTATTTTGGCATTTAAAATATCTTTTATTAGATAACTAATAATGCAAAATATTTTTTAATGAACTATTCCACCTATTGTAGTTTTTAAACCCTTGACTTTAGTAATAGGTGCCTATAATGCAAAACCATTTCATGATAATGTTACTTTTGTTATCTCTATATGCAGCAGCGCATCTACAATTTTCGAGGCCCAAAGCTAAAATATTTTGAGACTTAACCCGCTTTTTACAGTGAACAATAACATTTTTGAAATTGGATATGTCACCCTTTTTATTAAAAATTAATTAAACAATAAAAATGTGCTTCAAATAATAGTTTTATTCAAATATTTACTTTAAAAATTCATAACAATTGTCTATAATATAATATAATATCTATTTGTCAAAATAGCTGCAATATAATATCAACACTATAACTGATAAAATCTTACTAAAAATGCTGTTCATGCAATATTTTCTTCGTAAAATCAGAAATAGTATTCTTGAAAGATAAACCACAGAGCTAATAATTTTCACTGAATAATATTATTAGTGAATTGAGTTAGTCTTGTCCCATAGTAACTACATTTGTTTTTAACTCTTTTGATTGCACTAAATAAAGGACACGTTCAACTGAATTATCTGTCCCATTTCATTTTTTGAAAATGTTTGTTCTTATACAAGACAAATGTTGGGTTTATGAAAAGATACCATTTGAGTCAGCAGCTGTGGTGGATTTTGGAATGTCAGATTTTGTCTCCTACTCAACAAGTTCAAACTGAAATAGATTAGAATAAATACCCTTGTCTTAGAATAAATTTGTTTTCAACTCCACGTGTTAATTAAATTTAATTAATTTGTATCTATGTACTGAAACTAATTAAAAATTTGTATATTTTCATAACTTTTTTATCCTTGCTTTTATCCTTTAATAACTTTTTACGCCTCTTGGGCTCTGAGGCCCCCAGCTGTAGCTTATTTAGCTTAATGCTAAATAAAAACTTAGGTTTATGTCACAAAATTATTAGAACAACAGAGCTGCAAGAGATACATACCATCAAAATGTAGTATATTCTAAACATGAAGTTCTAAACACTCTGAAAATTTCGCCATTTAAATACGCTCCAGATATGGATATTCTCCTTTGGACTGGAACAGAATTGGATTTATAGTAAATTAGGGCCTACATGTAAAGACAGGTACACTCAAAAAAAATATCATGTTGGAGAAAAATGTTCCAATTTTGAATATTTTTTTTCTTTTGATGAAAAATGTTAATATTAAACATTTATTCCCAAGAAAAACAAATAACCCCAAACACTATTACACATTGGTAGTAAAGCCTTAAGCTGGGCGTAAACAAGTACAAAGCTAGCGAGCAGGATTCATTGAGATGTTTGTCAACATAACACTGCGGCCCAACCGAGTGCTCTCATCAAAAGCGCTTCACTTTTTTTGGATAATGTCATCTCTATATATTCTAACCTCCTTCGTTGCACCTCACATACGAACAATCACTTAAAGTTAACCAGCATTCTGTGGCTGACACCTGCATTTGCCGGATGAAGTTCATCATTTCTCATTCATACATCCTCACCCACGCTGTGCAGCTAATTTGTGAATTACCACGGACTTGCGCTACTTCATGCTTACTCCCAGCTTAAACTAGGGGTCGACTGGGAACAGTGGTTGCCAAGGTAACTACGACACCCTTACCCCATGTTTATGCTATGCTTAGTTTACTCCATGTCTATTAGTAAAGATTTTGGCTACTTCAAGCTTACTCAAGAAGTAAATTTTACTCAACATTTATTAGTAAGGTGACATAGTTCCCTTTCAGCTAGTTGTTGTTGTTGTTGTTGTTTTTTCCTGTTTGATTTTGTGAATAGTTTTCTTTCCATGTGATATATTGGTAAACGCATGATTGCCTTATTGAAACTAATAAATGAAACAATATAAAAAATGCTCCCATACTGTTTTCCTTTGTTAAGTTCAAACTGTTGATTCTTCAAAGAATGTGTATCAGAAAGGCACATCTAAGATTTTCAACAACAAAAAAGACAATAGGCCAGTAGCTAAAAGAATGCTGTTTTGCCTATTTACAAATGGCAAGGATTACTCTCGTTTTTCAAGCATTGGAGAAGTACTGAAAACAATGAACAGTTTCAAATATTGCTGATATTCCTGAAATCTTTTTGGATTCTTTCAATTCTTTGAGAATTCAATATGACTGCAAAGCAAATTTCTTAACATATATCTACACAAAATCCTCCCTGCAAACACATGAGCCACGTCACATAAGAACAATCACTTCAAATTAGCCAGCATTCTGTGGCTGACACCTGCGTTTGCCACATGAAATTCATCATTTCTCATTCATACATCCTCACCCACACTGTCCAGATAAATGGAGAATTAACCATATACTTCTAACATGAGCCTAGTTTCCAACTTTAGTATTAATATACACTCACACCATGCTGCCATGCATCCAGCATTTCTCATTATGTCAAAGAATCATTAACAACACAACTTAGAAAAAATTTAATATTTGTCTTTATTTTAAATAGAAATTAAATAAATTTCCATTCAAAGTAAAGACATTATTAAGGAGGGGTTTAACAATTCATTGCCCAATGCCTCTTCCTAACCAATAATAATCCTGTAGATATAAATGATAGCCATACCTTTGTTTCTTCACTACAGACACCTTCTTCATTCTCTGTAGGCTGAACAATTACAGAAAATGGAAGCTCCAACTCCTCCTGCACAGAAAAACAAAAACATATCAGATGGTAAACAAATGACTACATAACTAAAACATCTTGTACAATTCATATTATATAACAAATTTTATAACGTTGCACACTTCATCTTAATACTAATATAAAATTCACCCTTACTCCTTCAGTTAGAAAGATGTAACATTCCTTCAGTTCCTGTAACAAACATGTTCATTCCAGCAACAAACATTTTTTCTGCATAGTTACTATATAATTTTAGCAAAGCTTTCAATAGCTGCTCAACCATCCCTTTCCTTTACTCCAGGTCTGCGAGATACATTATTCTCATAATGCACTGACTGCAGCAGCGCTCTACTCGTGAGCAAGTGATCGTGATAAATGTTTGACCTAGATCCACACTGCAACATGTTCATTACGTATATCACACTATCGGGTTAAGGATGACCTACGGGAAATAATTCATTTATGAGCTAGTTTGAATCTGATTAACTCACTTCTGTTTTACTCAATCAAAAAATATTGTCCCACCACAGAGGTATAACAAATTGTTCCTTTTTACAAGACAAAAGGATTAGCATGTAAAAAAGGTGTTAAAAATCATTTTACTTTAATGAGTCATCCATAAAATACGTAACGCTAAAGGGGGAAGGAGGGGGTCTGACGCAGCGTTACATAGAGATAGGGAAGAGCGTTACAAGGTGGAGGGGCAGGGAGGGTATTGAACATACTGGAAATTTGCATTACGTAATTTATGGATGGCTCCTAAGACACATGAAGGACTATACTTACATCATATTCATCATCTTCTTCTTTCACCAAATGATGTAAAGAACTGGGTTCATCTTTAGCCTGAAAGAAAACACACTGCTTATAAAAATAAAGGCTGCCCATAGAGATGCTTCCAAAAACATCTTGAGGAGAATTTAAGTGAAAAAGTTTACAAAACTTCTCTCCAATAATAAACAAGAAATAAAGCACTCTTCAAGATATTAAATGATATTTAGTACATTCACTCATCATTATTTAAATATTTATTATTTATTATATTATTATTAAAATACGGAAGACACCTCCTGGAAGTGTTTCCACGCTGGCCACAAATGATAACTGAACAAACAAGTACTACATCACTCAATACATAACATGTCAGCGTCCTCTAGGCTGATGGTTTAAATTGCAAGATTTTAAGAAATCTCTGATTTAAATCGAAAGCTTCTCTGTCTACTATGCTTCAGTTTTTTTTATCGGTCCTTTATCACATCCCATTGTTTTATTTCAATCTGAAGTACTGATTTTCTTTATTGAAAGAAAGAAAATGTGTTATTTTCACTCATTGTAACAAGAAAAAAACAGATATTTAAGATGGCATTATGCTGAGTATCACATTACTTAAAAGGGATCTAATGTGTAATTAGTGAACAAGTAACATTTGTTATTAACCCTAGAATTACTAACGAGTAATTAATCCTGGGCTTAACCAGGAAGCGCATCTGGAGCTCACCACTTATCTTTTGAATTTATTGATATTTTTGTCAAATTTGAGGAATTATTAAACTGATATAAAAAATAATATTCATGTCCATTCATTTAAACAAAAAACAATTTTTCAACTTCTGGCTAAGTAAAAGAAAATCAATATTCCTCCATCAATGTTTGTATTTAATGACAAAACCTACTACTACATCTCAATTACACAAATACTGATGTATCTTCCAAACATAGAAATATAATACTCTGCATTATATTACACTTGAAATACTACCAATGTATTCTGAATGTTCAGAGTTTGTATGAATAAAGTTGAATTATTTAACTCATAGCGAAAAACACTAATTCATATTCTGAAACACACTTGTGGTATATTGCATCAAATTTGAAATACATCAAGACTCATAAGCATCACGACTTAATAATTCCAACTGAAGAACAGAGATTAACACAACAGGCATACTAAATCTTAATGGTAATAGGAGATATGGGATAATCAATGGTTGATGATCCGCTATAACAACAGTGTAGTTGGCCCCGTGGCCGAGATTGCTAAGTCAGTAGTCCAGTAGTGATCTTGGATCATGGGATCGCGGTTTGTGTCCCGCCTCTGGCATGGTTATATATGTTCGTCCTTTCACCCCATCATAACCATATCGTGTCATCCTCATACCCTAATGTTAAATCTAATAGTGGTTGCTAAGGACCAAGTAACTGATGTGACATTAAACAAAACACACACACACACACCAATATCGTCAAGCTAACTCACAATGGAATTCCAGCAATAATCTTCTTCCTCTTCCACTGGCTCTTCTTTGACCTGGAGATAACAAAAAAAAACAAACAGTCATTCACAAGTTCATCATGTACTTGAGAAACCCTGCATTAACGTACTTCAAGATTTCTCAGAACAAAAAAGTTGCTTGTTTTCAGTGACAAGACCTAGCAAACTTCCTTTTTCTCTAATTATATTTGATGCTTACATAACTACTACACATAATATAAAACAACATTCAATTTTGAAATAAATTGTTTCTACAATCATAAGCATACAAGGTTTATCAATTCGTAACAATATTAAATTACCTCCCGGCACTGAATATTCAGAATGTTCATTTAAGCTAGTCGGTGATTTTCAAGTACATCATCAAGAAAGTTAGTTGTACGATTTTTATTCTCTTGAAAACAACGGAAAGAAAATAGCTCCCTCACATTGGAGAATGAAATAAGTACAGTAAAACTTGCTCCATGCAGAACATTGTAATGTCTCTGCAATGCGAATATAAAAATTGGTCCTGGCAAACGTATATTCCACTGTATTAACTTGTAAAAAGCGAAATCTTGTACAATCAAATACAGAAAAAATACTGGCTTCTTAAGATTCTGCTTTGAGCAAATTTACTATTCCTTTTTATGATTTCACATTCTTACATTTTCAGCATCAAATGTGGAACATTATTTTTGAGACTGTTGTTCTAATTTTGTTTATAATTTAAATAAATGATTTGAATTATTCTTGCAATCTACTTCTTCACAATAAAATGTTATTAAATCATCATTTTCCAAATGGAAAATACAATATAAAAGTTCTCTAGTGCTGTTCTTAAAACATCGAAATTATTACAAGATGCATCACAAAAAATGAATCAATTGGGAAATGGCAATAAACATTCGAAACATTTCCCTTCTCTATTAAAGTGAAACACTTGACAATACCTTTCTTAATCAATTCTATATACATGTAAATGCATTACTTTCTTACCACTATTGTCGAGGGAAAAAACAAAAACAAACAAAAAACATTGCCTCTTTTGGTAACTTCAAACAGAAATGTGCAAAGTTCATTTGGGCACTTTTGGCTGTCACCTCTCGGTGAATGAATTTTCCTGTTTTCCACAGTCATAAATATAAAACTACTTAAGTGAAAAGGCTTTTGGATGGATATTGCGGCAACAAAATATTATTCACAAGAAGTGGAAACACATATTATGTAGTTTTCTATTGAAGTTCTAAAAGTCGTGAGAACTTACGAAACATACAAAAACTGATTACCTCTTCGAACTTCACAATACTTTCCGCTAAAATATCTATCCCTTCCATCGCAATCAGGACAAACCAAAACTGCTTTAAACTAACTCTTAGCAATAAAATGTAACCAACAATTAAAAGGCACAGAGGATAACGAACAGCGTTCTATAAGCAACGCGCATTGGAAGAGCGACTCCTATCGGCCAAAATGTGAAATTGCCAGTATGGTAGCGTAGCGAATCGTAGGAGAAAGGAACTATGTGGCGAGGCGGGCAATTTGAACTCCCTGTACAGTTACCAGTGCCCCATTTTCAATATCAATTAGATGTTTTTATTTTTTGTAAAAGTTTACAAAAAATCGGAAATGAGAGGGAGATTACAGAAATAATGGATATAAAATGAAAACAATTTTTACAGCATTTAAAACATATATTAGACATTAGTTAACATCATTTCATAGACACAAACTGTAGTGATAAATACAACTAATAATTAATTTGTAAAAAAATAATATAATTTTGTCCGCAATTCCATCTTTTATACCTTTTAGGGTCCCAAGACGATAGACAACCTCCCCTGCTCCTCTGGTTCCAAAGAGACTGTGGGGACCACTTATCCCGACTGCCACTCGGTCTCTCGAGCCACTTTTAACACCCAAGGGAGTTAAAATCCCTTTACGAAATGAAGTTGGAATTTTGCATTCACAGAATATTGGGAAAGGACCTACCCTTTCAAGTACTTTTATTTTTACTAACTCAAGCTTTTGTTCCACTTTCTGAAGGCGGCGAGTAGCATCGTGCAAACAAATACAAAAATTAAAAATACTAAACAATCTTTTAGGCATTTTTCAATCATGAAACTTGCGATATATTGAGGCGGAAACAAACATAATTCTTCAAAAGAATGTTTATTACACTTGGAAACAAATACATGCACGATACATGGATGTAGCGACACGGTGTCTTAACGTGAACTGAACTGAACAACAATCAACTAGCAAACGCCGGTCGTGGTGGCGTCACTACAGCCAACTCAACGACACAATATCACAATCCTCCCTCACAAGATACAAAAATAAAACTTCAATAACAGCTCACAGGATAGAAAAGTCAGACCAATCTAAATACAAGCGAATCCGCGTTACATAGTCAAACGATCCGGTGGTTTAATCTGCCTTCTGGTACGGTTTGCTGCTATGGATTCTGGTACAGTTTTTTGACTTCGTTGCTGATGTCGCAGATAAAATTTCTACAATTTTCTTGGGAGTAACTTCGCCGCGTGTGTGGTCATTTTTGTTCGGCGTGTTTGCGATAACTGGTGCCGTTTCGGTCATTGATTTCGACGTTGCTTCTTGTGGAAATACAAATGGAGGTGCATTTACCAAATTTCCCTCGTCTGGAACGTGTTCTCCACTACCGAGGCTGTCATACTCGTTTTCGAAAAATCGCCCCAGCTTAAGCATCTGATTCACATGCCTCTTCCATTTCGAATAGTTCTCGCTGATCGGACTGCAAACAAACAGACGATCTCCCAGCTTCTCTCTCGCACTTTTTTCCAGCAAGGTTTGTTCAAATTTCTGTAATCGCGTACATAACATGTCTCATCTACGTCGAACGACGACTTCCCGCGAACCAAGATAACTGTCTATTTGCTTATTGCGCATTTCATTCGCAACGTGTTTTCGCAAGAAGTCCAGTCTTGTCCTGGGAGCCCTACCTAACAAAAGATTTGCTGGTGTTTGGCCTGTGTAACAATGCACTGAGTTACGGTATGTGAATAGATACCGATTCAAAAGTGTTTGTACACTAGTACCGTTGTTTCGCTTGTCTGACAAAGCTTTCAGTAATCCGCTTTTAAATGACTGCACAGTGTTTTCCGCTGCGCCATTGGTAGCGGGATGATAAGGTGGAGATGTTCGGAACTCGGTCCCATTAGTTTTACAAAATGATGTGAATTCTTCCCATACAAATTGCCTCCCATTGTTAGAAAACCAAAGAATACAACATATTTGTCAAAAATGACCTACTTAACGGAGGGAACATATTTTCATGCAATATTGATATTTATAATTACAACACACGCCGTAGCAATCACGTGCATCAAGTGTCAGTATCAACAGCTCAGTACAAGAAATCAACATACAAGTACAATACATGTACGTTACTTTACAACGCATTGCCAGATGACATAAAACAATTAAAGTCGGTACACAAATTTAAGTTAAAAGTAAAATCTTTTCTGCTGCAAAACTGTTTCTATACAATTAGAGACTATACTGATCGTGAAAAAGAAAAATAATGTTTAATGTAACAAAACAAAGATGTATAATGAATTAGTTTACGTTTGCATTGTACACATTTAAAAAAAATATTTAATACCCCTGTAACAAGTAATGTACTTCAGCTTCCGGGTCAATGACCCCCATCTCGATCAGGTTCTTGTCCAGTTTTCCTGATCCATTGAGCAAATGCTGAGATGGCCCCTTGTTTTGCTTCTGGACGTAAATGTAGCTTCACTGTGCGCACGTTTTGTTGAGCACTCCTTTTGCTTGTAGTTCATTTACAGTTGAAATTGATTTTCTATAACTCGGGAAAAAACATTTTTCAAATATTTTTATTTTTCTAAAATAATTATTTTCTAAATTCATTTTTTCGTTTTTTTATTATTCTGGCCCTCAAGAAAATGTGCGCAGATAAATTTCTTTCCCCACACGACATATACAGTTTTTACTGTTTTTTGACAAATAAATAAATAAACAGATCTGGAAGACCGAATCGCTCAAACCATCCTCTTAACTTTTCAATAGTGCTACTGGAATCGGTTCTGGGCACCTCCGATACCTCTGTCCATTTTGAGACTGCATCTACTAAAACTAAATAATACTTTCCGTTGATAGGACCAGCATAATCAACGTGAAGTCTCTCAAAGACTCGCTTGGCCTCACAAAACTTAATCAATCTTGCTTTGGGCGGTTGTCTTGTGTGGGTCATACAGATGTCACAGCTTTTGACAAAGGTCTCAATGTCCTTATCAAGGTTTGGCCACCACGAACACTGACGCGCTAGCGTCTTTATCTTGACCATCCCTTGATGAACTCATCTAACAGCTGTCTGTGATGTTTCTCTGGAATCAAAACTCAGTATCCCCACATTAAAATGCCATTTTCGATACTAATCTCAGTTGATCGCGACCCAAATGCTTTTAGCTCATCGGGCACCTCCTTTGGCCACCCTTCTTTCACGTATAAATATACCTTACTCAATAACCTGTCAGCACGCGTTGCGGCTTTCATCTGCTCAGCATCCAGAGGGATTTTATCTTCGCTCAAAAAATGAAAATAATCCGCCTCTTCCCCCTGCTCTAAATTATCTTCAGATCCAACCGAGAGACCATCTGCGCCCCCATTTTCTGGGCCCTTATTATACTTGATTTTGTGATTAAATCCACCGAGAAATAAGGCCCAGCACTGTAGACGGCCCGCTGCCATCTACGGAATCCCTTTACTTTCCCCAAACAAGGCTAAAAGTGCATAAAGAAAGGTTCCATTAATTATAGACAATCAGATCATGTGATAATAAAATATATTTAATACAAAGTTAAAGAAAAACGAAGTTGGAGTTTTACAGGTTGGAGTTTCACAACGTTTCAGAGATCATTTGTCTCCATCATCAGGTACATTTTGGCTAAAATCAAATTTATTACATAAATATGATTAGATAAAATGAATCGTTTTAAATATAATGTAAGCAGAAAACATTAAATAATGGAAGCTTACCTTTTATTAAATATAAGTTTTACGTTTGTGAATAGTAAGTAAAACAAACGAATAGAATAAAGAGGCAGGGGGTCAGGTAACCATAGGCAGGGGTCAATAATGGAAGAAAATAATAAATATTATTTTATTTTGCGTAATGTGTTATCATACGCATTGGTGAAGTTATTACATTCAACCATAGAACTCATAGAGTCATTTAATTTAATATGAATAGTTTCAGAAATGATTCTTGGGAATCTTCTGATTTCCTGATCAAGTATTCTAACGTTTTCAAAATCTAACCTATGACCAGTTTCTATTCTGTGAGTCGTTACGGAGTTCTGTCTGCTAAATGGCTCCCTTATATTCCTCTCATGTTCTTTAATTCTCATTTGTAATTTTCTGTTCGTCTGACCAATCAAATGTCAATTCTTTTTGCAATGAAGAATAGACAATCAATAAAAACTTATTAAGGCTAAAAGTGGTTTGTGGTCTGTAGCTAAGATAAACTCATTGCCCATCAAATATTGATAGAATTTACCTACTGCACAAGCTAAAGCTTCTTTTTGTATCACCGAATAATTCCGTTGCTGTTTTGACAGCTTTTTCGAAGCGAAACTGATTGCTAGTCTGGTTGTGCTGTCCGGAAAACCGTGATCATCTCGGATGCTCTGCGATCGGCTCTAGATGCATCACATGTTAACATGAGCTGTAATGAGGGATCAAAATGTACGAGCGTACATTTTTTTGAATTGAGTTGCCTTATTTTTTACGTGGCGTGACTCAGGCCATAAGGCCTGCTCTTCCGTCTGATCACGCAAATTTCGCTACACTCCCCGAATAGAGCGGAAAGAAGGTATTATCTCGGGCGAGGAAACCGGCGATTTTGAATTTAGTTCAGAGGCTCCATTTAAGCTTGGGGATCTTTTACATGCAAGTGAATCTACTGACATGGGTCAGCCGGCTTTACTTCCCCTTCGAAGGAAGGCGTACGAAGGATTTTTTCGCCCTAAAAATCCACGGCTTCGATTGGGTTTGAACCGCGAACTTGGGTATAGCAGTCCGTTACGCTAACCGCTACACCATCGCCGCCGCATCGTTTCCTCTAATGTGATTACCCGTTTCACCTTTTCAAAAACCTCACTACATGAAATTCGCCTATTTAACCAGAGACTTCACACAGGGGTGCCGTAAGTCTGGCTAAATTTGACGCGAATTTCCCATAATAATTTACCATGACTACAAAGGCTTTGACTTGCGTGGCATTCTGTGGAACTGGTGCTTCTGCGATGGCACATACTTTCTCGGGGTCCTTTTGCAGCCCCTCCTTGTCAATAATGTGACCTAGATATTGAATCTCTTCTTGGAAAAAATACATTTCGTTAAATTGAACTTAAACCCTGCTTTTTCCAAATGTTCTAATACTTCCTTCAGATTGGACAAATGCTCTGCTGTATTTGCTCTCGTTACTACAATGTCGTCTACACAATTTCTTGTCCCCTTAATACTTTGCAAAACTTTCTCAACGGTTCTTTGAAAAATAGCACTGGCTGGCTTGGTGCCGTAAGGAAGTCTATTTGGCACATAAATACCTTTGTGAGTACTCCATGCAAGAAGACTTTTAGTTTCGTCTGAAAGTTCTGATTACGCGCGTGCGATAGATCAAGCTTGGTAAAGAATTCACCTCGTTGCAAATCTGCGAATACATCCTCAATTCGGGCCAAGGGATATTTGACATCCTCAAGATACTTATTGACAGTGGTTTTATAATCTACACATAACCGAAATTTACCATCCGGGCGAATGGCTGGAACTAATAGTGGAGTTCCCCATTCGCTGTTTGTTACCAACGTTATAATACCACTTTTTTCGAGTCTGTCAAGTTCACGCTCGACTTGCGCTTTCAACGCGAAAGCTACTGGCCGTGGTTTAACAAAAATCGGCTGAGCATTTTCTTGCACTTTTAAGGTTATTTTTTCATACTTATAGCGGCCTTATTCCTCTCTGATTAGATCTGACTGCGCAGATAATAACGCTTTCAACTCACTCCTACCCGTGCTCAATGAATTCACTTTGACTATACTGCGATTTTTCTAAGAGCGACCCTCAAGGCCACTCAAATCCCATCTTCGCGATGGAATATGTCACGGCGCACTTTTTTATTATTTTGTATGTTTTGTATATTTTTCCTAGTAATGCCTACTGTAATTGGGGCTTTGCCCTGTTGTGGGTAATTAAATAAATAAATATCAACTTCAGTGCTCTCTGACGTCCGAATCTTTTTAAATTGATTTTTGGCACACTCGTCACAACCAAACTTCATGCAGATGTCATTGCTTAAGCCATTCACGACAGACAGCATTTGGGAGATTCGCTGCATTGCTAGCAAACCTTTAAGATCATCCATGTACAACAAATGTGATACTGGCCTTTCATCACCATGGAGCTTGTAACCAAAGTCAGTGCGCGACTACTGTCTAGATAGTGGGATCAAACTAATGCAAAACAGCAGAGGAGATAGCAATTCTCCTTTTATTATTATTATTATTATTATTATTATTATCCGAATTTTTCACTCTCTGCACTATGTGCAGGAACATTCACCTGACCATTGCTGGTCTAGGCTCGGTCGGTCTCGCGGAGACAAGACAGAATGTTATTCTTGACATTTCAATCAATCGTGTCCCAATCAGTCGTACATCCCAGGAATTCTCTTACTATTCTTTATTCTCTTATTATTATTATTATTATTATTATTATTATTATTATTATTATTATTATTATTATAAGGAAATGTATTGGGGATTTCAAGAATAAAAATTCTACTTCTTTGCGTTCAGTATATCTATCCCTTATTATCCTGATGTTGAAATGTCGTGTCATTTTTATAATACTAAGAGTCAATAGAAGTGGCACGGCACGACCTGTGTGGAAACAATCGACTGGCGTCCATTGCGTGACCGTAACTGTGTTAAGAAAAAAACATTTATTTCATCTTTAAAAATGGATACAGGATTGTGAAATACAGGATGTCCGGGGAGGAAACGTCGAAACTTCGAAAATAAGCTCTTGAGACAATTCTAAGCATGTTTTGTCTTATAAACTACGTGGATTTTCCGAATGGTTGGGCCGCAATGAGCACTCAAAATTTGTTTTGAAAAAAATATTTCTAGGCAAAATTTGCATTATGGAAGCATAGAAACACTCCAGAAACATATAAATTGTTTATTATTTACAAAAGAAAAGAATATATTTGCTCAGGCAGAAAAATTATGCGAGAAACAAAAAGGCAGTCGAATTGCGTAAATTGAGTGCTTTTTTTATTTCTCGCTTAATTTTTCTTTCTGATCTGCATTACTAAACCCTACGGGATTTTTACTGACTGCTGAAGGCAGCCTCCTTCTCTGGCTAATGCAAGGTTCGGGCCTTCACTCTAATCAGTGGCCTGGTGTGCCAACCCAGTTTCTCTCCTGTACCCTCCATGGGCCGATAAACGGAAGTCCAAAGATTCATGAACCTTATCTCTCTACTTACTTCCTACTCTCCTCAAAATGGAGTACTTTTTCGTCGGACCCCTCACCTTCAACCTATTCAGCAAGGGAGGCCCTATCAGTAGCTAGGCTACCACTGACATAGCTCTCAGGCTCATGGGGATACTCAAGTTCCTCCATCAACTGCAAGGTCGTGTACTCCCTAGGTGGAGTTGTTGTTGTTATTGTTGTTATTATTATTATTATTATTATTACTATTATTACTATTACTTTAAGTAAATGTATAGGGGCTTTCACGAACCAAACTTCGACATTTTTGGGTTCAGTGTATCTCTCCCTTTATATCCTGATGTTGTAATTTCGTATCATTTTTAAAATACTAAAAGTCAATAGGAGTGGCACGGCACGACCTGTGTGGAAACAATCGACTGGCGTCCATTGCGTGACCGTGAACATTTATTTCATCTTTGATTGATTGATGTTTCCGGGCGCGTCAACTACTAAGGTCATTAGTCCCGTAAGTGTAGTGCGTGTTTTTCTCCGGAGGTGGTGATATTTTCCCCGCTGGATGGCGAGATCTGGCGCTGACCTACCGTCGACTAGCGGAGTTTCCTCTCAACCAGGTATCTCCCACCAGCGGGGCACCGCCCCAGCCGGAACAAGCTGTAAGCTCCCGACCGGTCTCCCGGCATGTGTGGTAGTGTAGTGCATGTTAGTGTAAGTGTGTGTGTAAGAGGAGAGGACAGGACAAGGAAGAGGAAGGAAATATCGCGCGCGGTCCGTGACCCGCTTGTCCGGCATTCGCCTGGTGTTGATCGGAGAAACCACAGAAAACTACCGATGAGAGCAGCCGGCCGCTAGAATTCTCCTCCAGACAGCGACTGAATTCGACCTAGCTGACGAGCTAGTGGCGAAAATCCTGCCGCCGGGCAGGATTTTCGGGACTGGAACCTAGGAACTCCCGGTCAGAGGGACATCAGTGACATGTTGATGCACTGAGCTATCTCTCCCGGTATTTTTCATCTTTGAAAATCGATACAGGGTTGTGAAATATATGTGCTGATATGTATTATGTATTAGCTCGAAAGATATTCATCAGAAAATATTTGTCGAAAACGAAATTAGTTGTTGAAACACGTGGTTTTGTGCGTGTATCAAATATTACTGGTATGTTTCGCAAAGTGCATCGTTTGTGCTTTTAAAAGCTGTTGAATATAAAAGTGCGAATTTACAAATACAATGACATGTTATTTATCCCATGAGCAACTGTCTAAATACTGTGACGTGAAGAGGAAGTATGCTAGAATTACAAATCCTAGCGCCATGTTCCCGGCAAAACTACTGAAACGCGCTCTATTAACTAGTATATGCACAGTATATGCACTCGCATGCGTTCTGCCGAGATCTACGTGAAATTCGCGGGTAATTTGAAATTCAACGCCTCGTAATTAAAATGATTCACTTCAGTCATGAGGTCGGGCGGTCCGCCCAGGGTGACGTCATTCTAGTGGTGGCATCGATTCACAATTTGAGTCAAACCCTTTATCATGCTCTCGCGCATGAATCGACTCCGGCGACATGGAATAATCAAAGTGGAGGACGAGCTTCCACTTTGCGGGAGTTCCGCAGATTGATTATGCGTTGTTTAATTGTGTATGGCCAGTAGCGCACCCCAAGGGGGGTAATATAAATATTAACAGTACATCAAGGAATAAAAATACATGTTGTATTCAGCATAAACGAAAATTATAAGAAAACACTAATTGTCTGGACACTATTCTCACTGGACACCTGTCCCCCGCCCCGAGGCAAATGCTGTGTCCGCCTCGGTGTATGACTGCCGGAAAGTGACGGAAATATATCAAGAAATTGCAAAAGGATCCTTTTCAAGCCGCTTTAGAAGCAATTGCGCAGTATTTCCCTCCTTAATGTAATTGTAAGTCAATTTCCTCATTGAATCCTGTGAATTCTTTTTCTGTTCCCTCTTGTACTTTCCGCTTTGAAGTAGAGAGAAAGTTATGAAATGCTGCGTGAACAAACGGTAAATTTGTGGCAGGTAAAACTCTTGGTAACAAGTGAATAAATCAAATTGATAAATTAAAAATCAAAATCCTCCAACATGTGATGCAGCCAGAATACATGTTTAGTCGGTCCTTGACGCCGAAAAATCGAATGACGGTAAAACATCTATCTGTCCGTTTGACTATGAACAACGCCAGAATCTAAACCGTTGAACCGATTTTCTCCAAAATTGACCGTCCACAATCGATCACTGGATCTATGTGTTGTATCTGCAAGCCGAGGCGAATTGAGCGGTGTCGGCGCTGCCAACTCCACCGCTGGCGACGCCCGCCCGTTCCAGCCCCAGTGCGACCAATCAGCCGCTCGCGCGCAGCAGAGCGAGAACATCTGCGCATCGCCGTCCGTCGCGCCCGCGTTCGTCTGTCTCGTGATGCCACGTGGCCAGGCAGGAACCGCAAGCCCTCAGCCGACGGTTTCGAAGCATTTCATCAAACCCTCCGTGCGACCGTCAGACATCTGCATCAGCCATTCTCTTGTTTAAATTAAGACTCAGGTAAGATTCGTGCTGTCTGTGTATCATTAAGTTTAGTGAATAACTAGCTGAACCCGTGCGATTACATCGCACTGAAGGGATGCTTTCCGCTTCCAGCCACATGTAGAAATACACGTTGGCCACGTGGGTAATACCGCGTGCAAAGGCTTCTTGCCAGCTGGCGTATGCTAGACGAATTACATAAATCCGTAGATATCACATAAAAGATATATAAGAACATACACAAAATTTTACATTGAACACTTACAACACAATTGATAAATAGTCGCACACATGTTTGTCTTAACGGAACGCACAACAGATTTCCGCTTCCCGCCGCTTCGATTCACATGCGACAACCACGTGAGTTCTCCTGTGGCGGATGGTGTGCGCATAACCGCCATCTTGACAGGCAGCGCGCGGAGGGCACGCTAACTATCCCAGCCGCAAAGTTCAAACAATAAAAGTTTCCTAGCATTTTATTAATAACGAAAAGCTTCGTGATTTGCAATATTTAGTGACCTCCATTCCTGATTTTTTAATCTTTTTTTTTGGTACCTCATTTGTTAAAATCCGTTCACTATGAGCCGAGTAGGAGGGACAACAAATTCACGGTTTTAACGAAAATAATATATATGATATTGCATGTAATTCCGAGAAACTGAAGAAAAGGAGAAATTATATATTTGGTATTAGATACGTTTAGTACATGTTAGTTGCCCAAGAAATGTTTTACACTTACGTTAGAACAGGGCCGCTCAACCATTTGCTCCGAGGAGGACCGGCCGGTTGCTCTCTTCTCTTTCGCCGCAGAAAGAGCAAATGACGTCATCAAATATCGATCGGCGGCATGTGGCACAGTGGGTCGCGTCGTATTTCTACGGGGTATTTTCCGTTGTTCGGAATGAAAAAATCTCACAGCTCTGGGAAAGGATATTACGACAGAAAAAAACAGTAAGATACTTTTGTAACATTAATTGGAACAGTTACTAGATATAAACGTATTTGTGTAATTTGGAAATTAAAAAAACGATAATTTGCAATGCAGCATGGAGAGAAAGATATCTTTTTGCAGATTGCGCCGGCAATGCCAATTGTTTAGTTGCAAAAAAGTGCTCAATAACATAAATTTAATAGCGGTGACATTACACAGTTTATCATGCTGCTGATATGAAAAAGATTATGAAGGTTGCACAAAAAATGTGATTAAATAAACCAGTAATAAAAATACTAAAAGTAAAGGAAATTAAAATTAAAAAATGAAGTTGATTGCAAAATCAAATATTCTTATTACACCTTTTAAGTGTTTTTTTTCTCGCAATATACTTTCTATATTTGGAAGAGATGACACCGTGCTATTGAGCCGTAACATGCATTTCAGATTGTGATCTGTAATTGTACTTCTCATTCTAGATTTACAAATTTTCAAAGAAGCAAAAAATTGCTCACAGTTGTATGTTGATCCAAACGTACTTAACAATCGAGCAGCATTACGATACGGTTTTGGAAAACGGTTTTTTGGGAAGTTCTAACTAAACATTTGGCATAGCAGCCGTAGTCGGCGAAAAGATACTTTTCTTCCCATACTGCATTGAAAATTGTCGGTGTAGATGCTCTGGTCTGTGAAGTGCTCGCGTCGACTTCCATGTTTCCGCGACTGGAGTTACCGGGACATCGTGAGAGTGGTTATCGCAAGGCGCGCAACGCTCGCGCTCCGGTGTCCCGCTCTCGGCTGACAACACGGCTCCGCGCTGCCGATTTGCTCTGCTTGAGCGGCCCTGCGTTAGAAAAACTAACATGCTGTAACTAGTTGAAATTAGATGTTTTATTTCGTCCATATTTGACATCAAAATAATATCTACAGATAAGGCCTACTAGAATTAAACCACAGGTTAGCAATGTTTTAATGTCATGTAGACCATCGACAGGAGAAGACGGACGGAAATCAACAACCGGAACGAAAATAGCATTCAAGAGTGAGGACGAAAAATTTACTTAAACACTTCAGAGAGATTGGCATAATTGAGGGGAGAATTTGATGTAAGAAATGCAATGTCATATTGGCGGTGTATTTGATTGAGGAGAGTATTACGAACAATTAAATAGACTAGAATATTTGGGAGAGGGGAAAGTGAACTATATTATGGAATTGTACCTAAATGAGGGTTTTTTGTTATTGGAAAGGCGAAGAAGACAAATATAGCTACTGTTATAGAAAATTGTTAAATTAGTTAAATATGTTTTGTTAGTTTAATTTCAAAAACAATATTCTGTGAAGGTCTTTAGAATTATCTTGCCCCATTACGTAAATGTATTATTATTATTATTGTTACTATATGCTCCTTTATTAATGGAAAAGTAAAAATCCTCTCAATACCAAAAATCCATATGGGTCATACCCAGAGTAGCTCCCTTCCTGAGTAAGTCTCTGCATGTGCCGCTACGCGAGATTCATCCTGATCACCAAGACCGGAGACGGACAACAAGTCGCGAGGGAGTACAAGATCCAGGTGACAATCTAAACACTTACTTCCGACTCCTGGCGCCTACCCCGGCGCCCGTCTCACCCAGAAATGACCACCCGAGTCATCGCAACACGCAACTCCTACGTTCTACGCTGAATATGCCCCTTTTATTTATAATGTAGAACTCAATGACGCAATTGCTACGGTTCAACTGAACGTTGTTTCTTACGTCCTTATAACGCCAGTCACGTGATCAGTACAGTAAGGATGTTTACGTCTGGCGCTAAACCTCCCTGGTAACATATCATTGCATTACATTTTTTACACAACGCGTGCAACTAAATCCTACTCGCTTGTCTGATCCCACTGCCGTCTCCGTCCACCCATTCCGCGGTGTAAGATACATTTCTTACACCGTGGCCAATACTCACTGTTCTCCATATTACTAGTCAGTCTATTTCACAGAATAAACATAGATAACTTCCATGTTACCGGGAGCGCCACCGTCGACAGGACGAGCGCCTCCTCTCTTGTACCAGCACTTCTTCTATTTGTGCCGATCACCTTCATTGTCAACACTTCAGCGGGAATTTAAAATTGAACTATTTTTAGAAGTTCCTATAAAATACTTTGACAATAATCTATATATTACTTAAAGCGCAAGAAACAGCTTACATTGTTTTATTTGTTTCTATTCTTTTGTTAGGGATTCGCTCTACACCCTATTACTACTTCAAAAAACAAAGACATTTAATTCATAGAAATAGGTACCCAGGTGCTTCATATCATAAATTACCAGAACAATAAATACGGTACAATTACAAGGAATAATTAATATAAACAATAATTAGTAGTAAGACGTTTATTTAACATTTAACACAAAAATACAGTGCAATAATATAATTAGGTTGCAAGCCTCGAAGGTACAAACTACTGAAATATAATACGTATCTTAACAGTGGTCTCTACAGAATATCATGTCCATATTTTACTGAGAAGCATATGCGATACTCTAGGAGTTGAAGAAAATATTAATAATACATTATTATATCAATGTATAACCCACACAGACACAGAAACTGGGATAGAAACTTTGAATCATATTAATAAATAAGAATTGATAATCTGTGTGATAATAAATGATCAACAATCTAGTATAAAGGGGGAAACAGTCCCTAACAAACAATTTGATACCATATCGTACAGGCACTAGAAGAAACGTAATGGACATAGACTAAGGATGTATAGACAGCTCACTGCCAGCAGCACTGAGGTTACGCTTTTAAGGTGACTCATTCAGAGATGGCACCACCGTCGCATCTTAGTTCCGTAAAATGTGGTAACCGAGTAGAGTGCGCACAGGTCGCGACTCTGCCCCCACTACCCATTTCACCCCTCCACCATTCACTGGCGGTATTTTCAAATTATTGAAACTATTACTGCCACAAGATCTTTCTACGGCATTTATATTTAGGGAGCACATGGTGAGCTGTTGCCCTAAGCGTGAGCACGCGGGACCTTCCGCCTACACTCTACCAATTAACTGCATCCCAACAATGACGTGATCCTGTGACCATAATTATTATAATCATGCGAGCACTTCTCTTATCCATTCATTGCAACGCTTTTTAAAAACAATAGTATTTATCATATAGTGGTGAAGTGTCCTGCGTTGCTCAAGCATTTATTAATCAGGGACTGAATATAAATTATCGTAATCTATGTTAAATTAATTTATTAAATAGGGACTGAATATAAATTATCGTAATCTATATTAAATTAACATAATTTCCGTTTTACTTCTCACCAACAGGGACATCAATAATTGAAAAATATATTAACACTTCGTTGCACGATTTTTTCTTTTAAGGTCAAACTTTTTTGGGGAATAATTTGGATTGTGGAGATATTGGGAAAAATAGATAAAAAATTCTAATTTACATGTGTCGTAAAATTGAATTTTTTTTATATATATATGCAAAGATGCGCTTTAAGTTATACATTTTGCCTCTGCATGCAGCAATATTGTGGAATAGTGAATATGACACGTATAACAAAATGCTTGAAGAAAAGTTTATAATAATAACCCATAGTAATTTTATTCGTTATCATATTATATTTTATCTATTCAATCATTTATTATATATATAATATAATTATATGTATATAATTATATATATATAATTATATGTATATAATTATATATAATTATATGTATGTATATATACATACATACAATTTATTTGATTTTTACTATTTTTCATGATTACATGTTTTACATCATGAAAATTAGTAAAAATCAAATAAATTCGAACACAATACGTAATCTCCAAAAACACTCCTGATGTCGCGGCACGATATAGAATACAACTTCTCGAGCTTTATACTTGGCACAAAAGCTTTGTACTCCTTATAACATTTACTTATCATCTGGCAAAAACGTACATTGTTGGCAACAAGGAAGCGGCCAGGTTTCCAGATTTCAGTGGAAGAGATAAGACAAGAATAGAATGATCTCACGAAAGATATCTTCTCGAAAGGTTGGCCAAGAGCAACAATCTCATTGAGTGTTCTCCGTACAACACCGCGACTACTGGAGGCTCAATGCAAATTTACGTGCACCTTTGCAGATATGCAAAGTCCAAAAATCCCTCTTTAAAATTACAACTATAAACAGAAACTAGATTCCAAATAATTCAATTCTTACAAAAAACTTCTTTTAAACCACAAAAATCCCCATTCAATTAAAGTAATTAACAACCACAAAAAAATCAAAGTAGGGTGACAAGCACTCCCGGAGTGAACAACTACCGCAGTACAGTTTGCGAATGCTTACGGACGACATACAAGCGAGGTTTCTCCAAGTCGAACGGAGTATACGCTATATTAATTTTCGACCAGAGAAGTAAGTTCACATTGTCTTGTGGAAGAAAATGCTCGTATGCCGATTGTGACAACAGTTATCGAAAACATCCAGGAATAAGTTTTCATAAATTTCCAACAACGAATCCAGCTCTGTGTGCGGGGGAGAAAAACGGGGAATTTTCGGCAGAAACTCTTGTTGTCGGGCCTGGTAATGAAAAAGTGGATAAATCTTGTCCCTATAAATAGTAAATTAATTTCTCTAACATGTTGTGTAATCAGAATTCATGTATGGGTCCTTGAGACAGTAAAATCGATTGACGGCAAAACTGTCGTCACGTCCGTCCGTCCGTCCGTCTGTCTGTGAACAACGATAAACCGTAAGCAAGATTTTCATCAACGTTGATGTCCCCAATCGATCTGGCTGTTGTCGTGGCCCCTTGCATTTGAAACTTATATGTTAATTGTTATTTTTCCTTTGTTACACCTCAATATTTTTGACATTTAAATTATTGTATTACCAGATTAGCAGGCACATTGTGGCCCCGTCATCCGGTATAAACTGTAATACATAAAAATTACACATAAAATAACAAAAAGGTAGTACAATATTAGATATATAAATTTAAAATAATAATATTAATAATAAATATTTTTTGATCAAATAATTGAAGTTGAATGTTATAATGCAGGGAGCAAAATCACCGTTCATAAATACGAATGAAACTCCAACTCACAACACATATCCACAATAAAATATGGATATTTTTATTGTAATGTATTATATTATATATTTCAATTTTGAGGGTATTTTACCTAAAGCCCCTGGAATTATTTTTTTAATTTCTAAAATATGCCGTCAAATGTTTTGGTCAAGGTCTAATGGAGAAAATCTTAATTTTCTTTAAAAATCCCAAATTTTCGAAAATTGCAAAATCAATATTTTTAGGCGTCTTCCTACAACTACAATTAAGAAGAAAATTTATTTTCTTATTGAAACGTGTTCATCGGAAACATATCTTCAAACGAGGTAACGTTCAATCTTTCGAAAACATGAGTATTATTTGTGTAATTTTGCGTGAAACATAGGCAATTTTGAAATTTCAAGCAATTATCTTCTCAGAAATGGCTCCAATTTTTTCTTTCATTTTCTTCAATTTTTTAAAATGTAGAACTAACAAATGCATTTCTTTTATTAACCCTACGTTAGGCGCGCATGAGTCTAGTAGACCCATTGCATTTTAAGAACTCAATATCTCGCTGAGCTCTAGGTGTAAGATTATGAGTTCTGGTGACATCCAATGTTGAACGATTCTGCATCCGCTGGTGAGGTTACCCCAAGATAAGCCGGATGACGATAGGTCACGTAGCTCGTCTTTCTGACCGCGCGCGACGCGTGGGATTGCCAGCCCCACGCGCCAAAAGGCGTCACTTACTGTTCGCAGAATTTCTCGGTGCCGTTGCGTTGCATTCCTCTCACGCCAAATCTTTCGGGCTTGATTCTTGTGTTCGTGTGTGAACGGAATATTCTCTCTGCACGACGTATATAGTTCTCAATATGAGTGAATATGGTGATCTCCAAAATGCTGATAACTCCATGGTTTGTTACTCAAAGAAATTCAAAGATCCACAATTAATAGTCTTCCAGGAGAAATTCAACAAATGTGAATTAAATCCAGAAAACAAAAAATGAAAATACGATCCTATGGAACCACACAGTACAAAAAGAAAAATGTGTCAGTCTGCTACAAGGAAAAAAATTGTCGCCCAAAATATGCTTGTATAAAATGTGATAATTTCTTCTGTTAATACAAACATCACCACAGTCACTTCATTGAAATTGGTTGATTTGGCCTTTTTCAAGTTAAAAATTAGTTGTTATACTAAAAATAATTATATATTTCATTATTATGTGACTATTTTCAATAATGAGAGAAATTTGTGCACCTCTTGTTGTAATTGACATAATTGTTTTGTTCGTAAGCATTTACTTCAATTGTACATGCGGAATTTCATACAAATCGATTTGTTGTGGAAGACTGGTAATTGTGGATTTTCTTTGTCTCCCAGCCGGTTTACATCTAGCATTACTGTCAATATTGATCCGAAGCCGGCGGTCGGGAAAATTTTACGTGCTGCCAAAAGTACTTTTTATGTAAAAATTCAATATTTTGTCACAAAAATTCAATCTTATTTTTTCGATGATCAGGAACACTCTAAAGACAGTCGTACCAAAGGCACACATTTTTCGAAGTGGTGATCTCCAAACTTCTTATTATTTCAGGTCGCATCAACGACTAGGTCATTAGCGACCATTATTGGATTTCACGTTATGGTATGAGGATGAAACGATATGGTGATGATAGGGGGTGAGTTGACTAACACATACAGCCATGCCCGAGGTGGGACTCGAACTCGCGACTCCTCGGTACGAGATCACTACGGCACTACTTCCTTAGCAATCTCGGGCACGGCGCCGACTCCAAACATTGTTATATCTATTGTAGTAACTTAAAGGGCCTGCCTCCAGTATTTTCACCTTAGCTGAATTCTCACAATTAATTAAAATGAATAAATGCATATTAATGAAAAATGCTGCAAATATTTCAAAATAATTCCATTATTCGAATAATAATTATCAACAAGAGGAAATAAATACAAGTAGAATCAGTACAAATAAAGGAACTGTATAAAAGAGGTTTACCATTCTAAGAAATCATTTTTTCTCAGAAGTGTGATATGTGACACAATGTGCCGAAGCATAGAGTAAAGACATCCTTAGTCTATGGCCGAAGTAACGAGAGAGCGTCGCTTGCAACCTAGGCAACTTCCTGGGCACAGGACGCACGGGCTGGTTCAAATGACCACGATTCAGTTTATTTATTTATTCACAGGTTATTGTGTATCAAATACATTTTCCTGCATCCAGCGCTTTTTCAAATACATCAACCACTCATTATGTTAAAAAATGTATAAAGTCGACATCTATGTAAGGAACTATTGTGTTGTTCTTTTTCCACTTATCTATACCGGGTGTCCGGGGAGGAAACGTCCAAACTTCGAAAATAAGCTCGTAAGACAATTCTAAGCATATTTTGTCTAATAAACTACGTGGATATTCGGAATGGTTGGGCCGAAATGAGCACTCAAAATGTGGTTTGAAAAAATGAATTCCAGGCAAAAATGTGTATTACGGAAGCATAGAAACACTCCAGAAATATGTAAGTTCTTTATTATTTACAAAAGAAATGAATATATTAGCACAGACAGAAAAATTAAGTGAGAAATAAGAGAGCAGTCGAATTGTTTAAATTGGTTGCTTTTTTATTTCTTGCTTAATTCTTCTTTCTGAACAAATATATTCATTTTTTTGTAAATAATAAACAACTTCTATGTTTCTGGAGTGTTTCTATGCTTCTATAATGCAAATTTGTGCCTAGAAATCAATTTTTCAAACCAATTTTTGAGTGCTTACTGCGGCTCAACCACTCAGAATATCCAAGTAATTTATCAGACAAATTATGCTTAGAATTGTCTCAAGAGCTTATTTTCGAAATTTCAACGTTTCCTCCCCGGACACACTGTATATTTTCATTATTTCTCTTGTAATTTTTTCTTTTTAAAATTTGGATCATTTCTTTATTCCATGTATGTTTTGGTCTCACACAAATAATTTTTCTATTTTTGCACCCTAGCAAGTTGGCACCCTGAACGCTAAAACCCCCTCTGTTCCTCATACAAATCAAAGAAATTCAAATAATATTGCAAAGAGTAAGGTTGTACTTGCTCGATCGGTATTACGCACTACTTAACTTTGCTTTGCTTTCTGAAGAGTAAAAACCTTTTCTATTATGTTTGTGACTATCAAGGAAAGCAAAAAGTTAACTCTCAAGGAGGAGTGAATAATTTGTTCAAAGTTGTTTTTAATGAATTGTTCCGAGAACATCTCTCTATAATGCTGAATAAACTTTTATTGAAAATTAGTTTCCAACATCAATTGTATTGCTATTTTTGTTTGATATTCTCCAAGTACATTAGAAGTTACATTTGTACATTAAAAAAATTAACATTTTTCATTAACAACTTTCCTTCTTAATTGAAAGCATAGACAAATGGATAGAGAAAGGGTGGGTTTTAACATGCGAGAGTTCTCGCACGGGTACGCTTGTAATATTTAAAAAGTTAATATTTCAACAGACCAATTACATACTCATTTTGATTTTTCCCATAGTCCAGTATCTTGTATGGAAACTAGTGGTGCTACAACAGCACATACTCCCTCGGATTTTCATGATTTACTCCCTCATGATTATTGATATTTTGAACAGTGTTTCTGATATCTGGAAATATTCAATTTGTCGTTCCCCGTATTATTACGGCAGATCCATATTATAAGGGCAGGGCGTCCTCGATTTCTTCACGTAAAGGGACAGTCAAAATGAATAGCTGATTTGCCTTTGCAAATAGTTTTAATTACCGTGGAGGAACTTTCTTATCAAGTCTTGCCAAAAATGCACATTTTAGTAGGTATCCCAGAATTTCAAAAAACCTGCACACAATACACTTCTCCCCACAGCAGGTCACACACAGTTTTTAACTGTATTTGATGTTCAATAAATAAATGTAGTTAATTGATTTGGTCTGCAACAATAATACATTTTTGCACCGACATCAATTAGTGTCACAAACAGCATTTTTCTGTGTGTGTGTGTATGTGGGAGGGAGGAGGTATATTGTGCAGCAGACTAGATGTTTCCATACAAAAACTGTTCCTGTAAGCTGAATTTTAATTTTTTTATTGGTTAATTTATTTAAGAGTTTTCAAGTGTCATATTGAAAGTCTTTCGTTTCTATAGAAAATGAGTAAATACTGATTTTATGATGAATGGCATCTCTAGCCGATTTCCTATTCTGAAGGGGGTAAGTTCTATGAGAGACCCCTCCCCTATTTCCGTTATTTAACCACCTTTGGTCCACACCTTTACATCTTAGGAACAACTCTTTGTCTTTGAAAGGCAGGCCAAAGACTTTGCCAGTGCGGCTTGTCCTGAACGGCGATCACGCTGCAAACCCATTCACAGCAGTAGAGGCAAATGGTGAGGTTTCCGTTCCAGTCGGCGGGGCGAGCACGGTAATCCGGGTCTGCGGGGCCAGGCAGACTTGTGTCTCGGGAGAGCAAAGTGCGGAGCCACGAATGTCCACGAAGACACCCGAGCGAAGTCGAGCGAGGCGAGCTTTCTGTCTAATATGCATAATTTCTGCAGAAGAGTGAAAATCATTGCTCCCAATTGTTGGCACCTTTTGTGTGTTCTTCTTCCAACATACTCAAAATTCCAGTTACAGATAAGCAAACAATACTTTTTCATTTAGAAGCAGTTGCTTGAAATATAGAGAGAAAAGATGTAGCCATTCTGAAATACTGTATTGCAATGATAGGTGTCCCCTCCGATATTTCGGATCACGAAAATTAATTTGAAATAGTTTAGTAATTTATAATTATTTTCTTAGAATACCAATTCAAATGTAAAACACAAACCTTCATTATTTCATTTCGTACAAAATTTGTTCGTATCAAGGAAGGTTAGATATTATAATTATATGAAAACTTACTAGCTACGTGAAACAACAAGACTGTAATGCGTCATCTTGCATTCTAATTGCTATAAATCTAAAACTTCTGAAAGTTGCAGCATATACATTTAATTTATGACTTTCCAACAATGCGAAAGATGATTCTTGTATATCTCAAACAGATAAGTCTCCAATCACAGGCATTGTTGACGCTTTTCTTAGCATCCGATTTATCGAATCACATGCACTAATGGGTTAAGGCAAAAATACTACCATAATTATATTAATCTACAATCTCTTAACAATTTCTTACATTATTACTTTAATTGATTGAAAATTGTGAATGTTGAAACTTTTTAGATATGGGAGAATGTAAGGAAAATTAATTACCGGGAAAGTGAAAAAGAAAATTTAAGATAGTGCATTTACAGTTTATTAATAAAATTTTTCTTTAAAATTGCCCAGAAGCATACATTGCATCTTCATCTTTTTTCTTTACTTCTTTTATTGACTTGACAAACCTTTCCTTCTTTTATTGACTTGGCTTTTTTAAGCACTTTTAAAGTCTAGTTGCAACGCCATTTCACTTTTGTGGAGACGACGTTTGTCTCTCATAATATCTTTATTTTCTTAGGAGATGTCACTTTGATTCCTGAAGCATGCTCTTTCACTGGCCTCACATCCCATATTGAACTGGGACACTGCTGATGTCAGCAATTTCAATCTTTTTTCTGGAAAGAAATGTTTCTTTTGGGCACTTGCTCCAAACAAAACTATGCAAATATTCATTTGCATTCTGTGTTTTCCCATATACGCATTCCAGTAATTCATTTTTTGCAAGTTTTCTTGTTGCTTTTGCCATGTTTTGAAATTTCATTCCCTTGAGCTCGATTGTAGAAGCACCATGAATTTTCTTCTTTAGGGCATTTAAAATGCTATGGCTTCAAGTCTGTTGGCATTGCATGGTATAAGGTGGCAAGTATTGCAGACTTCATCTTCTGCACATCTGGAATATTCTTCTGGATGGCATTGTGATAAATTGCTAAGACAAATAACTATGTCATCCTTTAAATTCGCTTGTTTTTTACCAAGTGTAACACCCTTCACTTTCTATTCTTGTATTATTTTTGTAAGTCTATTTTAAATCTTTACATCACATGTTTTATACATTCTTCTTTTCTAATAATAAAGTTGTCTCCATAGATGTTTAGTTTCAGATGGTGATTGAAAGTCTTTGCATCACCATCTGACAGTATTGTTGTATATCTAAAATGATGAGCTACATCCATTGCTTTTGAAGATCCATTAAAATTACTAACACACTCTCCACTTAAATCTCTTTCCATTTTTATATTCACAGCTTTTTTCTCATAATTTGCTCTTGTTCTTTTCATAAGTGCCACAGTATTTTGACAAAACATGAAAATCAGCCACACGACCAGTCAAGATATCGATAACAATTCCCATTACATAACGACATGTAGTGCCTCGTTTATGCCATGTTCCATCATACAATACTAAAAAATTTATAACTTCATCACTGACTGAATCTAGAACATCTATGTAAGCTTTATGTATGGCTACATATGAAAGCCTCAAAATTTCCTCTTATTTTTGTATTATTTTTAATAACAGAGAGAACATGAGAATTGTAAGTTGAAACATTCATTCATGGTAAACCAATTACCATTGAAACTGCTCTATTGCTGAATGTCCCCTACCTATTTGCAAAGAAGCATCCACAATTTTTCTATTTACTTCATGTGGTGGCCTACTACACGATGATGTTAGGGTAGAAGATGGCTATTTGAAATTTTATTTAACAATTGTTCACAATTATTACGCTTGTTCACTAACTGAAGAGCAAATTACATTCATTGTTTTACTTCAATGCATACATTTGAGGATCCACAGACAACACTCACACGCATCCTTTCAGTAAATGATCCTAAACACACTTGTGAAGTAACATGCAAGTGCAATTCTCTTCTTCGGATATTTCACTGTTCAGCAGGAAAAACATCAGTGAACTTGGAAAGAATGTTCGCACTGGCTGATGGCTTGACCGGTGAGATTTTGGCTGAAAATGAACAATGCTTGACATCTGATACTAAAAAAGTTTCTACTTCCTCAGCACTGGCATTTGTGACTGCAATCTCCTGCCGTTTCTTCTTTACAAAAGCTGCATTTTTATTACCACTGCACTCCTTTGCACCAAAATAATTCTAACCTGAACTAGCCGACGGAAAATAAATTGAGAATATTAAATACTTATTAAAAACCACCTACCAAATAACTAAGTTATAGAAAAGTTAAAATAAAGAAACTAATGTGACTAATAGTTTGGAATTATTCGTTTAAAACGAAAGTTCGCAACAAATCTTGTTAATGGCGTTAACGACCACTTAACATTAGAAACATTAAATTTCTGACAGATTTCGAATTGAAGATTTGCGCCTTGGAAGTCCGTTCGGCTCGCGCATGGGCTCGCTCGACTCCGCTCGGGTGTCTTCGTGTACGTTCGTGGCTCCACATTTTGCTCTCCCGAGAAACAAGTGACCAGGCAGGCCAGCTGGAGCGACGGCAGCCCGAGCCCAGTGCCTGCCGTCGCCATGGAAACAACTCCCCTCCACCATGTTCCCCCCCCCCCGCGTGATATTTCCTAGAAAGCCCCCACCACCAACAATAAGCCAGACAGCCCTTCACACTTCCCGACGTTGGCGCATCCTAGCGGTCGACGGGGAACTATTCAAAGGATGTAACTAAAAACACGCCTGGTGAGCCCTCTATATACATCTTTACTCTATGGTAATGGATGACAATGTTGCTAGAGAATTCATTATTTTATCCCTTCTTGAACACTCTGAATCTCACGCCGATTTCAATAAAGAAATCGAAGTAATAAAGAATTTTAGAATTCCGAATAATTTAGATCACCTCCACAATAACTGTTCCAGGCTAGAAATTTAATTCTTAATTGTCATCCATCTTTTCTTCGAAACAGAAATGAGACACAATACACAGACACAGTGTTCAGTAAGTACCATTTATTATTTTATGTTAGTGTGAAAAAAGTTAAAAGCATCATGTACATTTTGTGAATTAATAAGAGTTTAAAAAATTTAATGTCTGCCAAAAATTGAAGACCAAGTAGAAATGAGTGTACTGATTTTTACAAAATACTTTCTACTGTGTGCCACATTATGTTAAAAATTAAAAACTAAACAGGGAACTTTAAAATATAGAATAATATGACGGTAAGGATTCGCCGGACAATATCATTACTATTTATTTTTTCCCCCAAGGAAGTGATTTACCATTGTATTCTCTATGATCAATTATGTCACTTTTAGCCAATCGGTGTCGTGGACAAAAGATACATATGTCAAAATATAGACGTTTCTCATTACCTTGAAAAGTGTAATGCAGTACATGGGAAAGGCATGATAAGTTATTATTCTATTAATACACTGCATTGCATACCATGTAATGATGTATTATATAAGTGCCCGGAAATTTCCCCAATGTTTAAGGGACATTTATATATAATGCACCTAAAGACAAGACTGATCCACATCCCACAAACATCAATAACAAATTTTCAGCAATGTAAACTAAAGTAGACTTGTATCGATCACTCGAAAAAAGCTATACGATACTAAAACATGATATCATTATATTTCAGAAAAAAAACATTTCTTTGCTTCAGTGTTTTGAACAAACATTTAGATTGCACTCAATAAAATTTGTGATGTAATATATTTTGAAAGTGAAAAATAGATTTTTTAAAATATTTATATCAGTTATTAAACACCAAGTCACCCAAACCACAAGTATATGTTGATTTAACAGAATCATAGCGTTGAAACGTAATTGCAATATTCTGTGCATTTGTGATTTTCATATTTTTCCCCCTGCAAACACTAAAGGTAAAGTGATAGCAATTTCAAAGCATGTAAAGATACTTGTCACGCCTTCTTCCTTTCGTTCAATTGCACATTTTACAAAATGTTTTTCTCCGCAAATGACAAATTTTCAGAATTACGAATTCAATTTCTCTTCTCTGGCTATTTTGCGTCAGTATTGTAGTTAAGAAAAGAAGCACCTTCACACACTTTGATATATCTATAATAACAAGAAAATGAACGGCACATTGGACATCGTGCCACCGATTTTGTTCTTAATAGTGTACATCAGTGCAAGTTTCACCCGTTCAACCTAGGAAATCATCTAGAAACGTGAGTTAAGCATTAAACAGTTCGCCGAGGTATCTATGGACCCGACTGATGTCACGAAAGAGGGAGACAGCTCCACTTAATACCGTCTCAATAACATCGACTGCCTAGCTCTTGAACAGGAACTAAACCTAACTCTTGAACAAAAACTACATTTACATTTTGTGCAAGTGTCAATTCAAAATTGCGTCGTCAGCTGTCGCTTAGCAGTGAGAGAGGGTAGGGACGGATAGCAGTGTGATTTTCTGCTCTTCTTTGATTAGGAAAGTAGAAACAGCTTCATCGTTGAGAAGTTCTATTATAAGAACTATTTTTAACCTTAAGTGACTGATCTTTCCTGGCACGTCACCTACTATGGTCATTTGTTCCGGGATTGGGTGAATGTTTTTCCACATGAGATGGCAGAGTTCATCCCCCGCTGGAGGAACTAAGCTATTTTCAAAGCATATGTTGGCTAGCGTGGATATTTCCATGTCTAGGTATCTCCCCAAAAGAACTTTGCCCCAGGTCAGAAGCCCTAAAGTAATTGTCTGGTCTTGCGAAATGTGTAGCAGTGTACTGCACATCAGTGAGTGACGGTGTACCACAATGTCTGTAGCCCATTTATATAGAGTAGATCTCGGACATTTGCCTGGTACTGGTCGCAGGCATCACGGAAAAGTCCCGATCAGAACAGCTAGTCAATAGAACTCTCTCCCGCACTGCAACTGAAATCGATCTGCCTATGTAGCTAGGAACGAACACACTCACTGTTGAGACACAAACAGTAGTACAAAACGAACACAGTCGGTGAGTCGCCTTCGAAATTTTGGTTCAGAGAAAACTCAGCCAAATCAAATCAAATCAAATGAAAAAGAATTAAATAAAATGAAACGAACTAAATCAAGTTGAATCAAATGAAGAATTAAGTGAAATTGCGTCAAGAGTCCTAGCGAGTCAGTTGCTTGGCGCAGCCACGGACATAACGGTGATTTTTTGCCAAGAGCTAGGTAACCAGGCAAAATAAATTAAAGGAAACTAAATGAAGCCCTGGGAGTCAGTTGCGTGCAGTGCGCCGGCAGCACAGCTAACGCGCTCTCCACACGAAGCACCCGTTGGCCCGCATGCGCAGCGCCACCTCCACGAGGAAGGCCACGGCCGCCGCCAGCGCCCCCACGAACAGGACGACAACGGGCTCCCCAAGTGCGGAGCGGCCCAGAGCGGTGGGCGCGAAGTTGCGGGCGGGGGGCACGGGGGCCCATGCCGGAGATAGGGCGGCCCCCCGACGAAGCCATCCAAAGGACATTAGTTTCATCCACACAATGCTGTGAACAAAAGAAATGAATCCCAACTTTTCTACTCCATTGAAATGTGATTGTGGGGAACAAAAATATTAAGGGTCAAAGAGACCCACTCAATTAACACATGGTTGTAAGGTATAAAGTAAATGAAGCAATCAGAAAGTTTCCACACCATTCACATGTGGTTGTAAGAAACACAGAATATAAAACAGTGAGAGATACACCACTCAATCCACTTGTGGCTGTTGGAAATCAAGGAAATACGGCAGTCAGGAAGTTTCTGCACCATCCACAAGCGGCTGTGAGGGACATGTGAAATGAAACAGTGATATAGACACCATGCAATTCACTTGTGACAGCAAGAAATAAAGATAAGTTAGCAGTTAATAAGACGCTACGAAATAAACCAAGGCCACCTTCAAAAAAGACCTCTCCGAGAATCATTGACCCCACTGAATCTTTCCTCCAGAACGTTCAAGTGCTCACTTTTGGTCCTTCCAAGACAACACGACCGTCAGGAGCAACAAATTATTTAGAGGAGCGATTTAAGTGATAAGGTACAGATTTCCCCCAATATGAATTAGCCCTAATGGCCCTCCCATTCAAGAACAATACACTCATTTTATCCTGTAAGTTCGTGTATTTCGAAAAAATTGAATATTTTGTAAATAGGATGTGATATGTAATCAAATGTTTATCACATAAATTTTTAATATCAAATGTGCAAATTATTGATTTCACATTTACTTCATGTCTCATTTTCAAGTGTTAATGTAACTTCGTATTTGATTCAATTTCTGTTGTCATTTTAACTGTGTCAATAATTTTGTTTCCACCAATACAATTATTTAGAAAAATATAATAAGAGATGTCCGACAATACGCACTTTTCCCTTAAAAAAAACAAAATAAGTTTGCAACTTCCATGAGGAGGCCAAAAGGAATTCTCATAATTTTCTGAAGCCAACTGCTTCGAATGATGACATGCATTTTTTGGAATATAATTTCTTAGGAACTGTCATAACATGACGTTTTGACATGTGAAAGTAAATTTTCTTACATTACAGTCTCTTACAATTTATAAACAATTTGCACTAATTCCGTAAACATATTTACTATAAATCGATGTAATACGAAGTATTTAAAAAGGTAAAGTTTCGAATTATATTAAAACATCTTTAATTTTATTGCCAAACTTGCAACTGATTGCGGTAAGACAAACTAGTGGTGCCACAGAATGGCACAGACTTTCCCGTATTAGTTTTCTATTTTCTTGGGTCTTCGCTAGCTATTCGGAATTACCACATACTCTCTCTTGCCAGCTACCATCTATCACCGCCAAAAGTACATTTTGTGTCATTTTCTTAATTTTTCGGTTTCCTATTGGTAGAACGAAAATATTAATTTTAGAATATTAAAGAACAAAAAAACCTAGCCGTAAATGGCAATTTTCTTTTAACAATTATGTGCCGTTTAAGGGAAAATGGCGTTTTTGCACTACTAAAAATGCAAAATTTGAAGCTCATTTTCACACATTTTTGAGTTTTCAAAATACTTTATTTGAAGTTATTTGAAGCACTTACACTCAATTATAATAATCTTTACAAATTGCGGATAATGCGCATATTAAAGACGTGAGAGATCTTTAAAAAAATGTACATTTATATAATTTTTGAAAAAACAAAAAAACAACTCAAAATAAACTTTACGTCATATTAAAGAGTGTAATTATCACTATCTGTTACAAAAGTTTCAAGAAAGAATTTGCAGCCAAATATGAGAAAATGGCGTTTGAGCATTTCTCAAAATGCCGAAATTAGAGCTACTTTTCACAGAAAATGGTAGTGTTTTCGAAAAACTTTACTTGACATTATTTAAAGCATATATACTCGAAAATAAAATAATGTGAAAAAAATCGCCGATAATGTAAATATTAACGACGTGAGGGACAAGTAAAAAAATTTGCATTTTTGTAATATCTGAAAAAAACAACCGATAGACCAATATGGCTTGTATGTCATCTGATAGAGTAAATTTACAACTATCCCTACCAAAAACTTAAAGAAAAAATTTGGAGCCGTTTTTGAGAAAATCTTGTTTTTTGTTATTTTTTAATGTTGCACATATTGCACACGAAAACTACTAAAATTTTGAGAAACATTTACATGACCTTGATGAAAGAACTCAATATACAGAACAAGTTTTATTTGAAGAAAAAATCACTATCTTCAATGTTGTAGTTGGAGAAAGACGCCGAAAAAAATTCCAACTTTAACAATTTTCGAAAATTCAGAGTTACACGCAATATTGCGCGAAAAATTCTAAAATTTTCAGAAAAATGTAGATGACCTTAAAGAAAGAACTCACTATGAAGAAAAAATTTTATTTGAAGGAAAAATCTCTATCTTCAATTTTGTAGTTCCAGAAAGACGCTGTAAAAATTTTAAACTTTTGTAATTTTCAAAAATTCAGAGTTATTCTTGAAAATCGGACCTATGCCATGTAAATAAGTGTATTTTACTCTATTTATACAAAAAATTTAAAGAAAAAATTTGGAGCCGTTTTCGAGAAAAGTTTGAAAATCCCCGAAAATTGTAAATACAAAGTACCCCCAAATTTTGAAGAATCTTTTTCAAAATCTCAAAGCTTCGATTAGAATCAGATCGACCGAGGAATATCCATTTTCGAAGAAATTGTACGTATAGTGTTCACATACGGACAGACGGACGGACGGACGGTCGGACAGACGGACGGATGTTTTCCTTGCAATTGGGTTTTCGGTATCAAGGACCTAGCAAACAGGGTTTCTGGTTACACAACGTGTTAGGGGATTTTGTCCTTAATTTAGAAACTGGTTTTATCCTCTTTCTCGTTTTCACGGCCCGGCAATTAATTTTTTTCCGCCGAAAATTGGCCATTTTTTTCGCACAGCATTACATAACTTTCCCTATACTACCTATATCATTCCGTGTATACGTACGTATACGGGAATGTAAAAAGTGATATTGTGTAGTGTTTCAATTGCTTACCAACAAGGACCATTTATGTTACACACGAAGGAGTAAAGATCACAGTAGTCTCTCAGATCTCTTGGCAGTGAAAGGAATTATGAAAATAAGTAATTCATCTATTTTTCCAAGTTTTCTCTGAAGAGATAAGGGTCGCGCCGTTTACACACACAAAGAACTAGTCCGGATTAATGACGATTAAATGCTGTCGCTCCATTTCTCTGAACTAGATCTCGTTCAAGGCAGTCTTTGTCAAACATGTGCTGGAGGAGAGCAAAGGAAACTAAAAAGTCATAATAAAGGCTGCGACATCTAAATGAGGTTGTGAGGAGCAAAATAAATTAAACACTCAAAGACGCCACACCATTCAGCAACTCTTAGCAACCGCTATAAAAAAGTAGCTTGCCATCTTGGCTTAGATGCCTGTTTCCACAATGGCCTGGAGGAGCGTCTTCAATAGACAATGAAAGGGTCGCTTGGGAAATTAATTAAGAGCGCGTAGCAGCCGCTATGGATAAGTACCTTTCCATCTTGGTTTAGAAGGCTGCTTTCACAATGTCCTGGATGAGCGTCTTCAAGGGACAATGGATGGATTGTTTGGGAAGGTAATTGAGAGCACGTAGCAGCCGCTATTAATAAGTACCTTTCCATCTTGGCTTAGAAGGCTGCTTTCACAATGTCCTGGATGAGCGTCTTCAAGGGACAATGGATGCATTGTATGGGAAGGTAATTGAGAGCGCGTAGCAGCCGCTATTGATAAGTACCTTCCCATCTTGGCTTAGAAGGCCGCTTCCACAATGGCCTGGATGTGCGTCTTCAAGGGACAATGGATGGATCGTTTGGGAAGGTAATTGAGAGAGCGTAGCAGCCGCTATGGATAAGTACCTTTCCATCTTGGCTTAGAAGGCCGCTTCCACAATGGCCTGGATGTGCGTCTTCAAGGGACAATGGATGGATCGTTTGGGAAGGTAATTGAGAGCGCGTAGCAGTTTCTATGGATAAGTACCTTTCCGTCTTGGCTTGGATGCCAGCTTCCACAATGGCCTTGAGGAGCGTCTTCAAAAGACAATGGAAGGGTCGCTTGGGAAGGTAATTAAGAGCAAGTAGCAGCCGCTAGGGATAAGTACCTTTCCATCTTGGCGAAAATGCCTGTTTCAACCATGGCCTGGAGGAGCGCGTTTAAACGATGTCTTAGACCTTCATTCATTTGCACTGTGAAGGAAAAATAGGCCGGCGAAATGAGGCATTCCGGCACTCTGTATTGAAAAGAAGCCTCTGAAGTTTTGTCCCAAAACATTTTAGAATTTAGGAACAAATTGCCGTCGAATCTAGTGACGATTAAGGCTGGTTTCCGTTGCTGTGAGCGGTTCGTAAATTCCTGAATGACAATGTCGTAAACCTCGTCGAGAATGTTGTACCCTTTGAACCTACAAGCAGACAGAATTTCAGGTGTCGACAAATTGTAGTTTAATGTTGAGAAACATAGGTCATTCTGTGCCAGTTGTTTATTATTTAGCTTTTTTAACTGGAGTGAAAATGCATTTAACGTGCACATAATTGATTAGAAGGCATGTGTAAAACATTTTATCTTATTGAATTACCTTTTTAAAACTATTGCACATTTTTTAGCGATACGTGTACATTAGGGTACTAAAAATATCAAAGCTTTGAACCTTTGGTCATATTAATGAGTGCAATTTTCACTAACCGTTCCACAAATTTGAAGAAAATATTTGGAGCTATTTATGAGATAATGGCGGTTGAGCGTTTTTGAAAATGCGCGATTTTGAGATAGTTTTCACGGAAAAGGGTTGAATTCTTGACGAACTTTACTATAAATTATATTATTATATTTATTCGTAAATATAATAATGGGAACAAATCGTCGCTAATGTAAGTATTACCGACGTAAGGGACAAGTAAAAAAATACATTTTTTAAATTTTAGCAAAACCAAAGAGATAGGGTAAAATGGCGTTTATGTCATGTCGTAGAGTACATTTAGTACTATCCCTATGAAAACTTTAAACAAAAAATTTTGGAGCCGTTGTTTAGAAAATCTTAGTTTTGTTATTTTTTTAAATTGCACACATGTTGCGCAAAACTATTTTTTTTAAATGTACATGACCTTAATGAAACAACTCACTTTCGAGATGACATTTTATTTGGAGAGAAAGTCGTCTGCAGGTAGTCGTCGCGTTAGGACGTGTTTCGGAGCAGCTCCGAGAGGAAAAGTGAAAGGCCATGGGTTGCGACTTGGCGGTTTACCGCGCCCGCGTGGGCCTCTGGGCAGGGCGCCGGCGTGTTTTCCGGGTGGCGAAGGGGCAAGCGGTGCGCGTGCGGTCCGGCGACGGCGTGGCTTTGCTCTGCGCAGCAGTTTTGGCCACTCTTCTTGTGATCGGCGGAGTTGAGCAAAATCCTGGTCCTGCTACTGAATCGTCGGTATCCACGTGCCCCAAATGTGATAGAAGCGAGAGAAGACTTCGGAGACTTGAAGCTGAATTAACCGAAGCCCAACAGTGTTTTAGAAAATTAAGCTTCAAGATCCAGGAGTTGGAGAAACTAAGTGTCCAGGAGCGATCAATCCATTCGAGTACTGAAGCAAACAACACCGTCATTGATGAAGAGCCTTATAAGAACAAGGTTAAAGTGCTCGGAGATTCGATGGTGCGCCACAGCGGAGTCGTCTGCAAGAAGAAAGGAGCCGACGTTTCTTTCTTTCCAGGGATAAACGTTGTGCAAATGAAATCCGTCGTGGAAAGAGCGCAAGAAAATGAAGCCGTGGAAATCGTTCTTGTGCACGTGGATACAAATGTATCGAAGAGGCAACCCATCTTCGACACTGTGAACCAGTGCGTGGAGTTAGGCCGTGTTGTAAAAAGCAAATTCAAAAACGCGCGAATTGTTCTATCTGGTGTGATACAACGCAGAGATGTGCACATCGGTAGGACGTGGCAATTAATTCGAGGGTTACGGTGGGCATGCGGAAAGATCGATGGTCATTTCGTAGATCCAAATTACTGGCTGGGGCGAGAAGACCTCGCACGGGATGGTCTTCATCTAAATTTCCGCGGTGCATGGAAGCTGGGTCGCCTGCATGATGAGGTTATCCAGTCATGCTTGCGAGGCAAGTGACTGCACACAAGGAAGACGACGGCGGCGGCGATGACGATGCGCCATCCCGACGTGTAGTGACTGCTGCGCGGGAGGAGGCGACTTCTGCGCGGGAGGAAACAACTACTGCGCGGGCGCAGGCACCTGAGCAAGACACAGGGATCCCAAACTCTGACTTGCAGGTGAGGAAAGGCTTCACTAGATTGTTGCAGGTGAACTGCCGTAGTATCATGAATAAGGTAACAGAATTCTGGAATTTAATTGAGGCTTGTGATCCTGATATCGTGATAGGTACACAGTCTTGGCTCTCGGATGCGGTAGCGAATTCGGAAATTTTTCGGTCTGATTATATTACGTTTAGGAGAGATCGCGAAACTAGAGGCGGCGGAGTTTTCATTTGCGTGAAAAATACATTCAATGTCGTATCAAATTGGGTTGATAATGTTTTTGAAATGACGGGGTTGAAAATTCATTGTTTAGGAAATAATTGATTGCTATTGTCCACCGTATAGTAGTTACGAAATCTTAGGCGCAAATCTTAGGCAAAAATATAAATAGCCATCCAGTAGTTATTGCCGGAGATTTAAATCTTCCAGACACAAATTGGAAAGGGTGCGTTTACGACGGAAATGTGCAGCAACTTGTCAATATGGATGATCTTCGCTGTCCGTGTGACGCCGCGTCGAAGGCTGTGTTGCCGACGTTTCGACCATCTTGTCGTTGTCTTCCTCAGGGCTGGAAGGCTGGAATGAGGAAGACCACGACAAGATGGTCGAAACGTCGGCAACACAGCCTTCGACGCGGCGTCACCCGGACAGCCAAGATCATCCACATGACTCCGGCCGCGGAAGCCTACGACTTCATTTAACTTGTCAATAGACTGGTTTGGGACAACGGATTAGCGCAGGTAGTAGACCAGCCCACTAGACAGGACGCGCTTCTAGATATTTGCCTCGTTAGGCCGAAAGACTTATTCTTATCGTGCGACGTCACGGAAGGTATAAGTGACCATAAAGCAGTTCTTGTCGACTTTGACTTAAGTACTTCAAGGAAAAGTATTAACGCCGGATTTCCACTGAGGGAATACTAGAAAACGAATGTAGAAGGGCTTCAAAATTACTTAAGGGAACAGTACGAAGGGTTTCTTAGAATAGAAGGGGGGATGAAAGAAATATGGCGAGGATTTAAAAATATTCTTGAAAATGCCGTGCAGACATTTGTGCCGTGCAAATTGTTAAAAAGTAACCCCGATCCAGAATACTATAATGCAAAGATTAGACGCATTAAAACAAAAACCAGAAAGGCGTTTAGAAACAGGCACATTAGTGATTACCATATGTCATTAGTTCTAAGTTATTCGAAAGCATAATAGAAGGAAAAGAAAATTGCGGAAGAACTTCATTTGAAATATATTCTTGATGCGGACGGCAATAATTGGTCAAAATTCTTTAAGTATGTTCGTAGAAGGAAGGGAAACAAAGGCGATATACCAGTTTTAATAAATAATTCGCAAGTAACTGACGACAGAGAAAAAGCAAACGCTTTTAATTCGTATTTCACGTCGGTATTTAAGCAGAAAACTAACGGTACACGGATACCAACGTTATCAGATAGAAATCTATTTTATATCGACGTAAATACTCTACGGAAAAGAATAAAATTAATGAAAAGAGGAAAATCTCGAGGACCCGATTGTATTTCCACGGATATCATTAAGTTAGGCGGAGAGGCTATTCTACCGTATCTAATTAGGTTATTTAATGTCTCTATCAATAACGCTTGCGTACCGGAAGATTGGAAGTTAGAACACGTAGTACCTGTTTTTAAAATCGGTGATAAAACAGTCCTTAGTAACTACAGACCGATAAGTCTCACATCAGTCGTATGCAAACATAGAACAATTAATTACTAACTACATCCGGAAAGAAAGGGAGGACAAGGAATGGCTGTATAAAGATCAACACGGTTTCAGGAACGGTTTCTCATGCGAATGTCAGCTTGTCTCCCTTCTACAGGACCTAGCCGATGAAATTGATAATGGGGGAAAGGTAGACGCGATAGTAATAGATGCCAAAGCTTTTGATGTTGTTCCACACGATCGTCTTGTAAACAAATTAATAGATTCGGGTATAGACACAAGGGTGGTGGCTTGGATAAACGAACTCCTACGTGATGGGAAACAAAAGGTTCGAATCGGAAGCTACTTATCAACCTCCGCTAGTGTTACGTCAGGGATTCCACAAGGAAGTGTCATTGGGCCTCTCATGTTTCTCGCCTTTGTGAATGACTTGCCAAAACATTTAGCTTCAAATGTAAGACTCTTCGCCGATGACTGTATCATCCATCGGGTTATCAAATCAGAGGAGGACGTAGATATTTTGCAGCGAGACTCAGACAAATTACACTCCTGGACAGAAACAAACGGCATGGAAATAAACAGTTCGAAGAGCAAAGCCATCACGTTTGGTAGGGGTCGATGTTATGGTGAAACAGTGTACAAATTGAATAACAATGTCATGCCTACAGTTACATCTTGCAAATATTTAGGAATACAATTAGACAGTAAATTGAGCTGGGAAAATCAAATAAACTTCGCTGTGGGGAAAGCCTGGAGATCTATACATTTCGTTATGCGGATTCTAAAGAGGAGTACGGTGAGAAGTAAAGAATTAGCTTATATGTCACTAGTGCGACCCGTGTTAGAATATGGCGCGGTATGCTGGGACCCGTACAGAATATCGCAGCAAGGTAATCTAGAAAGGCTCCAGCGCAGAGCATCAAAATTCACTTTCAGGGATTCACAAAATAGTGGTGCATGGGAGTCACTCGAAAAAAGGCGGATTAAGTTGCAATTCTGTGCTATGTACAAAGCATACAAAGGTTGTCCTGCTTGGGGTGAAATTAATCGTCGTCTTGGAAAACCTACATACTTCGGTAGAACAGATCTCGAGCACAAAATTAAGGCAAGAATGCAGAAAACGGACGTTGGGAAATTTTCATTCACAAACAGAACTATTAGAGACTGGAACACTTTGCCTGCGACAATCCTTGAACCCTTTCCTCAAATCTTGAGAAAATTTAAAAATAAATTAGTTTCCTAGCTATTTATCTATATTTTAGGTCATTGTATTATTGTTAAGTTTCTACTGTTAAATAAGTGGAATTTCCTATTAAGTAATTTGTCTAATTGTTATTATTAGTAGTAGTTGTAGTAGTATTGTCATTATTATTATGCAGTTTATTTTAATGTTTATTTTCTTTTATCATAAGGACAAATACACAGGTTATACAAGACCAAAGCGTATTTATCGACATATTTTTGTTACGAATTCATATCTATCCTACTCCCATAAACTTTCGAGTTATTCCTGTTGTTGAGATAACCACAGCCTTCTGCATTGTCTTATAAATATTCACATTGATATTCAGGTCTTTTAAACTTTGGAACAGTGTCTTGGGAATTACTGCGGTGCTGGAGATGACTATGGGGACAATTCTCACGAGGTCCATATGCCACTGTTTCTTAATACATTCAACCAGCGGAGCATATTTTGAGATCTTCTCGACATACTTCTCTTGAAGGTTTTTTGTGTTCGGTATGGCTATGTCGATCAAGTAGACTTGCCTTTTCGTCTTGTCTACTAGAACCAAATCAGGTCGGTTATGAGTGGCTGTCTGGTCTGTGAGAATTGTCCTGTCCCAATAAAGTCGGCATTCATCATTTTCGAGAACATTATTAGGTACGTATTTATAGTAGGGTACCTTACATTCTATAAGCTGGTGTTGGTAGGCGAGCTCTTGATGCAGGATCTTTCCAACTACATCATGGCGTTGTTTATAATCAGTTCCCGAGAAATGAGTGCATCCAAATGTAATATGGTGGATGTTTTCCTGTGCCTGGCATCCATACCGACATCTGTCATCTTGTACCCCAGGATCTCTTACTATTGCTTTCAGATAACTTCTGGTGGGTATGACTTGATCTTGTATTGCAAGCATAGTGCCTTCCGTCTCTGGGAACATCTGACCTGCTATTAGCCAGTAGTTCGAAGCTTTCATGTCGACGTGATCTTGACTAATTGCATACAGATGCTTTCCATGCAGAGGCTTGCCCATCCACGTTCCCAGTTTTAGCTGTTCTGTATATAAATTTCCGTTGTAATCTAGACGACTTAACTTCAACGGTGTACATCGATCCGCTAAACAGACGGCACGATGTAAGGTCCGATTAAATTAAGAAGGTGATTGACAGTTCTGTGTGACGTCAGGACGCCTCTCCCGTTTGCATGGCAGCTGCCAACCAGAGAGAGAAAACATGACGTGTCAGGTCGCTCAGTTGCCTCTGCCGAACACGGGGAACATTTGAGCATCGCACAGAGACTTCCCTGCCGCCGCGCCGCCCGCGTTTCTGCCTGTGCTGCGCGCGCAATGTGTACTGTGTTGTGATGAGTTGCGTTGAGGTTAGGCTTTTGTCGTATTTTTTACACTTTTACACGTATTTTTGAAGTGTTTGTTTTCGTGTCCCGGTAACACGTGCTCAGTGGTTTGCGACCTGGCAACGTCGCTCCCCTCCACTCACAAATGTCAATCACCTTCTTAATTTAATCGGACCTTAGTGTAGATGTTTCTGCTTCCTTGTGAAAGAATTCTCGTAGAGATTTTATATGTTGGGACTGTTGGTTGCCTATGTCCACAACACCTCGACCACCCACATGTGGTAACGTTATTCTTTCGACTGCTGATTTTGAATGATGCTTGCGTTCTTTAGTCATCAATGTGCGCAGTTTTCTTTCGAGGCCTTCGATTTCCGTTGTACTCCATTTTATAACTCCAAAAGAGTACCCGAGGACAGGGACAGCATATGTGTTGATTGCTTTGATTATATTCCTGCTATTGAGTGATGTCTTCAGAACTTGTCTGATTCTTCCTGCAAACTCTGTTGACAGTTCATTTTTAACCGTTGCATGATCAACACATCTAGCTCGTTTGACACCTAAGTACTTATAGGTCTCATCTGCAAGCATTGCCCTTATAAGTTGTCCATTTTTTAGCTGGAATCCATGATCTTTAATTTTACCTCTCACTATTTTTATTGTCCGAAATTTGTCCATTCCAAATTCCATACATACATCCCTCGAGAATGTTTCAACAATTCGCAGGAGATGTTCTAGTTGCATATTTGTTGCAGCGTACAGCTTCAAGTCATCCATGTACGAAAGATGGTTTAATCGGTATGCTTCTTGAGTCCCATTCTTGATGGCATAGCCGTATCCAGTTGAATTCAGGATATTGGATAGCGGGTTCATTGCCAAGACAAACCATAGCGGAGTCAGCGAGTCACCTTGAAATATACCTCGCTGAATAGCAATCTCATCCGTTTCTATAGTTTCGTTTGGGGTATTCAGAATCATTCTTGTGCACCATATTGACATAACATGAGACAGAAAGTTGACGATTTTTGTGTCTATTTTGTATGTTTTAAGGACCTGCAGTAGCCAACTGTGTGGTACAGAGTCAAACGCCTTCTTATAATCAATGTAAGCCATATATATATATATATATATATATATATATATATATATATTTCGATGGTTCGCATATGCTTGGCCACACACAACTGAGTCAATTATTAACTGTTCTTTACAGCCCTTTGATCCTCTGCTGCAGCCTTTTTGCTGAGGGGCAATGATGTTATTTTGTTCGCAATGACGAAACATTTTGTGAGCTAAACACGATGATATAATTTTGTATAGCGTAGGCAGACAGGTTATTGGCCGATATTTTGTCGGATCGTGCGTATTGAATGCGTCTTTAGGTAACAAGTAAGTGATACCATGAGTGAGAAAACCAGGCAATTTTTTTGGATCATCTAAGGCATCGTTGATAAGTTGACTCAATTTTTCATGTACGCATGTCAATCTCTTATACCAAAAGTTTTGAATCCTATCTGGTCCTGGTGACTTCCAATTCATTAGTTTTCCAACAGCATCCTTAACATCAATGGCTGTGAATGACACATTTTCCATTTGCGGTAGTTGTTCCGACTTTTGTTGCTCTCCTTTCAACCAGCTTGCCTCTGAATTATAGAGTTTGGCATCTGAGAGCTGTCTCTCCCAAAAGTCTTGAACACTTTGTAAGGTTGGATACCTGGGGCTAATTGAGCTTTTTGTCTGTCTCATTGTTCGGTAAAAGGTTTTTTCCGACTTATTAAACAAGCAATTATCAGTTTTTCGCTTGTTACTCAGTTTGTATCGTCTCAGGCGAGACGAAAATACCGATAGTTTCTGTTTCATTGTATCGAGACACTCACAAAGAGAGCTGTTGGGTCCTTCTCGTTGCGTGTGGGTACCATGCCTCTGCATTATCTTCTTCACTTTTTTGTCAATTTTCTAGATCTTACCCCTTTTACGCATTCCACCAATTGAGCAATGTCCTGCCTCAAATATTTGATTTTATTATTCAGCCGTCTTTCCCACTTTGGAATGAAATTCGGGTTTTTTCTTGATGGCCTTTGTTCACAATTAAAGTCTATTCCAACAGCTCTCACGATCGTCACTGCACCACAGTATACAATCAAGTGAAGTTGCTCAATACTATGGCAATTACTAATGTATGCTGGGAGAATCTTAGTGTTCATCAAGTCAATTATTTTCGCCAGTTTTTTGGAGGTATTGACTTTAGGTATCTTTGGACGTCTGATTGGGTTTGTATCTTCAAATTCTGTAATAGCAGTGCTCATTAATGTTTCGAGATTGTCTTCCGTTCGTTCTTCTTCCTTTCGACAAGCGTTCTCTTCCTCTACTGCCCCCACAAACTGTTGGGCTCCTTCAATGTTTGTTTCATCATCTGTCGCTTGGCTCTCTGGCTGCGCCATAAAATCCTCTGTAGTAGTACTGATAACATTCTTTACTTCTTCCCTGATTGCATCAATTCTAGCTGTTGCTATCAAGTTGTTTTTTAAGATACTACGATATTGACCTGCAATATGTTGTTCGCTCGTATTCATATTTGGGTAGATAGATACGAATTCCCTACACAGTTTTTGCCTGTATCCCATTCGCATGGTTTCTAGGCAAGTGACTTTGAAGTAACAGCGCATCAAATCTTCATTCATAGTTCTTGGCCATTGTAAGCGCTTCTTTGATTGTCCTGTAGCAATGATTGCCAGCTAGGGCACCGGCAAAACATCAACTTCAGGGGTAGCTGGGAGGTGTTGGAGGCTACTCTCACTTCTATATTCAGCAATAGCTTCTTGAGAGACCGACGCTTGCTGATCCAACAACCGGCCATTGGCGGTCTGCTCACTGTCATGCCCAGCGCCAACTCCAGGCATGCCCTGGCGCTCCCCAGGCAGCGCCTCTTTTTCCGACTTCTTAGACCAGACCTTCTTAGTCTCTCCATCCTTGGTTTTCGGTTCGGAGTGTCCTTCTCCTAGCATTTTAACCCTGCTGCCTGGGACTCTTGGCATCCACCCTCCCCCGGGTCAGGTGAAGGCTGGGAGTAGGTTTAAGGAAGGAAGAATGGGTAGAATTACTTAAGATAGGAACCAGGGGCCTCGGAGCTACTCAGTCCACCCGTTGGCTCCTGGGGAGAAGGGAAGGGTTGAATGACACGAAAGGAATAGTTCGGGTCAGGAGTTAGTCGCCTCTTACGACAGGGGGGAATTACCCGTGGTGCTATTCTACTAAAACCCCCGGACACACGGGGTTCATTATTATTATTATTATTATTATTATTATTATTATTATTATTATTATTATTATTATTATTATTATTTATATTCGTGTAGTGCAGTGCAGTGCAACGTTGTGTAGTGGAGGGAAAGAAATGCGAAAGAAATGCATAACAGTTAAGTGTTGTGAAGTGCAGTGCAGTGAAGTGAAGTGAAGTGGAGTAAAATGAATTGGAGTAAGGTTTGCGCTGTGAAATCATGTACTGTTATTCTTAATTATTGTTTTTTTTCTAAATTAACTACTCTCTTGTAATTTAAATATTCTGCCACCAAGTAATGATACTTAATTGCAGAATTAATAATAAATCTAAATCTAAAAAAAATCTCTATCTTCACTTTTGTAGTTGTAGGAAGACACCGAAAAAAATTCAATCTTTTGCAATTTTCAAAAACTCAGAGCTAATCGTGAAAATCGGATGTTAATGACATCTTTATCAGTGTATTTTACTCTATTCTTACAATTTAAAGAAAAAATTCGAAACAGTTTTTAGAAAGTTGTGAAAATGTCCGGGAGGATTCACGTAAAGTACCCCCAGAATTAATGAATGCTTTAAAAATCTCAGACTTTCGACTAGGGAGAGATCGACAGGGACTTCAATTTGGAAACAATCCTGCGCATTATTTAGCCGCTAGTGTTTTCGCATACACCGAACGGACGGAACGTCAGATGGATGTTTTGCTTAAAAGTGATTTATCGATATCGCGAACCCACAAAACCAGGATTCTGACTAGTCCACGTGTTAGACGATTTCTTCCCTAATTCAGCGACTGGATATATACACTTTTCCGATATCAGCCGTTTCTTCGCGCAGCATTACATAACTTTCCGTGTACTAGGTTTATTACTACGAATATTCGTATGTGCAAGTTAATGTAACTAGTGGTGCTACAGAATGGCACAGACTTTCCCGTATTAGTTTTCTATTTCCTTGGGTCTTCGTTAGATATTCGGAATTGCCACAAACTCTTTCTGCCAGCTGTCATCTATCACCGCCAAAAGTACATTTTTTGGTCATTTTTATAATTTTTCTGTTTTTTATTGGTAGAACGAAAATATTAATTTTAGAAAATTAAAGAACAAAAAAAACCTAGTCCTAAATGGCAATTTTCTTTTAAAAATTATGTGCCGTTTAAGAGAAAATGGCGTTTTAGCGCTACTAAAAATGCGAAATTTGAAGCTTATTTTCACAGAAAACGTTTGAGTTTCAAAATACTTTATTTGATGTTATTTGAAGCTCTTACACTCACAAATATAATAATCTTTACAAATTGCGGATAATGTGCATATTAAAGATGTGAGAGATCTTTCAAAAATATTACAATTATGTAATTTTTGAAAAAACAAAAAAAAATCAAAATAAACTTTACGTCATATTAAAGAGTGTAATTATCACTATCTGTAACAAAAGTTTCAAGAAAAAATTTGCAGCCATATATGAGAAAATGGCGTTTGAGCGTTTCTGAAAATGCGAAATTTTGAGCTACTTTCAACAGCAGACGGTTGTGTTTTCGAGAGACTTTACTTTACATTATTTAAAGCATATGTACTCGTAAATATAATAATGTGAAAAAATCGCCGCTAATGTCAATATTATCGACGTGAGAAACATGTGAAAAAATTTACATTTTTGCAATTTTTGAAAAAACAATAGAATATAGCAATATGGCGCTTATGTCATCTCATAGGGTGCATTTAGCATTATCCCTACGAAAAGTTTAAAGAAAAAGTTTGGAGCCGTTTTTGAGAAAATCTAGTTTTTGTAATTTTTTATAATTGTACATATTGCACGCAAAATTGCGCGAAAACTACTAGAATTTTCAACTCGCGTGCATCGCTCGCAAATTCAGAGCCAATGGCAAATGTGATAAATCTTACGAACCCTAGACAAGATAATAAAATCTAAATCATACTCTCTTAGGAAGATATTTATTTATTTAATTACCCACAACAGGGCAAAGCCCCAATTACAGTAGGCATTACTTGGAAAAATATACAAAACATACACAATAATAAAAAAAGTTTCAAAGGAAATAACAAAACTAAATTACAGAAGTCCAATTACAAGAATACATCTTTTTGCAAAATTGATAAAACATAACACACCAGTAAGATAAACAAAAATGGAAACATATCTTCAAAACAGCCATTACAAAAAAGGAACAGAAATGAGTATAAAAAATGACAATAATACAAAAATGGAAAACGCATCTACAGAATAATCGGAACATAATAGCGAGCAATACTTAACACAATAAATCCACATTCAGTGATCATTCAATATTTTATTTAAATTCTGTTTATATTTTAGCAAAGAAAAACTAAAGTCTAAATCCCACACTCTACTGAATTCATTGAATTTTGAAGACATTCTCAAGAGTGGTGAATATTTGTGAGATGTTGTATTTGGTTTATTGAAATATAATAGTTCTCGTCCTCTTAAATTTGATACTCGTGCATTAAATGACAATTGTGACAGCAATTCACTGCTACCTGATAGACCATTAACTATTTTAAATAAGAACAATTGTTCAGCAAAGACTCTTCTATTGGCAAGAGTAGTTAGATTGAATTCTTTAACTAAAATAGTATAAGCAACTTCATAAGCAGATTGATTGAACTTTTTGTAGTATAAATACCTCGAGATTCGTTTTTGAATTTTTTCAATTTGGTTACTTAGTGATATGCAATGAGACCAAATAACTGAAGCGTATTCCAATCTGGCGCGCACAAGACAATTAATGAGGAGTATTAAACTTGAGGTGTTATTGAAATTTTTGGAATTTCGAATAATAAACCAAGATTTTTTAATGCATCATTAGATATATTAAATATGTGTTTATGGTAAGTCAAATTATGTTGAATAGTAACACCTAAGTCTTTTACAAAATATACACGTTCTAATGATTCATTATTCATTCAGTAACTTGTTTTTAGATATGCTTTATTTCGTGTATAAGTAATGAAACAACATTTTTTTAATATTAAAGTACAAATCATTCTCTACGCTCCATCTGTAGACGTTATTAATATCAGCTTGCAATTTGTTTGAATCATTTTCATTTTCAATTGTTTTATAAATTTTCAAATCATCAGCAAAAAGTAAACATTTTGAATTACATTAGGCAAATCATTGATATAAATTAGAAATAATAGAGGTACGAAATTTGAACCTTGAGGCACTCCAGAATCAGTTTTATAAACGTAAGATTTGTGTAGATGAAATTTAACATATTGCTCTCTATTTGTTAAATACGAATTCATTAAGTTCAACATTTGTTTTGAAAATCCGAAAAAAGAAAGTTTAGATAAAAGTTGTTTGTGATTAATCTTGTCAAAAGCTTTAGAAAAATCTGAGTAAATTGTATCAACCTGAACTCTACAGTCTAAATTGCTTGAAACATACTGAACAAAATTTACAAGATTTGTGGTAGTGGATCTCCCAGTAATAAAACCATGTTGGTAATCAGATAAATAGCATTTAACATGGTAAAAAATTTTAACATACATTATTTGTTCAAATACTTTAGCAGGAGAGGAATTTATTGAAATAGGTCTATAATTTTCAATTTTTATATTAGTACCAGACTTAAATATTGGACATACACTAGTAAGTTTCCATTTCTTTGGAAATTTTCCAATTTTTAAAATAAGATTGTAAATAATGTGTAAGGGATATGATAACGCATCATAGCAGCCTTTCAATATAAACGGTGGTAAACCATCAGGACCGCTACACATTTTAGGTTTCAGTTTTTTTATAGCATAGCTCGCATCTCGATGGCCATTGATAGCAGTAATATCTTTAAAAGACACTCCACGAGAGAATATAAACTGAATCATACTCTGTTAGAAAGATATTATGATATACCAAAATGGTAGACAATAATATTTCCGGGGAATGTCGTATTTCAGAAGTGCAGTATAGTTGAGTCAAGAGACGATCGTGGGGGTCGCTATGGAAGAGGCAAAAGAGAGAAAACAACCATCATTAGGGCTCATTTTGGTAGCAGAAAATATATATGGGAATCAATAGTCGAGTCGGAAGAACATTGTTTGTTGGGAACAAAAGAGGGATATGGTTTTTGAAGCTTGAAGATAACGGGGGACATTAACTCTTGCTCACGACATGGTAGCGAGCAGGTAAAAGACTTAGCTGTGGTTGGGGAAAATAATGCTTGCATTTTAAAGTAATTCAACCGAAAATCAATAGCAACCGGGATATGTAGTAGTTTTTACCAGAGGACGTGGGATTAATATAAAAGTTGTTTCCATAATATTGGAGCAGGATAACTCGCAATTCAGGAAAAAGACTGGGAACATGTTCATTATGGAACAGTACGCGTATAGGCGTCCGTCCGTGACGCAAACCTAGGGAACTTAACGGGACATTAATACTTTAATTTAATGGACAATATAGTTTAATATTGAACGAACTGAGGTTTTTTCGGAAGAAAGAAGTCATCGCGGGACACCTGAGAAAGTTCTTCGAGGCGCCGTCGAAGGGGAACTGAAGAATGCGCGCGAAGAATTATACGGTGCACTGGTCTTTTGTTTTCGAACTATTAGAAATGCAAAACCGGTCATTACCAAAAGGAATTGAGGTTTAACAAAAACCTCGAAACTTTTATGATGGCTATCTTGTGTTAAAGTGTACTGAATGTGAATCATTTTTTGTATAATAAATCACAGTTTATATTTTGGAAATAAAGCTGATCATTATTTTACAATACGTGCAATGCAGAATGAGACGTTCTTTCAACAGAATTTTTAGATTCCTCGCTACTCCATACGGATGGCAGATTGAATAACTGATTGCAGAACGGGTAATCAATACTTAAAAATCTGAACCCGCCCAACTGAGCAAGTACGGCATAGTGAAATCTGATAAAATTAATTTGCAGACAAGAACAAATAATCACATTCTTAATTATTTCCTGGTGCCCAAATTACCAAAATATTCGAAAATAGTTACGAGTATCTATCAGATTATTTCGATTCGAGTAAATTGATTTATTTAAAACAGGTGGCCAAAGCAAATTAATTAGTGACATAATATAGTATATTTCAATACTTATATAACATATCATATATATATATATATATATATATATATAAATATATAGGTGTTTCAAAATATAAACATGATATTATTAAAGTTGGTGCAATTTCATATTTCTATATTTGCCCCTCGCTTACATCGCTCGCAATTCGATGGCCATCGATAGTAGAAATATTTCTAAAGTACCCAACATGAGAGAATATCAACTAAACCATACTTTCTTAGAAAGATAAATTTACATAACACATGAGCCCACGAATTTACGCAATTTCTCACTTCTATATTTGTCCCTCGCATGCATCGCTCGCAATTCGTTAGCTATCGAGAGGAGAGAGAATTCTAAAGTACCCTACATGAGAGAATGTAAACTAAAATATACTCTCACAGGAAAATATACTTTTCGAGAATTGCTGTCGATCTCACTAAGGGTTTTCAGCCACAAAATTCAACATTGACGTTTCCCTAAAAGTCTTAGACACTATGTTCGTTTCCGATACCTCTTCCTATGAAATTCTCAAAATCATCGGTAAATTAAAAATAAATATTCGGCCGGTTTAGATGAATTTCCGGATTGTTTGTTAAAGACGTGCGCGCCAGCCATTATACACCCGTTAACTCACATATTTAATGCATCCTTATGCACCGGAATTTTTCCAGATATTTTTAAAACAGCTAAGATTAAGCCGCTCTTCAAAAAAGGCAACAAAAAAGAAGTTCAAAATTATCGGCCAATTTCTCTTTTGTCAGTTTTTTCAAAAATATTAGAGAGACTTTTTTATGTGCGAATGGAAACCTTTCTCAATAAACACGACGCGTTTTCAAATTGCCAACATGGATTCCGGAAATCAAAATCTACGGAAACAGCCATTTTTTCTTTTCTTAAGGATGTTACCTCATCATTGGATCAAAACGAAACAACTATTGGAATATTTTTAGATCTTTCAAAAGCTTTTGACGTCATTGATCATAACATTTTACTTTCAAAATTACCTTCGTATGGAATCCGTAGTATTGCTCTAGATTGGCTATGTTCGTACCTTAAACAACGATCTCAGAGAGTAGAAATACCTTACTGCAATGATGGAACTTTATGTACACACCTTTCCGGTTCTTTGCCAATTGTACGTGGAGTCACGCAAGGATCGATTTTAGGCCCTATTCTCTTCCTATTATACGTAAATGACAAGCCCTTAGCGATTCGAAACGGAAGAACAGTTCTCTTTGCGGATGATACAAATATTCTTTGCAACAAAGAAACCGTAAATAGTACAATATCAGACGTTTCAAATTGGTTCCGTAATAACAAATTAAAAGTAAATGAAAATAAAACAGTTTCAATGCAGTTTTCCATATCAAATAAAAAATTCTGTACTCCATTGAAAATGAACGGTGTGCCATTGACTGATGTTAATGTAACAAAATTTTTATGTCTATCAATTCAGTCAAACCTCAAATGGAATGCCCACTTAAATGAATTGAACACAAAATTAAGCTCATTATGCTACGCGTTCAGAATTCTTTCAAATTCCGTCAGCCTTCATACAGCTCGTTGTGTATATTTCGCCAATGTTCACTCCCGCCTGAGATATGGCATAATATTTTGGGGAAACACATCTTATAGTTCACAGACTTTCAGATTACAAAAAAGAATTGTACGAATAATAAGCAAATCCAACCCACGTGATTCTTGTAAGTCACTCTTTATTAATCTAGGAATTTTACCATTACCTTGTCTCCTGATTTACGAATCAGTAGTTTTTGTCAAAATGACTTACTTAAGAACGGGAATATATTTTCAGCAAACGCCGATGTCTATAAGTATAACACACGACGTAGTAATCATATTCACCAGGTGGCAGTATCAACAGCTCACTACAAAAAATTCACATATAATTCATGTACATTACTCTACAACACTTTGCCAGAAGACATTTAACGATTAAATTCAATAGAAAAGTTTAAGTCCCAAGTAAAATCTTTTCTGCTGCATAACTGTTTCTATACAATTCGAGACTATACCGAGCATCAAAAAGAAAAGTAGAATTAATTTTAACAATGATAGTTAATGTAATTATTTATCATTTGGACTGTATAATTCTAAAGAACCTGTAACAAGTATTGTACCACAGTTTTTGGGTTGATGGCCCCCATCTCGATCAGGTTTTTCGTCCAGTTTCCCTGATCCTTGAGCAAATGCTGAGATGGTCCCTTGTTTTGCTTCTGGACATAAATGTAACTTCATTATTTGTGCACGTCTTCTGAATTTCAGTGGGAAATATAGTTATTCAAATTATCGTTTTTCATGTTATCGCGGCAAAAAGTATTATTCTTTCATGAAGAACATGAGGGTTCAGGGCAGGAATTTATAGCTAATTTACCCTTGAAAATATATTTTATTATATAGGAGCGAATATTTTGTCAACAAAACTCGAAAAATAAACTCTCTTTTCTGTATTCAAAATTCGACTAGAATATGGTTTAGGATAGAGACCACAGAATTATGAAAACGTGCACAAAATTCACTTCTCCCCATAGTTCGTCATACGCAGTTTTTAACTGTTTTTGACGTAAATAAATAAATAAATAAAACATATTTACATGACATATGTGCCCATGAACGTTCGTGCAATTTCTCATTCCTATATTTGCCCCTCGCGTGCATCGCTTGCAATTGGATGGCTATCGAGAGCAGAGGTATTTTTAAGGGACCCTACACGAGAAAATATGTACTAATTCATACTCTCTTAAAAATGTATTTACATAACACATGAGCCCATGAACATTTGGGGAACTTTTCTTTTCTTTAGTTGTTTTTGCTAGCATCGCTGCAGTTAAACTATAGATGTGATTAGAATTATCTCGTCAATACATGCCACAATAAAATATATACATACTTGTCAAATAAATTATACAGCACATCGCCTTTTTCAAGGTTTTCCAAAATATGTTTCATCGACCCGAGCCCGTACAGTCTGGTGATATCGCTGGCAGCTTCCTCAAGCGTCTCAATCTGTCGGGGTTCCCCAAGGACAGTCAGGAAGCCCATGAAGGTCCCGGTAAAAGCACTCACAATCACCATCCCGAAAGCACTCAGCAACAGGAACAGGAAGTTGCCTCGGCGGTCACTCTCGCGAGTCATAAATCCTCCGTTGATGAAGGCGTCTAACACCTCCAATAACACGTTCCTGAAAAAAAAGGATTTTGGCTGAACAATAGCTCTCGCAAGTGTAGAAACCCTCGTAGATGAGTACGTCACTGTTAATAAGACGACTAATACTTTGAGCATCTCGTTCCCGACAAAGGCGTAAGTCGGTTTCCGTTTCGTTAAAAAAGTCTCGTTCATTAAAGCGATTATAAGATTGACTAACACGAAACTGAAATACACACAGGTTAGAGTTAAAACAGTTGTAGCGGGTCGTTAGATTTTTGACCGTAGAGGGCAACAGAGAAAAATCCAAAAACGGAGATCGCAGTGGTGCCAAAACCCGCATTGCTTTAAGAGAGAAATAATGGAAAAATCGACAGTAAATAATTGAGAGCTTGTAGGGTTAACACATAGTTACGTGCTTAATTCATGGGACCGTAGAGAATAACGACACACATGGCTAAGAGGATTCCGGCACCAGTATACGTTTGGGACGTAATAACACTACTGGGATAAAAAAAAAGATATGCAAGTTTGGTGGTTTAGGGTTTGTTTTTGGGGTAAGCATTTGTCTCACTTTGCAAGAACTTTGGTCTCAAGGGGCCTCGAAAGTAGTGGTGTAGGAAGCGGGATTCGTCCAGGAGCCTACTCATTCAGCAGAGATAAACAATATAAGCAGGGTAGGCGGGATTCAACATTTTTTTCGCGGTGAGCTTGTGAGACCTTTGGGGCGAAAGGCGGCCCCGAAAGCGGGGTTTGGTACTGGTAGCCGTCCAGGAGCTAATAATACGTCATGGATAATAAATGTACGCAAGATTTGGGGATTAACATTCGTCTCGTGGTAACCTTTTGCGATTGTTCAGGGTAAAGCCCCCCCAAACATTGGTGAGTCTGAATTCCGTGGCCTTCCCTGCTCCTTGATATGATAGGGGTGTGTGTGAGTGAATGGCAGGTTGCATTGTGTTGTGAACTGATAAAGACGTGGGTACCTGCGGCCGATGAGGCGAAGGGCGCCTGTGAAGGCGATGAGGCTGACAGCTATTGCTGTCCATGTTGAGCCGCTAAAGGACTGCAGGATGGTCTGCTGCACCGCTGGACGTCTCTTTACCAACAGACAAAAATGATTGTATTTGTGTGGGTAGAGCGTTCTTTCAGATTTTCCTACCACGTTCCACCCTGAAATCGACGCGAGGTTGGCATTCCCGGTGTCAACTGCCTCCTCGATATTTGCGGCTGCCAGACACTTCCAGTTTTTGAAACGGCTCATCAGTTCCTGCACACAGGAAAAGCATGTGTGTGTGTGTCTATATATATATATATATATATATGTATATATATATATATATATATATATATATATATATATATATGTCTCGTGTCACAGTTTTAGTTACCATACTCCTCCGAAACGGCTTGACAGATTTTGATGAAATTTTATATGTATATTCAGTAGGTCTGAGAATAGGTTGTTATCTATTTTTATACCCCTTAGTGATAAGGGTGGTCCACCCCAATTTTTTTTAATTTTTCGTACCAAACGTTTAGGCAACCTGCTACACACGGTGGGTACTTCACACAGGCGGTATTTCACCCGCTACACGGTGTTTCTCCATATTACGCACCTGCTCAGCGATGTGCAGAATCTGCTATTAAATGTGAATACCACGGAGAGAGAGGGTGAAAGAGAGAGATGGAGAAAGAGAGAGACGGAGAAAGAGAGAGATGGAGAAAGAGCGAGAGACGGAGAAAGAGAGAGAGACGGAGGAAAAGAGATGTAGAAG
>JAHLJT010005437.1:90039807-90531173 GCA_031308135.1 Acheta domesticus | reverse complement strand
GCGTATGAAACTTCATACCCTTTAAATGCTACCGTGAATTATTTCAGTTCTTTTCGTTAGTAAGCAAGCTTATTTAACCATGTCTCAGTCAAAGGTACGGGCTAAGGAGCCAGGTGCAGTTGAATTAAGATTATCACAAAGGTGGAGTCTCGCTATTTGGGAAATTTCACGAATTGAAAGTAATTTGAAAGCTTTGCAACCAGCAACGTAGCCAGTCTCGCGTGCCTGCGAGATAGGTTATGTGAGGTCTGGAAGGATATCGAAGCTCTTAAAATGGATGCGATCAGCTCCACAGAGTTCTTTAGCACGATTCATGAACAAATTTTTTCGCAATGTGAAAATGCTTACTTGGCTGTAAAACAGCTATTGAATGAAAAATACGAGCCCTTGAAAAGCCTCTTACTGTTGCCTCGGCGTGTCATCATGCCTCGCTACCGAGCATTAAAAATTCCAAAATTTGATGGAAGGTATAGAAATTGGCAACGTTTTCGTGATTTGTTTACTCAATTAGTCATTAATCAGGTACAGATACCGGACTCGCAGAAGTTGGGCATTTAATGAGTAGTCTCGAGGCCGAACCGCTGAAGTTGATTTCTGTGCTCACAGTATCAGACAGATCCTTTCAACAGGCCTGGGCTTTATTAAGAGATCGTTATGACGATAAATCGAAAATTTTAGAAGAGCACATTCATGCTCTCTCTCCTTTCCTTCCTCAAAATTGGTGATAGCCTCCTCCTTAAGAGAATTGCACAATGTAGTAACTTCTCACTGGCTATCTATGTCAGCAGTTCCCACTACAGTCCCTATGGCTGAAATAATAGTACAATTTTTAGTGCTCAGTAAATTGGATAACAAACAAGGGAAGCATTTTTCCTTGCTAAAGCAAAAAATGATATTGTTCCATTGCAAAATGTTTTAGATTTTCTTTCACTCCGGGCAAGAGCCCTAGACATTGCCCCTCTTGCTAATCCTGATGTGAATTCTGTTTTCAGTTAGTAAATCTAAGCGCCCTACACAATCTTCACCTGCCAAACAGGTGTTTCAGCTGGAAGAGGGGTCATCAGCTCAAGCCTGCATTGCCTGCAGTTCTGGAGAGCACCCACTTTTCGCCTGCCCTCGTTTCGTACCCTGGCTGTCCAGCAGAGATGGGATTTTGTCTCTTCTCATCAACTCTGCTACAACTGTCTTCGAAGGAAGGGTCCTTCTCATCATTGCTCACAGCGAAGTTGTAAAACTTGTGGTAAGAACCACCACTCAATGCTTCATACATTTTCTACACAAAATGTCCATAATTTGGCATCACCTCATTGTTCTAGTGCTCCCAACACCTCTGCTTGGACTAGCATCTGCCACCCAGATTACTGCAAAACAACCACACGATACTAAGGTTTCCACGTTATCACACTTGGTTCTTAGCCAGACATTTAATATTGGTTCTCTCCTTCCCACAGCCATTGTTAATGCAACAAATGAATTGGGCCAAACCCTGCCAGCCAGGGCATTACTTGATTCTGGTAGTGAAGTTTCCTTGATAACTGAATCACTGGTACAGGCCCTCCGTCTCAAAAGAATTAGGCATAATGCTACGATTCATTCTGTTAATGCTCTTACTTCTGGTTCAAATGCTAGAGTTCATGTGTTAATCTCCTCGCGGTGTTGTAGTGGAAAAGGGCAATAGAATGTTTAGTGGTCCCTGCTATTTCCAAAGCCACCCCCCGGAGGAACATTAATTTAGCTGCCCTGAAGCTGCCTGCTGACCTAAAATTGGCTGATGACCAATTCTTTATTCCTAAAAAATTAGATATTTTATTAAGCTCTTCTTTATTTTTTCAGGTGCTTAACACTAAGAAGAGCAGCCATTGTTCAAAGCTTTTATTCTTGATACTAAGTTTGGTAATGTCATTGCGGGGGATCGATTGCCCACACTGTTGCCAAGTGCGGCCCCCCCAGATCAGTGCTTTTTCTTAACTGCACACTCTCCTTCCTTAGTCAATGATTATGAGAATATTTGGAATTCTGAGAGGATTTCCTCTTCTCGTGATGAAAAACTTCTCACACTTGGAGCATCCTTGTGAAAAGAAATTTAATGAGGACACCTTTAGGTTGGAGAATGGGCAATTTTGTGTATCTTTGCCTTTTAAACGTCCTCCACAATTATTGGGGAATTCACGTTTTGTGGCCAAACAGTTTTTGCTTGCTTTAGAAAACAGATTTTCTAAAGATAGAGAATTAGGCATAATTATGTCAAGTTCATGAGGGAATACATTGAATTGGGGCATGCAGTTGAATGTGTCAGTAAGATAGCACCTCCTTTCTATTTTATACCTCATTTTTGTGTGTTGAATCCACAATCCCATACTACACCACTGCGCGTAGTCTTCAATTGTAGTGCCAAATCTTCTTCCGGGTTAAGTTTAAACGACCTACTCTACGCTGGCCCTAACGTGCAATCAGAGCTCATTGACATCATGCTTAGATTTCGATTGTTTAATGTTTGTTTCACAGCAGACATTGAGAAAATGTATAGAATGGTTCGGGTGCATGATGCTGATACTAAATTTCAGAGAATTTTGTGGCGAGAGAACCCTCACGACCCCATTAAAATTTTTACTTTGCAAACCGTTACTTATGGTATGGCCCCCTCCGCATTTCTGAGTACAAGGTGTCTCAACAAGTTGGCTGAGGAAATAAATGAAAATGATCCTGAGGTGGCTTCAGCCATCAAGCAGGGATTTTATGTAGATGACTTACTGTTTGGGAGTGACTGTGCTGAGAAGGCAGCATCGTTATTTCAAAGGATTGTAAAAGTGCTAAAGGGAGCTCATTTTAATTTGAGAAAGGTTAATAGCAATTCTTCATCGTTTCTGGCCACCCTCAACACCACTCACACACAATACACTTCCACGCCTCTGGCCTCAGACAATACACACAGAATATTGGGTTTGACTTGGAACACTGATAAAGATACACTTTGCATTACATACAGCAAACACTCCGATCCAAACACTTTCAACCTCCCGTGTATAACAAAAAGGGTTGTGTTGCACTTAATAGCCTCTATTTATGACCCATTAGGTTTTGTGAATCCTTTCTTGGTAAAGTTGAAGCTTTTTCTGCAAAAATTGTGGTCTTTACAGTTGGATTGGGATACTCCTCTTGATTCTGATCTTACTTGTTGTTGGCAGTCCTTGGTTAATGAAATTGTTTTACTGCCATCAATTATATTCCCACGCAAGGTGTTACCCCAGGGTCACCTTCCCTCTTGTCTAGTAGGATTCTGTGATGCCTCTCATAAGGCGTACGGAGCTGCATTATACTTAGTTAATCATGATTCTGCATCCGTTGCGCATAGCCACTTGTTGTGCACTAAATCAAGACTTGCTCCCCTGGCAGGGTCGACTATTCCTCGCTTGGAGTTGTGTAGTGCATTGTTATTGGTAGAATTGACCAAGAAGGTAATAAGAGCATTGAGAATTGTGTGTTCTATTAATCAAGTGTATCTTTTTTCAGATAGTTCTATTGTTTTGCACTGGTTGGTGAAAAGCAATCATAAATTGGATGCTTTCACTGCGCATAGAGTTTCAAAGATAGTGGCATCCTATCCACTATCTTGTTGGCGCCATGTAAGCTCGAGACAGAATCCCGCTGATCTGCTAACCCGTGGTGTCTCCCCCCAGGCACTGCAACACAGTACCTTCTGGTTTGTAGGACCGCCGTGGCTGAAGCAGCCAGTGTCAATGTGGGCCAAGCCGTTTGTCGATGCTGAGGTAGCGGATAATGGTAAGGTAGATGCTCTCTGTTGTATGTTCACTGCATACCAAACAAGTATGCCCTCGTCAGATGTAGGTGAAAACCAAAATTCATTTGTTCAAGTGCTACTTAGCAGATATTCAAAATATCACAAATTGATAAGGGTGTTGGCGCTATGCTTAAGATTCATTAACAATATACGGGCCGCAATTGTTGCTCGCATTGACCCTGCTTCGGCTCAGATGCGGAGAAGGGGTTGGTTGGCACCGCTTGAATTGAGAGAAGCCACAGTGGTTATTATAAGGCTCATTCAACTAGACATGTACCCCCTTGAATATAAGGCACTTTCAAAAGAAAAGGGATTACCTCCCAAGTCATCGCTCCTTAGCTTGAATCCTTATCTAGGCCCTGATGGGCTTTTACGGGTGGGTGGCCGTTTAATGAATTCTCAGGTGGAGAGGTTAAACAAGCATCCTATTATACTTCCGCCTAACCACAAATTTACCGTCCTGTTCTCAGAAATGATACACCTCGCATTTCTACATGCAGGCTTAGCATTGATGATGGGATGTGTGCGCCAGCAGTATTGGATTCCCTCCCTAAGACGGGTAGCAAAGAAAGTAATCAATGCTTGTCTGACTTGTAAGCGTTGGCGCGCAATTCCTCTTGGCCAGATTATGGGTTCATTGCCTCCTAGCCGCGTAAATCCTTCTCGGCCATGGGCTCACACATCTTTAGATTATTGTGGCCCAATTTTGACTAGGCCGTCTCTCACGAGATCAAAAATGTCTCAGAAGACTTGGATTGCTGTATTTATATGCCATTCCACGAAAGCTTCGCATTAGAAATCGTCGAAAATCTATCCTCCTCTCAATTCATTGCGGCCTTTGAACGTTTTGGTTCGAGAAGAGGTTATCCTGTGCACATGTACAGTGATAACGCTAGTACATTCAAAAGTGCTAGTCGTATCCTAGCCGAGGCTAATCGCTTTGTTCTTTCCGCTCGGGATTTAGAGGTTATCACCAATTTTTTATCAGTGCAGGGTACCTCCTGGCACTTTTGTCCCACCTACGCTCCTCACCGAAACTCGTTAGCTGAGGCTTGTGTTAAAAGTCTTAAATTCCATTTGCGTCGCGCTTTAGGGCAACAAGTTGTGCCCTTGCTTACATTGTACACCCTCTTAGCCAAAATAGAAGCTTGTTTAAACTCAAGACCGCTTGAAGTCACGTCTACAGATACGGATGTGAATTTGATTTTAACCCCGAATCACTACGGGCACGCGCTTAATACTTTTCCTATAGATACTGACTCGCCTCTTGTGCAGATTACTCCTGCACAACAGTTCCGCCATTTAAATAACAAATTAGCAATAATTTGGAAATATTGGTCGCGAAATTACCTCCACACCTTGCAACAAAGGGTGAAGTGGAAAATGGAGTCACCACCACTAGCTGTAAATGATTTAGTACTTTTAATTGAGGAATCTCCGCCCTCTCACTGGAAATTAGGTGTAGTGGAGAAATTGTTCCCTGATCAAGCCGGAGTCGTGCGTACTGTTGAAGTACGAACTAGCCAGGGCAAGTTATTGCGACCGGTACAAAAGTTATGTGCACTGGCTAGATCCTCCCACGAGTAAGCCCCAATCCATGATATTTATCTCTACTTTTCCCCCTCTGTCGACCAGAGATGCTCAGCTGATTTTTCTTTCGCTTCGCCGCCTGGTGAACAGGCGTACCACTATCATTTTATAGGTCATACTGCGTGGCCTGCCACTTGGTTTTTTTGGTGTTCTTTGACATTTTATGCGTTTTGTTAATTCCTTGTTGTACTAATTGGTATAATTTTTTGATTAAGCACTGCTACAAATTCTATGTGATTTTGTTACTTCTAGGTTAGGGTAATTGTTACGAGGTACTCAGTAATGGTTCGAGGTGATTACAATATGTACGCTAGGCAAACGCCTATGCTTTCATTTGTTGTATGCCCTCCTCACGTGTTTACAGTAGGAATGGAGTCTCTCAAGATAATGCAGAACTGTGGTGGACTTCTCAGTGCTTGTTGCTGAAAGAAGTGAGTGGGAGACGGACGGTGCCGAACTCGAGCTTCGCCATGCGCCCGGCCCCAATAAATGTTAGCACATTTTGCTCGGCGCGGACAAGTTCCTGCGACTTCCGCCCACCTGGGCACTCTTTGGAGTGCTTCCCGCTAAATTATGGGAGTTCCATGCTAGACCAGGGTGTCATGGGGGCGCCAATTCCAAAATTCGCGCGTCCTACTTAAAAAAAATCCATCATCAATCAATCAATCAATCAATGAAATGGAATGAAGACATTAATTAAATCATTGTTTCCCCGCGCCTTGATGCATGTGACAGTTCTTCCGCCGCCCTGCCAGGTTGCAATCAGCTACCCTCGCCGCCGACACCGGTGACGTCACTACATCACCACCGTCACCGCCGCCACCAACACCATCGCGCCGTCGCGCCCGTATCTCTCCCCCCGCCTACGTCCGCCCCCCGCCGCCAGCTAGCCGGCTGCCCACCCCTCTGCGCCCTGCCCGGGGTCGAACCCGGGGCACCGCCAGAGCATGTGCGGACAGCGGGCGACACAGCTGGTGGAGTGTGGGCCAAGCGGATGGAGCTATGGTGGACCGGGAGCATGAAGCATCCACGGCGGTGAAGGGCATTTTTCACGATTTCTGCATTTGAGACCCTCTACAGGACAGCGGTGTGATTTGTAGGAGCGGTGGTGCTGTGACAGTGGTGTGGTTCGACAACCCGGCCATGTGTGCCTCGTAACCTTTCAATGTTACATTCATTTGGTTTTTGCTTGCTGTGTTAGTCAGGTAGCATCGCTTGGTCAGTGTGTGCCTTGAATTTTGTGTTTCGCAACACTGCAAGAGTTTTGTGAAATTATTAAAGTTTTTTTTTGTATTCTTTGACAGCATATGACACGGGGATATGACGCGTGGAGCTTAAACGACAACAATTGCGACATTTTTAAATATTAACTTTTTTACCCCCATTCCTAGTAATATTTGTAATGTAGTGTAATAATTTGAATGATACCTATGATAATTACTTTTGTTTAGATGGTCGTGTGTTTGAATATATTTTTTCAGCAATAAATGCTCTCATTTCTCTAACAACGAACAAGATAAATGTTCATACGTGTTTTCATATTTTGTAATTAATCCTCCACTGTACCTTAACCGAAATTCTTGGTAAGTTATGCTTATGGTAAGTTAAGTTGCATATTTAACTCTTGGTTCCAGGAAGTAACAAGTATTCAATGACTACCTTGTTCCTATATTGCTTTCTTGTCTTACGAATTACTTCTTAATAAGATAACTGTTATGTAATCGTGCACTAAAAACGACAGTTAAAACTTGTTTCTTGACCCTCCGAATGGAAAGTGGATAAATCATGTTGCTAAATTCAGATACAAAATTCTCTAACACGTGGTGTAGACCAGAATCCATGTTTTTGGGGTTCTCGATATCTAAATATTGATTGACGGCAAAACTGTGTGTGTCCGTCTGTGGTCGACGCTAGCGCTTACACCGTTCTGCCGATTTTCTCAAAATTGATATTTCCCAATCGATCTGAATGAACTCAAAGCTTTCAGAGTTTAAAACGAACATCATAAAGTTTTGATCAAACTTTGTCTTCGGATAGTGTATAGGGCGCTTAAGAGAATGGTGCAGGTATCATTTTCGTTGAAATCACAGACTTTTTGAAAATTGTAAAAGTCCAATAGTATTGGGCATCTTCGTACAACTATAACATTTAAGGTGCACAGATTTTTCTTTATTAAATATGTTCGTTAAAAACGGATCTTTCAGTAACTATTATGTTCAATTTTTCAGAAATATTAGTAGTTTTCGTGTAAATGTGCGCGAAATATAGGCATTTAAAAAACGCTCGAAATGTTTTCTTTAAATTTTCTCCTAGTATGGAGACCATGTAAAGACCAGTAAAATACATGATATGTCTCATTTTCGGTTACCGCTTGATTTTTTCGAAAATTACAAAAAAATGAACATTACAAAATAAAATTGGAGAGCACGATTTTTGCTTTAAATACAGTCTGTTGTAAACTATTGGAGTTAAAACAGCTCGTATTTTTGCACATTGTAACGGATATTTGACATTATAATATGGCAATTGCTGCCCGTATTAACGCATCTCAGTCATCACTTGTAAAACACATTAAAAATCGTACAACAACAAGAACGAAAACTAATTCTCTTAAAGCTAATATTTCACAAATTCGACAATAAATGCATATTTTTGGAACTTAAGGACGCGATCCGGTGGGGGCAGTCGTTGCTGCCAGAGCTGTGTACAATACAATACAATACAATACATTACGGAGCGTACAGAGCGGTGTTGTCACAGCATCAACTGAATTGCAACTAATTAATTAAGGAGGTAACTTTTTGTTCTAGAAATTTAATCTTCTCCTATGTTTTTTCAGTAGTATACCTTCCCTTTGCGGCTCTCACACGCAACTAAGCTTTATAGATGAGGTCTCTACAGAAAGAGAATTTCACGGAGACGCCTGGCCAGAAATGAAAAAAAAAATGTTTCTAGATGGGAATTTTGGACTATCAAGTTGGCTACACTAATGTTGGGACTGCTGAATGCCGGTTGTGCGGGTGTTCAGCGATTCATTTTGTCCGTTGTATTCCAGGTCAAACGCGGCAATTCTTTGTTAGCAGTGCGTGCAGCCGCCGAGGCTAAAATATAGTACTCTGGTTGAATAAAAACAATTGTATTCTATGTAAGTGAAGGGAATATTTTCAATATGGAAGGGGTTCCAGGAGGTATATAGTAATGAAAAACATTTACATAATTATTATATCACTAATTGTGCAAGATTTTGTTTAATTAACTAAATCCCGGAAAATTCACGAGAAATTTGTAAAGTCTGCTGAAAAAATAGAGATAAGTTACGAATTGCACGATATTCCGCTTTATTTTGCAGTTTGTCCAGAAGTATATGTTGTTACCTTTGTGAATTAACCTGCAAATCCAGCTAATAATAGCGATTCTGACTTTGAGCGACACTTGCAAAATATCGTTATTAAGACATCTTGAAAATTGACAATAAAATTAATTAATTATGAGCTACATTCGTAGAATTTAAATTATAATCGAATCTAGAAGCATTGAAAAGAATATAATAAGTCGAACAAAGTCGGAAACAGCACATTCTCCTTCGCAGTGGGATGAATAATTTAGAAAAGGTCAAAAGGTCACCGCGCTGCCATAATTACTATTATCCAATCTTTAAGAAATGATAGCATTTCGGTTTCATATTTTAAACTGAATATTTTGGTTATTTTTAATGAAATTAATAATATTAAGTAACTTTTAACTAACCCATCAACGTGGGATGCCGTTGAGAGACAACCTAGTTTTTGAACTTCTACATGCAGGATGCAATCGGGAGACGTCATGAAGCGCCTTCTTCGAGTGCGGGTTTGACGACCTGAGACCTCAGACGACTCGGCAGGGGGCCCAGAGGATGCGTTCTGCCAGACGCTACTCCCCAGACACCACGTGAAAGTATACCCCTGGTACAACATGCCAACAGCAGTCCATAGATTGTTGATTCATGGACCCGACATTATTTCTTCGGTTATTTTGCCCATCGGACAACTTTCGGAAGACGCTCATGAATCAACAAATAAGTTGATCGAGCAATAGCGTCAGAGCTTTTCTCGGAAGTTTTCCAGAGTGAAGACTATGGAAGTCGCCTCCAGAAGACTGTTGGCAACTACAGACCCCTACATTTCGTCTCTTCGCAAATCATCAAAAAAGAAACTGAAGAGTTTTTCGCCACAAGCCGTTGCCCTCTTGGTTCCTGTTGAGGAAGATTATCAAGATTCCGATGCAGATGATGAGGAAACAGTCTTTGAAGGTGATGGCGATGAAGAAGAAAATGATGAAGTTGAAAAAGAAGATGATGAAGATCATAGAGATGATAATAAAGATGAAAAAGAAGACGATAATGATGAAGATGAAAAAGATGATGATGACAAATATTATGATGAAAAAAGAAGAAAACAACTAATTATTGTTATTGTACTAACAAATTACTAAATAAATAAAATTGCAATTCAAATAAAATTATTTTTTGTGATATTTTAAACCATCCTTTATTCTCTATTTGGTCCTCTCTTCGAGCTTTCCATTTTTTGAGCTTATATTTTTAACTACAAGATCTAAATATTGACTTTTATATAAATAATAAATCAATTTATCAAATTTTGTCCGCCATCTTAGATACACCATTTTGTTTTTGAAATTTTAGGACTCGTAATCTTCATCAGCAACCTCGATAATGCACCAAAAATAATTTTTATATGAATAAAATTACTTTTATCGGCATTTACCCGCCACCTTGGATCCGCCATTTTGTTTTTTTCACTTTTTGATATATTCTTAATCAGCACCTAAGATAACCTCTACATACCAACTTTGGTACAAATTGAACAACTCTTTATATTATGGCCAGCTTTTTGGGATTCTAGCCTACCGTGAGACGTGACGAATTGCACTTTGAAAATATAAAGGATTTGTTTAAAAAACGCATCTAAATAGTAATGTAAAACGCAACCCGCAACGCACGTAAGAATTTATGAATCTATATCGTTAAATAACACCTAAACGAAGTGTTCTAGGGTCTTAAAAACTAAAATTTTGGGGACAAAATTCTCAAAGAAACGTTTCTCACACCATAATCTACGGGATGAGATCTTTTTGACCATTCTATTATATTTTTGCTGGTTCGACGCTTCTTGATTCTACTCCACCTTTTTCAGAGCCTGTAGAATCTGCAACTGCATGTGAAATTAGTAACTACTTGATATTCTACGCGATTGAATTACACGGGTGTATTTTATTTGCTCGATAATAAAGTTAAATAATAGTTTGTTTTGACAAGGGTGTGTTATATTGTTATCAATTACAAGGTGACGTATACAAGTGACAGATAAGAGGGTCTTGAAGAAAAATGTATATTACAGGCTTAATATGGAAATGGAAAAATAAGGAAGAAGGAGGGGTGTAGCATGCGAGAGTTCTCGCACGGCTACGCTAGTCTACTCTAATTCGATAACTCCGACTAAATAATTACTAGACCCCGGAATTTCATGCACTAAATAAATTACAAATATGAATGCAACCACGCACTTAACCCTGGAAGGCTAACCATGAGTAAATTTTACTCGCCCCGCCGCGAGCTTTTTCCGTACTCCCGAGCCCCAGTGCCCTGCCACTGCTCCGTCTCGGAATGCTGCTGTTACTCAACTTCACTTCGCCCTCAGTGCAAAGCGGTCGCCTGCTGCACTTGTTGATTCTGGAGTGGTTTTCGCGTAAGACTGGGAGTAAATTTTACTCATCGTTCGCTTTACCGTAAATATTTTTGTATGTATTACTCATGCTTAGCATTCATGTAATGCGTTTCGGTAAAATATCATTACACTTTGGTTTTTATCGGTGGTAGTAAATTAAACAGTTTACTATGTTTACATTGCCATTGGAACTACAATATTCTAGTGCGGTTCACAAGTTTAGTGCTCTGTATTTTTTTTGCTAGAGACGTAAGCGATGGAAGATGAAGAGAGAATTCGGCTGATGGAGCTGGACGTACAAGGGTTCGATGATGATGTTAGTTGTCAGCAGATCCGTGGAGTGCAAAGAATTTCTTCATGCAAGCTCAGCAAGAACCTACAAACGGATATTCACAAAGCAATGGGAACATCACAAGAATCGGAAGCTCAAGATCAGAAGGGTTCAAGAAAGCATTGCGCCATGTGCCACTACACGAAGAGGAGGTACACAACAACTTACTGTGTTGTTTGAGAAAAACCAATTTGCGGTGAACGCCAAAAAAAGCATGCGATTCTTGCCCATGTACTACAACATATCTTTTTGAATTTCCATTCCATTTTATTTGTGTTTTCATTTTTTTCTATGTATCTGTTTTTTGATTCATTTCAAGTGTAAGTGTCCAAAATATAATGTTTGGTATAGTTTTGCATTAAAGAATATGTGTGCATTGGGAATTTAATATTACTTACACCATTCGCCTTTACTAGTCCAAAATATATCAAGTGAATAAATTTTACTCATCGTTATCATTAAGCGTATACAAATAATGGTTAGCTTTCTAGGGTACAGGTAGCAATAAGTAACATTCATTTGCATTATCTTCATTTTACACTGTACTACAAAACGTGTAAAATAATTTTTTTTAAACATTATAATGAACAAAACTAGTGGCACTAAAACAGCGCTTACTTTCTCGCCTTTAGTAATAGTTATGTAATAGTACTTAAATCACAATTTATCTTCGAATTAACACATCTCAATCATCTTTTTTGTAAAAAAAAACTCATTTGAAATCTTAGATCATTTGGTGCGAAAATGAAATGGTTTCAAGCAATAATTTTTTTATTCAAAACTTTAAATGAAAATATATTTCTGGCACTGAATTCATTGTATAAGGTAAGCAGTGTATTCAGGACAATATTCGATAAGGTCTTTAGCCTTACAATATTCTTCGTAAGCACAATTATTTTGTTGTCAATTGCGTGTATTCTAAATACTGTATAAATATTATTACCCACGCGAATTCACATAGTTTTGAGAACACTGCGATGGAAACAGTGAGTTTCTCGCTTCTTGCTTGAATTGGATGTTTTCAAAAGATAGCTAAGATTTTAGTAGCGTATGAAATGCAATATTTCAATGTGACGTAGCTGTTTTCAATAACGCGGGAAAGTATATGCTGTTGTAACACCACTAGTTTCAGTATCAAGAACCCACAAAACATGGATTCTGGCTACACCGCGTGCTAGGGATTTTTTCTTAATTTAGCAACTGGATTTATCCAGTTTTGCGTTGCCAGGGCCCTGTAATAAGAGTTTTTCTGCTGAAAATTTGACGTTATTTCGTGCAGCATTACAAAACTTTCTATCGCGGTAGCGGCTAGCGAGAAAGTACAAATATTAAGTGACAGAACTAATAGCATTGACACAAGATGCCCTAACATTGATCCCAGTTTACTACGTTCATATGCACGAGACTGTAAAGTTACAGTAAATCGATTAAAGAGACAAGAATTTTATCAGAAGACCAACGGAAATTGGAATCAATCTTATGAGTGAAACATTCATATTAAAAGACTTGGTATTATAGCATTGACTTTTTTGAAAAAGAAATACACGAAAATACACGAGTTCATCCCACTTCTGCCCAAAAAACTGGAATATATGCAATTAAATACGTCGCATACATACAAATATGCACATAAAGAAAAAGTCTCCGAAATATGCAATAATGCAAAATAAAAATTGTCTATACTTTGTTTTATTTTTGGTAATAGATAAAGTTGCATATAATGCCCTTAAATACGCACAATCAGTAAAAATATGCAATTGCATGAGTTCCGCTCTCTATTAATTACCATAAACAAGACTATTAAACTAAACAAAAATATATTAACACCAGAAATCCAAAATTTAAGTCCACTTTTTTACATCCTCGTTGTTGATACCTTCTTTACCAGAAACTCTCATACAGAAACTCCGCCCGACAGTGGAAGTGTTTCTGTGAAATTCACGTTACATCGCGACGTTCCTATTGTTAACTGCAACTGTATAACCAGAATTGCCAGATAGCTGAAAAGTGAGTCTCAAATTATGTACATAAAATGAAATACAAAATTGTCATACTCTATATTTTCAACTTTTCTTTCATTTAACATTCAAATCACATTTTTAAGAGATAAAATCTAATTGAGCTAATTTCAATTAAGATTTGAGAATTGGTTGAAAGAAAATACATCAATACATTGAGAATACAAATCGTAGACGAGAGTAAAAATATAATATTGGCATTTTCAATAGTAAATTATAATATATAATTGTCACCTTGTTGGAAAGCTATTACGCTCGGAAAATATGTTCCGCAGTCGTATAAAATCCAAATTGTGACCTTGTTACTGAGTAACAATGCGTATTTAATAATTAAATTTGTTCAAAGAATTTGTCGGCCCGACCGGGATTCGAATCAGGGCCTTCTGGTGTTACAAGGGCCCAGCTGCTCTGATCACTAAGCTACCGAATCATCGAACCCTTTGAACCGTCTTCATGAGTGCCTTATCGCTCCTTCTATGTATTGCGATGTATCGTATGACCCATCGCACATTGCCACCCCAGCGTCACGCCACATTAGCAGAAGCTCGGGCGAACTACTGGGCCTCCAGCCTCGCCTGATTAGTTCCGCCCAGCTGCGTAGGTTTCCTAGGAAGTCCCGAGCCCTGAACATTAAATCTAACCCTCTTTGTGTCTTCAACAAATGATAGACTTCTGGAACAACCGTATTAGGGACACGTGCGCTAGCACGCAGTACCATAATCCCTAAGGTCTAATAAACATACCACCGTCACAGCAAGAAAGCCGCGAGCGCGCTTCCCCGTTCTTGACAAAGCCGCCCAATGACAAGCCAGGAGGCGAAGGTCGCGACATGGCGATGCCCATATTACCCAATCATGTAACTAAAGGAATAGAAGATTCTGGAATCTAGCAAACCGGCCTATCAAAACGCTTAGCAGAAGCACGTGACAACTTATGCGCGGTGCGAAAGGGAGGGGGGAAACGAGGCCGTGTGAGGGGAGAACGCTCGAACATGATTATTAGGAGAAAAATCACTGCAGAGGGCGGTGGAGCATTAGATTAGCAAAAAGATCACGGTAGAGGGCAGTCGAAGATAGAATTAGCAGAAAAGTTACAGTAGAGAGCGGTCGAGCATTGGTTATTAGTAAAAACACGAGAGAGAGCAGCGGCGAAAGACAGTAACAGCAGTTTGTGAGAGACGAGCATCGTGCCGATCGCAACGAGATCCGCCCAGCCTTCATTCAGCAGCGGAATTTATTCCGCATGCCAGGCTGGGACTAAAGGGATCCACACCCTATAATTAGTTACAAGGGTGCGTAGCCAGACTTTTGGCTTGCAACATTACATGCGGTCCAGGCGACGTTTGACGACCTGAGACGCGCGCCTGCTTCAAGTCATCGCTCCGTGGACGCTCATCGCCGTCTTCTCGCGCGCCGGAGCATTCATCCCCGGGGCCACTGTGACCGTCAGGCACGCGTTCCAACGCTCCAGCGTCGCCCCTGAGGGTTCGGCCGCGACAGCCCATCGGTCGGCGAGCAATCCCGTTCGCGGTGACGTAACTACAACCTCATCATCATCATGTAAGTTTCATCGTCATCACTTATCAATAGCCAAGAACTGGTTTTATGCCCGCAAAAACAGTTTTTTTTAAATAAATGTGTCCCCGCCCTTTTCCCGGGTGACAAAGTCAAAAATCTAAGAGAAGTGTATCATTATTACCATAAGCAGAAAACAAATGCAATCCTTCGACCCAGGGCACTCACCCCTCAGACGCTCAACGTCGGTGAAAAGATAGCAGGTAAGTGGGCATGCGCTTGGCGCCCCTCAAATAAATTTAGCGTGTGTTCTCTCTGCTATCCGGGAACGATCGTCACACCTTCAGCGTGACGGCGCTTCCACCCTGTGATGTGACCCCCTCCGGTTTCATTTCAAAGAATCGCCACCCGACGTGGGTGGTTGCATTACAGTATATTGTAGTGATACCGAATAAATTCAAGTTTATTCTGCCGCAAAATAACTCCACGCAGGCGGCGACGCGAGAGATGCGAGGCGCCACGGAGGCGACCCGAGGGCCAGGCGAGGCGCCACGGTGTCGGCACCCTTCGCTCCCTAATTCGTCAAGGACACGTGTGCCCCAACTCTGGGTGGCCGCTCCGCACACGACCCCTTCAGTATTTTTCCACGACGCCTGGAACTCTTCCGTCAACCTCCCTAGAGATTCCTAGCCCCTCACACCCCCCCGGTCGTTAATAACTGCCCCTTTTCGACGCAAAATTAAAGCGAGAGGGAGCGATAACCAGCCCCTCTCTCACTCTTTTCTCGGCCTCGAAAACATCCTCTGATTGGGCAGAAAATATCTAATGCGCAGTACCCTTTCGCCAATAGCAGCCAGAATTCGGGTTTGTTCTAGAATATTCCAGAGTCACAGGGATAATTTTGGTGGGGGGAACGAGGTTTCCTAAAACTTGGAGCGACGAGACACAAGAGAGAAGCTTGGGAGCCGTGTTCAGAATCGGACGCAAGTGGCGGCCGCAGGGGGGAACCTGTTATATTCTGTTGTGGCGTTCGGTTCGATGGACTTAAAAAAAATTATTAAGTTTCTTGTAGAGTTTGGGTACAAGACTTCTGTGACGAACGCAGGCCGCAGGACAGTATTATGAACATTTGACAGCAATTCGTATTATATTACGTCCGATTTACGTGCGAACTCGAGACTCTCTTTTCCTTTGTGAATTTGTGCGATAATTCACGGGCTCATTAGTATCAAAGTATTGTGAGATCGACCGGGAATGAACCGACCGTGTCAGTGAATGAACTGTGCTGACCCATTCACCGCAGCGAGCAGACGGCGCTTTTGTGTTCCGGCCGCCTTGGCCGCTACCCTCGCAAGTACCTGATCTGACCTACATTTTTCGAGCGGCGCCCCTCGCCCGCCACGAACCTCGCCAGCCGAACTGCCAGCTGACCTGAGGTCGTTCAACTTCAGTGGGTGGCACAGGCCGCCTAACAGAGGTATTTTCTGTTTGAGTGTCTTATGTCGTACACGCGATCGAGAGGTGTGAACAGTACATCAGACAATCAGTGTTGACTTCCTCTCGACCGGGCGACGAAGAGGAGTTCCCGGCCGCGCATGGCCGTCAAGCGGGAATTCGCGCGCGAAGAAGAGTTTCATCTGATTGTAATTACTTTGTAATTTTTTGTTCTCTTATGTGCATGACATTTCATTTTTTTGTTTTATTTCGATTTTGGGGGCATGCTCGCCAGAGTTATCATCACCAGACCATTAGCGTTTTCTTTTGTTAATGAATAAATTCAACTTGTTCTAAATTCACATGTTTGACTTCTCATTCAACCTAGGCCACCGGCTTCCTCCATCTCCGCCGTTTCAGGTAATCTGTCGACTGAGCGGGCCGGCTACCCGTCTGAGGCGCCCAACCGAAGACGCGAGGGTAGTTGCAATTGGCTTTCCCACCGTGGGGCTCGATTAACGCGAAATAATCGTAATTTTCATTTTTTAATATCCCAGATAAGCGCCCTGAGATTTCTCTGCCTAAATTATTAAATTGTTTAAATTATTAAGATGATGGATGGAAGCACGGTGTAGAGAAGTTAATAACTTATGGTCTGTTGAGGATGTCATTTTGTACTGTGTTTTCCTTGTAAGTGTCATTGTCTTGTGTTGTGTTGTGTTGTGTGAATACCGTGTGCGCGTACTAAAACAAGTGAAACCGCGTAACATTGTAAAAATGCAGGACGAATCAGGTATTGACGTGACGGGTGAAGACAGTTTTGAGGAGCCGTCGACGCAAGGTCCCACCTTAAGTGAGATCTTGCGCGTTATGAGAGAAATTTCAGATAACACTGTTGCCAAATTTGAGGAGAAATTTTCAGACAACGCCGCTAAATTGAAAGAAATTAAAGATCAGTCAGATAGCAATGTCGCAAAATTAGAGGAGAAAATTGCAGATAATGCCGCGAAATTAGAGGAGAAAATCTCAAATAATGCCGCGAAATTAGAGGAGAAAATCTCAAATAATGCCGCAAAATTAGAGGAGAAAATCTCAAATAACGCTGCCAAATTACAGGAAATGTTAGATGAACGGTTCACAGCACATGAGAGCAAGTGTGAGGACAGATTTAACCGAATCGAAAGTCATTTGGAAGCCCAAGCAAATAAATTAGAAAGTCTCGAGCAAAAACTTAACCATGAAATAGGGATTTTAAAGAATCAGGTCGAAGGCAGATGCGGGGAAATAGAGGGGAACGTAGAAAAACTCAGTCAGGAGTTGGGAAGGGCACAAGCGGAAACTACCGAAAATTTCAAAATTTTTAAAACCGAAATTCAGACCAAATTACAGGCATGCGACGACAAAGTAGAAGCGTGCTGTGAGTCGGTTACTGAAAAGATCATTGAAGTTAAGCAGGAAATGGGCGAAAAATTTAATAAAATCGGACAGAAACTCCATTCAGAAGTGTCGCATATCCACGAAAAGTTCGCGCAAGTAGGCAATATTAGTGAGGAAAACATCAGGGAGAGAGAAGCTAAATTAAAAAGGGAAATTGATCGTACTGTCCTAGAATTGGTAAAGGAGGAAATTGAAAAGGAACGCGAGAATTACCCAAATCCGAATTCTGGTGGCTCAGGCCTTCGCTTCTCGTGGGCTCCACCGCAGAACCTGTATTTTTCCGGAAAACCCGATGAAAATCCCAAAGTTTTCCTTGACCGGGCGGAAAATTACATGAATCTCACGAAGGCGGTACCTTCACACTTGAAGGCTAAATTTATGCAAGAATTGTTGAAAGGCAATGCATCTTATTGGATTTCCGCTTTAAACCCTTTCCCTCAAAATTATGAAGAGTTTCGGGAGAAGTTTCTGAATCGATACTGGGGCGAACAACGGAGATATGAGTTCGAGCGGAAGATTTTAGAATCGCGATGGGAAAACCGCCACGGGCAGTCCTATTTAGACTACGCCATGGAGAAAATCTCCGCCATCAAGCTGTGTGACCCGCAGGCAAACGACCGAAAAATCATCTGGTTACTGACAGCTCATTTCCCAACGTATGTACAGAATATTGTCAACAGCGTGGAGTGTAGAGATTTAGAACGTTTCCAAGAACTGTTGGCACAATTTGATAGAACGCGGGACAACTATCACAATGAGAACCGCGACAGAAATCGCAGGCCCGACGGAAACTACCAAGGCAGGCCGCAGTGGCATAGAGATAATAGGGCCGGAGGGAACGAGGCAGATGATCGGCGAGCGCCGCCCGAATCCCGTGAGAACCGTGGACATCGCGATGAGAGAGATGGACGGCAAAATTCATCCCGGCCGGCTTCAACAAATTAGAAACGTCCCAGCTGTCTCGGTATCTGGGTGACGGACGAGTTTCTTTAGAGATACCATTTCATGCGATCATATCAGTGAATTATGCCTTTTTTGATTTTAACGAAGACGAGGATGTGACTATCAAAGAACGTGCCAGAAAATGCCCTATTATTGAATCCTTTATGGGAAATTTATGTGTCCAAGCTCTTATTGATACTGGTAGTGAAATTAGTGCTGTGTCAAAGAAATTTTATGCGCGACTTATAAGCGAGCGGATTCCAGTACCGACATTACCTACCGTCAGATGCTATGTCATAGGGGTTGGGAGAAAACGAAGCAAGCCAATTTCAATGCAGGTCCTGATTTCAATTAATATAGGAGATATGTTGTTTGATGTGCCCTGTCTAGTAATTGAAGATCTTAATCATGATGTTATTTTGGGGGTTGATTTTTTAAGAGAAAACGGTGGAATAATAGATTTTTCCAGAAATGTTATGAGTTTCGGTGCCGGTAAAGAAATTATTATTCAAGATGACGGGGAAGATAGGATTGATCTTAGCATTTCTAGTGCAACTTGGGAAGGGGGGGAAACGACGAAGGGGATTATTTGCCAAAATGTGCAAAAATGTGATTTTTTGAACTATGATGAACGCTCCCAGTTGCAGACAGTGCTACTTGATTATTTACATGTCTTCGGTCGCCCCGTTCATCCCATTAAAGACTTTTGTTTTCGAATTAGGGTTACCGATGACTCGCCGTTTAAGATGAAAAACTATCCTATTCCACAAGCTTTAAGGGGGAAAGTTGATGAGACCGTCAGAAAAATGATTGACGAGGGCATCATCGAGAGATCAGTGACCGCCTATCTAAATCCGATTGTCGTTGTAAAAAAGAAAGACGGAGGGGTCAGAATTTGTTTAGACGCTCGCAGAATTAATGAAGTGACCGTTCCAGAAAATGAAGCGCCGCAGAATATTGATGATATTCTTTGGAAGTTTAACCAAACAAAAATCTTCTCAGCTTTGGATTTTTCTAGTTCGTACTGGCAAATTGCTATTCACCCAGACGACAGAAAATTTACAGGATTCCTTTACAACGGCCTCACTTATGTCTGGAAGCGGATGCCTTTCGGCCTAAAGAACAGTGGCGCAGCCTTCATTCGATGCTTAGATGAAAAATTAGGTGACGAACTCAAACGCTTCGTTACGCCTTATATTGACGACCTTGTGATTTCATCTCGAAATTTTCAGGAACATCTTTGTCATTTAAGGCGACTATTAGAATGCCTTTCTACCAATCAAATGAGAGAATGAAAACTTAATTCCAAACTTTATTAATCTCTAAAATAAACTCGCCAGAACTGTACAGCTTACCGAGTAGTTCGTGATAGCCGTGCCTTCACTGTTTAAGAAATAATATTTGTAACCGTAGATTAGGGAATTCAGATTTTCTTGTAGTTTATTAGTTTATTTTATTACTCCATCATTATTAGGGTTAGTGAGTTTAATTTAAGGGTAACTATTTGAATAAGACCTTTTATGTAATTGTTATCACAGAAATTAGTCGTTGGAATTCGGTACCACTTTTTTAAATTTTTTTGACGAGATAAGCATCTCAGGTTTCAAAACTTCTCACCACGCCTTACGAATTTTAAAACACGATGCATATCTCTACTGCGGGAAGGGAGGCCAATGTAGTGATACCGAATAAATTCAAGTTTATTCTGCCGCAAAATAACTCCACGCAGGCGGCGACGCGAGAGATGCGAGGCGCCACGGAGGCGACCCGAGGGCCAGGCGAGGCGCCACGGTGTCGGCACCCTTCGCTCCCTAATTCGTCAAGGACACGTGTGCCCCAACTCTGGGTGGCCGCTCCGCACACGACCCCTTCAGTATTTTTCCACGACGCCTGGAACTCTTCCGTCAACCTCCCTAGAGATTCCTAGCCCCTCACACCCCCCCGGTCGTTAATAACTGCCCCTTTTCGACGCAAAATTAAAGCGAGAGGGAGCGATAACCAGCCCCTCTCTCACTCTTTTCTCGGCCTCGAAAACATCCTCTGATTGGGCAGAAAATATCTAATGCGCAGTACCCTTTCGCCAATAGCAGCCAGAATTCGGGTTTGTTCTAGAATATTCCAGAGTCACAGGGATAATTTTGGTGGGGGGAACGAGGTTTCCTAAAACTTGGAGCGACGAGACACAAGAGAGAAGCTTGGGAGCCGTGTTCAGAATCGGACGCAAGTGGCGGCCGCAGGGGGGAACCTGTTATATTCTGTTGTGGCGTTCGGTTCGATGGACTTAAAAAAAATTATTAAGTTTCTTGTAGAGTTTGGGTACAAGACTTCTGTGACGAACGCAGGCCGCAGGACAGTATTATGAACATTTGACAGCAATTCGTATTATATTACGTCCGATTTACGTGCGAACTCGAGACTCTCTTTTCCTTTGTGAATTTGTGCGATAATTCACGGGCTCATTAGTATCAAAGTATTGTGAGATCGACCGGGAATGAACCGACCGTGTCAGTGAATGAACTGTGCTGACCCATTCACCGCAGCGAGCAGACGGCGCTTTTGTGTTCCGGCCGCCTTGGCCGCTACCCTCGCAAGTACCTGATCTGACCTACATTTTTCGAGCGGCGCCCCTCGCCCGCCACGAACCTCGCCAGCCGAACTGCCAGCTGACCTGAGGTCGTTCAACTTCAGTGGGTGGCACAGGCCGCCTAACAGAGGTATTTTCTGTTTGAGTGTCTTATGTCGTACACGCGATCGAGAGGTGTGAACAGTACATCAGACAATCAGTGTTGACTTCCTCTCGACCGGGCGACGAAGAGGAGTTCCCGGCCGCGCATGGCCGTCAAGCGGGAATTCGCGCGCGAAGAAGAGTTTCATCTGATTGTAATTACTTTGTAATTTTTTGTTCTCTTATGTGCATGACATTTCATTTTTTTGTTTTATTTCGATTTTGGGGGCATGCTCGCCAGAGTTATCATCACCAGACCATTAGCGTTTTCTTTTGTTAATGAATAAATTCAACTTGTTCTAAATTCACATGTTTGACTTCTCATTCAACCTAGGCCACCGGCTTCCTCCATCTCCGCCGTTTCAGGTAATCTGTCGACTGAGCGGGCCGGCTACCCGTCTGAGGCGCCCAACCGAAGACGCGAGGGTAGTTGCAATATAATTGTCACCTTTCCCGTCACTTTGTTGGAAAGCTATTACGCTCGGAGAATATGTTCCGCAGTCGTATAAAATCCAAATTGTGACCTCTGGGATTTGTTCCGCAAAATTTGAGTAAGAACTTGTCTAAACTCCCAGGTAATTCAAAAGACTGGGAAGTGCAAGAAATTGCTTTATTTGGAACTGCCCACATTTTGCGCAAAGTATTGTAGAGGCACCGACAGTCCCTAGATCTGCTCCTTAGGTAGCTGGTTGCAACCTGGAGTAGATTTTATATTCAGCCGACACATAACATCTTTAGTCGTGATATAGAGTAATAATAATAATAATAATAATAATAATAATAATAATAATAATAACAACAACTCCACCTATACTCGTTTTCACGTTAAGAAGGCACAATGGGCTCTTATGGACAATATTATTCTTACGGAAGAATTTCGTGCACTGTTGCCAAATCGATTGTCGCAAAAGTAAGTTGAAAAAATATAGTCTTGTAGAGAAAATTACGAGGAACACGATGGTAATCATGAAAAATGTGTCTTTTGGCTCCTTTTTAAATAAAATAATGAAAACCTTGGATTTCTGCGGAACTGACCTTCTAAACACTTATTTATTCAAACCGTTGAAACACATCCAAATATTGGTGGAAATATTTGGCAAAAAATCGATACAATACTTCGTTTACCTCTACTGGAGTCAACGCTTTCATTTTAGCAATACGTCGAAATGTGTGCTTTCAAAAAAATGAATTATCAACGAAAATGTGTAAAATTTTAAAATGTGCATTAGAATTTATCGTCGCTGCCATATTTTCGTTCTTGAAGTCCAATTAAAAACTTCCAGCGACAAAGTTTTAGGAAAAATTATGAAGTTATTTTCTATTATCACCCGAAGGTCTTTGGATGCATTACTTCTGAGTATTTGCCGTTTGTTTTGAAGTCGAGCCGGGCCGTGGGCCGTGGCGGTGGCCGGGCGCGACGTGAGGCGACGACGTAAATATCGATGGGCGACGCCGCGACGCGACGAAATACAAGGAATTTTCTGACCTGTAGGGCTGAAAGGAAGGGTCTGTTTATTTGACGTCAGCAGGGGAAGGGACAAACCAAAACAATCCCCGAATAATCCGTTAAGTTGTTTTGTAAGTTTCATCTTCTTGGATGTTCTGGTCAGTCGATCTTTGCTGGTGGATGTGAGTGGAAGTTGTGAATGTGCAGTGGTGTAGAAAAGTAGATAAGTAATTTAGTCTGTGTTCAATTGTGAAGTGTTTTAATATTAAGAGATAAAAATGGATCGGAGGAAAAAGGGCGAAAGAATGAAAAGTGGTGAAAGAAAAACAATTTTAAAAGTATTCGAGTACTTAAAAAGAAATCATCTAAAGCGCAGTCAATCTTTCGTTGTGAATGAACTTTGCAAAGCAACAGGCATTAGCAGGCGTTCGTTCTATAGAATAAAAAAGGAAAATGAGCCCAACACCGAAAAAAACAAGGGCTACTGGACTGAAGTATAGAACAAGTAGGGAAGTGAAGTATGATGATTTTGTACGCAGCACGATACGTCGCAAATTCTACGCATTTCTTTTTAAAAATGTCCCTGCAACAATCGAATGTGTAATGAAAGATGTTAATGATGATAAAGATTTACCAAATTTCAAATATACTACATTTTATCGCCTATTGAAAGAAATGGGTTTTGAATTTTAAAAGCGAGGGAAAAAGGCTCTACTTATAGAAAGAAATGACATAATATTGTGGCGACATTCATACTTACGCAAAATGCGACAGTATAGAAATGAGGAAAGAAATATAGTGTACATAGATGAAAGTTGGATAAATGTTGGACATACTGTATCGAAAGTTTGGAAGGACAAAACTGTAAAAACACCGAAGGATGCCTTTTTGGCTGGATTGTCCACAGGTCTTAAGGGTCCTACAGCTCGGGGACCGCGATTTGTATTGCTACACGCCGGTGGCAAGATGGGATTTATAGAGGGGGCGAAACATGTTTTCTTGGCGAAGAAGAGTTCTGGTGACTATCATGACGAAATGGATAGTGCTAGATTTGAACGGTGGTTCAAAGAACAGTTATTACCTAACATCGAGCCAGGAACTGTCATTGTTATGGACAATGCGCCCTACCATTGCAGAAAAAAAGGAGCAATTCCCAACTGCAATTCCGTAAGGACGAAATTAAGAACTGGCTGACATCTAAAAACATTTTATTTGCAGGAGATTCTCTCAAAAGAGAATTGCTCGATGTCGTGCATTCTGTGCGCGGACAATTCAGTGATAATAATGTGGACTTAATTGCACAGGAGTTTGGGGCAATTGTTTGCAGATTACCTCCATATCATTGTGAACTTAACCCAATTGAATTGGTGTGGAGTCAGGTGAAAGGGCATGTTGCTCGAAATAACGCTAATTTTAAGGTCAAAGAAGTGGAGATTTTGATTCATAAAGCGTTTGAATCAGTCTCCCAGGAACAATGGATGAATTACTGTAGGCATGTTCAAGAGGTGGAAAATAATGTGGCAAGCAGATGAAGGATGACATCCAACCTCTAATCATTCGGTTGACCAACAGTTCTTCCAGCAATAATGACGAGGACTCTGATGGTGATAGCAGTGAAGAGACATCCGAAGCCTCGATGGAGGGTATCGACCATTATCCAATTAAGGTAAGAGCAACTCTCTGAAATAAATGTAAAATTGATGGCTTATTGCGTAAATTAATTAACCAATATTTGACGGCGCAATCAACAATTTAGGGATATATTTCATTTTAAAAGAGAATATGTGAAAACGGATCCCTGTGTATTAGATATGTCTGCTAATAATAATTACTAATATCATGTTAATAATAATAATAATAATAATAATAATAACAATAATAAGAATAAGCTGGTGCCGTGGCGCAGACGGTTGCGATAGCCGTCGTCTGCACCGAGGAGGCTGCAGGTTCGAGTTCTGCGTACGCGTGATTGTATTTATGATTGTCCCTTCACCCTCATCATCATCCTATCACCTCATAATTCACACTTGAAGGCTTAGTGACACTTCCAGGCGTAGCTAGGGATACAGCTGAAACGCTGATCCTACAAATTACACACGTTAATCGCATAGCTTGGTCAGGAATGGCCGTTATGTCAATAATAATAATAATAATAATAATAATAATAATAATGATAATAATGTACCATGAGCGATGAAACCTTTTATTTCGTAGACGCATCCATTACAAAGAACGCTAGCCGTAATTTTGACGCTTCTTGAGCGAGCGAGTAAGGCAGCGTGACGTGTTGGCAACAACGCGCGGATTCCCCATAAGTCGCACAGTGCCATCTGAACGTGAAAAGTGGTATAGGGAGTACACGACCTTGCAGTTGGTGGTGGAGCTTGAGTACCCCCATGAGCCTGAGAGCTATGTCAGTGGTAGCCTAGCTACTGGTAGGGCTCCCTTGCTGAATAGGTGGAAGGTGAGGGGTCCGACGAAGAAGTACTCCATTTTGAGGAGAGTGGGAAGTAGAGAGGGAAGGGTCATGAACCTTTGGACCTCCTGTTATCGGCCCATGGAGGGTACAGGAGAGAAACTGGGTTGGCACACCAGGCCACTGATTAGAGTGGAGGCCCGAACCTTGCATTAGCCAGCGAAGGAGGCTGCCTTCAGCAGTCAGTGAAAATCCCGTAGGGTTTAGTAATGCCGACTGGCGATCGGAGGGACCCCTTGCTGGGCCTTACGGGGGGATGTCCCGAGGCCACTATGGGTCGCAGTAACGGATCGCAGGAAACAACCCAAAGGTTAAGTGTGATCTGTGAACTCGTACTTGCTACCTGCGAATCTTCACTTGAAACCAATGAGCAAAATGACTAGAACAAGCAATGTAATGAACCTTAACGTGCCTTGTTCTACCAATGTCCCATAACTGCTCAGAAACCGAGCTAATGTCACCTTGTCGACATCTGGCCATCCCACGGATGTTAGTCCCAGGGACCCAGAGCCGGCAGTAGCTCGAAGCCATCGTCAGAGATGGACACGATATGAATTAAAGGAGGTGATGTGGTGCTTTTACTATGCAAAAGCGAAAAATGGGGGCTCAGAAATAGAAGTTTTTAAGATATGGAGAGAGCGGAACCCTGATATGAGACCTACCCTAGACTCAAAGAAGCTTGCCAGTCAACGACGATACATACTCAGCAGTGGAAAATTCACAGCAGAAATACTTGCAGGCATCCAGAGAAACGCGGAGTATGTTAACCGATCAAACTATCCACATGACGAACATTTAGAACCATCTAATATCCCTGAAAACGATGATCCCCTTCAAGGTTCATCTCTTCCAAATGAAACATCCGTCAATGGTGACAATTCATCTGGCCACGAGTCACATGATCAGAACATGATGCGGGACCTCCTCCGACGCGAGATAGAACGAGTTCGTCTACATCCATTCGAATCTCGTGCACTGTTGAGGAGAATTTACGAAAATGCTAAAGCTGAGAGAGTGATAGAAACAGCGAATTCTGTCTTGAATGAGGTTGTACAGACCTCAAGTACAGATCTAGATATTAATGAAATCAATCACATCGTGCATGCAACTGGATATCTAGTATCTCAGATAATCTTGGGGCCAGCCAAGAACACCGATGGTCGACAGCCAGACAGAGTAAAAAGCTCCGTACCTCCGTGGATGAAAAGAATTATGAAAAGAATAGCTGACACATGGCGTGAAATATCACTCCTAGCCGAGGCATTTTCTAAGTCAAACCACACGTATAAAGTTCAACAAAAAATACTCCATGTTGAACAAAAATACCTAATTGACAATGACACAACAAGGCTAATGGTAGCTGAAAAGCTAAAAGAGAAAATCCAAGCATGGGCTCAACGAATAAGGCGGTACAAACGTAGAATCGATTTCCGTGTATAGAACCGGTTGTTTGAAACAGACGCGAAGAGATTCTATCGCAGTCTGACTCAAAAACCGAATGGCAATGCTGCTCCTCCTTCCAAAGATGACGTCGAAACATTTTGGTCAGGAATCTGGGAGGAAACCAGATCGTACAACAAAGACGCATCGTGGCTCCAATCTGAAGTTGGTGCTGCCAATGGACTCGTGGACAATGGACAACGGAACATGTTCAAGGATTCTCGAAAGAGGACCTATGCCAAACAATTAAGAATATGGGAAACTGGAAATCCCCTGGGGTTGATAAGATACAGATTTATTGGATTAAGAAATTAACAGCACTACATTCTCATCTAGCAAAGGCTGTTAATAAAATTTTAGAAAACCCTAACGAACTCCCCGAATGGCTCACTCGCGGCATTACGTATTTGCTACCCAAAGGAGGAGACAGCTCTTTGGCGAAGAACTACAGGCCAATTACTTGCCTGCCAGTAATGTACAAACTTATAACTGTAGCCATAGCTGACAAAATGTATAGGCACCTAGAGAAGAACCATCTGTTGCCAGTTGAACAGAAAGGATGTCGGAAAGGTTCCTATGGTAAGGAAATCTTGCTTCTGAATAAAATAATTTTGAATGATGTAAAGAAACGAAAACGTAATTTAAGCATGGCTTGGATTGACTACCAGAAGGCCTTTGACAGTGTACCACACGATTGGATTTTGAAGACCCTGGAGATCTATCGATTTCATCCTAGACTTGTTGAGTTTTGCAAGGCTAGTATGAAGTCGTGGAGCACCAGGTTAATAATCCACAGCGGAAAGGGAGTAGTAGAAACAAGAAGTATTCAGATTAACAGGGGAATTTTTCAAGGAGATTCACTATCCCCTCTGCTGTTTTGCATTAGTTTGATTCCTCTATCGAGACAGTTGTCGCACACTGACTTTGGTTACAAGCTCCATGGTGATGAAAGGCCTGTATCACATTTATTTTACATGGATAACCTTAAAGCGTTTGCTAAGAATGAAGTGATTCTCTTCCAAATGCTGTCTGTCATCAATGATTTTAGCAATGACATCTGCATGAAGTTTGGTCTTGACAAGTGTGCAAAAGCCAACTTAAAAAGAGGTAAAATGACCAAGTCAGAGAACTTTGAAGTTGATAGACACACTGTGATTCAAGATCTTGAGCCAGGTAAAACTGACAAATATCTGGGCATTGAAGAATGTGAAACCATCTCGAACGACACAATGAAACAGAGAATTCGCAGGGAGTATTATAGAAGAGTGAGATTTGTCCTGCAGTCCGCTCTGAACTCAAGGAATAAAATATCAGCAATAGGTAGTTTGGCAGTGCCTGTAACCGAATACAGTTTCGGACTAGTAGACTGGACTGAGCAGGAAATTCGCATCATGGATCCAAAAACCAGAAAACTGCTTACAATGCATCATGTTGCCCACCCCTGAGCTGATGTACATAGACTTTATGTGTCACGTAAGGAAGGAGGAAGAGGCCTGAGACAAATTGAAGCCTCCTGGCACAATGCAATAACCGGGATGAGAAAGTATGTAGTCAGTCATCAAGATGACCCACTAATGAGGCAGGTCATGAAATCTGACCGAAGAATGGGAAACAGAGGTATTGTAAGTGTAGCAAGAAGCATTGCAAACAAGACTATGCAAGACACCCAGAATGACAGAGACACTGAACTTCTGATGCTACTTAACATGAAATGTGAGACACAAAAAATGTTAAAGAAATCGTGGAGAGACAAACCACTCCCCGGCAATACCTAAAAAGAATGGACAAGGTGCAGATCAATAAAGATCAATCATTTATGTGGCTTAAAAGGGGAAGAATGAAGCCAGAATCGGAAGCACTTGTAATAGCTGCCCAAGATCAGGCCTTGAGAACACGACATTATGATAAAGCGGTTCTCAAAATTTCCCAAGATGATAAATGCCGCATTTGTCGGGAACACGTAGAAACTATTGATCATATTGTCTCAGCTTGTCCAATCCTAGCAAAGACCGAATACTTGAAAAGACACAATAGGGTATGTAGCTACCTCCACTGGCAGATCTGTACCGCCCTCGAAGTTCCGAACACATGCCCCAAGTGGTACGAACACTCACCGAAACCGGTGACGTCTGTTGGATTGTGTACGATATTGTACGACCAACAAATTCAAACTGATCGCACGATAGCGGCAAAAAAACCGGATATAGTCATACGGGATTTGGAGAACAAATCGTGTTTACTTGTCGATGTTGATGTACCTTGCGATCAAAACGTCGTTACCAAGGAGGCAGAGAAACGTCTTAAATACAAGAGTTTGGAAATCGAGATGTGGGGCGTAAAAGCACAGGTCGTCCCGATAGTTATTGGAGCTCTGGAATTTGTTCCGCAAAATTCGAGTAAGAACTGGTCTATACTCCCAGGTAATTCAAAGGACTGGGAAGTGCAAGAAATCGCTTTATTTGGAACAGCCCACATTTTGCGCAAAGTATTGTAGAGGCACCGACAGTCCCTAGATCTACTCCTTAGGTAGCTGATTGCAACCTGGAATAGATTTTATATTCAGCCGACACATAACATCTTTAGTCGTGATTTAGAGGAATAATAATATTGAAATTGATGTAACTTCTTCCTGTTGATCCTGATATAATTGGAGGTGTTGATGGTACGAATAAATATATGTATTTGACCATATAGGATCAATCAAAATTGATTTCAGGAATTAAACTTTTTTAAAAAACATTTATTATTGGCTCAACGTTTCGCATGCTTTGTACATGCCTTGTCAAGAGCAAATATGGCAACGGTTAACAATGTTAAATAAATTAACATAAAACAATAGAATTTACAATTTTTGAGTTAAATATTTACATTGCTGTTACATCCACAAAACCCTGAAGGCTTGTCAAAACAAATAGATACATTATGCAATTTATGAGAGCAGCACATTTAGAAATGTTAAGGAATAAACATTTCGAACATGTGGGATTGGCAAAAAAATAATACAATTATGGGAGTTGGTGCAGCATTAACATTTTATAAACTTGGTTCAGCTTCTGTATGTCACTTTTTGTGTTCATCGTATCATTCATTATTATATACAACATTTCGGCAATTAGCCTTTTTGATGTTTGTTTTTCATAATGTAAAATTTTGACTTTGTCAAATGCAATGGAATGGTTAAGTTCTGTCCTATGCTTGGTTAAAGAGGTATGCAAATCCGCGTCTTTGTTAATGTCATATTTATGCTGGTATATCCGTCTGCCAATATATTGTTTAGTCTCCCCAATGTACACCTGCTGACAATCATTGCAAGGAATGGAGTATACAACATTAGATTTATCTCCTAGTCTAGGTTTATCCTTCTGCCTGTCATAAAGATGGCTAGTTTTATTTAGATTGTAAAATACAATGTCTAAATTGTATTTTCTGAAATAGACTTTTATTTTATCATTGACAGGTTCATAAAATGGTAAGGGTATTCGTAAGGAGACCCCATTGCTAATCCAAAGGTTTGAAGGTAAATTTTTTTGTTGAAAGAAAATGCGTTGTTATTTAAAATGGCTCTTAAACCTATTAAGAATTGATCTAAGGAGATGGGGGTGTATTTACTAATGTCAGACCAATGTTCTTTAATAATATTATCAAATAATTCAATTGGGATGTTGGTATATAAAGACTTAACATCCAAAGAGCAGAGGATATATCCAGGTGGAATGGATATATTACAAAACAACATTAATTCCTTAATTAATGATTGGCACAAAAAACAATACATCTCTATAAATGAAAAAAATTCTCTCATATGTCACAATGGTGTCATCCCAGAATTATATACTTTACCTAAGATCCATAAGCAACCTTTATCTATGAGACCTATTGTAGCAGGAATTAATAGCCCTACTTACAGATTAGCCAAATTCTACCATCAAATTTTAAGCCACATTACAGGAAAAAAGTCGAGTCATGTTAGTAATGCTCTGCAATTTAAAAAATGCATTGATTCTATATCCATTCCACCTGGATATATCCTCTGCTCTTTGGATGTTAAGTCTTTATATACCAACATCCCAATTGAATTATTTGATAATATTATTAAAGAACATTGGTCTGACATTAGTAAATACACCCCCATCTCCTTAGATCAATTCTTAATAGGTTTAAGAGCCTTTTTAAATAACAACGCATTTTCTTTCAACAAAAAAATTTACCTTCAAACCTTTGGATTAGCAATGGGGTCTCCTTACGAATACCCTTACCATTTTATGAACCTGTCAATGATAAAATAAAAGTCTATTTCAGAAAATACAATTTAGACATTGTATTTTACAATCTAAATAAAACTAGCCATCTTTATGACAGGCAGAAGGATAAACCTAGACTAGGAGATAAATCTAATGTTGTATACTCCATTCCTTGCAATGATTGTCAGCAGGTGTACATTGGGGAGACTAAACAATATATTGGCAGACGGATATACCAGCATAAATATGACATTAACAAAGACGCGGATTTGCATACCTCTTTAACCAAGCATAGGACAGAACTTAACCATTCCATTGCATTTGACAAAGTCAAAATTTTACATTATGAAAAACAAACATCAAAAAGGCTAATTGCCGAAATGTTGTATATAATAATGAATGATACGATGAACACAAAAAGTGACATACAGAAGCTGAACCAAGTTTATAAAATGTTAATGCTGCACCAACTCCCATAATTGTATTATTTTTTTGCCAATCCCACATGTTCGAAATGTTTATTCCTTAACATATCTAAATGTGCTGCTCTCATAAATTGCATAATGTAACTATTTGTTTTGACAAGCCTTCAGGGTTTTGTGGATGTAACAGCAATGTAAATATTTAACTCAAAAATTGTAAATTCTATTGTGTTATGTTAATTTATTTAACATTGTTAACCGTTGCCATATTTGCCCTTGACAAGGCATGTACAAAGCGTGCGAAACGTTGAGCCAATAATAAATGTTTTTTAAAAAAGTTTAATTCCTGAAATCAATTTTGATTGATCCTATATGGTCAAATACATATATTTATTCGTACCATCAACACCTACAGGAATAATAATAATAATATGATAACAGTGGCGTGCATTCAACCCCAGCAACCCCAGCACTGCTGGGGTAAGCAATAATGAGAATTAAATGAATCTTGAGAACAATGTACCCTATGTCATGTGATCAAAATATTGCACCCACTGTATACTCTACTGCGATCTTTCGGTCGGCCCATTGCTCTTCCTCAAGAGCGCTGTAAGGGCCCTCTCGGCTCTGCCCCAGCTCTGTCATCGTCGCTGGGAAAGACTGCTGCGCGCGCATCTACTTCACTGGGCCCGGGGCACGCGACGGGCAGGGGGGAACCGTGCCGATACTATGCTCCTGTTCAGCTAGCTGGGGATTGATGACGTTTCTCCCCTTCCCTTTGCTTCGTGGCCAGGCGTCTCCTGGCGAACGTGATTGCAGTACTCCCCGCTAGAGGGCAGATGAGAGCAACCCAGTCACATTACTGCCAGTGCTACCACGAAGCAAAATTATTTTAAATGACATATTTCGTTAATACAAATTACCGTACCCTTTGTCGAGAAGTTTGTAACTTATAAAATTATTATAGAGCATATATTTCTCTCTTGCGTTAATAACAGTGAACAAAAATTTAAGTAGAGATTTTATTAATATTTCTGAGTAAGGTAGTTCTTACTCACGTGATCAAAACCCAAAAATCCCCGAATTTTTGAGTAGCCCAGGTTACTCTTCTTAGAGAATCAGTGTGCGTGGCAGAGCAGTGTGTGACGTAGTGGTGTTCCATTGCAGTGACGTATTGTCGTGTTTTCTCGTATTTCGTGAAGATTTGTAGTAATTACGCTCTGTATTAATACGTGATTTGTGAAATCTAACAGGTATTCTGGAACTATTGTGTGTAGTATGTCTTCCAGTGAGTGTGTAATTGATGATATTTTGAGGAGACCTTTTTCAACGAGGCAGTTCCATGAGAAGAAGCAGGTGATTGAAAACGGTAGGCCAACACCAGCCTTAGCACAATTACAGCAGATAACAAAAAAATTTACGAGACATTTCACTTGTTCTGCCTACGAAAAATATCAATGGCTAGCTGGCAGTGAAAGACTGAATTGTTTGTTTTGTTGGTCTTGTTTGCTCTTTGGTCAAGATCAGAATACCTCATGGACAAAATCGGGATATAAAAATTTAGGAAGTTTCACAAAAGCAGCAACTGCACACGAACTATCAGTAGGACACATCAGAGCTTCGTATCTTTTGGCATCATTCGGGCATGCTCGTATTGAAACGCAATTGGACCAGCAACTTCAAACTGAAATATCTCTTCACAATAAGAAAGTGCGACAAAATCGCGAGCTTCTCAAAAGGTTCATAAACGCCGTATGTTTCTTAAGTAAACAGGAATTAGCATTCAGAGGACATGACGAATCTAGATTGTCACTTAATCGTGGTAATTATGTGGAACTACTGCACTACACAGCAGAGTATGATTCTCTCCTGAGGACTCATTTGGAAACTTCGACAGTATTCCGCGGGTTATCCAATCGGATACAAAATGATCTCATAGATTCCATATCTCATTCACTGTTGCAAGAAATTAAATATGAAATAGCGAATGCTAATTTTGTCTCTGTGTTGGTAGATGAAACAACAGATGTTTCCAACACTGCTCAGTTTTCAATTGTGTTCCGATATGTTTACGGTGGTGAAACAAAAGAACGGTTTATCGGATTTCGTGGTGTAAGTGCGAACCGAAGCGCCGCGGCGATAGCAGAGCTTATAAGAGAGTACTTGACAGAATTTGACTGTAATAACAAGCTTATAGCTCAGTCGTACGACGGCGCAGCGTCCATGTCTGGAAATGTGAACGGCGTCCAGGCCCTCATAAAACAGACTCATCCTCAGGCAGTTTATATTCATTGCTACGCGCATGTATTGAATTTAGTACTTTCACGTAGTGTTAATAACATCAGAGAATGTAAAATTTTCTTTAGTAATTTGAGTGGTATTGCTGCCTTCTTCTCGCGGTCACCAAAACGAGCAAAATTTCTTGACAATTTTCTACAAAGACGATTGCCATCTGTTTGCCCAACTAGATGGAACTATACAGAGCGACTTGTCAACACTGTGTATATGCACAGAAATGATCTTCAGAATGTATTCACTACTATGCTCAATAACCAAGACGAGGTTGAAAATGATATATTGGCTCCTGTTAGTGGTTATTTGTCAATTTTATCTGACTTTTTGTTTTGCTTTTTGTTGAGAACTTTTGATAAAATCTTTTCGTTCTCGGGAATATTGTACAACATTCTCCAAACAAAAGCACATGACATCGGTTACTGTAGACAAAAAATTAAAGAAACACGAAGAAATATAGCTGATATGAGAAGCGAGTATGAAAGTGTACATTCTGAAACCATAAGAGAAGTTAGCGAAGAATCTAGGAGAGTCAATGTAAATTACAAGCGACTATATTACGAAATCTTTGATAATGTGGACAAGCAGTTGGAGATTAGATTTCAAGACTATGGAAATTTGCAGTTCTTGGAATTAATATCAAAAGATATTAGCAAGTATAACACATACAGGAAACAATTTCCCCAGAAGGAATTTTCTAGCTTGCTTGGAGCTTATGGGAGTAATTTTGATGAAGTAAGATTACGCAATGAACTTACTGTATTTTATTGCACCGAAGAGTTTCAAGAGAAAAGCCCATATGAACTACTGAAAACTTTGAATTCCATGTCGCTATCCACATGCTTTCCACAACTTACACGCCTTGTATCACTGATTTGTTCTATTCCTGTATCAACAGCATCTGTAGAAAGATCGTTTTCGGCTCTGAAAAGAATAAAAACTTATGCTCGAAACAGAACAAGTGAAAAGAGATTAACCAATTTAGCCTTACTCTCTATCGAAACATCTCTACTGGAGGACATAAGACACACACATTCATTTTTCGAAAAAACTATGCAGCATTTTGCTAGTCATGAAAGAAGAATAGATTTTACATTTCGTTGATTGCAGCATCATTTGCAGAAAGCAGACTTCATTTTCCTGTTCTGTAAGTTACGATAATTTACTTTTTCTTGCATGAAAATATATCTTGTGTAAGAGTGATATATTGAATGTTGGAATTTTTTATTTTTTAAATATTGTTTCACGGTTGTGATAAAAAATCTCCTGTTGCGCGACTACTTTGTATGCGTTTGAGTGGGGGAATCTGGTTGGCCGCGAGCAGCTGGGGTATACCAAGTAATCACCGCACGCCCCTGTATGATAATAACAATAAAACAACACACTCGCCAACTAAAAACACTAAATTAATAATTTGTATGTATTAGGGTTTTAATATGAAATAGTATGCATTTTAAATCAGTAAAATCTTAAGTAAGTACAGATTGTGCATTTTAAGTAAAGATTACTATATGAACCCATTGCAGTCCCATGTTTAAACTTGCACTATTTGTTTGGAAACATACACGAATAATTTTAGAATTGTCGAAATCAATATGAGATATTGGCTCTACATCGTAACTGTTTATTCTGGCATAAAGCCTTTTCAGCCGCATTGCGGCCATCTTCAGTGCTACAAAAATAATAATAGTAATAATAATAATAATAATATATCTAAATTACAAAAAAAATTTTAAAAAATTAAAGAATTAAAAACTTTTTACAGAATATTGTCAAGAATTGGATTTTAAAGAAAATATAAAATGTGAAATGGACATATAATTTTTAAAAATGACAAATGAAAATTAAATTAAATAAATGGAATCTATTACAAATAATATTAAGAAACAAATTGGAGTGAAAGAAAACTGGAAAATTGTAATATAAAATGTGAAAATGGAAACATAATTTTGAATAACAAATGTACGTTTTGAAGAGAGGTGAAATTAGAAAAGGAATAAATACGTAACTAAATAAATAAATGAATTAATAAATTTAGGTGAGCAAACTGATATACCTATTAGAGGCGGCTGTGGTCCTCAGTGCAGACAAGACAGCGAACGGCGAAGGCATTGTACGTTATTTAAAGGAAACGTTCAATGGAGGGAGGGTAGAACGCAGGGTTTTTTCTAGGAAATGGCCATTACGGGAAAGGCCCAGCCGGGTGGCGGAAAAGAGGCAGGCAGAGGGGTTAATGTGCTTTGGAAGCGGCCAGTTTCAGAAGGGGGGGAGAGATAAGGGAGATAAGGAATCTGTTCATTCAAAATAGCGTGTTGGGAATTGTTTAATAAATTATTAATGTGTATTGCTTCTAGTTTAAGTCTATGTGTGTATCTGTTTTCAATTTCTAAAATTTTGACGTCAGTGTCTGCATTAAACGAGTGTCCTTGTTCTAATAGATGGTTGGCAAAGTGTGAATGTGTGGTTTTTTGTGTGAGAGCTTGTCTGTGTTCTTTGATCCTTTGTTTAAAGGATCTTCCGGTTTGGCCAATATATTTAGCATTGCAACTACCACAGGAAATGGAGTACACCCCACATGATAGAGGCTTGGGGATCGGATCTTTGTTGTGGGAGAGTGTGGTGTGGAGACAGGTTGGTGTGCTGAATGTGACGTGTATGTCGAATTGACTGAGCTTTTTGGCAATTTTGAGTGACAATGTTCCAAAGAAGGGAATGGTATATCTGGTGTGCGTGTGTGTTGTGTGCGTGGGAGTCAGTGAAGTTAATGTTTTTGTGTTAAGGGAGATAGTTTTTCTTTTGATAAGATTGTCAATAAGACAGTCGTTGTAGCCATTATTGGTAGCTATTTGTTTAATGTTAAGAATTTCTTTCCTGATGTTCTGGGGAGAGAGAGGAATTGAGAACCATCTGTGAACCATACTATGGAATGCTGCGTGTCTGTGAGAGGGTGGATGTTGTGAAGTGTTATGAATTACTGTGTCGGTGTGTGTCGGTTTCCTGTATATGTCAAAAACGTGTCTGTCATTCACTTAAGTGATGGATAGGTCTAGAAAGTTAAGGGTTCTGTTCTCATTTTCCTTCTCTACTGTAAATTGTATATTAGAATGTATAGAATTAAGGAAGTCAGTGAAGTTTTTCAGTTGTCTGTAAGTGCCGGTCCAAAGTACTATGATGTCATCTACGTATCTATATCAATAGGTTACATTTTTTAACTGATGGTGACCAGAATTAAAAATTTGTTTTTCTAGGTTGTCCATAAAAATGTCTGCTAGTAGTCGGGAAAGTGGGGACCCCATAGGTAGGCCAGAAGTTTGAGTGAAAAATGTATTATCAAATTTAAAGTAATTTATGTCTAAACAGAGAGATATCAGGTTGTATAGCTCATTTTTTATAGGAATTGGACTCAAAGAGTTGTCAAGGATGTCCCGTAGAATATTTTGATGGAGAATATGGAGAGGGTGATGACACAGGAGGAGAGTTGTCATCAACCTCTCCTCCTGTGTACTAACCGATGAAGAAGCTTCCCTCCTCAACAAAGGCCTAAAATATTCTGTTCCACACCCCCCAACTCATTCTGAAATTAAAACTCTATGCGTACAGATAGACAATATCATTAGCTATCACACCAATTCTGATGAATTGAAACACAATATAACACACAACATCAAACAGGAATTAAAACACACCCATCACTCACACATGAACACACAGTCAGAGTCTTCCACTAAACACAGTTTAAAACAGAAAATAGATAACAATAGTTTACTCGTCTCTAAAACCGACAATGGAAATTCTGTAGTCATTCTGGACATACACGTCACATTCAGCACACCAACCTGTCTCCACACCACACTCTCCCACAACAAAGATCCGATCCCCAAGCCTCTATCATGTGGGGTGTACTCCATTTCCTGTGGTAGTTGCAATGCTAAATATATTGGCCAAACCGGAAGATCCTTTAAACAAAGGATCAAAGAACACAGACAAGCTCTCACACAAAAAACCACACATTCACACTTTGCCAACCATCTATTAGAACAAGGACACTCGTTTAATGCAGACACTGACGTCAAAATTTTAGAAATTGAAAACAGATACACACATAGACTTAAACTAGAAGCAATACACATTAATAATTTATTAAACAATTCCCAACACGCTATTTTGAATGAACAGATTCCTTATCTCCCTTATCTCTCCCCCCCTTCTGAAACTGGCCGCTTCCAAAGCACATTAACCCCTCTGCCTGCCTCTTTTCCGCCACCCGGCTGGGCCTTTCCCGTAATGGCCATTTCCTAGAAAAAACCCTGCGTTCTACCCTCCCTCCATTGAACGTTTCCTTTAAATAACGTACAATGCCTTCGCCGTTCGCTGTCTTGTCTGCACTGAGGACCACAGCCGCCTCTAATAGGTATATCAGTTTGCTCACCTAAATTTATTAATTCATTTATTTATTTAGTTACGTATTTATTCCTTTTCTAATTTCACCTCTCTTCAAAACGTACATTTGTTATTCAAAATTATGTTTCCATTTTCACATTTTATATTACAATTTTCCAGTTTTCTTTCACTCCAATTTGTTTCTTAATATTATTTGTAATAGATTCCATTTATTTAATTTAATTTTCATTTGTCATTTTTAAAAATTATATGTCCATTTCACATTTTATATTTTCTTTAAAATCCAATTCTTGACAATATTCTGTAAAAAGTTTTTAATTCTTTAATTTTTTAAATTTTTTTTGTAATTTAGATATATTATTATTATTATTATTATTATTATTATTATTATTACTATTATTATTTTTGTAGCACTGAAGATGGCCGCAATGCGGCCGAAAAAGCTTTATGCCAGAATAAACAGTTACGATGGAGAGCCAACATCTTATATTGATTTCGATGATAGAAGCATCGTAAACACCACACCATTTCCTACCATTTTAGAATTGTTTCAAAGTTTTTGAAGATGAGCATTTTGAAAACACTCAAAATCGAAATTTTAAATTCAAATTTGAAAAACTGTTTTAAACCAATCGCTATTTAGTTGTGTATCGTATAAATGACCGCAAAGAAAGCTGAAAAATGACACCTGTTCCAGCTATCTTAATTTGGAGAGGTTCTACATCAGTTTAAACATTTTGGGGAACCCAATTTTGTAAAATTTTACATGGCTGTATTTCACAAACGGGTGGAAATATTTTAGTCACAATTTGTGCTTTTCTTATTCTTTATTCATACTAACTGTGTGAAATTTCACCTGAATCGGAGATTGTGATGTAAAATGACTGTGTTGATTTAATATGGAATGACCCACTCGTTCTACGGGTCTAACAGAATTTTAATTTTTTAAATGCATTACTTTATTCTGTAACATTAGCACAGATCATATAGAAATACATAGACAAGCTAGTAAATTGCGATTTGGTTTTCCAATCCTAGAATGCAAGTGACTTACATACATTACTTCTAAATCTACTGTTGATACATGCCATCTTCGGTCACAGTTCCAAAACGCAACGATTACTGTATCATCTTGAGAGTAATGAGTAACGTTGTCCTCCGTGTTGGAGCTGTCGTTATTTGCCTTCGCATATGTCGGTAGGAGCAGGAATTTTCCGCTGGCTCGTCTTAGGGGCAGTCGTTCAGCGCACAGAGAAGAACCAACTAACGCAATGAAAACCAACACAAACCCGAGATAGTGAACCATGTCCACAATTGCCCCTCCTCCAGATTTATTTACAACTTCTGGACACGTTTCCTGACGATTGCGTGTTTCTGGTCAGAAATAATTATAACTCAACAGCAAAACTTGGATATTATTTAAAAAAGTCCTTCACTTTTTCGCCTGTTGATGAAGTTGTCGAGACACGTTCTAAAATAAAAGCGATCTGAACTTAATAGACGTATTACGACACAATGCCTCGATGAAGGTCGCAACAAAACTTTCAAAAGTGGTGGTCGAACTTTTGGTCCAACGCGAACGGCCTCCAAGGCGAGCGGCTCGACCACCGTCGAACTCTACGCGTCTCCACTGGCCGCGCGAGGCGAACATTGCCAGGGGGTGGCTGGGGGAGGCCAACAAGCGCTTGCGCAACCAATGGAGAACGAGCGGCTTGTTCCCGGCAAAAAGCAAATGCACAAAAAATTACTATCGATTGGTTGCCCTCCTATTAACGGCAGATAGCAACAAAAACACCTCACCTGGCCCCTATCTCTCCATAGGCAAATTGAGAAATAGGAAGAAGACTATTTTTGCTGCACAGCGAGCAAAAAATGAGAGGGCAACTGGGTGACCTCGTCCCAAGGCCCCAAACATTTTTCATTAAAAATAAAGTACATTTACTTCTAATAACAAAACGGTCATGTAAGTTACGTCTTTTGCTTACAGAAATGAATCCTTTTTTATTTTCCCGTATACATACGTATATACGGAGTAATATAATATAAGCTGTGATATACCAATATATTATATATTGTTCACCCTTTTAGTACAATTATCTCTTATGTACAGGTCGATAACTCCGTTTGCTTTAATTGTTAATCACAATTTACAGAGAGGAATGGTATCATACGACTTTTCGAGATCTATGAAGACCAAGTTTGTTCCAAGATCTCTTGCTAACTGTTTCTTCTCGAGCTGCTTTAACCGGAAAACACAATCCACACTTGATCTTCCAGCACGAAATGCATTTCATTCTCCTAGATCGTGCATCTTATTTGCAAATCTTTATTTTATAATTTTGCCTATAGTCTTGAAAGAAAATTAGACACAATTATTCCTCTGCAACTGGAGCAAACTCGTCTCTCTCCTTTCTTGTAAATGCTAGAAGCAAAAGCAGTTTCCACTCAGGTGGCACAATTTCATTCCTCAGGAAACAGCTGAAAACGTAAGCTAATAGCCCGTGAACCAAGTCCGTCCAATATTTAAAAAGTTCTATGAGGAGTCCGTTCGGTGGGCGTCCAATTTTCATGGATCTAAGAGCTTACTTTACCTTATTGACTGAGATGACGTCATTTTCAGTAAAATTCTGATCAGAGAAACTTATCTCATTGTCTGATAGAGTAATAAATTATGGACGATCTTAAGTTAACAGCCACTGATGATATATTCTCCATTCCTTTAAGGGCATAATACTTACGGGCATAGTCTCTTTTCGGTTTTGTCTAAGAGTTATTAACATTTTCCATGCTTCAGTGCCCTTTCTGTACCTCACATGCGCATCAGTAGTTTTGAATTTTTTATCCCACATTTCATTGTTGGCTTTGATTACTTTCCTACAACACTGCGAATAGTATTGTATGTCCTCATCGCTCCTAGTTTTCAACCATTCTTTCAAAGCTTTCTTTTCCTTATTTACGATTTTCTCCATATTATCATTTCAGCATGGGTTCATATATGATTTATTTTTATTATAATTAAGTTTTGGCAATTCACCAAGAGCATCTAATGAGACTTCATTCACTACATGGTTGTAGATATTTCTTGCTTCCAAATAGGTTATATCGTTCAACAACTAAATGTTGCTATTTATCTCTATAAATCAATGATCAGTCCCATAGTCTCCTATATTTCTCCAATCTGGACTGCCATAGCGAAAACAAAATAGCCTAACAAAATGCATATCTTCCAACATCGATTAATATGCCCCATCCCAAACTTCCCTGGTTGAATGTAAATGCATAGTTACATAACGAACTTGACCTTACACTCATTCCCATCCACGTTTCCCTCCTATCCATAAAATTCTTGTCTAAAATATTATAGATTTCTTCAGCAATTCCCCTTCAAACAGGTAAGCAGAATCAGCATCGGAAAAGTCTAAAAGAAGTTACCCAGAGAATTTTTCGATCCCCCCATAGACACAAGCTGATGAGTCTTTCCTCATATATCTATTACGTAACCCCAAACTTGTATCTTAAACTAGAATTTTGCACACTATGTATCATACGATGTATTGTAAGTGTTCTACGCCTACTGTGTTTATTGAACGCGGCAGCAGAGGACCAAAGGCCAATGCTGGAAAAAATCAAATAAAAATAAAAACACTGAGTTACTGTCAGCGAACAGCACTCCGCTCATAACCAGACCTGCTCTATAATCTCCGACATTTTGACGCAATTATTCCATATTTACAACAATTTTCGTTCTCGACAAATATTTTCTGATGAAACTATGTCGAGCTGTTATTGAATTGTACTATAAATGTTCTAGGACATATTTCACAACTCTGTAACGATTTTCAAAGAGGAATCACATGAATTTCCTTGAAAACTCTGTCACGCAATGGACGCCGGCAGCCGTCGTGTGTTTTGACATTTAGTCATGGCGTGACACCTCCATTGACGTTTAATAAATTAAAAAGTCACGGCTAGTTTCAACACCCAGGGAAATAAGGAAGAGATACGAAAAAGAAGTACTTTTGTTCATTAAAGACCCAGTGCTTTTTTCTATAATAATAATAATGATAATAATAATAATAATAATAATAATAATAATAAATAATAATAATAGCCGTCCAGAATTGACGAGGTCGCTAAGGCAGAAGTGCCGTAGCTGCCTGGTCCCTAAAGGGTCGAGGGTTCGAATCCCGCCCGCGGCATGGATCTTTGTGTGTAAGTTTGTAACCGTCCTTTCCTTTCCTTCCTTCCTGCATTATCATTTCATACCTCATCCCCCAGGGCTAACAACCTTGGAGTTCAAAAGTGGATTCAACATGGAACTGCTGATCCCGTAAAAGTAAGTCACGTGCACATACCTCCGGGAAGAATATGACTGGGCCTCGGTTGGTGCAGTTGCACGTTCGCGTGGTCCTAAGATGACCGATTCTCAAACAAAATAGTAATAAAGAGTAGTAGTATCATTCACTAACCGAACTAATGTCACCTTGTTGACAGCTGGCCATCCCACAGATGTTGGTCCCAGGGACCTAGAGTCGGCAGTAGCACGAATCCATCGTCAGAGATGAACATGGGATGAATTAAACGATGTTCAAATAGTTATGAAATAGTTATATAAATAATTACTTACTAAGTCTCCATGAATTTTAATTTAAACATTAAATTTAATGTCGAATTATATTAATATCTCTTTAAGGAAGGGAAACTTTTATTATGTTTTATGTACTGATGGATATTAAATCTACATTGTTTTGAATTTAAACATTAAATTTAATGTACATCGCATTAATCTCGGATTAACTTTTCAAGGTACATTAAGTTTAATGTGGTGCTGCATTAAATATACATTGATTTTTATTTTAACATTAATTTTAATGCCTAAACACATTAACTTCGTTTTAACGTACACGGTACATTAAATTTAATTTACTGCAATACATTAAATCTACATATTAAATTTAAAAAATGTACATTAGTATCGTTTTAATTTACACATTAAATTTAAAAAATGTACATTAATATCGTTTTAATGAACACGGTACATTGTATTTAATGTAAAATAGTGGATTAAACTACATTAAATTTAATGTAATTTCTGACAGTGTACCGTAGACTCAAAGAAGATTGCCAGTCAACGACAGTACATACTCAGCAGTGGAAAATTTATAGCAAAACTACTTACTGCCATTCAGAGAAATGCGGAGCATGTTCTTCGCTCGAACTACCCACAAGACGAAAATGTAGAACTTGAAAACGATGTTCCCGTTGAAGTTTCATTTCTTTCCAATGAAACACATGTCAGAGGTGGAAATTCATCTCACAATGAATTACACGATAAGAACATGATGCGAAATCTCCGTCGACGCGAGATAGAAAGATTTCGTCAACTTCCATTTGAATCTCGTGCACCGTGGAGGAGAACATACGAAAATGCCAAAGCTAAGAGAGAAATAGAAATGGCGAATTCTGTATTAAATGAGGTGGTACAGACCCCAAGTAGATATCTAGATATTTCTGAAATCAATCGTACCATATATGCAACAGGATATCTAGTATCTCACATAATCTTGAGGCCAGCCAAGAAAACCGACGGTCGACAGCAAAACAGAGTAAATAGTCCTGTACCACTATGGACGAAGAGAATTATGAAACTGATAGCCGACACTCGGCGCGAAATATCACTCTTAGCAGAGGCATCCTCTAAATCAACCTCTAAAGTTCAATGAAAAATATTCAATGTTGAGCAGAAATACCAAATTGAAAATGCCACAAGAATAGGTAGTTGAGAAGCTAAAAGAGAAAATTCAAGCATGGGCTGCCTCTTCCACCTTCCTTACGTGACACACAAAATCTATACACATCAGCTGGAGGATGGGAAACGTGAGGCATTGTAAGCATTGGATGTGCCACACCCACACTCAAATGGTTCTCCAGCTATCTATCTGAACGGCAACAAAAAGTCGTGTGCGGTGACAGTGTGTCTTGTACCCTGCCATTAGCACGCGGCGTCACACAGGGCTCAGTGTTAGGACCCTTAGCTTTCCTAATTTATGTTAATGATATAGGCAAATCAATAAAAAATTGCGGTCATCACATGTATGCTGATGATCTCCAATTGTATATTAGCGGACCCTCTTCTTGCGTCCTCGAACTTGCTCAAAAAATCAATGAAGACCTGCAGTCACTCTCCGCTTGGTCATCATCAATAGGGCTACAGCTACATCCCAATAAATCTCAGTGTCTTGTAATCGGCTCCAGAAACTCCCTAAAAAAGTTATCAATCTCCGCTCTTCCTGACATTTGCATAAATGGAACTCCTCTACCGTGGTGTAGCGACGTGAGAAATTTAGGTGTGCATATGGATAATTCTCTAACCTGGAATTTTCAAATTGATAAAATATGTCAAAAAGTTTTTGCGTCCCTGCATGTTTTAAAACGCATGCGCTCTCTTTTACCTACAAAAACTCGCCAGACTCTTGTACAATCCCTCCTTATGCCTCACTTCGATTACTGCGATTTCCTGCGGACCGACATAAATTTAAAACAGCAACGTAAGATACAAGTAGCTCAAAATGCATGTATTCGTTTTATTTTCGATCTTAGAAAATACGACCATATTTCAACTTTCTATGCTCAATCTAAAATTCTTAAGATTTTAAACAGCACTCATCATGGCACTCTATCAAAACGATTTCAATTTATGAAGCTACATCGTGCCCGAGCATCACGCCTTATTTGTATTCCGCATCTCAATACCACTACTTTTAGCAACTCTTTCACTGTCACTGCCATCCGTGCTTGGAACAATCTTCCCACTACTACAAAAAATAGCAGTACATTTCGAAGGTTTAAAAAAGAAGTCACAAACTCGATTCATGAAAATAATACTTAACTAAATTGCCTCTGCTCGTTTACGAAAACTGAGGACTAGGTGGATGCCACACTGTTTCAGCGCTGTGACAAATCTCATACTTATCTTACCTATCGTACAAAGTTCTACTCCATTTTTCCAATAAATACTTCCCTCAGTTTCTTTTACATGTCTCTCTCTTTCCCTCTCTCTTCGGATCACTAAAATCCAAGTGTTTTAGTTTCCTTTCTCTCTTACTTTTAAATTTCAACCTAGATTACTTTACTCTTTCTTTCCTCCAATTTATCACTATTATCTAGTTTTTAAATTTAAAAGTTAACTAATCTCCGTGGCACACAAAAATACCGTTCCTCTTCTTATTTCCCTTTTGCTAGTTTAGTTATATTTAGTTCAGTTCACACATGTGTACGTTTATCCTTAATTACATTTAATACATCCATTTATTTCAGTACACACTTGAGCATACCTGATTATTGAGTGCGTGATTATGCACGAGTATTGCTCTAATGTGTATGTACTCAAGGTATTTGTATGCTTTTAAATCTGTCTAGATGTGTTTCACTAATTTGCAATCTTTCTGTTTCAGTTCATCATCTCTTGCAACCTTCACCATTTGTTAAGACATTTTATTCAAATCAAACTATTTACGTTTCTCCTTTGTATTTTGTGTGCATCGAAATTGTTTACTTATTTGTATTGTGTTCTTAGCAGTGTATTGTGTCTTGGCCTTAAGCCACCATCCTTATTGAGGTTTACCTGGCTTTACTCAATCGCTTAAGGCGCATGCCGGGATGGTCCCTTTGTTTGCAGTCCCAGGAATAAATGTAGCGTATGTAGCGTAAATCGTTAGCTTGCGGGTGAGATACGTCGGGTCGGTTTTTCAGGTCTTGGGAATATTCTAAATGGTTAACATTTTCCTACATTATTAAAATTTCCAATTTTCTAGGTTGGGAAATATCTCTATATTGTAAACATTTTCCTAAAACTGAATTGATCTTTTCCACGTTTTTAATTATAATTTTTACTAAATAGATTGATAATACATTATTTTATTATTGCCAATTTTCTTATTATTACTATTATGAAATACACGTAAAATCATTTTACCATTATCTTTCAATGTTCTCCGTTTCTCTTAGAACCTGAACTTTTGACCTGATGTGTTTTCGCTTGTATGCTGACGAGACTCCCTCCCTTTCTAGTTTTCATTTAGGAGTATTTCAGAAATACGTACGCAATCATAGCCTCCACTAAAACCTCTTTGAAACAATTGGAAGTACATATTAATACTTCACCGATTTATACAATCTCTTTCAAATCCACTTCAATATGTAACTTGCCTAGTCACAGAAAGATAATTTCTCTAAATTTTTAGTAAAATCTTGTAGTGTTTAACTTTATATATTTGGGATAAATTCTTAAATTACATTCCTAACTCGAAATTGATAACTTTAAACATACAAATGCTGTGACAGCATTCCTCCTCCACCAACTCTTTCCTCCCTCGCTTTCATTCCTGTCCTCTATGTGAGAAACTTTCACTCAAATTGCGTACGTATTTTTCATTGAATGACCTCCTTCTAGTATGTACTAATGTAATACAATTTTGAAAGTGGTTAGGCGGAAGAGCAGGCTAAATGGCCTGAGCCTCGCCACAAATAAAGACATTTATTTATTTATTTATAAGCAGTTTTCTGGTTTTTTGATCCATGATGCGAATTTCTCTCACAAGGGAATGCCGCGATGTGACAGGTCGAAACATACCCTCATATTTTTTTCATACAAGCCATTTTCATCTCAAGGTGAACATTTTGGCTGCCAATACATACTGCCAATTACTTTAAAAATTTCCAAACTTGTCAACATTTTCGCTCCACTTTTCGTTTCGACAGAGACCTTGGACAGCCCTCGCAAGCCGAGCAATGAGCGCGCGACCGCCGAGGCTGGCGTTGCAGAGAGTTGTTTCCTCAATGTCAAATGACATTCGTTGGGAGCAGGCAATTCCCAGGACACTCATTGCTTTTCTTATCGTATAAGTCCATTTTATTTGAGATATATTATTTCCTTAACCATTTCTCAACGAAAGTTTGTTAATATTTTCTTTACCATGAATATCCTCAACATACACAATTATTAAATATTGAAAATATACATCATATAACTACTATATCACTTCATATTTAATTGTAATTATGTAAAGAAAATATTTAAGAGTTGTTTTGTGAATCAAATTCGCATCTAATTGCCTCATTTTGTTTTATATTCGCGAAAATTACCGTTCTTTAATATCCCTTACAATGCTTTAAAGAGTATATCTTTCACGGGAATATTGTTCACGAGTATTGTTGTACGTAAGTCATAATTATTGGCATTTTTTAACATGTCAGTGACTGTAGGTATATAAAGCACAAGAAATAATCACAATTGGTTTTAATTTTAAATTATATCACGAATATTGGACATTCATCATTTAATTGCTGATTGGCATCAAGAAATGTTATATCCTACCTTCGAGAAAAGTACAAAAGATAATATATAAACTAAATAATAACTAAATCAAGCTTTTTCGCATGTACTACAAATAATGAGTCGTTTCTAATAAAATAACGTAAGCAAGAAACTGCAATTTACTTACTATTTACAGAATAATTATTTAAATTTCTATGATAATTTTATATCGATTAAATTAATTCATATTTTGAATTGGAAAACATTGAATTTTGTGCTTTAAAATTGTCTTTGTACCCGTAAATATGGTTTAAAATATTCTTCATGCCTGCCTGGGGGAGGGGCTCTAGGGCTAATGTTGGGTGGAAGATGAGCGGTTGCAGCAAGTTTTATCACGACGTATTTCTTACAAAAATTAATAACAGGCAAAACTAAAGTACGGCAAAAAGAGTTGTAGTAGTAGTTTAGACTACATATATAGTTATTATTCGTGTTATTAGTTTTATTATTTTAGCTGCTAGGAGGGGCAGCTGCCTCCCCGCCTGCCCCTCGCTGGAAACGACCCTGGAAGCAGAGTCCGCCGCTTGCGGCGAGCGCTGGTGTTGAGTCACAAGCGAGCGCGCTGGGTAACGCATGCTTCGCAGGGTTGGCCATTTTTACACCGGCGAAAGCAAAGGCAAAGCAATTCGCAAATTCAGGATGGTTTTTAACTGACTTGCAATGTGTATCGGCTCCCAAAATGTACACCATGAGATCAAAAGGGCATGTACATTCAAAGAAAAAGGTATGAGGGTATGTTCCGACATGTCACATCGCGGCATTCCCTTGTCAGTCGAGTCCACTAGTCCGAAACTGTATTCGGCTGAAGGCACCGCCAAACTACCAATTGCAGATATACTATTCCCGGATTTCAGAGCAGACTGCAGGACCAGTCTCACTCTTCTGTAATAGTCCCTGTGAATTCTCTCTTTCATTGTGTCGTTTGAGATGGTTTCCTATTCTTCAATGCCCAGATATTTGTAAGTTTTATCTGGCTCAAGATCTTGAAGCACAGTGTGCATGTCAACTTCAATGCTCTCGTTGCTGACCTTGTCAGTTTGATTTTTTTTATTGATTTTTACACACTTGTCAAGACCAAACTTCACGCAGATGTCATTGCTAAAGTCATTCACGACAGACATCATTTGGGAGAGAATCGCTTCATTCTTAGCAAACACTAAGATCATCCATGTAAAACAAATGGGATACTGGCCTTTCATCACCATGGAGCTTGTAACCAAAGTCAGTGCGCGACAACTGTCTAGATAGTGGGATTAAACTAATGCAAATCAGCAGAGGAGATAGCAAATCTCCTTGGAAAATTCCCATTTATTATTATTATTATTATTATTATTATTATTATTATTATTATAAGGAAATGTTTTGGAGATTTCAAGAATAAAAATTCTACTTCTTTGCGTTCAGTATATCTATCCCTCAGTGGCGTAGCGTCAGGGGACGCTGAGATGCTGAGCATCCCCGTATATAAGAACCTTAAATACTGTATTGATAATCTTACAAGTGGTCTGTTGAGCGAAACACGTTTTGTATTAATTTTAAATTGATTTCCTATGATTGAATTCGGCGGGCTGTTGAAGCTGGCCTCTGATTGGTTGGAAGCTAAAATACTTCAGCGTCTGCCGCCAGATTGCGACGAGCAATGACGCATGCGCAGATGGCGAGGTCCCCCTCTCCCCTCTTCATCCCTGGCCCTGAGAAACCCGACTGCTTTACGCTAGCGTCCAGAGCGTCTACTGCGGAAAGAAGCTCGTTTGTGCACGAGAGCGCAGCACACTTCAGGCGTTCAGTAAATTATCTTTCTCTCTCTCTCACTCGGGAGTCCCCGCTTGGTCATGGGTACAAACTGTAGAAATAGTGCCTGACTACTATTTCTTAATTAATATCCAAGAAATTGTATTATCTCTTAAATAGATTACATATTATTTAAGTCTGCAATGTATAAATTAACAAATGGTCTTATTGCCATTCGCGTATAAGAATTAAAGCTGAGCCATTGTATAATTTGCTTTCAAGACATCGGCAGCCCTGACTGCTGTGAGGATTTTGTGGGAAGCGCCTACACCGTCGTAAGCAATCGAGATCGTGGAAGTAGTCCCAGTGTATCTGCCTTGTGTTGCGTTCGACTGTTAGACGAAGTAGTTGATAGTGACATTTTGTGTGTTATTGTTGAGCATCCCCAAACGTGTGAGTCACGCTACGCCACTGCTATCCCTTATTATCCTGATGTTGAAATTTCGTGTCATTTTTATAATACTAAACGTCAATAGAAGTGGCACGGCACGACCTGTGTGGAAACAATCGACTGACGTCCATTGCGTGACCGTGAGCGTGACCCTAACAGTGACCGTGACCGTGTTAAGAAATTAATCATTTATTTCATCTTTGAAAATCGATACAGGGTTGTGAAATATATATTGGTACAATTGTGTATTATCTCGAAATATTTTCATTATAAACTATTTGTCGCAAACAAAATTTGTTGTTGAAAATACGGAAAAACAGCGTCAAAACGTCGAGTATTTTACCACAGGGCTCCTCATGAGCGGAGTACAATATTAATTTCTTCGCTGACATCTTCTCGAGATTTCCGTGCCCTCACACGGTAATTTAGCTCAAAACACGAAGCAGAATTGACACATTCTGCCTTATCGTAACGAACGAGAAGAAATCTGCGCACTGCGAGAGAACAGGGCGAACACAACTCGCGCCCGCGAATGGAAAGGCGTCCTGTTTATTATTAAGACTTTAAGGCGAATTGACGCTTCGTGTTCAAGTCCATGACGAGGCTCCGGCTAAGCCATTAACAGAAAACATCCTCGAGGCTGTCCTACGCATTTACATCGAAATTCACGAGTCCGAATCTGCATTCGACTACACGCAGTGCCAACCTATCAATTGCAGTTTTTTTATTCCTGCAGTTCAGAGCGGACTGCAGCAAATGTCTCACTATTCTATAATACTCTTCTTCTTCTTATAATAATTATAATAATAACAATAATAATTATTGTTATTATTATTATTACACTAAGGAAATGTATTTGGTCTTCCAGGAAGAAAAATTTTATTTCTTTGGGTTCAGTGTATCTCTACCTTATTGTCCTGATGTCGAAATATAGTGTCATTTTTAAAATACTAAAAGTCAATAGAAGTGTGACGGCACGACCTGTGTTGAAACAATCGACTGGCCTCCATTGCGTGACCGTCTTAAGAAAGAAAATCATGTCATTCATCTTTGAAAATCGTTAGGGGATTGTGATATACATGCATACATGTACTGGTACAATTGAGTATTACCTCGAAATATTGTGGTAAGAAAATATTGGTCAAAAACTATTTTTTTTTTGAAAACACGGAATAGCATTTCTTCGCTTACGTTATCTCGAGTTTTGCTCGCCCTCATAGCGTACTTCAGTGCATAAACACAAAAAAGAATTGACACACTCTCCCTTATCGTAACGAGCGCGAAGAAATCTTGAGAGCAGGGCAAACACAACTAGAGCCCGCCCAAACGGAGCCATGTTTATTATTCAGACTTTAAGGCGAATTGACGCTTCGTGTTCAAGTCCATGACGAGGCTCCGGCCTAAGGCATTAACAGAAAACATCCTCCAGCCTGTCCAACGCTTCACGCTCTTTTGCTTCACAGAAGACCAAACACGTTCTTTTCTTTTTCAGCGTTTGCGAAGCATTTCAAGCGTTTCTTGTTTAAACAATCGATTTCGATTTCTCTGTAATAAAGTTGGCGGCTTTTTGAAGAATATATATTCTAGGCGCCACGTTTGAGATGTACACCCTTTCGCACCTAATTTATACCAAAGAAAGGTTACAATAATTTGTATTTGAGATTAGGCGACAAACGGGATTTAATTGCGGATTTATGTGCAAGCGTGCATTCTAGGCGCCGTGGGGGGTCGAAGCGGCCCCGATTTGGGCGGGTGGGGCGCTGCGGGACGGGCTGACGAGCGCCTCCCCCTCCGCCTCGGGCCGCGAGACCTCGTGGCAGTTGGTAGCACTGTTCAACGAATAACTGGAAGAGAGAGTTCGAAAACTTAAAAATTCTACGTAAAAGACATGGCTCACTAGAAGCAAGAATAGAACGTAATGCGAATGCTTTTTCTGAATGCTTGTGCACTTGCATTCCAAAAGGGAGATATTAAAGGAATCCGCTAAAGAGCAATAATGTTCCCATTGACACGTTTTAACGTAGGGAGTTAGAAAAATAATGGGCCAGAATTGACCACAAATAGAATGAAATACCGTTTATATCAATGCGCAAGGCGCATGAATTGTCAATTGGAATTTCAAGTGATGTGTCCCGGCGATTCGAGGGAGGGAAAGGCCAAAAGCAAATGAATAACTAATCGTTTAAGATATAATTAGAATGCTGCTTGTTCCAATGCGCAAAGTGCACCATTTGTAAACGCACATTCTAAGCGACATATCCCTGTAATTCACGTGAAAGAGAACCAAAGAACAAAAGCAAATCAATCATTTCAGATATTATTAAAACAGTACAATTGCAGTTCTGTACAAAGGATGACTGGCAAATTCAAATTTTCCGATTGAAGTCCGAGGGACAAAAATAAAAAATGTAGGAAAACAAGGAATTTAAATTTAATTAGAATATCTTTCTTACTGCGAGAACGCATGACTTGAAAAACTCAAAACTTTCGGGCGAGATGTGACGCCAATGCGAGTGAGAACGTCAAAAAACTGTCCAAAAATTTAAGATATACCAGTAATTAAGTGATACAGTTACGTATAACAGATTGTATAAATAGTAACTAAAATACTGACTTTCCACATTCGTCAGTTGATATCGAGCAGGTAATGTATTGTAGCCTTATGTACTGTATATTTATCATTTACTTGCTGGGTGTCACGACAAGTTCTCTAGCAGAACCAGCTGCTTGATACGCGGGTACAGTGTTTTAGCTGTTGAAAGAAGTCACAGAATGGCTCAGAGCTTCTCGTACTGGTTCGTTTTCTGATTTCCTTGGTGTGGACTATCGTTTCGGTTTTGAACCACCCTTTTTACAGCTGCCATTCGGTGCCACTCAATACCATCCATTCACATTGATATTTTTTTCACATTTCTCTTTCAATTTTTTCGATCCCCTAATGATACATTTGAAACATGATTTGAAAAATATATTATAAAGTAGTTAAACCTCGTCATAACCAGTTTCGTTCAAATTTTGGGGAGAATGACGTTTGAGCGTTTCTGAAAGAGCGGAAATTCGTACTCATTTTCAGAGAATTCTTTCGAGTTTTCGAGAAACTTTATAAGTCATCATTTACAGCACGTGTACTCATAAATGCAATAATGTTTACAAGTCGCCTCAATTGTAAATATTAAGGATATTAGAGATGTCAAAATATTTTTAATATGAAATATTTTGAAAAACAAAAGAATAAAGGAATAAGGCATTTATACAAAGTGATACAGTATAATTAGCACCGTTCCTACCAGAAGTTTAAAGAAAACATTGGGGCGTATAAAATAAATTTTTGTTTTGAATATTTTTATACACAAATTTCACGCAATACTGCACGAAAACTACCAAAATATTGAAAGAAAAGTGCAGGACGGATTGTTAGATACTGATCATGGAATGGTTTGTCTCTCCATGATTTCTTTAACATTTTTTGTCTCACATTTCATGTTTAGTAGCATCAGAAGTTCAGTGTCTGTGGTATTCTGTGTGTCTTACATAGTTTTCTTTGCAATGCTTCTTGTTACAATAACAATGCCTCTGTTTCCCATTCTTCGGTGAGATTTCATAACCTGCCTCATTGAATGATGACCGACTATTGCATTGTGCCAGGATTCCTCAATTTGTCTGAGGCTTCTACCTCATTTACGTGTCCCACAATGTCTATGAACATCACCTCGAGGGTGGGACACATGATGCAATATTAGTAGATTTCTGATTTCTTGGTCCATGATTCGAATTTCTTGCTCAGTTCAGTCCACTAGCCCGAACCCTTATTCGACCGCAGGCACCGCCTATCTACCAATTGGAAATATTTTATTCCTGGAGTTCAGAGCGGACTGCAGGACAAGTCTCACTCTTCTGTAATACTATTATTACTATTATTATTATTATTATTATTATTATTATTATTATTATTATTATTATTATTATTATTATTTTTCACTACATCACGACTAAAGATGTCATGAGTCGGCTGAATATAAAATCTACTGCAGGTTGCAACCAGCTACCTAAGGAGCAGATCTAGGGACTGTCGGTGCCTCTACAATTCTTTGCGCAAAATGTGTGCTGTTCCAAATAAAGCGATTTCTTGCACTTCCCAGTCTTTTGAATTGCCTGGGGGTTTAGACAAGTTCTTACTCAAATTTTGCGGAACAAATCCCAGAGCTCCGATGGCTGTCGATACGACCTGTGCTTTTACGCCCCGCATTCGGCTAATCTCGATTTCCAAACTCTTGTCTTTAAGACCTTTCTCTGCCTCCTTGGTAATGCGACCGGCCACTTTTCTCTGTCTATCTATCTAACTAACTAACTATTATCCAACATCCCTCCCTTTTCTATTCTTATCTATTAAATTAATTTATCAACAATCACTCTATCATTGGATGCGGCCGTTTGCAAAAAAAAATATAAGTCGTAGGTCCGGCGCAAGTTTCCAATACAGGATGAAGACCTGCTTTCCCCTTTTGTAATACTATCCGGTATCTGCTATACTACAAATAACAAATCCAAACTCAATGCAAAAAACAAAAATCACAAACACACCGTGTTTGTTACTCTTTATTCGGCTAACACAAACAAAAAAACTTCAAAACAACAGAACATAAAAAAATTAGCATTCACACAAGATTTACAACCATTCACACCTCGAGACCTGCGCATTCTCCGCGAGTCGCCTTTTTTTGTAAATAAAATTTTACATGAAGATTTAGAAATTATCACACGCTAGGACTTGAACAAAATGTATTAATTCTCGTCGTGTTTATCAAAGTACTTAAATTTCCACTTCCCTTTTCGTAGAGCTGTCGTACTGCGCCCCACTTCCTTGACGTCCACGACGGCTACACCAAGTTCCAGCTACCATTTACCATATTGTCAATATAACTCACGAATAACTCGACTGTCACTCTCAAAGGAAAAACTCGTAACGTTCTTTTCTTCACGTCAAAAAAATCATTTCTTCCACACAAGACATGAGGTCCTCTCACCTCTCAGACTAGAACTCATCTACCGAAAAGTAATGTTGCAGTTCATTAGCAAAACTTTTCCCTTAACAAAACACGCTCTCTCAGTCTTTTGTCCTTCCTTATTGACATTAAATTATTCCGATTTACGCCTCCTCGGCGTCCCCCTGCTTAACGGTATCTGCCGAAAATTCCCTAAATTCCCGTTTTCGATGTTTATTAGTCCAAAACACACCAATTTCCCGTTATTCAGTTCGAATTTCTTACTTTTCTGCGCTTACTCACACCAGCAATTTTCCGTCACTTGTCTTCTGACAACAGTCACTTTGTTAAATAGAAAATCGTACACTTGCCGCCTTTTAAACTATATGTGGTGACATAGAAAGTTATTCTTAAATTGCCCTCAAGCTAATTATTGTTTTCAACTAATGTTTATTCACCGCGGCATCTCGAACACAATAAATGTCCACATGCCATTCTGCCGTCATTTGTTGAATCTATAGTCGGCATCCTCTGTGACGGTCCTTTTCTTGTAAAAATACAAATCATTACAGTGACGATGTTTTGATCGCAAGGTACAGTAACATCGACAAGTAAACACGATTTTTTGTCCAAATCCCGGGAATATAATAATAATAATAATAATAATAATAATAATTTTTCGCTTTTGCGTAGTAAAAGCACCACATCAGCTTCTTTCATTCATCCCAGGACGTTGGTAGAACAAAGCACGTTAAGATTCATTACATTTCTAGATCTATCCATTTTGCTCATTAGCTTCAAGTGAAGATTTGCAGGTAGCAAGTTCGAGTTCACAGATCACACTTAACCTTTGGGTTGTTTCCTGCGATCCGTTACTGCGACCCACAGTGGCCTCGGGGCATCCCCCCGCAGGGCCCAGCAAGGGGTCCCTCCGATCGCCAGTCGGCATTACTAAATTCCACGGGATTTTCACTGACTGCTGAAGGCAGCCTCCTTCGCTGGCTAATGCAAGGTTCGGGCCTCCACTCTAATCAGTGGTCTGGTGTGCCAACCCAGTCTCTCTCCTGTACTCTCCATGGGCCGACAGCAGGAAGTCCAAAGGTTCATGACCCTTCCCTCTCTGCTTACTTCCCACTCTCCTCAAAATGGAGTGCTTCTTCGTCGGACCCCTCACGTTCAACCTATTCAGATAGGGAGGCCCTACCAGTAGCTAGGCTACCACTGACATAGCTCATGGGGGTACTCAAGCTTCACCACCAACTGCAAGGTCATGTACTCCCCTAGGTGGAGTTGTTGTTGTTATTATTGTTATTATTATTATTATTGTTATTACTAATACTACTTAAGAGAAATGTTCTGCGGCTTTCATGATCAAAAGCTCCAATTTTCTCGAATAGTGTACCTCTCCTTTATTTTCCCGCTGTTGAAATTTCTTTCTTTTTTAAGTATTTTAAGTCAATAGAATTGTCACGGCACGACCTGTGTCAAAACAAACGGTTGCCGGCGTCCATTGCGTGACTGAGTTACGAAAGAAAATCATGTGATTCCTCTTTCAAAATCGTTACAGAGTTGTGAAATATTAGTACCGAAAAAGTCTGGTTCAATACAATATCAGCTCGAAATAGTTTGATAAGAAAATGTGTCAAAAACAAAAATTGTTGTTGCAAATGTGGGATTATTATGTCAAAAAATAATAGACATCATGTCAAAATGTCAAAAAAATTAGAGCAGGTTTGGTTAAGAGCGGAGTGCTGTTCATTTTTACCCTTACAGAAACTCGACTGTTGCAGCCACTCATACATCCACCCCATCGCAAAAAAAAACAACAACACGAAACACGGAATGACACATTCTCCCTTATCGTAACGAACGAGAAGAAATCTGCGTAATTTCGCGAGAACAGGACGAACACAACCTATGCTTGCCAACGGAAAAGGCGACCTGTTTATTGCCCAGACTTTAAGACGAATTGATGCTTTGTGTCCAAGTCCACAACTAGTCTCCGGCCTAAGCGAATAACAGAAAACATCATTCAAACAGTCCAACGCATTCAAGCCAAAATATTTTTTAATCAATTTGAACGCGTCGTCCTCATTTGATCCACGAAGGAGAGTGTTCTCAGTGTTGCCACCTTTCGTTCACAGATCCCACGCCGAAGACGATTCTTTACGAAAGGGTTGAGACACCTGAAATCTCCGCCCAAATCCACAACAAGGAAGTCTGAACTGAAATGTAGCAATACAACTTGACAAGTTCGACACCCTGCACTACGACGCTGCCCTGGCAGACAAAGACACACTGCAGGGCACAGATCAAGATGTGCGCTAGAAAACTCAAAATGTCCTTCTCCTTCTTTTTATTTGTACCAAAAGCTCAAAACTAAAAGTTCAGCCTCTCGGCGGCATGTGTACTTTTTTATTCTCTTTGACGCCAGCAAAAAATTCTTGCAAAAACACAAAAATGTTCATAAATAGTGCACATAATTTTCACAAAAATATTCCCCAATATTTCTAAGTGACGTTGATTTTGCGTTCCGTTCTAAATTGAAACGGATCTCTTTTAATTTTGGGGATGCACTTCACACGAAATTGGATAATTTTAAAATTTCTCCAGCTCTGCCGTTGTCTCTGCCGTGACTGAACGGGACATCCTAGAGTTCGAGTCCCGACGGTGGCAGTCTTCGGCACCAGTTAGGAAGCTATGTGGAATTCAGCGGCTGTCAAAAAATTAGACGAACGTAAATTTCTTTCGATATTACTCACGTCGTTAATATTTACATTGCGAGCGTTTGTTATACATTATTTTATTTATGAATAGATGCACTTCAAATTATTTTCATTTTCTCAAAAACTCCGACCTCAAAATTGACTCGATTGAAATTATGACCTCAAAATTGAGCACTTTCAGAAATACTCCTTTGACCCCGCGTTGTTGGCTGAGACGTCCCTCAGCCAACGACGCGGCGTCACACGGACAGCCAAGAAGTCACGGACTCGAGCCGCAGAAGCTCACATGTAGAAAAGACATTTTCTCAAAAACGGCTCCAAGAGTTTTCTTAAATTTTTACTTTCCCGTATACTGCGACTACCCGTCTGTCGGTTGGGCGCCGTAGACGTGGTAGCCGGCTCGCTCAGTCGATAGAAAGGCTTGCCTAAACTGACGAAGATGGAGGAAGTTGGTGGCCGGTGTAAAATAAGAGACTTTTACTCATGTAAACAAATAGGTGGCTTTTATTTTAAAAGAAGAATTGCAAGATTTTACCACTCATTACGGCGAGCATGCTCCCCTTTCCCAATTCCAAAATATGACATGCACACATACGATAATAAAATAAACTAACAAGTGAAAATTACTACAGTAAAAGAAAACAAACAATATTTTTCTCTACGCTGATTCCCTCTTGACAGCCAAGCGCGGCCGGGAATCTTCTCTTCGTCGCCCGGTCAAAGGTAATTAAAAATTGTTCACCAAACTGTTTGTGCCTTTCGACCACGGGCGCGCCAAAAGAACAAAAAAAAAGAAATACCGTCTCAGCGGGGCAGCGGGTACAAAAAACCAGAGTTGAACGACCTCGAGCCGCCGGCTGTTTGACAGGGGCGGCGTGGGACGTCTTGGGGCGCCGCACAAAGGATCGCGCAGTGCCGAGTCAGGTAGTAGGCGGGGTCGCAGGAGTGTTGACCCAACACACAGCGCCGCTCACTTATTGTCACTAATACTCAGATAATGTCTGCACAGCTGAACGACCTTGTCACTTTCGGTTCACCGCACGGTACTTTAGAGTTCGTAGCAAGTTCGTGAACGATCAAATAATTCCACGATAATGTTCCGAACACGAGCACAGGTCAGATACTTTTTCTGAACTATTAGAATGTCAATAAAACCTTTCACAGTCCGCGGTCTACACTTATTTAAGAACCGCTCACAAATTCCTCTCGAAAACTCAACGCTTTCTTATAAGTCCAACTAATAAACAAAACTTTATCTCCGGCGCCGGGCGCCTCCATTATAATGTCTCGTCCCCCTGACCGCCTCTTACGTCCTCTCTCTGTGACGGCGTCACAGCCTCTCTCTGTGTGGTGGCCTCACCTCTTCTCTTTCGAGCCTCCCTTCCCCCACCAAAATTCCCTCAGAATGTTCTAGAACATTCTAGAGCTTTGTCCACGTCCGACGGCTATTGGTGAAAGGGTATTGCGTCGTAGAATAATTCCGCCCAATCATCGGAAGTTTTTGGGGCCGAGAAATGAGAGAGAGACCCGCACTCGTTCTCTCTCGCTTCAATTTTCTGTCAAATAGGGGCAGAAATTAATGACTGGGGGGAACGAAAATCTCAAGGGAGGATGGGGAAGGCGAGGAGCGCCGCGGAAAAGTACTGGCGTGCACGTGCACGGGAAGACTCCCCAGGCTGCGGGACACTTGGGTGCGACGAATCGTTAGGGGGCGGGTCCAGCGGGTGGCCTGGCGCCGCCGTCGGCCCCTCTGTCGCGCAACACGGCGCAATTCTCAGGCTCGCAGCCGTAATGGATTCGGTATCACTACAATACATACGTATATACGGAGTAATATACGTAGTAAAGGGGAATAATGCTATGGAAAATCGATTTGGAGATTTCAACAAAAATACGTTTTGAGGCCCCTTAATTCCAAAAAACTGTTTTTTTACACTTCTGTCCGGTCCGTCCGTCGGTCAGTCTGTCCGTCGGTCAGTCCGTCCGTCGGTCAGTCCGTCCTCTGTCCGTCGGTCGGTCCGTCCGTCCGTCGGTCTGACCGACTTTGAACACGACTAACGCCTAAACCATACACATTTTTTCCAAAATGTATATTCCCCGGTCGTTCTGGCTCGGCTCGAGGCGCTGCGATTTTGAAAAACTTACTAAAAATTTAGGGGTAATTTACTCTTCAATTTTTTCTTTAAATTTCTTGTAAGGAGAGGGTAAAATGACACAAAGTTGGCATTAGTCCGATATTCACGGTTAACTCTGAATTTTCGAAAATTGCAAAATTTAGAATTTTTTCCACGTATTACTACAATTACAAAATTACAGATAGAGATTTTTCCTTCAAAAAAATTTGTTCTCCATAGTGAGTTCTTCCATTAAGGTCATGTACAATCTTTTGAAAATTTTACTTGTTTTCGCGCAATATAGCGTGCAATATGTGCAATTTAAAAAATACAAAAACAAGATTTTCTCAAAAAAGGCTCCAAATTTTTTCTTTAAACTTTTGATACGGAGAGTGCTAAATGCATTCTATAAGATGATATAAACGCCATATTGCTATATTCTTTTGTTTTTTCTCAAAAATTGCATGTAATGTAATTTTTTTTACTTATGTCTTACGTCGTTAATATTTACATTGGCGGCGATTTGTTCACATTATTATATTAATGAGTACATGTGCTTTAAATAATGTCAAGTAAAGTTTCTCGAAAACTCCACCGTTTTCTGTGAATACTAGCTCAAAATTCCGCATTTTCAGAAACGCTCGAACGCCATTTTCTCATAAATTGATCCATATTTTTTCTTCAAACTTTTGGAACGGATAGTACTAATTGCACGCTTTAATATGATGTTAATTTCATTTTTTTTTTTGCAGAAGTTAACTAATGTTATTTCTGAAAGGTTTCTCAAATCTTTAATATGCACATTATCAGGAATTTGTAAACATTATTATAAATAAGCTTATTGTAAAAGCTTCAAAATTCACATTTATAGTAGCGCTTAAACGCTATTTTCTTAAAAACGGCTCCAAATTTTTAAAAGAAAATTGCCATTTAACGTGAGGTTTTTGTGTTTTTGTTTTCTAAAATTAATATTTTACATTTACCATTAGGAAACCGAAAAATTAAGAAAATGTCAAAAAATGTACATTGGTTGGCGATAGATGGCAGCTGGTTTTCTCCATTAAATTTATTTTTCGAAAATACATCCTCAAATAAAGTCATGCTTAATTTTTTCTATAATTTCGTGACTGACATAATGGCCCGCTGCAAATTTACTGCGCTTCAGACGGCGGATGCGTCGTAAATTAATATTTGCAATTTTGTATATTATTTCTTTTTCGTTTTTACATTCGATCTTTTGTTATACATTTACACATTAATCCTTAATTTATTTTCAAATATTGCAAATAAAAATTGCTAGCTCTTTAAGGGAGTATCGACAATGCAACAATTGAATTCCGTTTCGCTGTAGTGAATTTCTGGGAATTTCGTGTCATTGTTGTTACTCGATATAGCTGTAAGGTATCAGGCTTCTTCTCGCAATAGAAGTTTATTAAAATGTTGTATTATTTTTATGCAGTTGTAGAATTCACATAGTTTTCACAATACTGGGATGGAAACAAATTGTTCGCTAAGAATAGTTGAATTGAACGTTTTCAAATCATAGGTAAGATGTTAGTAGGGCAGAAAGTGCAATATTTCAATCCTCCATAGTCCCGTATCCCATAATACTAGTTTTAACGTCCTTAAAGTCAATAGAATTGTCACGGCACGACCTGTGTCAAAACAAACGGCTGCTGGCGTCCTTTGCGTGACCGAGACCAAGCCATACAATTCCTCTTTCAAAATCGTTACAGAGTTCGGAAATATTAGTACTGAAAAAGTCTGGTTCAATACAATATCAGCTCCAAAGAGTTTGATAAAATATTTGTGGAAAACGACATTTATTGTTGCAAATGCGTAATAATTACGTCAAAATGTCGGGGACTGTAGAGCAGAATTTGGTTATGAGCGGAGTGCTCTTCTTTTGTTCGCTGACATGTCGAGTGTTGCGTGCACTCACACGGCAGGAAAAACGAAACAGAGAATTTACACATTCCCCCTTATCGTAACGAGCGCGAAGAAATCTTGAGAACAGGGCAAACACAACCTGTGCCCGCGAATGGAAAGGCGTCCTGTTTATTACCCAGAATTTAAGGCGAATTGACGCTTCGTATCGAAATCATAAACTACATTACAGAAAATATAAAATTCCAGGTCAAACTCTTTGCAGATGTTTGCGTTATCTTCAGAGAAATGACTGAGCGGAAATATCAACAGTTTCTGCAAGATGATTATCGACACACTTTGAAAATGAGCGCTTAATCGTATGGAAATTAATGCTTCTAAAAGTAAAACCATAACAATTACGCGTCAATTATCTTACACAAAATGCTACTACTTTCTCGCGGGCCAGGAAATTCTTTGTTTTAGATACCTGGGAATCATTTACGGTAACTAGGAATGCATACGTGAATTCAGCATTAAATAAAGCTTGACTTTGTAAAGAGTAAAGATCGGATTTCCGTGTAATTGCATATTTTCTTTGCCAACTTGAAGCCTGACAGAAATTTATTTCATGAAACGGACGTTATTTTAGTACTTGTTTTATTTTGCACGAAATTGCACGTTTTGGAGATTACTGCACGAAATTGCACGTTTTGGGTAATGCTCGCAGAAAATTGCACATTTTGGGATTTGAATGGTCGAATTTACGAAATAAACAGTTTTATTGCATAAAATATAATTCTTATACGATCAACTTGTTTCAATTTACCCATTTTATACGTTTTCTTCATGAGAAAAGTTTTTATTACCTAACACGACCGTGCATTCGGGTGGTCTGCGAAACCCGAGAGACGTTTAATATGTATCAATTCCGCATTTTGTTGTACTACGAACCGAGCGTCTGTATTTTTAATGGCGCCTATTGTCTAATTAACATTTCTGAGAATTGTAATTGGTAGTTAGGGATATGTGGTGTTGCAACGAACTCGGTCCGTGGCCGCTCAGTCAACAATATGTTCGGGGTCTTCCCGATCTGATGATATATAGTCTTATTATTAATATAGCCGAATAAATTATTAATATAGTGTTAGTGTGTTGTGTTTTATCATTATTATTATTATCATTATTATTATTATCATTATTACTATTATTATTGCTAACATTATATTTTATTTTGTCATTTATCAACTTAAAATAACTTCACAATAGATAATAAACTCTAACTTCATAATAGAAATTAAACTTGTCATAAAAATTAAACTCATTTTGTGATCGAGCAAGCACAAGAGATATTTTCCAGGTTTGGTTTGAATCAATGCTGCGTGTTCAACCTTGAAGAGTTACTTTTTCGAAAACACTGTAACTGCCAGTGGAAGGCTAGCGTGTTCTCACTTGCACCCACCTCGAATCATTTACATCAATTCAATTACAAAAATTCTGAAACAATCCGTATCTTTCCAAACAGATAGTGCAAGTTTAAACATGAGACGACAGTGAGTTCAAATTAAAATCTGCATATTGTAATATACAAAATATTACAGAACAAACGCCGCACCTTAATCTGGACGAACGGAGCTGTAATATACAAAAGATTACAAAACAAACGCCGCGCTTTAATCTGGACGGTCGTGGTTACTAGGTAACGAAGGTTGTTGACAGGCAGGAGGGGGCGCTGGACTAGAGAGAGAGTTGGTGGTTGACTGGCATCGTGGTGGTAGCGGTGCGAATGTAATTTGAATTATTTACGTAAGACATCGACGCGAATAGGGAGGATATATAGTGCAAGAAGTGAGCAGCAAGAAAGAAGCAGACGACTTCGGCGACGACCAGCGCGAGGGATTTTCGGCGCGGAAGCCAAGGGGCTACGAACTGCGGGGTCATCGTTTCACAACGCCAGACAATTCGGTACCGTGAACCTGATGCATGCAATCAATCAAGAGAATTTTATATTGTTAAGCCCAAATTCAATTTTTAATAAACAACATTATTGTTGTGCTACGTTATATGTAATTCCTTCGGGATATAAACAATTTCAGACTTCCAGGCTTCTCTGTATAGAGAGCATGAGAACCAAAGAACTGAGCTTAGCAAATTAAATTAAATTAGATAAAATAAATCGTTCATTATTTTATCACAATATATAACAAATCATACAATAGCGTTTCTGGTTATGACTTACTTTATTTATAAACTCAGATGAAGTTACATTTGAACTCTAGTTCGTTTACAATTTTTAAAAGCTTCAGCAGTTACTAGTGTTTCTTCCACTGACAAATTGTAGACTCTCCCTGTTGTCACCGGATTAACTTTTTGCAGGAGGCAGTTCACCGCGAAACATTGTTAGTAAATTCTGATTTTTGTTACCGAAGATGAATATGCAGAAACGGATTATTTTTTGGAAAATCGTCTTATTAACAATACCAGGTACTCAAAACCTTCATTTTTTATTCCCATCCCTTCGAGTAATTCAAAACCAAGAGTGAAGATCTTCTCAGATTCAAAAGAATCAACTATAGAAAGAGCAAGAGCATCTGAAGATCGACTGCATCAGACAGAAGTTGCCAGTTACATAAAATTAATCTATGAAAATAACTGGCTACTTATAACAAAGAATATTTATTAAAAGCACAATTATGAAAGATGTAGGATGTTGAGTTCCGCGTGTCTTGGTATTCCGTGGAAGTGTTTGAAATGGAAGATGTACAAGTTGAATTAGCAGCGGGATTGGTCAATTTCGAATGGGTTGAACACACGTGTATACTCATTAAAGTATTTTTTCTGAATAATTTTGGTTGTAACGTTCACCATTTAATCTTCTAACCAATTACTCTTCTCCATTTAATCTTCGTATAATAATGGCTTAAACATTTTTATTTCTTCATTTGTACTGGGAGAGATGGCTCAGTGCATCAACCTGATGTCACTGCTGTCCCTCTCACTGCGAGGTCCTACCCACGGCGGCAGGATTTTCGACATTAGTGTGTCAGCTAGGTCGAATTCAGTCGCTGTCTGGAGGATTCTAGCGGTCGGCTGCTCTGATCGGTAGTTTTCCGTGGTTTCTCCAATCAACACCAGGCGAATGCCGGAGCAGTACCTTAACAAACGGGCCACTGACCGCGCGCGATCTTGGCCTTCCTCTTCCTTGTCCTATCCTCTCTTAGACACACAATTACACTATCACACATGCCGGGAGACCGGTCGGGAGCTTAGAGGTTGTGGCGGCTGGGGCGGTGCCCTGCTGGTGGGAGATACCTGGTTGAGGGGAAAACACCGTTAGTCTACGGTAGGTCGGCGCCAGATCTCGCCGTTCAGAGGGGAAAAGATCACCGCCACCTCCAGAGAGAGAAAAACGCACTACACTCACGGGACTAATGACCTAAGTAGTTGACGCGCCCGGAAACACCAATCAATCAATCTTCATTTGTAGTTTGTGATGTCCATTTGTATTTTCTTTCTTCACAAAATTTTTGAAATTGCTTCCACACACTTTCTATGTTTCTTTTGCAGTTTTTCGACATTGAATATTTAAGAAGAGATACTATTTCAGAGTTCTAAACTTCACCAAAACGACACATTGTATTACATTGATGCTCACAAGCCATTAGGGTCCTAAAACAGCTGCTATTTTAAAAAGGTAAACTAAGTGATTACAGCGGAGGGAAAAGGTAAACAAAGGTGATTATCACATAGCGATAGACATCTGGGATTGGTTTAATCTAAATATATGCTTGCTTAATATTGGCTACTTACGACACGGTCAGACATGAATGAAATAGTCATGCAAACACAATTGCCGAATGAAATAGTCATGCAAACACATTTTAATGCCGTTCGATTGTACACAGAATGTCTCAATGCAAGATAATCGATGAGTTTGCGTCTATGGTTTTAGAAAACGGTTTTAGAAAATCAAAACGGTTTTAGAACACGGTTTTAGAAAATCAAAATCTACGGAAAGTGACAATTTTTCTTTTCTCAAAGACATTGCTTCATCAATAGACCAAAAGAAGTACCCATTGGAATATTCTTAGATCTCTCGAAAGCTTTTGACGTTATTGACCATAAGATCTTGCTCTCAAAATTACCTTCGTATGGAATTCGTGGTATTGCCCTAGATTTGATAACTTCTTACCTTAAACATCGGACTCAAAGAGTAGAAATACCATACTGGCAGGAAAGGACATTACATACTTATATTTCCAATTCTTTGCCAATTGTGCATGGGGTCCCGCAAGGTTCGATCTTAGGTCCGATTCTCTTTCTGTTATATGTAAACGATATGCCCTCGTCTATTAAAAATGGAAGAACGGTTCTGTTTGCTGATGACACGAATGTTCTTTGCAAAAAAGAAGCAGTAAATAGTACAATTTCAGAAGTTTCAAATTGGTTTAATAATAACAAATTAATTGTTAACGAAAGAAAAACTGTTTCAATGCATTTTTGCATCTCAAATCGGAAATCGCATGTTCCATTGAAAATGAACAATATGCAATTAGCTGATGTTGAGGCAACAAAATTTTTAGGTCTTTCAATTCAATCAAACCTCAAATGGAATGTACATATAACAGAATTAAACACTAAATTAAGTTCATTATGCTATGCATTCAGAATTCTTTCAAATTCTGTCAGCCTTCATGCAGCTCGTTGCGTTTATTTTGCAAATGTGCATTCCCGCCTGAGATATGGCATAATATTCTGGGGAAGCTCATCCTGTAGTATTCAGACCTTCAGATTGCAAAAGAAAATTATTCGAATAATGAAAAAATGCCTTCCACGTGATTCCTGCAAGCCTCTTTTCATTGAGCTGGGAATACTACCATTGCCTTGTCTATTTATTTACGAATCTGTAATATTTGTCAAAAATGACCTACATAACGGAGGGAGCATATTTTCATGCAATATTGATATTTATAATTACAACACACGCCGTAGAAATCACGTGCATCAAGTGTCAGTATCAACAGCTCAGTACAAGAAATCAACATACAATACATGTACGTTACTTTACAACGCATTGCCAGATGACATAAAACAAGTCGGTACACAAATTTAAGTTTAAAGTTAAATCTTTTCTGCTGCAAAACTGTTTCTATACAATTAGAGACTATACTGATCGTGAAAAAGAAAAATAATGTTTAATGTAACAAAACAAAGATATATAGTGAATTAGTTTGTTTGCATTGTATACATTTAAAAAAATATTTAATACGCCTGTAACAAGTAATGTACTTCAGCTTCCGAGTCAATGACCCCCATCTCGATCAGGTTTTTGTCCTTGATCCATTGAGCAAATGCTGAGATGGCCCCTTGTTTTGCTTCTGGACGTAAATGTAGCTTCACTGTGCGCACGTTTTGTTGAGCACTCCTTTTGCTTGTAGTTCATTTACAGTTGAAATTGATTTTCTATAACTCGGGAAAAAACATTTTTCAAATATCTTTATTTTTCTAAAATAATTATTTTCTAAATTCATTTTTTCGTTTTTTTTTAATTCTGGCCCTCAAGAAAATGTGCGCAGATAAATTTCTTTCCCCACACGTCATATACAGTTTTTACTGTTTTTTGACAAATAAATAAATCAAATCATTTATGTTTAGGTTATTCAGAATAGTCGTCCTCGCGTGTATGGTGTTTTCACCGTAAATGGTACCCTACACTCCTTGCCTAGGTTGGCAGCACTTACCGTTTGAAGGACAGCCAAGTCGATGCGCCTGGCCACTCACGGCTCCTGGGAAGTCCCCTTGTCCTGGTGCGAAGAACTACAGGTGCTACAGAATGGCACAAACTTTCTCGCTCGTAAACAAATCGCCATGCTAATTAGCGTATCTCAACTCCAGATTGGGCAGTTTTGCAATGGAAAGAATAAACATAGCCGGGAAGCAGAATTTTAGTTTCCTTTCTCGTTGAACGTACAAATACTGCAAAACTCAATAATTTAAGATGCTCGATTTGTTACTTTTATTTATTACTCCTATTTCATACTTATATTAAGTAAACAGAAAATATAGGAGGGAATATGGAGTTACGAGGTTTGCTAATTAGAATTACGAAATGTGTTATTTGTTGACTTGGTAGAGGTGTGGGCGTATAGTACTCAAAAAGGCCCCCGAGGGTATAAAGAACCGGAAAGACCTGCACGGATATGAAGTATACCATCACGTGTTTTGTTTCAGGTCCATAAATACGTACAAATGAACTACGGACAGTAAAACAATTTTTCACAAGGATAGAATAGTTCATTTCGATTATTACATGCAATACTGCCTCTAACTAGTAGCCAACTAACGCGATTCATAAAAGGTAGGTCCCAACAGTAACGCGCCGTATTTAAAAAAACAACAAATTTATTAAAAAGATGGGTACTGCAATGTGGACCAGATAGTCCCCGACAACTAGGGATGTGTCATTAATAGCTAAACTGTTATTTCTTAACAGTTAACGTTTAGTAACTGTTACGCAAAATAACAGTTATTTCATTTATTCTGTTATTGGCTGCTATCGGTTGATATTCATAGTACTCCACTCTATTGGGCCAAACCCGAACTACTACAAGCTTTCACGGCAACCATTTTGTACGTTACACAACAGTTTCACTGCTGCTAATGAATCGTGATTAACAAGTGTTGAAATTATAGATTCATTAATACATAATTCGTCATTATTACACATCATGTGCCACATTTTTTTATATTTTATGGTATTACGTATAATACAATAAGAAATTTATCCTTGAAATTAAATCCGTCCAATATGTTAATGCTAACTTCTTTCTGTCCCATTACAGCTTATGTGAGATCCACTAATATTTCCCTAAGTGTGATAGAATACAATGAGTTACGGTCAAATAACTCTCATTATCACATTTGATATTCAACAGTCATTACCACTTCAGTTTTAGGTAAGCAAAACACAGTTTCTACTTTTCATTATTTTTGTCACTCGTCACTTCACTATCAACGTGTTGCATATTCGAAAGAATATTTGCAATCTGATCACGAATCACTGTTATTTTAGTAATATTCTATACACATTGCTACTCATCATATTAACTACGTTTATTCCTTGGCAGTTCATCGAGTCTCGTTCATACAACTGTTTCTGTTTGTTTGTTTGTCTGTCTGTCTGTCTCTCTCTCTGCCTAAGCATGTGTGGGAAAGTAGTGCAGAAAACCGTTGTAAGGTAGCTGCACAAGTGTTACGGTGCTACCAACGTTATTCGTTTTGCCTGGCTTAACTCTTAGCAGTCGCCACAACTGATTTAACTCTTCGCAGACGGCTACGTTAGGTAGCTGATCATGGACGTGTTGTTTTTTCAACTGTTTTTAATAACCGTTATTACGAGTCCACTGTTATTCCGATAACAGTTATTGACGAAAAGCTGTTAAGCCCATCTCTACCGACAACGCAGGCGATGTGGGCCCGCCCGTTGTCGTGGAGAAGTTTCCCAGAAGCGGTGATCTTTCCGACGCGAGTGTCCCTGCTATTCCGTGTCTGGAGCCCTTGTTTGTAGAACTAGGAGTTTACAATGTGTCCAGGAGTACGAACTCATTGTGCACTGTCCTCTTCGCGTCGAAAAAGGCAATGAGCAAGACTTCCACGTGCGAGCTGTTAAGGCTGCGAACTAGCTTTGTTGACGAGCTACTTGGACGTGGTCGCGGCATAAGAACTGTGAGCTTGTAATTCGTCCTGAAAACAATATTTATACGACTATCAGTATACTTCTACGAAAGACTAATTGATTATTGAATAGATTGGGCAGATTTTACTTGTGACTGGACACTCGGAACGAGTTTTTGTTAAAATATATTCTTTACGCACTTAGCACAGGCGATTACCGCGCTTTTGTAACTTGCAGTTCACGGAGAATGCAATTTCCAACTGGGCCTTGACACGGTACCACCCTTCTTGATTATAAATCCAATTTTTCACAGCACTCAAATACACCAGCACTTATGCTTGCTTCCATACACTGACAAGACGTCGGCTGGGAAATCAGTTGTGGAGTTTCGAATTTTGTAACAATGTGCCGCGTCTAAGCGGAACTCGACGCCCTTCTAAGAAATCATTTCTACCAATGCCCAGTGTCGAGGAGCTGCTGCACTCTTGCGGACATGTTTGAAGGCATTGACAGTTGAAAGCTAGTTTCAAAGAACTTGTCTCCCAAAGCACATCGTTGAAAGAAATGACTCTGCTCTTTGTGTGGCGTCATGGCCGGGGCCGTTACAAGAATACACAGACGTGAACTGTTGTAAAATATTGATTATTTATTCACAATGTGCACTGATACTTGAACTCCCTATTTACAAATTTTACAATGGATATTACAACCGACCGTTACTACAAGGAACTTTACCGGTCAACATGACCGCTTGCCTCACGTCACGACGCACGCGCGCCGGCTTCATCCCCTTGCCTCCGTAGCCAGCACATCGACGTGCCTCGAGCCGCACCACCCACGACGACCTACGGACGAGCCCAAGGAACAGAAGAAGGAGTGTTCGTCCGGGACCGTCTTATAAACCTTCCGGCCTGGCTCCGGAAGTGCGTCATTTCGGCGCTTCCCGCAGGCAGCATTTCTCCGGCCAGCATGTCCACGGGGTTCACAAGCCTGCCCCCCGTGGCAGCGAACGTTCGGATGTTTCCTCGTCGCCCAAATACAGCCCTTTGTTTTGCGAAGCGTCCCTTCAGCACGCGCCCGCAACTATTTCCCATGTGCATTTCAAGTCTCTGAAATGCACGTAACTATACTGCGATTTTTCTAACTGCGACCCTCAAGGCCACTCAAATCCCATCTTCGCGATGGAATATGTCACGGCATTTCGCGTCTTTCTCAGTCGTTCCGCTAGATTTCGCATAATCGCGAGTATGAAGCAGTGCATGCGATCATGCGACTTCTACCGGCAAGACCGAGAAAAGACGCGAAATGCCGTGACATATTCCATCGCGAAGATGGGATTTGAGTGGCCTTGAGGGTCGCAGTTAGAAAAATCGCAGTATAATTTTGTACGAGGCTACTGTTATGAGGTCACAGTTGGAAATTATCGCGGGCATTTTGGGGAAGTCGAAGGCGCCACGTTTGAAATGTGTGTTCTGCGCCGTTAATTAGCGCCAAATATTGTTATGAATAATTGAATTACACGATCGGGGCCAAATTTGAATAATTTTTTGCCACCCATGTGCCAACACGAGCGCTACTTGGGACGGGGCACGTCGAGTTAGACACGGAAACAAAAGATCCGCGTCTCATTCCCGGCTCCAAATGTCCAAACAAATAGGATGAAATCTCGAAAGCGTCCAGGGGCGTCTTTTTCAGCTTCACGCAAAGCTTGATTTTTCTAACTCTGCCCCTATGGCCACGATGGATTATCACACGGCATTTCGCGTCTTTCTCCGTCATGTCCCTAGATCGCAAGCACTGCCTGATACGGTCGCGATCGTGTGGTACCTGGCGGCACGACCGAGAACATCGCAAAATACAGTAACATATTCCATCGTGAAGACGGGCCACGAGGGGGCAAAGTTAGAAGAACCTCGGTATAAGTACGACGCAACTACTATACTGCGATTTTCGTAACTTTGTCCCTGACAGTTATCAGCTGTTTCGCTGCCATCCAATCATGAGCTTATATTTCGCGACAGTGACATCACTATTGTGACGTTCAAGCTCTCGATTGGATGAAACCGTCAACAGCTGATTTCTGTTCGGGACAAAGTTACGAAAATCGCAGTATATACAGGAGCTCACAAAAGGACCCGTTCTAAGCTCAACAGAGCACAGAGACAACTGAGCTTGGATTGGCTGGAAAACTAAACATCCCCTTGTGCCCTATCCAAACAAGTCTCTCCACTCTTATGTCGTGGAGGATGGGCCATACGGAGGAGGGGTGTATGATCGCATGAGGCCCTAAGGTTGATAGGGTGGTCAGAATGCTAATTCACTAGACCACAGAACAGATACGGTGATAAAGGAAGGGCAATGGGCTAAAGACCATAAAATAATAAACCCATGACAAATTGATAGTTAAGTTTTGAGCAGTTGCAAATGTCAAGTGAACTAATTTTACACTGATAGTAGATTAAGTTGTATCAAAATATCCCAAAAACATTTATTAAGGATTTTCTTATCTTTACTTACAGACGCGTCCGAAAAAAATGTGACATTACTATCGAGACAAACCTTGTATGCTAGGCCACGACAATATTGCGAGTATATGTGAAAATGGTAATTTAACAAGATTAATTTTTAATTAATTCTTATTATATTATTCTTAACTAGTGGTGCTACAGAATGGCACGGATATTTCCGTATTAGTTTTGTTTCGTTTGGTCTCCGTTAGCTATTCGGATTTGCCACAACTCTTGACAACTGCTATCTGTCGCCTCCCAAACTACATTTTTTTGACATTTTATTAATTTTTCGATTTCCTAAAAGAACAAAACTATTATTTTAAGAATATTAAAAAAAACAGTTAAACCTTGTCCTAAATGGCAATTTTCCTTTAAAAAAATTGGAGCAGTTTTTACGAAAATGGCGTTTAAGCGCTACTGTAAATGCAAAATTTCAAAATCTTTTTCACAGAAAATTTTGAGTTTTCGAAAAACTTCATTTGAAGTCACTTGAAGCATTTAAACTCACAAATACAATAGTGTTTACAAATTGCTGAAAATGTACAGTTTAACGGTATGACAGAACTTTCAAAAAAATTACATTTATGTAATTTTAAAAAATCCCAAAATGAACTTCACGCCATATTTAAAAGTGCAATTAGCACTACCCATTCGAAAAGGTATAACAAAGAATATGAAGACATTTTTGAGAAAATGACATTTGAGCGCATCTGAAAACACAGAATTTTGAGCTTTTTCACAGAAAACTATTAAATTTTCGAGAAACTTTATTTGACATTATTTAAAGCACATGTACTCAATATAATAATGTCAACTAATCGCCACTAATGAAAATATTAACGACGTGAGAGAAGTGGAAAAAATTAATATTTGTAATTTTTGAAAAAACAAAATAGAGCAATATGGCGTTATTGTCATGTCATTGAGCACATTTAGCACTACCTCTCCAAAAAGTTTAAAGAAAAAATTTGGAGCCATATTTGAGAAAATCTGGATATTGTAATTTTTTAAAATTTCAAATATTGCGTGCAATATTGCCGAACTACTAAAATTTTCAAAAAATGTACATGACCTTAATGAACGAACTCCCTTTGCAAAACAAATTTTATTGGGAGGAATTATTATCAATTTAGTACTTTTAGGAAGACGCTGAAAAAATCCGTTTTGAAATTTTCGAAAATCCAGAGTGAACCGTGAAAATGAGACCTACACCACATTTATAAGAGTATTAAACTCTATCCTTACAAGAAATTTAAAGAAAAAAATTGGAACGGTTTTTGCAAAAAAAATTAAAATGTCCGGGGGGCTTCATGTAAAGTACCCTCAAATTTTGAAGGAAGTTTTTCAAAATAGAGCCGCCTCAAGTGGACGCAGATCGACCGGGGAATAACCATTTTGGAACAAATCGCACGTATAGTTTACGCGCTCGTGTTGTTCACAGACGTCAGATGGACAGGCAGACGGACGTTTTGAAAAGACGACACACTTTTTCGGTATCAGGGGACCCCAAAACGTGTATTTCCACTGAAATCTCGAAATCGACTTCCCGCAGCGTTACATAACTTTCCCTATATACTACGTATATTACTCGTACTACGTACCAATTACCGGGTAGTAATTGCTTAATTAACTGTTTTCGACTCACTTTCTAAAGCTCGGAAATATTCAGCATGATTATTAATTCACAGTTTCAATTATACCACGGCATCCTGGAATATCGCTTTGCTAACTAGCGAAATTACTGCACAACGATTACGAGCACTTTCTCTCCACAAGTCCTATACTCTCTCTACTGATGTAGAAAACGACCGTTGAACACCGCTGCCAAGATAAGAAGAAGGAATTTTTCTTCCGGTCAAGCCGTACCTCCCCTCCTTTCTCCTGAAAATGACGCGAGGGGGGTTGCTCCCTTACCACTCTTTGCCGGTACCCCTCCTGGTCAGTTACCGCTGCCGCCCCGAACGCGCCCTGCTTTGCGCGGTCGTTCAAATTCATCCTCCGTCTCTCGTGTTTTCTTCAGTTATTTTCTTCATTATTATCCACTTATCACAGTATATACGTACGTATACGAGAAAGTACAAAAATACTATATTTACATATTTCTATTAGCTTGTGGAGTTTCATTCCAAAATGTTTGAAGGACATCAGGGATATGGATTGAGAGGAGTATAAGAAATGCAAAAAATACAACAGCAGTTTACAATTTTATTTTCAACATTGCAACAAATATAGGGCATAAATAAGAGCAATGATACAGATTAACAAATGCATAAAATTACGAGAACATGTCTTCACCTTTTTAACTTCTATTGTTGAAAGTAAAAATTTCAAAGTATACAATAAAAAACACTTTTCATCAAATGGAGATAAAACAAAAAGGGCAGCTACAAAAATTCTGCTCTTTTCGTTCAATCTCCTGTGCAACAAACACGAAGCAATGAAGGAAGGTTCAGATTACTTTGTTACACTGCTGATAGAATGATTTAGCTATCTCTGGTAAATCAATTCGTATCTATATTTAATTATTACTTTCCGTATATAAAATAAATTCCTTCAAAAAATTGCAATGTCATTGGCAAATTTAAATGTATCAAAACCTCCTTCTGAAAAACACTTATGGGAATTCATTTCGAAACATCATTACGTAGCAAAGTGTCAAACAAACCTCAAAATAGTATCTCATGGTAATAACAGTTGCAAAATTGTTTCGAGCAAAAATTCATACTCTCGCTAAAAAACAAAATTTCATACTTGTAAATATATACTTTTTGTTTAATATCAGAATTAACACAATTCTCAATATCTGGATTGCTTGATTGATTGATGAAGGTTTAAAGGGCGCTTCCACTGCTACGGTCATTGGCGCCCACGTCGAAGTATTTTAAAACGAAATAGGTGTTGCAGATGGAACTTACCCCCTAATTGTACATAAAACATGACATGTACATAAAAAGAGACTTGAATGCTGCATCGAGTATTCAAGTACATATGGCTAAAGGGGAATATAAAATGAACATGTAAAATTCATCGTAAAACTCAAAATCCAATATCTGGAATTGCGGTTGGGACACGCAAAATAAAAGTGCCTCCGCACAAACCCTATCACCAACCAGATTGAAAGAGATATCCTCCACATCGTCCTTCACTACCCCTCCCTCGCAATCACCACTCCCAAATTGCTCCACGTCCTCCCATCTGATCACCTTCCGATGAAGTAATTTTTCTGTCATATTTGAAGGGTTTTCTCTGAGTTGATGGGGGTTCCAAGGCAGATGTGGCCACTTTAAAGAGCCGTCGATTTGATAGTTGCGCCTAGTTTGTTTGTTTTTGCACCTGATTCGTTTGTTACACTTTAGGTTTTAGTACACAATGTACGATCTTTTTAAAAAGACACATTGATATACTTTACAGTATTTTCTTAAAGTTTATAACATTTTGTTGGTGTTATTAGCTATATTTCTGGGAAGGATTCCTTATTTTAGGTTTTTGTGATTATTCCTAGGTCAAACTGTTGTTCAGCAGTGGTAATAACTCGAATTAAGTGTGTACTGAGTATTTGCATGTAGACTATAATTGGTTATTTTTAGCATTTCTCATTGTTTCTAGTACGATCACCCTGGTTCAAAAAAAGAAGAGATTCCATATTTAAGACACACAGAAAATTGGATGTCCTGCATGGATAACTGAAGTGTCCGGGTATACGATGATTTCAGTATTCCCAAATCAACAGCGAGATCCAGGCAAGCTGTTAAGGTTTTTGAAATTTAAAACTTCATTAACATTTTTTAAATTTTTTACTAATAAATGAGTCTCTTAATAAAATTAACCCTAGGGGGAGACACTGGGGTGTCCAACACCCCACCATTTTTTCTTCATGTTTGTGGGTAAAACATTAAACAATAGGTAACTGATTTTCAGTGTAAATTAGGTTGGCGCCACTGGCTATGTACCAACGACTGCCTCAGTGTCGTACCCGCTCTCCTTGAGTGTTCACGTAAGTTTGTTTTTGTCGTGGGGTGTGTCACACCCCAGTGGCTCGTGTGCTGTACGTGTCGGGTGTCCAATACCCCAGTGTGTAGGTTGTGAAATAAACATTTTTCGCTTATTTTACTATATTTTATATTGTTGTGTGTAACAACATTTTAAAACGGATTTAACAAGTGACGAAATCAGGGCATATCGCATGGAAAGTGACAGTGGTGATGACAATGATTGGTGGTGATTGTTCGGATGAAGACCCTGATTACGCTTGCGAAGAAACTGATGCATCAGACGAGGAAGGTGCCGATTTAAACATGAATCCAGAACCACAAGATCTGACGGAATCACAGGCTCATGCGCTGGAGGAAAGCTCGTCTACGGACTTTTAAGAGCTTCAGTCTCTCTTGTTAGAGTGAGAAATGCAGCTGCCCGTATAGGGAAAAATGGGCACCTATGGAGTATCCAGGAACCTGAGCGCAGAGGTCGTCCACTTTCAAGAAACTTAGTTATTCACTTACCTCGTGCTAAAGGTCCTGCTAAAAATGCGAGTACGCCTTTCTCGGCAGGGGATTTACTCATAGATAATGAAATTTGGAAGAAATTGTTTTGCGAACAAATCACGACATAGAGAGAAAGGTTGAAAGAATACAAATAAAACAAAGTTACCAGAATAAAAAATGCATCTAAGGAGGAAGTTCAAGCATTTTTTGCTTTATTATATTTATCTGGAGCACAGAGAACCTCTCGGACTAATTTGGAAGAACTTTGGTCAGTTACTTATGGGTCATCCATTTACATGGCAACTATGCCCTTGAACAATTTAAATTTCTAGGCATTTATCTCAGATTTGATGATAAGGAAACTATGCAGCAAAGGAGGGAAACTGATAAATTTGCTCCAATCAGGAGTGTTTGGGAAAAGTTTGTAGAAAATTGTAAATCTTTTTACACTTCTTTTCAGAATGTTACTATTGATGAACAATTACTGGGATTCAGAGGACGATGTCCATTCACGGTCTAAATGCGGAACAAACCCGATAAATATGGGTTGAAAGTAGTAATGATGAATGACTCAAAAACATATTACATGTTAAACGCAATGCCATATGTTCGGAAATTTAAACCACCAAACATGGAGCCAATACCATCTCTTTATGTGAGAACTTTAAGTGAACCAATACACGGCACCAACAGAAATATAACAGTCGACAATTGGTTCAGTTCTGTGCCATTATTTCGACAAATGCTGCAAGATTACAATTCTACAATGGTGGGAACTCTGAGGGCAAACAAGCCTGAAATTCCACCTTCGTTTCTTGCGAAAAAGCCTGAAGGTACGTCATGTTTAGCATTTGATAATGACAAGATGCTCGTTTCATATTCTCCGAAACCAAACAAGAATGTTTTGATATTATCCTCAATGCACTTCAACAAAGAGATCGACGAAGCTTCCAAGAAACCTTCTATTATCTTATTTTGTAATACTACTAAAGGGGGAACAGACTCTTTTGATCAGTTATGTCATTCTTACACGGTTTGTCGAAGATCTAACCGCTGGCCATTATGCATGTGGTATGGAATTTTGGATCAATGTGGTATAAATGCCCAGATTCTCTACAAAGCAGGAATGGAAAATCAAAAGATGAGAAGAAGGAAGTTTTTAATGGAACTACCTCTTTCAATGATAAAACCATTCTTACAACAGAAACTTCACGAACCAACCCTCAGACGCAGCATCCCTACAACGATTTGTGAACGTTTGGATCTTCAAAATATTGAATCTGCGCAACAAGAAGAAAGAGAGAATGCATTACAAAGACGTTGTAGCATCTGCCCTCGTACTCGTGATACAAAAACTAAAACTAGATGAATATCCTGTCGCAGGCACATGTGCGATGAGCATCGCATCAAAATTTGTCGAGAGTGCAGAGACTAAAAATGGTTACAAATGAGGGACCTAGATAAGAAAATGTATTGTATTTTTTTTTCAGTTTTGTATTTTTTCTATCAATATACGTTATACCTAATATTTTTACCTACTTACTACCAACCATTCATTATTAATTAAAACACTATTTTAAATTTTAAAAAACTCTACAAAAAGTTGAAAAAATATCTACATAATTTTCTAAGATATTAAAAATATCTAAAACGAACATTAACTTATAGAAAACTAAACGAAAATTTTGAAAAAAGTCTAAATTATAATATAATGTAGCTTTTATTATTTTCTGATATTAAATGATGGAATAATTTTTTTCTGTAGGGGTGAATTACACCCCAGTGTGTCTATTATGTTGTCACTTCTCTAGTGTGTCTCCCTGGGGTTAACCAAATAAAATGCGATTCAGATCCATCACTAAAGATATTTTTCCTCACTCTCTTTTCAAGACAACACAAATGCTGAAAGAACGCTTCAATCTCTCCACCAACAGGGCACCTGCAATTTTATATTACAGCTAATATCGACCACTCTCATTCTCAAATTATGAGAGAAATGAACTCCAACACACACCCAATTCTTCTTGAGGAGATAAAAGAAAGTAGTCAAAAGCAGAATCATTTTGAAAAGAGAAATAAAATTCCCCCTAAAACGTTTCGTAAATAATATGTTCGGAGAGGCCAGAGTACAAATTTTACAAATTGGGTATTTTATCCTTCCCATTCTATAATCTATACTCATGTGTACAATGTTATATATAATGAAAAGAAGACTAAATTTGACCAAGAGGCCCCTGAAAGGAAAGTGCAGAAATCTTAGAAACTTGCGCCTAATGATCAATTTTTTAGGCGAAACAGTGAGGATACTTTGTCGTTCTGCAATCAGACTGAATGGCAGAAACTTTGCTCAAAAGGTACGGCAAAGTATGTCTCCCTAATGCTACCTATTCGTACACCAAGTATTCGCTACCCTTATTTTTTCTGTGCGTTAAGACCAATGTTGGGTATGTTGCAGCAGCGAATTTTGCAGTCCAGGAGGGACAAGATCTCTCATCAGCAAAGCCCTCAATCTAATAAAAAATTGGAATTTGGAGTGGAAGCCAAAATTTTTTGACTGATCTCAGTGGAAACAAATCTGTGCACTGGAGAAAGAATATCCGGATTCCATTGCCTATCTTCGTGCTTTCCATAGACAACAAGCCCAGTTTAGTTGGCTCAGAAGTCAGGGAACTTCGAAGAAGGAAGTGAGGAAGGCCTGCGAACGTTGAGGCGTGCTGTTGCGAATGCGGAAAATGAGGACGCATCCAAAATAAGCACTCGGAAGGTGCAGATGAAATGAGATGTGTGGGAAGGCAGTTAGGTATTTTAATACTCAGTGGCTTCCCCATACCCGCAGGTGGATGTACCGTTTTAACCAGAAAGTCTATGAGACGGTAATCCACACCAACAACGGTAGAGGCACAAAACAAAGTAGCTTTTGCCGCCCCCGATCGCCTGAAGCTTGCGGAGGCAACCGGCGCCGCAAAGACGCGCATGCCTGGGCCACGCCCCCACGCTTCTAACTCCCCGCCCCGCCAGTCAGACGCCGCCGAGAGCCCCTCGCAGAGGTCCGCCGTGTCGGAGACTCCTCCGCCCCCCTCGCCATCGCTGCCCCGCGAGCCTTCTAGCAGAGGGGGCCAGACCTCCCGATCTACAGCGTCCCAACGTCAAACCGTTTCCAGCTGCTCGCGCAGGCAGCCAACCCCGCTCCCCGCCCCGCACCTCAGGCACCGCCAGCCGCCGGCGCCCCCGCTCAGCCCCCACGAAACCATCGGGGAGAGCTGCATCCGGCAGCCGTGCAGCGTCAGAGATTTTGGCCTCGCTCACGCCCCACCTCCCTGCGAGGCACCTCCACCCAGGCCTTTTTCACATTAACACCTGGCAACCGCCAGGACCACGGTGTTGGTCGGAGAAACCGCGGAAAACTTCCGATCGGAGCAGCCGGCCGCTAGAATTCTCCTCCAGACAGCGACTGAAATCGACCTCGCGGACAAGCTAGTGTCGAAAATCCTGCCGCCGTGGGGACTGAAACCTAGGACCTCCCGGTCAGTGGGACTGCAGTGACATCAGGATGATGCACTGACCCATCCCTCTCGATACCGGCCGAAAGCGGCTCCAACTCTGTAAGACTTCACCAACACTCCCCCGACAGGTCCTCTAAAACATTCCTCCCCAGTGATGGGTTCCAGTTAGCTACAAGGTCATGCAAACCTCAACACTGCCTCCCAACCAAAACCCATTATCCTGAGCAACCAATATCAACCCCTCCAAAAACCTGACCCTCCCCCCAACCCTAATACCTCCAACACCGCAGAGCAACCCGCCCAACCCCAAAAACCTGCAGCAGCCACAAGTAAAATTGGACCGTTCAGACTTGACTTGAACTCCCTACTGAACCCAAATAAAATAACCAAGGACCTTCTAAAACACAGCAATAATGCAATGACCGCAAAATGTAACAGAACACTGTTAATTCAACCTCTGAACTTAATCAGTTAATTCAACCTTAACTGAACATTGTTAATTCAACCTCTCACTATGACGGCTTACTGCAAAATACGAGACAGACTTGACCAGATTTCAACTATAGAGTTAAAGGACCTTTACTTAGAGTGCCGTACTCATAAAACCGTGCAACCGAAAAAATCCGGCAAAAGGCCGTAATAAAAGGACAACCCCCGAATTATGACCTGGACAGAATAAGGCAAAACTACAGGACTTAAACATCCCAGTCTACCACATCACTGAAAGGAACAAACGCGACTCTCACGAACACTTGACACCCTTTTGGCATCTACATTTTTGGGACTAAGCACATGACCGAAACCAAAACCAAACTCAGCTTTATTGACATTTACAGAACCACACTGCAGGACTACAGAAACTCAGACCGCATACCTCCATGCAAACGCTGCCAAAGCTTTACTCCACACGGACATACAGCCAACGACCTGAAACATCCAACCTCTAAAGCTAAAGTCCACCCCCCCTGTAAAATGTCCTTCTCCATCCACTGACATCCCAAACTTTGTTCCCCCTTGTTGCAACTGCCCTAGAAATCACGCCGCCTATGATGACATCTGCCCCTATCTGATTAAAGCAAAGGAACTAAGAGAAGAGCAACAACAGAAATCCCAGAAACCCCCACCCCAACAACCTTTCTCCCTCTCACAAGAATACTTCCCACCCCTTCCAGGAAGCCAAACCTATTCATCAGTTGTCAACCACAATCACAGAACCCAGAATGTTTAATGAGTTCTGGGTGAGGGTCTCATCTTTAAAAAGTAGGCTGATAAACCAACCCTGGAAGAAATGTATTCACGAAGTCTGAAGCATTGCTCTGCGATTCAAAATTCAGTAAAACCGTTACTGAGCAAGCATGTGGTTAATGAGTTCTAAGTCAGGATCTCATCTTTAAAAAGGAGACTAAAAAGTAAACCAACCCTGGAGTAAATGTTTACATGAAGTCTGAAGCATTGCTCAGATTCAAAATTCAATAAAACTGTTACTGATCAAGTAAGTGGTTAATGAGTTCTAAGTCAGGATCTCATCTTCCTTGAAAAGTATACTGACAAACCAACCCTAGGGAGCATGTATATACGATGTGTGGAGCATTGCTCTGCGATTCAAAATTAAATAAAACTGTTACTGATCAAGCAAGTGGTTAATGAGTTCTAAGTCAGGATCTCATCTTCCTTGAAAAGTACACTGATAAACCAACCCTGGAGTAAATGTATACAAGTCTGGAGCATTGCTCGGCGATTGAAAATTCAGGAAAACCGTTACTGAGCAAGCAGAAGGAAGGACAACGTAGCGTCGCTAAATTAAGCGCGCTTCAAGACCAACGCGAAGGCGCGCTATGCGAATGACATAAATACACAGTTCATATTCAGCCTGTGAACGACACGGACGGGAAAATGAATCCGCTCGATTGGAGAGAATTTTTACATTTCCCAAACGCGCGGTTGCTGATCTCGGACCCGTTCGGGCGCAGCGTGATTCACTACGCCGCGGCGTATAATGATATAGACGGGCTGATATTCTGCCTCACTCTCGGCGATTCTGTCGATCGCCGAGATCACTACGACCGGACGCCTCTGCACTACGCCTGCCGCTCGCGGGCGCTAACGGCGGTCAATTTTTTACTATTTGCGGGGGCGTGTGAACACGCAGTGGACGCGATGGGGAAGACGCCCCAGGACGATTTTCGTCTTGGGCCGGACGTCCTCTGTTCCTGCGAGCCGGACGTGTGCAGCCGGTGTCAAACGGCACCGGACCACTGCCAAGTCGACCTCCCCGTACAAGCCTACGTGGAGTATGTCTTGGAGGTGCGAGGGTCGTCCCCTGCCCCGGCGTCGCCCCCGCCGCCACATTACGAGGATGTGGTGGTGACCACCAAGGAGGAGGTGCTCCCTCCGCCGCCACCACCTCGTCCGCAGCCGCCACCGCCCAGTCCGCAGCCGCCACCCCTGCCGATCATCATGCGCTTGCGGCGAATGCGAGACGAGTGGCGGGCTACAGAATAGTAAGTTTTGATTCATTTTACATTGTTTGTTTATGTTCTTTAAAAAAAACATGATTAACTATTTTTACTTCTCCCTTTGTTGCAGATGCCGTTCACCGTTTTATTTCCTTTTTCTTGTGTAAGTTTTATGTATTTTGTTTCTCCGATTTATTTATGTTCTTGTGTAAGAATTACAAAAAGTTTTATAATTTTAGAAAATAATTCATTTTATTTCAATCTGCTCTCCACCAATTTGATAATGTTTTAAATATATTAAAGCATGGTTGTAGACGTTTCTCCAACATTCTGTTTTGAATAATCAATTTTTATTTTTCAATGTGTGTATTTTTTTAATATTTTCCTTTTTCTTGTGGTGTATTGTGGTGCATGTTGATTTTGAAGCGCTCACCGTTCCCATCTCCTCATGTGAGCCATCGCCGAACGCATCCTACCTTGAGGCCTATCAAATTCACGACCCCTTTTCGGTGTGTATTCAAGTGGTGTGCGATTTTGATGAAGCACGCTCCCAAAGAATAGTGTATCGCGGGCGCGACGTTGGCAAACAATTGGTCGAACATTTAGTGACCTTGGCAAAAGAATATCAATTCCTTTTGAACCATCCGGTTTCTCTCCTCATGCGCGAAGACGAAATTGCTTTTCAAAATTCCACTGAATGTCAGATATGTAAGCGCCCTTTTCGTCCAAATGACATTCGTGTTCGAGTCCACGACCATTTCACAGGTCGTTTTCGTGGAGCAGCTCATCAAATGTGCAACGTCAACTTCCGGGCTCCAAAACACATTCCCGTCTTGATGCATAACGGAAGCGGGTACGACTGGCATTTTCTCTTGCAAGCCAGGGCAGATAGTAGCTACGATCAACTGAGCGCCATTCCGCATAATCACGAGAGATTCGTGTCCATTTCCCAGAGAATCGGAAGTGTGGAATTGCGCTTTTTAGATTCTTTCAAATTTTTAGATGCAGGACTCGACAGTTTGAGTCAATCCCTTTCCATTCAAAATCTGAAATTCACTCGGGTGGCGTTTCCCGACGATGCGCTCTTTGCCCTGGCTCGCAGGAAGGGCGTCTTCCCCTACGACTATGCGAATTGCATGTCGAAGATGGAAGAAACGTCTTTCCCCGCACGCGAGGCCTTTTTTAGTCAGCTCACAAACACAGCGATCTCGGACGTGGAGTACGCTCACGCGCTGGCCGTGTGGGAGGCTTTCTCCATTCAAAATTTAGGTGAGTACGCCGATTTGTATTTGAAAATCGACGTGTTGTTGCTCACCGACGTTTTTGAAACTTTTAGAAAATTGTGTTTGGAGGTGTACGGTCTCGATCCCGCATTTTATTACACCGCTCCCGGGCTCTCGTGGGACGCCATGCTAAAAACAACTGGCGTCACACTGGAGCTTCTCACAGACGTTGACATGGTTCTCTTTTTCGAAAAAGGTATCAGGGGCGGCCTCGTGCAGGTGGTCGGGCGCCATGGGGAGGCCAATCACGCACACGTGGGAGATTCCTTCAATCCGTCTGATAAGGAATCTTATCTCTCCTACGTGGATGCGAATAATTTGTACGGTTTTAGTATGCGTCATCCACTGCCCACAGGACGGTTTAAATGGTTGACGGAGTCCGACATTCGTACGTTCGACCTGAAGCAGGCGGCCGCCCAGACCGATCGCGGATACGTTCTCGAAGTCGACCTCGACTATCCAGACGAGATTCACGATCGATTGAGCGACTTGCCTCCTTGTCCTGAGACGCGGGTGCCCCCCGACACGAAAAGCAGGCAAGTCAAGCTGATGGCGACGCTGTTGCCCAAGCGTCGCTACGTCATTCACATTCAAAATTTAATTCAGGCCATGGAGTTGGGCGTGCAACTCTCCAACATTCATCGCATTCTCTCTTTCGACCAAAGTCCTTGGCTTGCCACCTACATGGACCTCAACAACGCACGGCGACAGCGCGCGTCCTCCGATTTTGAAGATAAGTTTTTTAAACTCATGAATAACTCCATTTACGGGAAGTCGATGGAGGACGTGCGCAATCATCGACGCATCTATCTCGTGAACAGATGGTGGGGGACGTGTGGGGCGCGGCGTCTCATCGCAGACCCCGCTTTCGTGCAAAGTCACCATGTCAAGGGAGATCTCATGACCATCGAGTTGATAAAAACAGAAGTGAAGCTCTTTAAGCCCATTTATTTAGGCTTTTGTATTTTGGAAATTTCAAAATTTAGAATGTATGAATTCTTTTATAAATATTTCAAAGAGCATCTTCGCGAGCTTCAACTTCTGTACATGGACACCGATTCATTCGTTTTCTCTACCTCTACGAACGTGTACGCTGAGATGAATCGGTGTTCAGACTGGTTCGACACGTCCTGCTTTCCTCCCGATAATGCGTTTCACATCACACCACGCAACAAAAAACACAGAAATCACAGAACCCAACAATCACAGAACCCAGAATGTTTAATGAGTTCTGGGTAAGGATCTCATCTTTAAAAAGTAGGCTGATAAACCAACCCTGGAAGAAATGTATTCATGAAGTCTGAAGCATTGCTCTCCGATTCAAAATTCAGTAAAACTGTTACTGAGCAAGCAAGTGGTTAATGAGTTCTAAGTAAGAATCGCATCTTCCTTGAAAAGTACACTGATAAACCAACCCTAGGGAGCATGTATATACGATGGGTGGAGCATTGCTCTGCGATTCAAAATTAAATAAAACTGTTACTGATCAAGTAAGTGCTTAATGAGTTCTAAGTCAGGATCTCATCTTCCTTGAAAAGTACACTGATAAACCAACCCTAGGGAGCATGTATATACGATGTGTGGAGCATTGCTCTGCGATTCAAAATTAAATAAAACTGTTACTGATCAGGTAAGGGGTTAATAAGTTCCAAGGATCTCATCTTCCTTGAAAAATACACTGATAAACCAACCCTAGGGAGCATGTATATACAATGTGTGGGGCATTGCTCTGCGATTCAAAATTAAATAAAACTGTTATTCATCAAGCAAGTGGTTAATGAGATCTAAGTAAGGATCTCTTTAAAAGGTAGACTGATAAACCAACCCTAAAGCAATTGTATTCACGAAGTCTGAAGCATTGCTAAGATTCAAAATTCAATAAAACCGTTACTGAGCAAGCAGCAGGAAGCACAACGTTGCGTAGAGGAGCCCTGACAAGGACGCCTCCAGGCGAGCACGAGCGCACACACTCGCTTACTCTTCTGCGCAACGGCGGTCCAAAGCTCCCCTCGCCAACCCTCCAGTGAAAGAAGGCACTGGTTCCATAGGCAGCAGGTCAATACCTGACATTTTACCTGAAAGTCCATTTTTGTTATTTAAAAGACGGTTGTACTTCGAACAGTACATTCCGTCAAAACGAAGTCGTTTAGAAATAAAATTATTAGTCTTGTGGTATTGTAACTGATTTCACCATTTACACCGGTACATCGAGTAAAATCGATGTACACAATTTAGGAAGACCAGGGGACATTGTTGTTAATTATTTGAATGAAGGGCACACGTAACACGTCGACAACTGGTATTCCAGTCCGATGTTTTCTACTTGGCTCCACGAACATGGAACTAATGCTTGTGGTACTGCACGCAAAACGATTTTCCTAAAAATGCTTCACAAAATGCATCAAGACCACCTCGAAGGCGCGGGATGCAAATGACATAAACACACAGTTCGTATTCATCGTGTGAAGGAAACGCACGCAACATGAATCCGCTCCACTTCCGACAGTTCGCTAACTACCCAAACGCGCGTTTGATTTTAGTGGATGCCTTCGGGAGAAGTGTAAAGCACTATGCCGCCGCGTTCAACGACGTCGACGGCCTGATATTCCCGAACAATTTACACATTTCCCGAACGCGCGGTTGCTGATCTCGGACCCGTTCGGGCGCAGCGTGATTCACTACGCCGCGGCGTATAACGATATAGACGGGCTGATATTCTGCCTCACTCTCGGCGATTCTGTGGATCGCCGAGATCACTACGACCGGACGCATCTGCACTACGCCTGCCGCTCGCGGGCGCTAACGGCGGTAAATTTCTTATTATTTGCGGGGGCGTCCGAGCAGGCTGTGGACGCGATGGGGAAGACGCCCCAGGACGATTTTCGAATTGGACCGAACACCCTCTGCACTTGTGAGCCGGACGTGTGCAGCCGGTGTCAAACGGCACCGGACCACTGCCAAGTCGACCTCCCCGTCCAAGCCTACGTGGAGTATGTCTTGGAGGTGCGAGGGTCGTCCCCTGCCCCGGAGTCGCCCCCACCACCAAGGTACGAAGATGTGGTCACCACCACGGAGTATGAGGAGGTGCTGGTGGAGAGGGCGCACTCGCCGTCGCCGCCACCCCCGCCGCCACCACCCCTGCCGATCGTGCGCTTGCGGCGCATGCAGGACGAGTGGCTGGCAACAGAATGGTAAGTTTTGTTTTATTTTTTAAATAGTTTGTTTATGTTTTTTAAAATAATTTTAACATGATGATGATCTATTTCTACGTCTTTCTTTGTTGCAGATGCTTCTCACACACCAACAAGTTCAAGTGTTCAAGTTTTATTTCCTTTTTTAAATTTATTTGTATAATCTTTTTTGTTTTCAATTTTTTTGGCTTTTTTAAACTTGAAGACGTTCCATGCGCTCGAGAAAGCGAAAAAGAGCTTGCGTGGAAAGACACCCCGTCCTCCCCCTTCCTCACCACCGCGTCCTCCCCTTCGACCCGGAACGTCGGAAGAGAGATTGAAATCGGAGGTGGAGAAGGCGCGTGACAACATTCGCAACAAAATGAACATCTCGCAAGGAGCCGAAACGATGCGCAATCGATTACTCGACACGTATCTCACGGCACCCGTCTCCAAAGCGCTACCTCAAAGAAAGACAGACACGAAAGATCAACCTTCCACGCGTGTTCCTATCAAATCGGAATCAAGAGAAGGTGATGACGAGGTCTTCCAACACTCCTTCGACACCGCCCCAGTGCTCGAGGACGACGACGACGAAGAACGGAAAGAAGGGATCGAAGATGAACATTGGAAAGAATTTACATCCCATTTGACGGATGCTTCCATCGAGCGATCCGATATCATTTTACAACCGTACTTTTTGAACGGACACCCTTACATCGGTAACAGCCGAATGGAAATTTGCCCGGAAGATGGAGCGTTCTTCGTTCAGGGGCATCAATTCCATGCGGATCCAGGTCTTCTCGAACTACTTTTTGATAAAAAAAACCAACTCAATAACGTCACGAGAGACGATTTGAAGTATTACAAAAAAATTCTCGAACTCTGTTCAGCACACAGGCAAAGGCACAGACCGAACCTTCCCTATATCACAAAGGATAATACACAGAAATGGGTGGTATGGAAATATCGTAATGTTATTGCAGGTCTTTTCGAAAAAGGGGATAGACATAGCAAACGACTTGAAAACAAAACGAAGAAAAAGAAGGGGAAGGGACTACGTTTCGTGACTGCACCCGACTACAAATATTGGCGCGATCCGAACACACTCGTGGAGAGGCTAAGGCTTTTGCACGCTTCGAAAGCCGCCGGTAACAACGGACTCGACGGAGAAATAGTAGAAATAGAGGATGAACTGCGTGACGCCGGTATTATCGACCGATCATCATGCAGAAGCAGACGCCCCCCGTGCCGTCGTCGACCGTTCGACAAGGACTCGCTGCGGAATTGCACGCGCCTGCCCGACGTCGTTACGCGAGACGGCGCGTCATTACGAAAGGACTCGATGATTTGTGGCAAGCCGACTTGGTCGACATGCAACCGTACGCAAAAAGCAATCGAGGCATGCGTTACATTCTCACCGTCATCGACGTGTACAGCATGTACGCATGGGCGGAAGCGATAAAGAAAAAGACTGGCGCGGAAGTCGTCAAGGCTTTCGACCGCATCGTGTCGACAAGTGGTCGAGTGCCCCTCTTCCTACAAACCGATCAAGGCACCGAGTTTTACAATGCCACTCTCACCAAGTTGCTCCGAGATCGTGGCATTCATAATTATTTCACCTTCTCCAACGTGAAGGCCGCCGTTGTCGAACGTTTCAATCGAACGCTCAAGGAGCGGATGTGGCGGCGTTTCACTGCTGAGGGGACGCGACAGTTGACTCTTCTGTTCACCGCTCTCCTCCGAGATTACAACAATACCACACATCGAACAATCGGTATGAAACCGAAACAAGTTAAAGACGATCGCCACACGCGAACGGTGTACGCTCCAGTGAAAACGCTCGACCCGCGTCTCCTGAGAAAAAACAATCGATTTCACGTCGGCGACGTTGTGCGAGTGAGCACGTACAAAAGTTCACCGTTTCGGAAGGACTACGAAGCGCGATGGGGAACCGAGCTCTTTAAAATCGTTCGTGTGCATCTCTCGAATCCCGTCACGTACTCGCTAGAAGACCTGCAAGGTGAACCGATAAAGAGTCGCTTCTACATCGAGGAAATGCGTCGCACGCGCTATCCCGATCGCTATTCAGTCGAGCGCGTCGTCCGCAGAACGGGTCCGCTTCGCCTCGTGAAATGGCTCGGATTCGACTCTCGGCACAATTCGTGGGTGCATAGGAAAGACATTGAAAAACAGTGGAGTGGGGAGAGATTGGCGTCACAGGCGAGTATAAAAGGGACGTCGACACCGTTGACGGTGAGTCAGTCGAGAGCGATTGTCCGCTGCTGCTGCTGCTTCTACATGGAAGAGAGTCAAACCCTTTACCTCGATTTGTTTCCCCTGTGGTGTTTGTTGGTTGTTGGCGTGTGGCGCTTCTTACGTCAAATGTTTAACGAAGAACAACAAGAAGAAAAACCTATTGAACTACAGGAAGATGAACATCTGGAATTGCGACATATGAAAAACCTTACGAAACGCTGGACGCCTTCGTTGGACTTGGATGAGCCTTCCTCCCCCACATCAATGCCGTCACAACCGCGCACACAGTGGCGCCAACATGAACCGTTCGTCGAAGACAGCAATGGAAATAAGGAAAAAGAACCGTCGCTCCCGAGAAACGTTTCTCTTTTTGAGAGTTGCAGAATTAGAAATCGTAGAATGAGAAGAAGAAAACAACAAATGGAAATGAACGCCAACACGTTCAGTGGAACTTCCGCTGTCGTTGATCTTCAAGGTTTTTGGATGGGAGGTAGGTTCACCATCATAGTGCTGATCGTCATCTGTCGACGTTGTTGACGAAGAAAATGAAAATGAGGTAAGATTTATAAGTGACTTGTTATAATTCATAAGTTAATTTATGTTATAATTTTTTGTTATCTTTTAGACACGATGGAATTGAAAGTGAATGACGAGAAAGAAGATTGATGGACGCGGATGTTGCTGAAATTGGTTTTGCGGAAGACGCTGTTGATCTCACTCAAGTGGAGAATGACGAGCAAGAGGCGTACCGCCTTGCGCTTTTAACATCACAAATGGGGGCAACTTCTCCCCCCCCAACCTTCACAAATGGTAGCGGCGACTTCTCACCCTAATCTTCCATCTTTTTTTTCGACAACTAATTCTCCTTCACCAACGATGATTGTGATCGATCAAAAGACAGCCCCGAGATCAATAGACAACAATGATTGTCCAATATTTATTTATACACCACCACTCGAACAGTAAAGAAAACAAAAAAAACCTATTAAAAATTCAAAGAAATACATCTATAAAAATATAAAAAAAATGTATGTAGAAATCCATGGGAGATGCTGATAAAAATGAGTGTGGGTAAACGGAACCCCAAAAATGGGACCATATTCCCAAAGGAGTGGGATTTCAAATAACCGAGGCCAGAAAAATTATATCTCAGACGTACAATAATGAAAGCTACGCTGTGACCGTTGCAAATATGTATGACGATTTCCTACCAGTAAGGTATGTCTACCGCTCACGAGCGTGGACTCTGGCTAATTTTCTGTCGTTTGCTGGAGCAAATGACAATTGTCTTGACGCAATGGGTAAGACGCCGGAGGACGATTCTCGTCTTGCGGACTCCCTGTGCGTCTGGGAGCCTGGCGAGTGCGCACTGCGCATTCCAACTCCAGAGCACTGCACAGTGGACATGCCGCTTCCACTCTACACGGAAGCCATCCAGGAAGTGCGACTGCGACGGCCGTCCACGTCCCCTGCACCGGAGATGCGCTCGCCGCCGCCACATTACGAGGATGTGACACCACGACCCCCTCCGCCGCCACCACCCGCGCCCATCGTGCGCTTACGGCGCATGAGCGACATCGAGTGGCGGGCTACAGAATAGCAAGTTTTGTTTAATTTAATTAAAAGTACACAGCGCTGGCGCCGGTTTCGTCCGCATCAGTGCGAGTAAAAAACCATTTCACACTATCACGAACCAAATTCTCTCGCTGATAAAAGACAAGAAACGCGTTTAAGCAGTCTTTTCTCCCTGGCTTTGTGGAGGGTGATGATCCCACTCTCCGCCTCGTAAAAACACCCGTCAACTTCACACACGGAGTCATGATTTGTTTCAATTCATGATAACAATTCCTAAGCAAAATGCGAGCGCATGTGCAACTCGCCATTATAATTATAATAGCAAATTATAATAGAAACAGCACGATTCGCGCATCGAGTGGATAAAGTTCTGTAACGAAACTGTGATGCAAATAGCGGATGGAGCGCGAATGGAAAAGGCTTCAGAATTTAACATTAACTGCCTTCCGCTTTATAGTTGCGAAGTGGAAACATGTTTTCGAAATAGTGTACACTCGTGCCGTTGGTATAAATGATCTTTCTCTCTTTTTACATTATTGTTTTATATTTTTTTGAAAGTACGTTTCTACATCACATTCCAAACACGGTTCTCTTAAAGTCGGTGGTCTCTCACCACTATTTTAGTTGAACCAACTAAAAATCAGACTATGAAATGTTTTTTTAAACACAAATACCGCACCCATACTTCAAAACACAGATCTGGGATTTGATCCACAAAATTTGAGTAAGAACTTTGCTAAACTTCCAGGTCATTCAGAAGACTGGGAAGGGCAAGATATCGGTTTATATGGAACAGCCCACATGTTGCGCAAAGTATTGTAGAGGCACAGACAGTCCCTAGATCTGCTCCTTGGTTAGCTGGTTGCAACCTGAAGGAGACTTCGTAATAAAATTACTCATAACATCTCTAGTCGTGATGTAGAGGAATAATAATAGAAACTGAGCTCATCGTAATGTACATAATAAACTTTTATAATAAAATTGTGATGAAAATAGCAGGAGTGCGATTGGAAAAGGCTTTAGAATATAAAACGGCTTTCCGATTAATAGCTGCCGCAGACGAGATCAATTACTCCTGGTTTCGTATCAATAATCCAGAGCAAATGCTCAAATGTCGAAGCAAATACATTTCTTACATACAAACAAAGATCAGTGTGTGATCCACTACAAACATTTCTTGAGTTACTTCTGTAGCTTGCTTAGGGGTACCAAAGAGGTTGTCAGTTCGTCGCCGAATTAGTAGGAATCAGTGCCGTATGAAAATCAGTATTTAGTTTAAAAAAATTTACAACTGAAATAAAATGGTAGAGTATATGCAAATTCGATCAAAGAAACGATACAAACAGAAGACTTAGTGACCCGAGAAACTTCAAAAGTCTCTTGAAATTCGAGGACAAAAATGTTGGATGGCCGCCGCTATCCTGCTGCCTATTGCTCCAGCCAGCGGGTAAGAGGACGAAAACTCATTGCTCAAGCATATGATGGAGACGCAGTAATGAGAGGTAAAAAAGGTGATCAAACCCTTTTGAAAAAAACATTTCCTCATAACAGGTCTGTTCACTGCTACACCCACAACTTAATTTGGTTATCAAACAGGTTTGTTGAAAAAACAGAAAAATGTAAGGTTGGTTTTTGCAAACATAACCAGATTTACAACATTATTTTCTTCTTCGCCCAAACATAATGGCTTGCTAAATTTAATGTGCAGTAGTTGCATTCCCACTGATTCAACAACAAAATGGAGCTTTCAGTCCTGAGTTGTGAACAGCGTTAAGAGAACAATTTCTTTTTCTAGAATGTTATGAAATTGTTGAAATCCTGTATTACACCATTCAGAACCAGAGTACAAGTGTTATGAAAGTGCATAATGTTTATACCATTTCGAATCAGCATTGTCTGAAATTTTAGGGAAGACAAGAATATATAGCGAATGCTGAAGATGAAAGTATTCCCATCCCATCGAAAAGATGTAGAACAGAATCTGAAGGAAATCTAGGAGTAGATGCCAAAGACGTTTGAGACATTATAATAAGTCAACTCAAAGAACAATTCTTGCAATCACAGATATTTCGATCTTTTGAAAAAGTGGATCCAAAGAAACTTAGTTCACTCACAGAAAATTTTTCAGTTGACTTAATCAGCATTTTTGCATCCAATTTTAGTGCATTTATTTAGAAAGAAAAATTAACTAATGAACTGTGATCAATCGGAACGACACTTTTGCAAACCTATTTTCAGTGTGATTTCTTCAAATTCTTTTTCTGAGACTTGCCAAACATTGCGAATAGTGTTAACTCTGGTTTCTTCAGCTGAATCCGAATGGAACTTCAGTACATTAAAAAGGCTCATGAGGTTTCTTCAAAATACAGCGGGTCAAGAAAGACTCAATTCATTGGCTCTTCGTTCGATTAATAAGGAGGAAATTGCTGAAATTCCAAACTTCAACTATCGATTCATCGAAATGTTTGCAAGACAAAAGAACAGCCGTGCACCGCTTTTGTACAAGTCATGTACTTACACAGTGAGCCCACATCCTCTAAAGTAGGCTTCCCCTCTCGAACTTTTAGCTTTCTGAAAGACAAGCGATGGCATTAGCTTAATTTTTACAAAAATCTTTAGTCTCTGTTGACATACCAACATTTGGTCTTAATCAAAAATCCTCCTCCTGTTTCTTGTAGAAAACTTGTAGATTTAAATGTTGAATTAATTTATTAACTGATAATTAATATTATTAATAAAGCGATTGATTTTAAAGATGTGAAATGTATATACTGCACATGTTATGCATATACTTTGTATCTGTATAAACAGCCTGAATAAACATGCATACAAAAAAAATAATTGACTGTGAGATTGTATTCGTGGTGTTTCTACCTGGCCCCACCAGGAAAAAATGCAGTGAGCCGCCACTGCTGTAACTACTATTTGGACTGTACCGAGCTGATCAAAGAATCAAGATTTAACGTTCCTACTAGAATCCGCAGACAAAAGCTAACCTTAAATATAAAATTCAATATGTCACATTAACAAGAATATGTAAAACTAGCGTACCCGTGCGAGACCTTTCACATGTTAAAACCCACCCTTTCCCTATCCATTTGTCTATCTTTTCAATTAAGAAGGAAAGTTGTTAATGAAACGTGTTTATTTTTAATGTATAAATGTAACTTCTAATGTATTTGCAGAATATCAAACAAAAATAACAATACAATTGATGTTGGAAACAAATTTTCAATAAAAGTTTATTCATCATTATAGAGAGATGTTCTCTGAACAATTCATACTTCTTTAAAAACAACTTTGAAAAAAAAATTATTCACTCCTCCTTGAGAGTTAGCTTTTCACTTTCCTTGATAGTCACAAACATAACAGACAAGGTTTTTACTCTTCAGAAAGCAAAGCAAAGTAATAGTATATAGTATTGATAGTATTGAAGTGTGGAACTAAAAAGTTAATTGAATGGATTTAGGAAGGTCTCATCTTGTAGATTATGGTGTAAGAAACGTTCCTTTGAGGCCTTTGGCCTCAAAATTTTAGTTATTAAGGCCTTAAAACACTTCGTTTAGGAGTTATTTGACGAAAACTTTTTCATGTGTTGCTGGTTGCATTTGACTTGAATAATTGGATGCGTTTTTTTTAAACAAATTCTTCATCTTTTCAAAGTCACAGTGGAATTCGTCAAATCTCCGTGAAATTCTCTTTTTTTAGAGCCCTCGTTTATAAAGATTGGTTGCGTGTAAGAGCTGGAACGCGAAGGTATACTACTGAAATAATACAGGAGACGATAATAATGATCTTGAAACAGACCCGTTTAATACAAATATTTCCCAGTTAAAACTCATTAATCACAAGGAAGGTAAAAAGTATGAATAATCGGCCCTTGTTAACTCCTACTACACCAGGTGATTACTAAATTGTATGTAATTTAGTTAATATGAAGAATGTTGTCTCTCCTCTTTCAATTGAGGTGGTTAGAACCAAAGGGGTGTAAGTGACAAAATTGAGAAATAGAAGGTATCTCACTCACTTTGAAGCTTGAAGTGTATTGTGTTTGGAGGCAAATGCATGCAAGAGTATTCATTGATTTGGGCTGCGTTTTAATGGTGTTTCTGAAAACTACTTAACAAAACGTTGTAAGCATTTGGCGGCAAAGGGATACAAGTGCAGTTGCACCTCTTTAGCGCGAAGGAGCTTCACACTTTTCGTGACATGTCTTTAGCTATATTACTAAAAGTGGTATTTTTGTACATTTACAATGGAAGTTAGTGATGAGTTTGACAAAGAGGAAAATAGTGAACAAACAGGAAGCAGAAGTACTGATACAGAAGGTAATATTACTTCATTTTGTACCCGAAAGAATTTGATTATGAATGTAACTCTTTTCCGGTCATGTATTATAAGATTGTTAATGTTATCAAATGATAAATGAGAAATTAATAGTGTTTTATTTTACATGTGGATTCAGCAGATGGTATTGATAAGGATGTATTGATAAGGAGACTTGCAAGAGATAGAAAGAAGTAAAATAAAAAAGGAATATCATTTGCAACAGGCAGAGAAAGCCGGAACAGCGAGAAGTAATGCTAAACAAGTGGCCAAAGATAACCCTAAAAGAGTTAAAGCTACATGGTTTGATTTGCAGAAAATATTGCCTACACCTATGTTAACAAGTAGTACAGTCTATTACCTTCTACAGTTATAGATGTACAATTTCGACATTCATGACCTTGCTAACGACATTTCTACAATGTATATGTGGCTTGAAGGAGAGATCTCAAGAGGATCTCAAGAAATTGTGTCTTGTTTAGTTATGTGTGTACAGCAACTTTCTGCTTCTACAAATCATCTAGTCGCTTTTAGTAATAATGCTGCACGACAAAAAATAAAAATATCTGTTCTGGATGTTCTTATTAAAAAATACATCTCTACAAACTGTGGGTAACAAGTTTCTGGTTTCTGGGCAAATCTATATGGAATGAGATCAGGACTTCGGCCAAATTGAAAAGGCTGAGAAATATCGGCAGTATGTGTTTATACCACATGACTGACTTAAGGTTGTGACACGTTCCAGCCGAAAGTTAAGTGCCAAACGTATGTCAACAGATAATTTTGTATCAACACAATCTATGAATGATCTGGTCAAAGACAACGTTACAGGCATGCGCTATATTCAATGGTTTCATCTGGAAAAGGATCAACCCTACACACTGTATTAGGAGAATACTCTAAACGAGGACATACAGTTTGAATCGGTCGCCCTCAGAAAACCAAGAAAGGACGACCACGCCCCATTCACACATTTACAGTTACTGTATGAATCATTGCTTGCAATAACAACTGCAAAATATAAGAATTTACAGCAGTTGCTTCAGTTTATACCTCCTGTCCACCATCAGTTTTACAGGGATCTAAAACACACAATCCAGAAACAAAGAGCTTTAAGATGCCCTTGAAGAGCCCAGTACAGATAGTTGCGAAGACACAACATGGGAGTCTGAATGAATTACCAGTTGAAATTATAATAATAATAATAATAATAATAATGATAATAATAATAATAATTATTATTATTATTAATAATTATAATTATTATAATTATAATTAATAATAATAATTATTATTATAATTGTTATTATTATTATTATTATTATTATTATTATTATTTATTGTCACTAGTTCTGAATGTCAAAACGATATTTTCAGTTCACTTCCAATCTAATAAGCTCATAAAAACGGATATAAGTGACACATTTGGTGGCAAATGGGTGTAAGTACATGTAAGCGTTTTGGAAAAAGATCCTATTTCAATATGTATTAAACAAAATCCTTAGAAATTGTAAATGTAAGTTCGTTAATAATTAACAGAAAGAATAATTACTTCAGAAATGCTTCTAGAACACTTCAGAATTTTTATTTCGATCCAAACTTTAAGGCTCATTAACCCTAAACTACGTTTTTGTCACTTACACCCCTTTGGTTCTAACCGCCTCAATTGTAAAACATTTTCATGTAGCTAATAATTAATTTGTACATGTATATTGATATGTTATGTTAAGTTCCTAATTCTTTTAAAATCCATCTGTCCTTTAATTAGGAAAATTTATTTTAACAGAAGTAGGCATCGGCTCATCAAATAAATAAATAATGGTGTAAATTTGTGAGATTGTAGTAACTGGCGGCATACGCCTTTTGATTTGCATAATGGCAGATCTCAAATTATCTGCTGATCCTTTGTACAGTAAATTAAGTAATAATTTCTATGAATCTCACTGTTGGACACAGCTGATCATGATTGAAGTCATGGTTTGCAAGAGGTCTTAATACCAATGTACTAGAATTAATTAACCGAAATATTCAGGGATGGCAAGGCACTTCCTTGTACATGAAACTATAAGCAAACTATAAACTATAAGCAACTACGCACAATGAACAAGTGATGAGGCACTGATGAGAGGTTAGCATTTGACACAACCAAGATCAACAATTATCAAAATTTTTACAGCAATTTCTTTAAAACATTGTTTCCCTTCTCTCCTAAGCAACAAATCAATCCCACGGCACATACTTATACCACTATGCCAATGACAATGCAATAATCTTTATCTTTGGTAGATGCCAGCAAAGTTTGTAAGAGAGATTTGCACCTGACTGTTCAAGTCCGGAAAAAATAATAAATAAATAATTTTTTTTTTTTAAATTTAAAAATACATTTTAATAGTCATGTGCATTAATGTCTTGTGCAAACAAAGCACATTCTGACCTCGTGTTGGTCACTTACCTTTTACAAAATTTCACTTTTCAATGTTTGAAAGGTTTACAGCTAATTTCTTTGTGAGCAAAATAGGTACAAGTCAAACAGAAACATATCTGATCTGCTGGTAATAGCAGCTTCTTCACAAAACACATATTGAGTTGCATTCATACTTGTTGACCTTTACTATGTATCTATTAATATAAACTTGCGTGAAGGACAAAGAATATACCTGCTTGTTTATTGGCTCTTTTCTGTTGGATAAATTTTCTAGTGAAAGCAAACACTGACATTTTCTTCAAAATACTCCATTAATCAAGGGGAAAAAAAAAAAAAAAACTGTAGGCGAGGACAGCATCAGCTGTCGAACAGAGCTCTGACAGATAAGCGTTTTGTAGACATTTATTTTGGTTCTCGTATTCACTGTTGGCATGCCAGTAGCTTAATACTTTGGGAACCACAAAGAAATAGTACACAGACTCAGGTGGCCGGAGGTAAATGAATAACATTTACCGTTCCAGAATCAGTGCATCAAGTATTTTCCTGGTTGACTACTCAACTAGATAAAACACCACCTTCATTTAAATTAAAACAGACTGAATTACTAGTGTACTCCTCCAAAAGTACAATTGCCTATAACGGCAGGATGACCTGTTTCCCATAAACATTAAAATGAATTTTTTGAAAATCTGAAAAGAAACCCCAGGATACAACATTAACATTTTAACTGAGCATTTCGTAGTACTGCAGTAAATGAATAAAACAATGGCCTGTCCTTGGCCAAAATTCAATTCCAATTAACAGATTCCCATTAATACATTCAGAAAGACAGTACAGTAACTCTCCTCTACTGATGCATTAAAAAACATGATCTTTTGCATTAAGTTTTCCTCAAAAAAAAGCTGAAGAACGAAAAAATAATTTCCCTTTTTGGTCTCATTATTGTCCCTTGCAGTTCATTTAAAAATCATAAGTTTCCACTTTTTATTGGTGAAAACTACCTCTGATCTTCTCCTTCAGAGACATTTTGTTTTAGCACCCATGCAGCATGCACAATTCTGAACAGCAGCTCACGTTCCATGTTCAGAACTAGGTTGACTCAGATGCTGCTCTTTAGGGCAACCCACTCGACGAAGCCACTCTTGATGCCCAATTCCTGCAACACAACAAACAAATGCATTGTTCCTTAGATCCTAATAGTTCCACATAATCTATTTATTTACAGGCCAGAATAAATGTTCTACCCCTATCTAACCTTTTGAAAATTGTTAGTATCATATCCAGTTCAATAATAATAATAATAATAAATATATGTATATATTTGACCATTGACATGCTCTGAAAACTAAATATCAACGTTTTATAATGTTCCAATAATGAAAAAACGATCATAAAACAGGGCACTGAAAAGGTTTTGTACAAATTTGAAGACGTGTCGTGAGTGCCTATCGTTATTCACAAGTACCATCTTTAAAACAAATTTTGAAAACTAGTTGGTGCTCCAACCGCACATGCTTTCCTGCATTATTGAAAACAGCTATGTAGCAGTGAAATATTGCACTTTATGTGCTATTAACATCTTAGCTATTATTTGAAAATATCCAATTCAACCAAGTGCACAACTCACTGTTTCCATCGCAGTGTTGTCAGAACTATGTGAATTCTACAACTGCACAAATACAGAATACAAAAGTTTTGTAAACCTGTATTGGAAAAAGAAGCCTGATACTCTGGACAATATAGAAATGCATTCCAGAGGGCCATGATTAGAGAAGAATATTTTCAAACCATGCAACAAATACTCTACTCACTACAAATGGTACAGCATTTGATGCGATAACTAAATTATTTTCATGCAAATATCAACATAAATTAAGACAATTACAACTCCTTCTCATACAGCTCCATCAGGTCACAACAATTACACATAACTCACAGACATTCACGAGCGCGAACGGAATTCCATTGTTGCAGACTCTGCATTGTTGCTATTCTGAGATCTATTAATTTTTTTACTTTACATTTCAAAATACACAATTTCTAAAATATTACTGTGTAAATGTATAACAAAAGGTTGAATGTAAGAAACAAAGAAAGAAATAATATACAAAATTGCAAATTCTAATTTACAACGCATCCAGCTGTCTGAAGCACAGTAAATTTACAACGGGCTAGTAAGTTTGTCACAAAATTACGGAAAACCTACTCATATTTTGAAAAATTAAGCATGACCTTATTTGAAGATTTAGTTTTGATAAATATATTTAATTGAGAAAAAATTGTATTTTTCAAATTGAAGTTGTAAGAAAATGACTAAAACGATGTGCAGTCAATTCCAAGCAGGCTATTATGTTTGTCAAGATTTTTTTTTGTCAGAATTTTTTTTTTTTAATTTTTTGCAAAATCAGGCATTTTAACTAACCTGAAACATGCACCATTCTCGTAAGCTTCCTTTCTGCTATTTCAGGTTCCAATTTAATAAAAAACATTGGGCGGTTTTTAAGAATAAAATGGTTTAAAGAAAATAAAAAATTGTCTAACACAATTTATTGAAAAAAATACTTATGTTTTTGAAAAATTGAACATAACCTTATTTGAAGACCTATTTTTTATGAACACATTTCATTAAGAAAAAAAATGGATCTTCATAATAGAAGATGCTGAAAAATTTTTAAATTTTTCAATTTTCCAAAAATAAGTTTTTTCAACCAACATGAGTCCTGTGCTATTTGCTTAAATGACTATAGAACTTTCGAAAATTTCGAAAATGTCCCAGGGGCTGCATGTAGAGTACCCTCCAAAATTAAAATATTGGTTTGAAATTCGAGGTGCCGCGAGATCAATCGGATCGATCCAGGAGTATCAATTTTGGAGAAAATCAGCTGAATGATTTAGTCACTAGCGTTGTTCACAGACAGCCGTATTGCTTTGAATTGTTTTCATTCGGTATCAAGGACCCACAAAATAGGTATTCTGACTGCACCACGTACTGGGAGAATTTAGTAACGGGATTTATCCACTTTTTTGTTACCAGAGCCCTGTAATAAGAGTTTTTCTGCCGAAAATCCGCAGTTTTTTCGCGCAGCATTACATAACGTTCCCTATACTATACGTACGTACATACAGTATACGGGAAAGTAAAAATTAAATGTGTTTAATTAACATCTTTAACAAATACAAATAAATAAAATGACCATTTACCATGTTTTGTAAATAAATAAATGACTAACGAATATTTTGTGAAGGGAACTGAAGGATACATTCAAGTGAAAATTGCCCAAAACTTTTTTCACATGAACCTCTGCTAAGCCTTTCTATGGGACAGAAGAATAAAACTACCCTGACAAACCAAGTGCTCATAGGCAAGAAATAAATCACTGAATACTTTAATTTGTCATAGTGAGTTTACACCTTCAAAAACCATTCAGTATCCTTTACTGAAAGGTCTTGAATAATCACTGAACATGTGTAATTATAGAACACATATATCCAAATGGAATCTACTTGACATGTTTTAAGGCTCATTAATTGAACGGATGTCAAAGTTAGAGGTTAAAGTCAATCAAATTCACTCTGAATACATTGAAATCCTTGTTAATAAAAATCTGATCCCATTGTGAATTCTGAACATTACAAAAGCCCTTTTTTTTCTTCGATCTCTAGCCCATTCCTTTACATCCCCTTCAACATTAGTTGAATTATGAACATTAGTTGAATTTTTCTGTCCTGAATGAATATTCTCCAATAAAAAGCAGTCCTATTTTACATCCTCCCAACCAATTTCTCTGCCATGTGTGTGTTTAAACCTAACGGGAGGTTTGCCGACGTGACCAGTGATTTGGACACGCACACAAAAACCCTCACCAAACGGGATACTGTAATTATCATAGGAGGGCAGAATGACATTAATTTGGGTGGTCACTTTACGCCTGAAGAACATGTTGACAAATTACAACGTGCCGCCCAAAACACGAACATTGTAGTCTCGACTCTGCCCTTCTGGTACAACAAGCCCACACTATGTAAAGAAATTAGTCACGCAAACAACCAATTGAAACTGCATCTGAGAGACACACATGTTAAATTGTTTGAGCTAAACTTTCTCTCAGAAAAACACTTCACCAGACATGGTCTTCACCTGAACCTTGTCGCAAAACATGCACTCGGTAGTGAGCTTGCAAAACACATCATTTCACAAACTTGGCAGTGTCCTGCCCAAGACCCATCCCCACCCACATCTCCTAGTTCTCTTCCATGCCCTGGCACCCCTTTGGACCCAATTACCTTATCCCCTGAACCTAATCCGTGTATTACCTCTCCCACTATTCATTCCTCTACATCTGTCACCCCTCCTTCCTCACCTCTTGTCACTGCTGGGACACGATACTTCCTTCGACCACGCACTCGAGGTAAAAATGAAATAAATAAATAGCAACTACAGTCAGATGCAGCAGAAAAACATCCGTGTAGGTACATGCAAAAGATTCGAATAATGCATCATAATGTGCAATCTCTCTCAAATAAAATTGAATTTATCGAGGCAGCATTACAATGTGATCTAAGACAAATAGATGTTTTTTGCTTTACAGAACATTGGTTGTCTCAAAATGATATAAACACACTCCAAATTCCTAGCTTTTACCTTGCAGGATCGTATTGCAGAGCGAAGGAATCAAATAAGGGCCTTGCTTACGGAGGTTCGTGTATTTACATAAGAAATTATATTGATTCTACCTTCTTGTCAGAATTCAATTTATATGCAGTTGAAAAAGTTTTTGAAACAACAGTAGTACAACTTACTACGCTCAAAATTATCTTACTTTGCATTTACAGACCTCCAACAAAGCGAGCTTCAGATTATTTCACTTTCTTGGAAAATCTAGAGATAATTCTGAACAAAATTAGTAAACTCTTTTAAATCCATTGTTGTATGTGGAGATTTCAATATTGATTTTCTGAGCGAATCCCACGAAAAAGAGAAGTTTCTCAATTTACTTCATTCTTTTAATTTAGACATTACAGTGAATGTACCTACACGGAATACGCTTAAATCACAAAAAGCATTAGATCAAATTATAATTAACAAAACCACAAGCACATATGAAATAATAACGAATAATCTAGGATACAGTGACCACGATGCACAAATTCTTACAATTACTAAGAACATAAACACTGACACAATAAATAACACACGCATGTGCAGAGCATTCACTAAAGTTAATATAAAATTATTTACGGACTACTTGATAAAGGAATCATGGGACGAAGTTTATAACGCTGTTGACACAAATGAAAAATATAATTTATTTTTCTCCAAGCTTTCAATTCATTTTAACGCGTGCTTTCCTCTTAAAAAGAGAAAATTAAACATTTCAAGCAAAAGTAATACTTGGATCACACAAGGAATTAGAACATCGTGTAAAAACAAACGTACGCTTTACTTTATTTCTAAACATCATAACGTATCACCCGGTTTCCATATATACTTCCGAGAATATAAAAGAATTTTAAGAAAAGTAATAGTTCAGGCAAAAATAATGAAAAATAGTCAGGACATTTTGAGCGCTAGTAACAAAACTAAAGCAATGTGGGATATCATAAAAAATACAACCACATCATCTCGATACCTTGTAGAGAATGTTATTTTAAAGGATAATGAAAGAGAAACGAGTAATCCGGAAGAAGTTGCCAATCTCTTTAACAAACACTTTTCCAGAATTGCGTCTGATCTCACGAAGGGACTAAAATCACAAAATTCAACATTTTACACTTCCCAAAAAATTTCAGATCCGATGTTTATTTCCAAAACTTCTCCCAACGAAATCCTCAGAATAGTCAGTAAACTAAAAAATAAATATTCATCTGGTTTAGACGAATTTCCGGATTGTTTATTAAAAACTTGTGCACCTGCCTTTATACATCCGTTAACTCACATTTTCAATGCTTCTTTATGTACAGGAGTATTTCCAGATATTTTCAAAACAGCAAAAATTAAGCCACTTTTTTAAAAAGGGAACAAAAATGATATTCAAAATTACCGGCCAATTTCTCTTTTGTCAGTTTTCTCAAAAATATTAGAAAGGCTTTTCTACTTACGAATGGAAACATTTCTCAGGAAAAACTGAGCGTTTTCAGACTCACAACACGGTTTTAGAAAATCAAAATCTACGGAAACTGCCATTTTTTCTTTTCTCAAAGATGTTGCTTCATCAATAGACCAAAATGAAATACCCATTGGAATATTCTTAGATCTCTCGAAAGCTTTTGACGTTATTGACCATAAGATCTTGCTCTCAAAATTACCTTCGTATGGAATTCGTGGTATTGCCCTAGATGGGATAACTTCTTACCTTAAACATCGGACTCAAAGAGTAGAAATACCATACTGGCAGGAAAGGACATTACATACTTATATTTCCAATTCTTTGCCAATTGTGCATGGGGTCCCGCAAGGTTCGATCTTAGGTCCTATTCTCTTTCTGTTATATGTAAACGATATGCCCTCGTCTATTAAAAATGGAAGAACGGTTCTGTTTGCTGATGACAGGAATGTTCTTTGCAAAAAAGAAGCAGTAAATAGTACAATTTCAGAAGTTTCAAATTGGTTTAATAATAACAAATTAATTGTTAACGAAAGAAAAACTGTTTCAATGCATTTTTGCATCTCAAATCGGAAATCGCATGTTCCATTGAAAATGAACAATATGCAATTAGCTGATGTTGAGGCAACAAAATTTTTAGGTCTTTCAATTCAATCAAACCTCAAATGGAATGTACATATAACAGAATTAAACACTAAATTAAGTTCATTATGCTATGCATTCAGAATTCTTTCAAATTCTGTCAGCCTTCATGCAGCTCGTTGCGTTTATTTTGCAAATGTGCATTCCCGCCTGAGATATGGCATAATATTCTGGGGAAGCTCATCCTGTAGTATTCAGACCTTCAGATTGCAAAAGAAAATTATTCGAATAATGAAAAAATGCCTTCCACGTGATTCCTGCAAGCCTCTTTTCATTGAGCTGGGAATCCTACCATTGCCTTGTCTATTTATTTACGAATCTGTAATATTTGTCAAAAATGACCTACTTAACGGAGGGAACATATTTTCATGCAATATTGATATTTATAATTACAACACACGCTGTAGAAATCACGTGCATCAAGTGTCAGTATCAACAGCTCAGTACAAGAAATCAACAAACAATACATGTACGTTACTTTACAACGCATTGCCAGATGACATAAAACAATTAAAGTCGATACACAAATTTAAGTTAAAAGTAAAATCTTTTCTGCTGCAAAACTGTTTCTATACAATTAGAGACTATACTGATCGTGAAAAAGAAAAATAATGTTTAATGTAACAAAACAAAGATATATAATGAATTAGTTTATGTTTGCATTGTATACATTTAAAAAAATATTTAATACGCCTGTAACAAGTAATGTACTTCAGCTTCCGGGTCAATGACCCCCATCTCGATCAGGTTTTTGTCCAGTTTCCCTGATCCATTGAGCAAATGCTGAGATGGCCCCTTGTTTTGCTTCTGGATGTAAATGTAGCTTCACTGTGCGCACGTTTTGTTGAGCACTCCTTTTGCTTGTAGTTCATTTACAGTTGAAATTGATTTTCTATATCTCGGGAAAAAACATTTTTCAAATATCTTTATTTTTCTAAAATAATTATTTTCTAAATTCATTTTTTCGTGGGTTTTTTTTTTTTTTTTTTTTTTTTTAATTCTGGCCCTCAAGAAAATGTGCGCAGATAAATTTCTTTCCCCACACGTCATATACAGTTTTTACTGTTTTTTTGACAAATAAATAAATAAATAAACATTTTTTTGTTGACTAGCTCCAGCTACACTTCCGGTCTCCCCCCACTATGGGCTTTCTCTTCTCCCCTTCCATAAGATGGCGGCCTAACAGTTTCCAGCACATTGCTTAGCTGGAGAACGGACTGCAGTTTCCTGCTAAGATCATCAGTCTTCTACAACTTGTACTGTTAATACTATAATGTACCACAGTTTGGCACCTGGGTGAAACCAACACACCTCAAATAGATGGTACTCAATGTGTTAAAACTTTTTAATTATGAACTTGCACAGGACAAATAAACAATCCACCTGATGTACTAAGTTAAAATAGGTAATAGGGCTGAATACACACCTGCTACTTCTACATGCCGCTCCAACATTGCTTTCCAAGCACCATTCCTATAAAAGAACAAATCATTAGCCCAAGTATTTTGTTAACACGTAATGAAGGTAAAGCACGAAAATCTCGGAAAACACAATAATCATAAAACATCAGTTTGACTGGAGCAGAAAATTATTCATCAATGTTAAAAAGATACACAAAGCTAATTTAAAAAATTACTTTTGCATTGAACTTTCGACGCCGGGTAAGCTGGTGGGCAACTACGGTAAAACCCTGCTAATCTGAAATTTCAGATAATCCAAAACAAAACCAGGAATAGAGGAGAAAATAACAAATTAATTAAAATTCTTATTTGTAGTGCAAAGAAACAAAAGTTGTCAAAATGAAATGGTAACTACTGCACTCATAACTACTGAGCTTCAACTCTTCTAAACAATGTAGCAACCACTACCGTATGCGAACTGTTTTGAACATCCTGAACTCTAGTTTGCAATAAGGCCACTTCATGTCACTATGGCACGTTCCCATTTTTTCACATTGCACGCTACATTGCATTGTGTCTGATAATCCTAAAAATGTATTTGTATATATGGGGTACATTTTTCAGATAATCCGAACAGACCACACCTCCAATTAGTTCGGAATACCAGGGTTCTACTGTATTCCAGGTGACGACTCCTTCCCTGGAATACATTTCACTGTTTTCCAATGCATGTTTTCTATATTTCACTTCTAAGGTTTTTAGAGTATTTCACAATATTTTTTAAAAATATTAAAGCAAGTGTCTTCCTAATTTGTTAGCCCTCTGATATTATTGTGATGAAGTACACATATTTTTAAAATTAAACAAATAAAAATCAAGTTAATTTTTTAAGGAATAAATTCCGGTTGTATTATCACTTCAACATTTTCCCCTTGCAATGATTCTACAAATTCCTTGATTTCTTCTTGGACTTCCAGAACAAATAAATTCCCTGATATTTCCCAGTTTTCCATGAAGGGACCACTCTGGTATTGTATTAACATATTCTGTCATGTGGCCATTGGCAGACTCTGCACAGACTGACTAGAAATAATAATTCACATTTAGCGACAGCACCACATATCCTTTCTGGGTGAAACAAAACATACCTGATGCATGGCACGCAGACTGCTGCAGGTTTCCTACCAATGTCATCGGTGTACTTCGAATAACGTTTATTGTTAATAGACTAATGTATCACAGTTTGGCACCTGGGTGAATTCAATATGCCTTAAATATCTGGCACTAAATGTGTTAAAACTTATTTATTACGAACTTGCAAAGGACAAATAAACACCCACACGAGACACTATGTTAAGCTAGACAATAAGGCTGAAAACATACCTGCTATTTCTACCTGCAGCTCCTGATTTGCTTGCCAAGCACCATCCTATAAAAGAACCAACCATTAGCCCACGTATTTTATTGACACAAAATGAAGGAAAAACATAACATATCTGAGAGTAACAGTTCAACTGAGGGAGAAAATTATTCAGTGTAAAAAAGAATGATGAAGCTAAATAAAAATACTCGGCTTTACCTGTATATTGTAAAGAGTATTCAAAAGCCTTTGACACCGTTAATTTAAATTTACTATCAGACAAAAGTGAATAATATAACTGACAACTCATTTAATTGGAATGTCTCACTAGGTTATAGAGAGAAAATCTCTTTCTTTCTGGTTCCCCAAGTATCCCACAACATCCTACATTGTCTCTGTGCTTTCTTCTTTCATAAACACTCTCATATTTTATAAATATTTAGCAATATAAAATACATGTATATGCGTTTACATTTAGTTGAATAAGTTTCCAGAATTAATTTTTCCTATTCACTTATTGTACGATTTGGAAAGTTATAAATTATGGTTGAAGACTCAATATTGGACACTTATTGGCAATTTGCAAGAATAAAGTACCATGTCCTGAAAATATCCAAATGTAAAGTTCCACACTGCCATATACATGGAAATTCTTTGTTATATCATTATACTTTTGACAATCAATTATTACAGGGTGTCTAGCAAAAAATTATTTGAAAATTCCCTGACTTCTGCTAATTTTTCCCCAACCGTTTCTTGACTTTCGTACCTTACACAAATAAGTTTTATTTAACAACCAAGTTTAAAGACAAATATTTTTTTAATAATATTTTGAAACAAATTCAACTTTATTTTACACAACATATTATGTAATGTGAAGAAACAAAATTTTAAAGATAATAGAAAATAATTTATCTTATATGTTCATTTTTAAATGCAGATAATATTTTTAATTTTGTAAGTGTGTGAAAATTTTGAAAAAATTGTAAGTTATACCTTTGTCATGTTTCAAAACATTAGTAATTGTATTACTGGGTGATTCATGTAATTTATTTTTTCACAAAGAAGCAAGTCCACTCAATGCACTTTAATAAAAGCTTCCATCATCTCTGTATGTTTTTCACTTATCATATACTATTTAATGCTCATTGACCTGTCTTGCTTAAACTAAAGGATTTTGGGCAAATAACGCATCATGCAGTGTAAATGTCATAGTCTAGTTTTCTTATCCACAGCTTGAAGTCAGGATCATTCAACCAATCAATTTGAAACAAGTTTGTCAGAGAATGCATATTTTTAATTAAGTATAACTAGCAATACAGACAGTGCAAATTTTACCAAACAGAGAAACTTGAGAAATCCACTAAAAGCAGACCATTAAATCATTAGGTTGTGGGATATTAATTTCAGTGCAGTTATGTTCACCTAAAACGATTGTTTGAAAACGTATTCGTAATGAGAAACAGAACTAATATTTCTGAATAAAAAAAATTAATTATTTGAATACACAAACATAAACATTCTTATTTACCCACTGTTTATGTTTTCAGTAGCAAATAATTTCAAATTGGTTTACAAGTAAATAGTAGATGCAAATTGCATTACAGATCATAGGTAATGTTTTCAGAATATTTGTGATAATTCAACAGAAACGCACAATAGCACCACCAGATGACACACAGATCCAAATTTTGCTTACAAAATTTTAAAAAAAGTAAAACATGTTTAAAATTTAAATGTTAATTTAAAAAAGCTAAAATCTGAATTTACATTTTTTCTCAAATTATAATTTTGAAACAACACAATTTGCCCCTGTTTACAATCAGAATTCCCTTACTTTTTCCAGGCATTCCAGGTTAGACACCTCTAATTAGAAACTATTAAAGATTAAAGGTATTCAAGGGATCATGAATCAAAAGGACTTTAAGACTATTGAATACAGCATGAACAATGCATAAAATGCATTGGAAATGTTAGTGTTTATAAAAAGGCAAAGTAATTCAAAACCTTTGTATATTACTACATAATTCGTAAAATTCATTTTTCATTCTTGTTCTATTATTTGAAATGGTTTCCACAAATTAACTTTGTTAGTAACAAAGCTGAGTTCATAATATATTTTTCTCTTCTAAAGCAATATTGCATTACCCCAGAATTACACACAACTATACTTCAATTTATTTACAGTGTCCTTCAGCAGTTCATCAGCTGTTACTGTGTCATCCAATCGGGAGCTTGAACGTCACCAAAAAAACAGCTGATGACCTGTCAAAGATTTCTATGAATAAATCAAAGTATACAGCAATAACAATTTACATCACAAGCAAAGAAAGTAATGTGCCCATGACTAGACAGAAAAGTTCCCAGATGAAGTCAACCGAGGCCAAGAATCCCATCATGTCTTGGAAAGTGACTTTTGCCGTGTGATGTACATTTTATTTGAAACCTCAATTTTATAATAATTTGTCACTGTGATATACAAATTTAATTGAAGATCATGACAATATACTACATTTACATCTACAATAGACTACATACTACAGTTGGTATGTATGTTGTCTTCCAAATGTTGACACAGTTCAACTTTAATTGAAAATGTTATTATGCAGCATTTGCAATGGAGGAAGACAACAAAATTCAATCATTTACTTGGAACTCCACCAGAAATTTGGAACAAGCTATGGCAGCCCAGAAAATCCTGAATGGTAAGAAAAAGAAAAAAACACGTTACACATGGTCAAAGATTTAGATGCTGAAAGCTTGCTTTTATGATATGTTTTTTTATTATCCTTCTAAAAAATGTTATCAATGTCAAAGGGTTACTTAAATGATTTCAGCAGTTAAGCACTAGGCATCGATATGCAGGGTTATCTTTAAACCTGGATTATAGAGGCCCTGTCTGCAAGACACAACTGGTGCCGAAAGCTTCTCCCAGCCTCCCCTTACTCCCAACTGTGTACCTTCATTGTGTATCGAACCAGTGAAATACATGTATCATTGTGTGCATGCCTATTTCCGATATACACCATTTTAACATGTGTCGTTCAATAGAGTACACCTTTGTAGTTACGTCAGTGATATTTTTGTTGGTTTATTGGCTAATATTGTAAATAATGAATACAAAATCTTTGTCTCGTAACATTTAAGTTTTGTTCTGAACATTTAGTAATCATAATGAGACAAAGGTTATCATAACAAAGGTCGGATAACAAGGTACTTCTGCAGACGCTTCTAAGAAGCTATGGATTGACAAGACCAAGCGTCTGCTGGAGGAGTTAAGTAACTTAGGTGTATCAAAAAAACCTTTACAAAATAACAAAATAATACAATATTTTCAGAAGGATGCTCACCTTGCCTTCTTGAAGATCGGAAGTTTGCAATTTGCAGTTGTAAAGACTGTTGCAGACACTCTGAAAAATTAATCTTGTCACAAGATTGCACAGCATTGAGCCAGATTATTTACACAGGTAATTCAGAAGTATGTTATCATTCACAACTTTATGACAGGGATAACTAAGCACATCATTAACCAATTTAAATTGGATTTAGCGAAAGAAAATAAAAAGAACAGCAACATTCTGGAAGAGAGAGAGAAAAAGAATAAAAACAAAACTAAAGAGAAAGTAAAGACAAAGGGGAAAAAAAAGGAAAATTGAAGGTTCTAAAGCTAGAAAGCCTATTCTAGGCCTTCATAGAACTATACTAACCTTTATAAACAACTTGCAATTAACCTTTGCATTTATGATCACCAAAATTCTGGAACAAATTAAAATTTTGAAATAACATTCTTTAATGATAGTAAATAAGCAATTTTAACTATTTTTCAGACAGTTATACTCAAAGAATTTCAGAAATATGCTTGTCTTATAACAATGATGATCATTTAAGAAACATTGAGAACTAAACCACAGTTTATCATAATTTAAAACCTACCAAAAAGATCCAATTGAAGCAGCACGAAGAACCCAAGAACAACACCAATCTAAAAAAAAATGAACAAACAATTTAGTTTCTGATAGAAGCAATGGCCACACTGCAAGCTCAGAATTACCCATCATCTTTACATTTATCTACAATGGATTCCATCTCATTCCTCAAATTATTTTCAAAAACGATAAATTAATCTAAATGAACATCTTCAGAAAATTACTAACAGGAAAATTGAAAATTACACTTCAATGAGCGATATAACTTCTGTGAAAACTGAATTTTTTTTAATGTCTATTAAAATACATATTACATATACTGTAGAGAATACAGACCATTAACTTCAGTTTAAACTTCTTGCAATCTCATTAAGCAACAAAGAACATGTTTAAAATTGCCAAAATTATATTAACATTCACTGACAATCAAGACATTCAATTTTATAAGAAAAATGTAATTTTGTTCTTGAAATTGTTGCTGAAGATAATACAATGAAGGAAGGTTAATAAGTAACAAGTACAAAAAAACAATGGCCAAGGAAAATCAAAAGGAGGGTTAATATATTGTTTCAAAATAAACACAGTGTTTCTCCTCAAAGTATTGTGAACTCACAAAAGACATGTCTAATAATTCAATGTGCTCTTTTCATATTTTCTTGTAAATTGTGACAGGGATTGACTGTTTTTTGTGTGTTGGAGTGAAAAGAAAACAGTGCAGTCAAAAGCCCGAAATTTTGCTTTTGTGATCAAATAAGTTTAAAACCTATTTTGACTTTAACCGCAATCTTAAGTAGAAAACTATAATTAGTATTTTATCGGGGCACCCAATGGAGAAATATGGACCGACGGGACATTGCCAAGTCCTGCCAAAGTTTCTCGGGACAGAACTCCGAAAACAGGACTATTCCGTATTTTACAGAACGTATACTAACCCTAGCCTAAACGAAATAAAATTATTTTCCATATAAATACTGCACCAAGAAATTAGTAATGTGCAATCTATGGGAAGTAATAGTGACGAATACAATAGCGTACGTTATTATTTACTTGAGCTCAACAAAGAACAGTAAGATTAAAAAGATTGATTTCTAAAGAAAATATTTCATCAATAACAAATACCAAAGTTCACTTGCCTTAAAACAAGCCCCAGCGTGTAATAGTCCATGGTTCCTTTGGGCATACGTGTTGCGACGCACAATTTTCTTTTCCTCTCTACTATACACTTGCTCTGCTGAGTTTCCTGTGTCAAGAACGGAGTTGTACGACACAGAATGGCAAATTAATAAACTTCGTTTATAGTACACGAGAAGTTCATTTGGATTAGGAGAGCATTCTATTCAACCGGATTGCGACCAGCACAGACTGCAGACTAACACCGACTGAAATACTCGTAGCAGCTCCACACAGAAGCGTTCGTAACCGTTGACGCCTCCCGCCAAGAACATGCCTCGCCCAACGGCAGGGGGTTGCCAGATGCTGGCCAGATGCAGACCAGATGCTTCGTCTGGCTTCGTCCAAGCATCCGCCGTTATATATAGATGGCTGTAAATCTGCCCGATAAGAAAACTTCGACTTTCCGAGCGGGGAATGTGAATTTCCATTAAAATCGAAGTTCTTTTTAGGTACTGACCCTATGATTGCTTGATTAATTACATTTTTTTGTTTGTGAACATTTTAATAAATAATTTATGTAAAAACTTATACTTTTTACAACAATAAATATATCTTAATATTCAAAAATTAGTTATGACTATCCTTATAACTTCAGCAGATGGGAGGAATATTTCAACGGATAAAATAATTATTTTCAAATGAGATCATTTTATTTATCACTTTGAGATGTTTCGGGTGATATTTAGCTAAACCTAAACACACGATTCATTGATAGGGTCCACCTGCGTAAGTAACCTGACAACTTCCATTAGATTTTCATTGCTGGCCTCTTCCAAGACCTGTGTTCTTGATTCCGTTTCTAGTGTTCGCAAATACATCTGTTTGGTAAAATGCTCAAACATGCGTTTTGTTGATTTGAAAGAAACATTTTTTGCGAAAAATAAGCAGTTTGCGAGAAAGTAAAATAATTAAAGGTTAATAAATAATGAGATACTGATAGCGTTGGAAAACAAATACAAATTGATCGAAAAATATATAAAAGTAATTCTTAAACACTATGATATTGTAATATTCTACAAATATTATATAAAAGTATCAATTTATGTCACAGTGAACGAAAAACAGCCGTCATAATGCATTATGTTATCAGCGTGGCGTTACAACAACCAACAATGACTTCTCATCTAATCATTTTCACATTTAACACAATTAAAGGAAGCAATCTAAAATGAAATGACATAAATATTAATCAATAATAATAAAATGAAATATGAAATAATATACAAATTCTAACTTACGTAGTATCCAACTGCGTGTATTGGGCGCGTGCGACTGAAGGCTAGCAATCTTTATTTCATATTTATTTCAAATAAGTTTTAAATAATTTCTAAAATATTAATTTGTAAAGATATAACAAAAGCTCCAATGTAAGAAACGAACAAAGAAATATCAAATTCTAATACATATTGTTATCTAACGTAGCATCCAACAGCCTGAAAAACACCTCTCAAATTACCATCACGAAGCGAAGGATTTTCAGAGCGGGCGACCGACTTTGGCGACCAATTACTCCAAAACTACTCAAATTTTCGAGAAATTTAAGATAACCTTATTTGAATATCTGTTTTTGATGAAACATTTCATTAAGAAAAGAATTGTATCTTCATAATTGAAGATGTAGGAAGACGCCGAAAAATTTTGAATTTTTTCAATTTTCGAAATATCAGTGTTTTTAACCATCATGAGACCTGCGCCATTCACTTAAACGTCCTTTACACTATCCAACAACAAAATTTAATCAAAATCGATGGCGACATTTTTTAGAAAATTTTGAAAATATCCCAGGGGTTTCATGTAACGTACCCTCAAAATTAAAATACCGGTTTCAAATTCCAGGTGTCGCGACATCAGCCAGATCGATTGGGGATATCATTTTTGGAGCAAATCGGCTGAACTGTTTAGCTGCTTGTTCACAGAAAGACGGTCAGGCGTTTTGCCGTCAATCGATTTTTCGGTATCAAGGACCCACAAAACAGGGACTCTGGCTGGACCCCATGTTAGAAGATATTTTTCTAAATTTAGCAACCGGATTTATCCACTTTTTTGTTACCAGTGTCCGGTATTAAGAGTTTTTCTGCCAAAAATTCGCCGTTTTTTTCGCGCAGCTTTACACAACTTTTTCTTCTGAAGAAGTTCCTTATTAAACGCGAGAAAGTAAAAAATATCAAATAATTCGGATTTTAAATTAAACTTTCCGTGTTTATTTAAAACATTCTAACATGCCACGGTCATTATTTGCAAAGTCCAGAGGAAACTAGTCAAACCGTGGTCTTTCTGCAGAAGCCATAACCAAATTTGGAGCTCGCAACCGTTCTGTGATGTCAGTTTTCAGGCATCTAACATTAACTAGCTGTGGAGGGTCCTTACATTCGTTCATCGCCTGCAAATTAAATTAAAATGGTATTTGTGTTGTATATATTCAATAAAAATGTTAGTTATTAAAAATGACGCAGAAAGTAAACATTATGAAATTAAAAAACTCAAATTTTGATTAATTAGGTACATAAATTATTTAATAAATTAACATTCTTACACAGTCATACGAAAAGTTTAAAGTTTCAATTGTACACAGCGAGAAAATCATAAGTCATCATAAATCATAAATCATGATACACTATGATTTCTAGTGTATTTTATTTTCCGAATATTGGAAGTAGCAGATTAGCTTGCGAGTTTAGTGATTTGTTTTTTACGATTCATTTATTGTTCAAAATCAATTTACTGTTATTCAATTGAAGATTTTTTAATTCTTAAAATTAGCAGGCACAATCAGGGGCGGGATTTCGGATCTTTTATTGGGGGGGCAAATTTGGGTGCTATTATAAATATCAAAATATTCGTTTACATGCTTTAAGTTAATTAATTGTGCAGCAATTATACACATTGCTTTCAATTTTGTTAATTATTATTGAATGTTATTAATTATATTAGTTGCACACAGCGGTGAGATTCCGGATTGTTACTTGAACGGTCCGAACTGTTAATTCAACGATACATTTTTACTTTCCCGTATACGTATGTATACACGGAGTGATATACGTAGTATAGGGAAAGTTATGTAATGCTGCGCGAAAAAATGGCCAATTTTCGGCAGAAAAAAATTAATTGCCGGGCCGTGAAAAGGAACTAGTGGTGCTCCAGAATGGCACAGACTTTCCCGTATTAGTTTACTATTTCCTTGGGTCGTCGCTAGCTATTCGGATTTGGCACTTACTCTTTCTTGCCAGCTACCATCTATCACCGCCAAAAGTAATTTTTTTTTTTGGATTTTCTTAATTTCTTCGGTTTCCTATTGGTAGAACGAAAATATTAATTTTAGAATATTAAAGAACACAAACACCTAGTCATCAATAGCAATTTTCTTTTAAAAATTATGTTCCGTTTAAGAGAAAATAGCGTTTTAGCGCTACTAAAATTGCGAAATTTGAAGCTCACTTTCGCAGACAATTTTTTAGTTTTCAAAATACTTTATTTGAAGTTATTTGAAGCACTTACACTCACGAATATAATAATGTTTACAAATTGCTGGTAATGTGCATATTAAAGATGTGAGAGATCTTTCAAAAAAATGACAATTATGTAATTTTTGAAAAAACAAAAAAAAAACTCAAAATAAACTTTACGCCATACTAAAGAGTGTAATTAGCACTATCCGTTACAAAACTTTCAAGAAAACATTTGCAGCCATATATGAGAAGATGGCGTTTGAGCGTTTCTGAAAATGTGAAATTTTGAGGTACTTTCACAGAAAACGGTTGTGATTTCGAGAAACTTTACTTGACATTATTTAAAGCACATGTAATCGTAAATATAATAATGTGAAAAAATTGCCGCTAATGTAAATATTATCGACGTGAGAAACATGTCAAAAAATTTACATTTTTGTAATTTGTGGAAAAACCAACCTATAGAGCAATATGGCTTTTATGTCATCTGATAGAGTATATTTACCACTATCCCTACCAGAAGTTAAAAGAAAAACATTGAAGCCGGTTTTGAGAAAATCTTGTTTTTGTAATTTTTTCAAAAGTGCACATATTCCAGGCACTATTGCACGAAAACTACTAAAATTTTGAAAAACATTTACATGACCTTTATGAAATAACTCAATACGCAGAACAAATTTTATTTGACGAAAAATCTCTATCTTCAATTTTGTAGTTGGAGAAAGACGCCGAAAACAATTCAAACTTTCAAAATTTTCGAAAATTCAGAGTTATTCGTAAGAATCGGACCTATGCCATGTTAATAAGTGTATTTTCCTCTATTCATACAAGAAATTTAAAGAAAAAATTGGAGCCGTTTTTGAGAAAATTTTAAAATCCCCGGGGGGCTTCATATAAAGCACCTCCAAATTTTGAAGAATCTTTTTCAAAATCTCAAAGCTTTGACTAGAATCAGATCGATCGGGGAATATCCATTTTGGAAGAAATCGTACGTATGGTTTAGGCGCTAGCAGTGTTCACAGACGGACAGACGGACGGAGTACAAAATTATTTATTGTGGTACAAAATTAGTAGACAAATAGAAGATAATAATTGGCTAGTTGGATTTGAATTTGTGACTAGTGTGGGTGGCTTGGCTGGCACTTTTGTTTCATGCCACACGCAATTTTTTTCTGTTTTTCGATTGCATTATCTCCGTTGGGGGCCCAGATAAATTTTTGAAACAAATTCTCCTGAAAGGTCACTATAGTAGCAAACCGCTGTATACATTTCAACTTCGAAGTGTGACTCCAAGGGGATTTAAAACATTCGTCAATATGTGCAAAAAGTGTATCTTTTGCAACCGTTTTTTAATTGTTTATAGGTGAGTATAAAATTGTTAATTGAGGTACAAAATTAGTACATAATTAGTAGACAACAACGGGTTAGGTGATTTTGAATTTCTGAAAAGTGGGGGTTGTAGGTTGACGTCATGCTAGCACCCCCACTTTTGAATGTCGTTTTTTATTGGTTTATAGTTCAGTACAAAATTTTTTATTTTGGTACAAAATTAGTACATAATTAGTTCAAAATTATAGGTTAGTTAATTTTGAATTTCTGACAAGTGGGGGTTTCAGCTTGACGGAGGTCCGGCTGTTGCCGAGTCGGCAATGCCGACGGCCCTTTGCTCTCGACTCGTCTTTTGATGAACCCTGATTTCCACTGTAGTACAAAAGGCGTTTAATAAAAGTAAATATATTCCATTTTAATAAACGAAAATATATTAAGCGAGAGAACAAATGACCATCTTACAAGACGCCGTACTATTCAGCCCATTCACTAAGTTCATGTGCACGAATAAAGTTACAGGAAGTAAATCGATTCAAGCGAAAACAATGTTATCAGAATATTTTCGGAAATATTATGTTGGTATTGTCTTGGCCCAATTCACGTTCCTTTCGAAAGAGAAACACATAACAATAACTGACTTCGACCCACTTCTAGACAAAAACCTGTAATATACGCCGGTAGTCTTAGCGATCTCGTACCGAAGGATCGCGGGTTCGACTCCCGCCTTGGGCATGGTTGCATTTCTATTCGTCCTTTCACCCCCTATCATCACCATATCATTTCATCTTCACAGTTACCATAACGTCACAATTAACAAATAACAAAAAACAGACATGCAATTGCATGAAATCCCGCGGTCTAGTTATTAGAATCGAATAAAAATACATAATTATTAATGTCAAATTTTGTGTGACGGTACACTTAAACTTTACACATAAATATATTTTTTTGACAAAACATATGTAAAAATTTTGCTTTCACTATATTGTTCTTGTTTCTGAATAAAATAATTACATGAATGTAGCAATTTTTCTCATGTTAAGTATAAAATTGAATATTGAAATTAAATTATTTGAGGAAAGTGACGATCAAATAATTTTCTTTACAAATAATGATCAGTGTTAAGTATTAGAATTAAATGATTGAAGTATTTGAATTGTAATTAAAATTTACAGTTTTAATGACATACAAATTGCGTGCATTGAAGTACATAAATATTAGCTACGCAATGTTAAATCGACGAGATAAAAACATTCGACATTCTGGAAAGTGGACAAAACTGTCAGTTTGCCGAACTTTACCATGCACGGACTTTAACGATTCATAGCAATAACAAACCTTTTTTTAAATTATCGTAGTAAAAGTTGCTCTGTTGTCCAAAAAAGAACCAAAAATCTTTTTTGTTATAAAAACCTTTTTGTTATAATAATACAATCGACATTAGATTGAAACAACAGATTGCCATGTATAATAACAGAGAAGGGAAGTTATTATCAGTGGCCTAGCGTGATCATTTTTCCTGGGTAGGCTGCAAAGCGGTTAACGTATTATTTGACACTCCTCTGTCGTCATTAACAAAGAGATGTTATTCTCTCGATTACCCAGGGGATACTAGAATAATGGCCACCAAAGTTTGCTATTTTTCTATAACTTCAAGGAGAACAAAGTATCTATGAGATTGTCGTCTGGTAATGTCACATTTCCTTCAGTAAACAATAACACTTGTATTATTCATCAGCTATTGATTAAATTCTAGTTTGAACTAAACGCGATGAACTAACATTAATTTCTCACCTGTCAGATACAAAAGCTGAAATCTTCTTACTTTCTTGATCTGGCTCGTTTCACTATAATAAAAGCTCGTGCGTTCGCCAGTACTGAAAGAACTCAACTGAGATCTTATTCTTATGACGTCGCAGAGATGTCATCGTCACCTAAAAAGAAATCCCTCTGACTGAGGACTAGGACAGTGGTCCGCATTCATGTTGGACAAACATTTATTTCATAGCCCGCAAAAACAATTTAAAAATGAGAGAACCAAATGGGTGGACAACAGGCTTATTATAATTAACGACTGATTTATTTTGCTCTCTTTTGCCCCTGTCACTCACAGCTGTCGTTAAGACATTTTTAATTTTATTATTAATAATAGAGTATTTATTTTGGTCTATAAGAAAAATACTAAGAATCAACTTTCCACGCCATTTACAAGCCATTTCTCTTCACAAGTGTGAATTAAACGAATTACGTGTGAATAGTACCGATTATAATGAATCGTACCGCAAGCCGCCCACTGTTTCCTGACACCTCTTTCAGCGCCTGTGAGGTTGGTCATTCCGATAAGCTGGGCTGATTTACGTGGTGTGTGTGTGTGTGTGTGTGTGTGTGTGTCTGTGTGTGTGTGTGTGTGTGTGAATGAGTGTCGTGGCGTGAGAAAGCCCGCCACTGACCCCACTGATCTACAGTGCCGGAAGGACACGTACTGTGGATGCGTTGAGGGCTCCGAAAGAACAGAGACTTCGTTCTCTCTTTTGCGTAAGTTCGAAACTGAGTAGGAAGTACAAGATGTCAAACCTACCATGATTTTACGCATGAAACTATTTAATTTCTAAGTAAATATCATTTAAAAGTAAAATATAATTGAAGGATTTTTTTTAATACGGGATATTCACAATAACGCTGAACATTATCCCGCGCGTTTTATAATATTGAACTAAAGTTTGCCAATTTATTTAAGCAGTATGGTATTATCTTAGCTTAATAAAATTATTATTCCCTTAATTATTATTAAAATTCTTCTGAAAATACAGAAAAAAGTTAATCTTTTTTTACATAAACTTGAATGCAATGTCTAAATATATTTTTTAAAATATGTCCCAACATTGGGGGGGCAGTTGCCCCCCCTTGCCCCCCCCCCCGAATCCCGCCTCTGGGCACAATGATCGATTGTGTGGCATGTACATCTGATAAGAATAAATTGAGACAATTCCTTTTTTGAATAGGCAAAAAAAATATTTATGCTTGCCACTTAAGTTTGATGCTCCAGCAGTTCCCAGCGAAGTTTGATTTTTCAAGGGCAAACCAATCATCTTGAGGCAATGAATTATGAAGGTTGTCCGAAGTTATAATTGGTATTTCGACTAGGCCAAGAAACTCCCTATCATTTTCGATTTTGTATCACTGTATTATGAGACGCACACAGCTAAGTACTTTATACTTGAAACATCAGTTAATTCGTCAACAGTTAATATATAAGGTATATCTCTTATATTCTCGATTATTTCTTCGAGAAAGGATGGGCCAATCACCGCAGAAATCAATTTAGAACATTTTATTCTGTGTAATTTCGACGCTTCAAGTCGATTACCTTTTCTTCTCAGATGCAAGCTCACCAAGGTCATCCACAGAAGCAATAGAACAATGCTTGCTTACGAATAGTGATATCGTAATTTCAGTTTCTTTAGCCTCTTGAACGGACCCCATGAATTCAATATTTATAACTGGATATTCTCATAATCAATAGAAAAAATAAAATATATGTCAAGTGAGATTCATGTAAATGTATGTGCCAAATGATTAAAGTTTTCCTTGATATTTTGACGGTACTACACGTTCTTTATGTTTCTTTGATTTTTTGTGATCAAGTAAGTCCGATTGTGGGCCTTTATATTAGTTTCGCCTTTCTCACTGTTAACTTGCTCTCCTGTAGCTGCTTCAAGCCGTGCTAAAATTGCCGGAAACTATGGTGGTGCAATAACAACACATACTTTCTCGTGTTATTGGAAATACCTAGTGTTTGATCTTGAATCACGGGCCTTTGATCTAGAATCAGAGCAGGAGTTGCCGACACAATTTTTTTTTATATTTTTAAACATTTTTGCAAAATCAGGCATTTCAACGAACATGAAACCCACACCATTCTCTTAAGCTTCCTTTGTTATAACTCAGGTCCCAATTTAATCAAAAACGTTGTGCAGTTTTTAAGAAAAAAATGGTTTAAAGAAAATAAAAAAAAATCTATGTTTGACACAAAGTGTCGAAAAAATATTTATGTTTTTGAAAATTTGACCATGACCTCATTTGAAGACCTGCTTTTTATAAACATTTCATTAAGAAAAAATTGAATCTTCATAATTGTAGTTGAAGGAAGATGTCGAAAAAAATTTGAATTTTTTCAATTTTCGAAAAATCAGTTTTTTACCAACATGAGACATACGCCATTCTCTTAAATGACCTTCAGACTATTCAACAACAAAATTTAGTCAAAATGTTTGTGGCATTTTTTTGAAAATTTTGATAATGTCCCAGGGACTTCACGTAAAGTAGCCCCAAAATTAAAATATCGGTTTCAAATTCAAGGGGTCGCGAGATCAGTCAGATCGATTGGGGAGTATCAATTTTGGAGAAAATCGGCTGAACGGTTTAGTCGCTAGCGTTGTTCACAGACGGACGGACAGACAGACGTTTTGCTTTCAATTGGTTTTTCGCTACGAAGGACTTTTTTCTGCCGAAAATCCGCCATTTTTTTGCGCTGCATTACATAACTTTCCCTATACTATGTGCAGAGGCGGGATTCAGGGGGGGCAACTGCCCCCCCCCCCAATCTTGGGACAAATTAAAAAAAATATATTTCATTTCATGTGGCAGATCTTCAAATTTATATATAAAAAATATTTATTTGTTTCTGTATTTTGAGGAGAAATGTAATAATAATTAAGCGAAAAATAATTTTATTAAGCTGAGCGAAAATATACATCAATAAATTGGTGAACTTTAGTTCAGTATTATAAAACGCGCGGGATAGTGTTCAGCGTTAATTTGAATGTCCCTTATTAATAAATCCTCTTTCAATTATACATTGCTTTTAAACGTTATTTACTTGGAAATTAAACAGTTAATTGCCTAAAATCATGAGTCATAACTAGACCTCTGATTTTAGGACAAATGCCTATTTAGGATGTTATGAAAAGTAATTGCAGATGTTTACGAATCATGAGAAAATAGATGTACTGAAAGCATCTCATATACCTAAAATGTCCTAAAAAGGGCGGTTGATGTCTATTTTAATATGTCTTTGCCTAAAACAAGTGATTTTCAAAAACGATCGTATTTTAAATGCTAAATTTTGAAATTCATTTTACGGAAATGCAAAACCTTTTCCGAAATGCAAAGATTGTGTGATCGAACAACGCACCGAAATCTTTCACTCAAAATACCGAACAAAAGGATCCCTGCAAGTCAACATAATAAGAATGTGTCATGCTCGTCTCCGATCAGCACGCACTTCTTGGGCAATTGCACCCATTCCTGATGCAGCTGCACTGTTGGCACGTTGAGGCTTATCGCCGCAGCGCGTCGGCTGCGAAGTCCAGGCGAGGAAAGCGACAGACAGTCGGCCAGGCAAAAGCCTACTCTCGGACAAAATACTATTCATTGTTTAAATGGATCGTGTGGTACAAGATTTTTTGGAGGGGATGGGGAGAAGAGACGAGTGAAAAAGTTCCAGGAGAAGTGATCATGAGAAATGAAACTAAATTTGTTTGCTCCTATAAATCTATGTCAGTAAAAAGTTCATGTTCAGCTTTAAAAATGATTTTAATGGACAAGACAGCCTCATTGTAGAAAATTTGAAGACAATATTGATTATATACTATACTGATAATTATGAAAGTGAAAAAAATATGCTTGTAGTCTCTCGCATAAATGTAAAAATACTTTTTCCTGCATAATAAAACATGCTTAATTTAATCCTTTTGAGATAAATTCTACATGCCAGAAATATAACGTTTTCCATGTCTATTCTTTTGCCTGGCTTTAGTCATTCTGTAACCTACTTTAAGTGCCTATAACGTCGATTTAAATGCCTATTAGTACCGAATTTCGTAATTTTGTTGCCTATTTTAAGTGCCCAAATCAAATCTTTTTTGTGAGTAAAATTACGAGGTCTAGTCATAACACTCAAATTTTTACTCTCAAAAAGAAAGAGTATTTCTCGTTTGTTAGATTAGATAGAGTTAAAGGTGGTGTATGAACCATTTATATAGTATGAGCCCTCATGGTATCTTTTCATATATCGCAAACATTCTAGAAACAATTTTAACTAGTTTAATAACTCCTGTTGCCAATGGTTCAGTTGTATATGCGAGCTAATGTGAAACAGAGGTGTTCGTGTTTTCTCGGTTCTAAAAGCTTTGGAAGGTATGTCTTTAGCTTTTAATTAGAGTTGAGTTCGCTTAGACCGATTCTGTTTTTAACGAATGAATTTCAATATGTTTTAAACGTTGTTTTTATGCATTCAATCGGTAATTTTGAACTATCATAGACTGGTTTTAGTTCGCAGAATTTTAATATGATGGTGGTAAAACGAGCCCCGAATTATGGTGCGTAAACGAGCGTATATGTACGTATGAGCCCCAAACTTTAACTGACTTGTATCACACAACTTGTGTTCGTACTATTTTTGTTTTAGATGCCACCAAAGATTCTAGGGCCAAAACAAAAAGGAACTAGTGGAGCTACAGAATGGCACAGGTTTTCTCGTAGTAGTTAGCTTCCTAATTTTTTGGTCGGGGCTGACTTTTCGGTCGTGCCCCATCCTTAGGCCAACCACCATCTAACGCCACCCGAATATTTTTTCACATTTGCTACATTTTTCGGTTTTCTAATTGCAGAAACGAAAAACTACTTTAAGAATATTATTGAACACTAAAACTTCGTCCTAAATGGAAATTTTCGTTTAAAAATTTGGTGCCATTTTTACGAAAATGGCGTTTAAGCGTTACGAAATGTGTTAATGCGAAATTTGAAGGTCTGTTTTTTACAGAAAACTATTTCGATTTCAAAAAGCTTTATTGAAAGTTGTTTTAATCACTGCCACTCAGAAATGCAATAATATATAGAAATCGCCGATAATGTACATATTAAAGACACGAGAGAAATTTCAACCAAATGACATTTGTGTAGTTTTTGAAGAAACAAAATAATACAGCAAAATGAATTTTATGTCATCTTAAACTCTGCAATTAGCATTATCCGTACAAAAAAGTTTGAAGAAAAAATTTGGAGCCGTTTTTGAGAAAAAGGTGTTTGAGTATTTCTGAAAATGCGGAGATTTTTACAGAAAACTGTTGAGTTTTCAATAAACTTTATAAGACATAATTTAATGTACATGCGCACATTTTACAATGTACATGCGCACACAAGTCGAAATAAAAGTGGAGGCTCATATTATCACCTTGCACAGAAGATTACATTAATTAAAATAATTTATTAATGTAAATTTCAAAATATGTATCCTACAGTTATGTATAAACATCTTTGATCACAATAAATCGTAAACATTTTCAATATTTCGAAATATGATTCATTGAGAAAAATGCATTGTTGAATTTACAGTTCGGACCGTTCAAATAACAATGAGGATCATCACCTCTGTGTTCAACTAATCTAATTAATAACATTCAATAATAATCAATTAAATAATTTAAAAAATTAAAACAGTGTATATAGTTACAGTACAATTAATTAAAACCATTCATATAAACGTATATTTTCGTGTTCACAATAGCACCCAAATTTTCCCCCAATGAAAGATACGAAATCCGGCTTCTGACCACGTATATTACTCCGTATATACGTACGTATACGGGAACGTAAAAAGTATTTTGCCGTGATTGAGTTGGAGAGGCTAGAGGATGTTTTCTTCAAATCGTTTAGGCCGGAGCCTCGTCATGGACTTGGACACGAAGCGTCGATTCCCCTTAAAGTCTGAATAATAAACAGGACGCCTTTTCATTCGCGGGCGCGACATGTGTTCGCCCTGTTTTCTCGCGGAAGTGCAGATTTCTTTTCGTTCGTTACGATAAGGGAAAACGTGTCAATTATGTTTCGTGTTTTTGCTTTGAACTGGGGCGCATGAGAGCAAACAAAACTCGAAATAATGTCAGCGAAGAAATTAACATCGCACTCCGCTGACAAACTTTTAGGCCCTATTCTCTTCCTATTATACGTAAATGACATGCCCTTAGCGATTCGAAACGGAAGAACAGTTCTCTTTGCGGATGATACAAATATTCTTTGCAACAGAGAAACCGTAAATAGTACAATATTAGACGTTTCAAATTGGTTCCGTAATAACAAATTAATAGTAAATGAAAAGAAAACTGTTTCGATGCAGTTTTCCATACCAAATAAAAAATTCTGTACTCCATTGAACATGAACGGTGTGCCATTGACTGATGTTAATGTAACAAAATTTTTAGGTCTATCAATTCAGTCAAACCTCAAATGGAATGCCCACTTAAATGAAATGAACACAAAATTAAGTTCATTGTGCTACGCGTTCAGAATTCTTTCAAATTCCGTCAGCCTTCATACAGCTCGTTGTGTATATTTTGCCAATGTTCACTCCCGCCTGAGATATGGCATAATATTCTGGGGAAACACATAGCTCCCAGACTTTCAGATTACAAAAAAGAATTGTACGAATAATAAGCAAATCCAACCCACGTGATTCTTGTAAGTCTCTCTTTTTTAATCTAGGAATTTTACCATTACCTTGTCTCCTGATTTACGAATCAGTAGTTTTTGTCAAAAATGACTTACTTAAGGGCGGGAATATATTTTCAGCAAACGCCGATTTCTATAAGTATAACACACGACGTAGTAATCATATTCACCAGGTGGCAGTACCAACAGCTCACTACAAAAAATTCACATACAATTCATGTACATTACTCTACAACACTTTGCCAGAAGACATTAAACGATTAAATTCAATAGAAAAGTTTAAGTCCCAAGTAAAATCTTTTCTGCTGCATAACTGTTTCTATACAATTCGAGACTATACCGAGCATCAGAAAGGAAAGTAGCATTAATTTTAATGATGATAGTTAATGCAATTATTTATCATTTGGACTGTATAATTCTAAAGAACCTGTAACAAGTATTGTACCACAGTTTCTGGGTTGATGGCCCCCATCTCAATCAGGTTTTTCGTCCAGTTTCCCTGATCCTTGAGCAAATGCTGAGATGGTCCCTTGTTTTGCTTCTGGACATAAATGTAACTTCATTATTTGTGCACGTCTTCTGAATTTCAGTGGGAAATATAGTTATTCAAATTATCGTTTTTCATATTATCGCAGCAAAAAGTATTATTCTTTCATGAAGAACATGAGGGTTCAGGGCAGGAATTTATAGCTAATTTACCTTTGAAAATATATTTTATTAAATAGGAGCGAATATTTTGTCAACAAAACTCGAAAAAAACTCTCTTTTCTGTATTCAAAATTTGACTAGAAAATGGTTTAGGATAGAGACCACAGAATTATGAAAACGTGCACAAAATTCACTTCTCCCCATAGCTCGTCACACGCAGTTTTTAACTGTTTTTGACGTAAATAAATAAATAAATAAACCAACTAGATCTACGCTAGAATCCCCGACGTTTTGACGCAATTATTCCACATTTGCATCAATAATTTTCGTTCTCGACAAATATTGTTTATCAAAATATTTATAATTGATACTAAATATTCTACCAGTACATGTACTTCACACGTCTGTAACGATTTTCAGATTGGAATCAAATGACTTTTTTTCTTTACTCGGTCACGCAATGGAAGCTAGCAGTCGTTTGTTTTGATATGGTTATGCCGTGATGCTTCTATTGACTTTTACTGTTTTTAAAAAAAGATTACAGGAAACTTTAACACCAAGAAAGTTAGGGAGAGGTACACTACACGAACGGAAGTAGTGGTTTTTCTTCTGAAGTCCGAATACATTTCTCTAGATTAATAATAATGATGTAAATAATAATAATATAATAATAATAATTAGTGGCCTGCAGCTACAAAAATGCTGATGATGAAAAATATTCAAAACGATTTTACATAAAGTAGCAGGCACACTACATCTTCAATTTTGTAGTTCCAGAAAGACACCGAAAAAATTTTAAACTTTTGCAATTTTCGAAAATTCAGAGTTATTCGTGAAAATTGGACATACGCCACCTTAAGTGTATTTTACTCTATTCATACAAGAAATTTAAAGAAAAAAATTGGAGCCGTTTTTGAGAAAATTTTGCAAATGTCCTGGGGGCTTCATGTAAAGTACCCCAAAATTTTACAGAATCTTTTTCAAAATTTCAAAGCGTCGACTAAAATCAGATCGACCGGGGAATATCCATTTTGTGAGAAATCGTACGTATGGTTTAGGCGCTAGCAGTGTTCACAGACGAACGAACAGACGGACGTTTTCCTTTCATTGGTTTTTCGGTATCAAGGACAAAAGAGGGGTTCTGGCTACACCACGTGTTAGACTACACACATTTAGCTTAGACGCTAGACGCTACACCACATTTTTTGTCTTAATTTAGTGACTGGTTTTATCCATTTTTCGTTATCACAGCCCGGCAACGAATTTTTTCTGGCGAAAATTGGCCATTTTTTCGCGCAGCATTACATAACTTTCCCTTATACGGTTAACTTACTTATACGGGAAAGTAAAAATTGGCGTCATTTTTGAGGAAATATTTAAAACGTTTAGGCATCGTGAATCCCTAAAAATCGTAATAGTCGTTTCAAATTCGCAATGCCCCGAGTTCAGTCAGATCGATGTCGGAATATCATTTTTGGAAAAAATCCTCCCAATGATTTTATGCTCTACCGTTTCGCTCGGACGGACATTTTGCCGTCTGCTCATTTTTGGGTATCAACGACCCACCAAACTTGGCTCATGACTTAATCGCGTGTTAAAGAAATTTAATACATGGAGGAATAAGATTTATCCACTTTTTCGGTATCAGGATCTAGAAAATGGATATTTTTCTGTCGAAAAATAGCCGTTTTTTACCACATAAGTGGTATACGAGAAAGTAAAAATTAAAGAAGGAAAAAATTATTCCAGAATGACCGGTATCTTTTTTATTTCCTCGAATGAAGAAAAGTGCGCTAATAAATATGAAGTAAAGTAAGATTTACAAATAAAATCGGAAATTTTGAAATTTCTAAATCTTCAAAATGTACCGAGTCACATCCCCTGCGCTTCCTTTGTTGCAGTGAGAATTTGAAGAAATGGCTGAAGAATTAGTTCGCTACAATTTGCAAAGCTTTAGGTAACCTAACAAATATTAGGAGAAAGTTTGTACTGTTGCAAGAGTAGTGGCTCCCAGAGAAAACAAGAGGCTTCAGGCAGAAGATCCAGGGATCTTTTATTTCAAACAACATCCCCCACCATGCTCAATGGCAAACAGTATTCATTTCTCCAGACAAAACAAACGACTTACACAGGTTCATTTGAATTAGAAGTAAATACATTTTATTTATTCTTAATGGAAAAAAATTTCGGCGCCTGGGGAAGGTCTTCTAGCTGCCCCTCCCGTAATCGACTCACTGTCCAGCGCAGTTCGTTTTTCTTCTTTTGCTCTATTTGCCTTTGTGGAGAGATGGGGGAAGGTGAGTTCTTTTTCCAGCTAACTAGCGCTAGTCGAAGGTGACAACCGGTCGATGGTATTTTTTTTAATTTTGAGTAGTTGTCTTTTCGCGTGAACAACGCTCGCCTCTTTCGTGAGTGCCCTTCCATATCCCCTCTTGGCAGAGTTCCCCCCTCGCGGCGGGGGCTGACGTGTCCTTTTATGATGGTTGAGTCACTCCTCTAGGAGGGCGTTCGCTTTGTCCTGAAAACCAATGCACGAACATTGAAGGTTTGTGTTGCGACCTGCAATCACGCACTAGTGTCATAATAAGTCTATGGAGTCTCGTTTGTACTTATTCTAGAACGTATCACGATAATTTCATCGTTAAGACAACAAACGAAGGATACTTAACAAAGCAAGACTGATAAGTTCCAAGTCTAGCATTTCAGTTATAAATACTTCTGACAATAAACACGGATATTGTCAGAAAACGTGGCCAGGTCTAACCAAATCGGCTGCAGGGACTATTTTAGATATGGTTCACCCTCTGGAGTTCATCTTGGTTTTCATTGCGATTGTTGGTTCTTTGTACGCTTATACACCTTCCCCAAGACCATCTAGTGGTCGACTTTTACTCCTGCCAATCTTTCAGGAAACAAAAAACCAAACCTTCGAGAAGAAGCACATTGTGACTCGTCGTACTCGAGATGACGTAATATACGTTGGATTTGAATCTTGCTTCCCTTGGCTGCAAATCACATCTCCAACTTACGAAGTAATAAAGGTAAGTCATATTTTCATTCCAATTCACCAAAACTCCAATTTTATCCAAAAATATTTGCAATAAAAACTTCAGAAATGCAAATTTAGTATGCTACTTTAAGGTAATTTAAATTACTTTAACCACTAGAAAATCATACATTTAAAAAAACAATAGTAGGTTTTGACTGCACAGTTAAAACATAATTATCTTTCTACCATTTTACGCGTTCTATTAACAAGTTTTTTGGTTTCTGTTTTGAAAATATATGAAGATGGATTTGTGAGGTTGTTATTTCATAGTTGTTACTTCTTGGAATAAATTGTTAAATATTACAGCATTGTATGTATTACAAGGAAATTTGCTCCAGAGACAGCAATGCAGGTAAGGATTGCAGAAAACAACTATTGATACTAAAACACTACGCACTTTCTCACCTTCGGTAATAGTTATGTATTCATATCACGATTTCTCTCCGAGTCAAATACATCTGTCACCGTTTTTTATAAAAAAACGTTACAAATCGTCGAACACTTGGTGCAAAAAGGAAATAATTTAAAGAAATATCAACATAAATTCGACAATTACAACTGCTTTTCATACAGGTAAATAGTGCCGCAACAATGAGACGTAATTCTCAGAAATACGCGCGAGCGACGCGAAATGCCATTGTTGCATTTCAATCTGATATTCCCTGAAGGCTAGCAATTTTTACTTTCCCATATATCTCAATATATAAAATTCTCGTGTCACAGTTTTAGTTACCATACTCCTCCAAAACGGCTTGACAGATTTTGATGAAATTATATATATATATATATATGTGCGTAGAAATGCGGCCAGATGCCGGCAAGATCGCGCAGCGCTCGGTGCGATGTCCGTTGCGCGGTCGGCCGGGGGGGGGGGGAGCCGAGGTCCCGCCAGTATCGGAGGGAGAGCGGCGAAATAGATACGCCGGTCCGCTAACCAATCGTTCTTCTTGCTCGAAAATTTGTGGAGTATGCTTCTGACATAAATCGTTGTAGGGAATGCTTCTTGCCTGGACTATGGTAGAGATCGCAGTTAATTAACCTTGCAGCGGGCGAGCTGTCGAAAATTTTACAATAGCAGATTTTTTTTTGTTTTGCTGTCGAATCATTGTTGTCAAAGACTTCTGCGTTCTTGGCATTCCTTGCAAGTATCTTTAGCGATGCATTCCTCCAGCCACTGTTTTGTTTGCACGCTATATTAAGTTTTTGTAACGCTCTATTCGGGATAAGTGCGTAGTGACGTAAACTTTACGCTGCGCGCCGGTAGTTGTGCTAAAATATTGTATAATAATTTCGCCTAATCGAAATTTTCCGTAAAATTTCCAGATAAAGAATTCATGTGAACGAAAATCAGAATATTCTTCAAGAGCTGTCTGATCGGAGGAAGATCATGAATTGGATAGTGACAGTGACAGTAAACGAATGTTGAAAATGTAGACGAGCATCAGAACGATACTGGATCAGAACAAGATCTTTTTGATACAAAATACGAACGTTTATCAACGGTTATGCTTTTTGGTAGTAAATATCATTCTTAGATATTATAATGCGACATAAAATTCCATTGTTCTACAATTTCTTTGATTTTTTCAAGAGTCATTGAATGTCGTAAAATTTACGACACGCGCCTGCTGGTGTGAGCATTTTACGCGTTCCCGCTGGAAGGTTAAAATAGCCGACGAATATCAGATATTTGTTTTGTTGGTCGAAGTAACGACGTTAGTGAGATGAGAAGAATTAGTGCGAGTTGTGAGAGGACGAAGTGGTGGCATTCATTATCCAGCGGATTTTGTGGTTACCAATAGGGAAGTTGAAAAGAGCACGGATTTTAGTCAGGAGAAGAGTGCGTTGTGAAATAGGCGGTGCGCAAGAACGTGTTGAAACTAGGAACAATCCGGTGAAGCAAGATGCAGAACAATTGTTAAGTGAGTCGAGTGCGCAACGCCCATGAACTGAGCTATTTTGGCGGTCGCAAGACTGCTATCGTGCAGACAACTTTTTGCACGCGGGCGTCCAACAAAATAGTCGCGCGGAAACAACCTGTACGAGAAGACGAAGAAGCCTGTACGAGAAAAAGCCCGGAACGAGTACAACAAAATAGTCGCGCGGAAACAACCTGAACGAGAAGACGAAGAAGCCTGTACGAGAAAAAGCCCGGAACGAGTACAACAAAATAGTCGCGCGGAAACAACCTGTACGAGAAGACGAAGAAGCCTGTACGAGAAAAAGCCCGGAACGAGAAGAAGAGGAAGCCGAAACGGAAAGAAGAAGAGGGCCGAACCTGAGGAAGAAGATGAGGACCCAGAGCGCCGGGTGCTGGCGATCGCGAGAAAAGGCAAGGTCTTCCTGAGCGGGCGCAGAGGGTTGCGGAAAGGAAACGGGACGTCAGAGGGGAGAGGACAGTTTAACGCCGAGGTCGCCGTTCGCGCAAGCCGCGGACCAAAGCGGAACCAAAGACGAACCATAGTGGAAATTCAGAAAGCAGAGACTGATAGAGCGCAGGAAATAGACTTGTTCAAAGCAGAAACTAGTAATTTTATTACCCAGGGTAACGAAAGCCTTGAAAATTAGATATTATTCTTTGTTGTGATAAATGTATATGTGTTTCTTTGATTTTCTTGATTTTTGTGCAATTTGAAACCAGATCAATGAAATTTGATAACATGCTGTTAATTCATTGCTAAATTTCAAATAATTTTAATGTTTTATAATATAATAATTATAATAATTTCATATATTTTTTATATTGCTTATGAAATCATCTTGTACATAGTAGTATTAGTCATTCAAAAAGATTTCATTTGCAAACCGTGCACGGAAATTTATGGTAATGATGAATTGAGTGATCACGAGTAATTTGGAAACGTTATTATTACTATTTCTTGTTTGTGTTTTGCAGTTCAATTAATGAAAGTGTGTTCAAACAGATTGCTTCAGAATACATTCAACATTGTTATCCTGATTTATGTGTGGTGTGTGCATTCACCCTTGGATTTCCTTACCATTGTAGAATCCATTGTCCTGAGAGGAAATACAAGCTCGCAAGAACATGTAAATCTACATACGCCCATCACGTCTATGTCGGGTAATTAGAAGGGAAAAAAACGTTAGAATATATATACACTAGCTGTCCCGGCAAACGTTGTTTTGCCGTATAAATCATTCCTAGGATTTTTTTATTATAAAAATTACTAACTTATTGTCAGTCTTTGAGGAAGTGATATATATGAGTTGAAGAGGCGTGGAGCGCTGTGAACAATGATGAAATATAAAAATAACACAATACCAAACATTTATATTTTTAATTTATTGTAATTTATTTTTTGAAATGATATACATTGCTAATTATAATAATTTTACTAAAAAAACATATCAATCCCTCAACGCAATAGAGTGTACAATATTTTTTGTTATCCCATCTTTAGCTAACACAAATAAACTGGATGGTTCGCCCACTCGAGAGCATGCCACTCATAATTCATTGTGTGAAAAACATGGTGTGCTCAAAAATAAGCCACGAACAGACCTTTGGCCTTTTTGATGATTTATTGGCAGTCATCGCAAATGCCAATCTTAACGGAAATTGAAGACGTTTAAATTGAATTGGCACATCTGTGGGTATAATAGGGATCCGTGGCAGTAATATATTCACACCTCGAAATTTGCCATTTAAAATGATGGCTTCGATGACGTTTTTCATTACAGCCCTGCAAATTAATCATAAATTATTTAAAAATTACACCGAAATAGAAAAATGATAAGTATAAAATAATGATTAATGCCCACACAATAAAAATAATGGCCGAAAACTGTAGTGAGTGAGAAACGGCTTACTGTGTGAGAGATCTCATCCCTACTCCGTGCTGCTTACTGGGTCAGAAGCAATGTTGCCAGATGTGAAACTTCCGATTGCGAAGTTCTAAGTTCAAAAATGCGGATTTCTTCTAATGAATGCGGATTTACTAATATAATTTAAAAATAGGGGAAAACATCAATAATTCATATATCGACATAGAATTCCGTTTTATTAATTAAATAAATGCGATATTGTCTCACTATATTTGTTCTATGTTTCTTCTCACTATATACAATGTTCTCGATTCACCCAAGAAATTAAAAATATAAAATATCAGTATTTTTGTTATAAATGTACTTTCAATTTATTTTTAATCTAAGGTTAATATGAACCCGAGTAACGTAATTTCAACATTTTTAATTTCAATATCCCGCAAAGTGCATAATTTCTCCGTCTTGAAGAAACGCAGTAGAATCCAAACGACGTTCCTTATTCCTATTTGGGGTATTCGAAAACGACTAACCTGCATGTTGTCACCTATTTGTCCTCTAAATCTCTAACAGTAAGACAGTAAAGGACGGAGTTCACGGCTACACCTTAGTACTTGGTCATCAATTTTCGGATACGTGAATTGAATAAAGCCCTAATGATTGGTAGATGATTGGTGTTTTATTGCTTTCTACTATAATCGAACAGAGAGAGAGACAGCATTTTGAGCATTCAAGCTTTGTCAACCATAGTTAGCGGGACATCTAACGATCGTTGTAATAACTGAGGAAATGAAAAAAAAATGGATTTTAATCCACTATTATAGAAATGATGAATTTTTTGGCATCCTCATCGCTTAATGCGGATAGGGTGTTAATAATGCGGTATAAAATGCGGTACATCTGGCAACACTGGTCAGAAGTGACGCCAGTAGACGCCTTGCGGGAATACTGATCAAGTGATAATTACATCATGTAAATGAATCAGTGTTTTCTTTACCTATTTTTGCACTAAATGGCAGTAAAAACGAAAATCTATATATTAAAAGACGGCAGGAGAAAATAATTAACGATAATAAATAAATCTTCTCTAAAGAAGGATCATTTAAAAAATGTTATAAAATACACATACACATTTTTAACTGTTCAACAATAAATCTGTTCTACATTTTGTACATTCGAGAATTTAATATCAACTTCCGAAGGCTAACTAAACATTAATTAATTAAGGCTTATTAAACATTTCGCAGCAAAAAACATCACAAATTAATAAAACAAAGTTCCTAGTCCCAATGTCATATCTACCTGTAGTCAAATAGTAATTGCTGTGCTTCTTTCCGGCTAATTATAGAATTAATGATATATTAGTCTCTAATATGCTTAAGACTCCTCAAACCTAACGCAACAATGTATGGCGGAGACAAAGATTTTTCTAGCTGAGCGCAGCAGACGTTGTTCTGCCCCTATATCTCTCTTTCTCCGTCTCTCTCTCTTTTTCCGTCTTTCTCTCTCTTTCCCCGTCCTTCTTCCTCCGTCTCTCTCCATGTTCTTCACATTTAATAGCAGATTCTGCACATCGCTGAGCAGGTGTAATATGGAGAAATATGGTGTAATATGTATGGTGTAATATGGAGAAATATTGAATTGAATTGATGCCTTATTTTACGTGGCGAGACCCAGGCCATGGTGTAATATGGAGAAACACCGTGTAGCGGGTTACCTAAAAAGTTTTTTCCGAAAAAAAGAGGGGTAAACCACCCTTATCACTAAGGGGCACCAAAATAGATAACAACCTATTCTCAGATCTACTGAATATAAATATAAAATTTCATCAAAATCGGTCCAGCCGTTTCGGAGGAGTATATATGGTAACCAAAACTGTGACACGAGAATTTTATATAATATAGTATATATATATATATATATATATATATATATATATATATATATAATATATATATATATAACATATATTTACACGGATTAGTATACGTAGTAAAGGGAAGTTTATGTAATGCTGCACGAAAAAATGGCGGACTTTCGGCAGAAAAAATTCATTGCTGGGCCCTGAAAACGAAAAACTGGATAGAACAATTTGCTAAATTAACAAAATAACCACTAACTCGTGGTATAGCCAGAATTATTATTTTGTGGGTCCTTGATACCGAAAAACCTATTGACGACAAAATGTCGGCCTGTCCGTCTGTCCGTCCATCCGTCCGTGAACACCAATAGCACCTAAACCATTCGTAGGATTTTTTCCACGGCTCCAAATGTAAGAAATCTTCGTCTCTTTTACTCGAGACGAAGCTTTGAGGTTTTGAAAAATATTCATTAATTTTTGGGGGTACATTACATGAAACCCCCATTTTCAAAATTTTCTCAAAAATGGCTTAAAATCTTTTCTTTAAACTTCTTGTAAGAATAGAGTAAAATATATTTATTAAGGGGGCATAGAGTCGATTTTCACGGTTAAATTTGAATTTTCGAAAATTGCTAAAGTTTGATTTTTTTCTGTGGTTGACAAAATAAAAAACAGCGGACGGAAAGACGGACGTTTCGTTTAATTGGTTTTCCGGTATGAAGGAATCACAAACCAGAGATTCTGAATACACCACATGTTAAAGGTTTTTTTCTTAATTTAGAAACTGGATTAATACACTTTTTACTTTACCGTATACACACGTGCATACAGACATACGTGGTATAGGGAAAGTTGTGTAATGATGCGCGAAAAGGCAGCGGATTTTCGGTGGAAAAAAATTAATTCCAGGCACTCATAACGAAAAAGGGGATAAATCCATTTGCTAAAATAAGAAAAACTAGTGGTGATACAGAATAGCACAGACTTTCCCGTATTAGTACTCTATTTTCTTTGGTCTCGGCTAGCTATTCGGACTTGTCACATATTCTTGCCAGCTGCCGTCTATCACCGCCCAAATACTTTTTTCTGACATTTTCTAATTTTTCGGTTTCTTAATAACAGAACGGAAATGTTATTTTAAAAATATTAAAGAACAGAGAAACCGCGGTCCTAAAAGACAATTTTCTTTAAAAAATTTGGAGCCGTTTTTAGGAGAATAGTGTTTAAGTGCCATTGTAAATGCGAAATTTGAAGCTCTTTTTCACAGGAATATTTTGTTTTTTCAAAAAACGTAATTTAAAGTCATTTAAGGCACTTTAGCTCACAAAAACAATAGTGTTTACAAATTGTGGGAAACGTGCATATTAACGGTGTGAGAGATCTTTCAAAAAACTTACATTTGTGTAATTTATGAAAAAAAACTTTAAAATAAACTTTACGTCATATTAAAGAGTGCCATTAGCACTATCCGTTCCAAAAGTTTGAAGAAAAAATTTGGAGCCATTTATGAGAAAATGGTATTTGAGCCTATCTGACAATGCGGAAATTTGAGCTAGTTTTCAGAGAAAACGGTTGAGTTTTCGAGAAAATGTAATTGACATTATTTAAAGCACATGTACTCATTAGTATAGTAATGCGAACAAATCGCCGCTAATGTAAATATTAATGACGTGAGAGACAAGTAGAAAAAAATTCATTTTCTCAGGTTTTGAAAAAACAAAAGAAAAGAGCAATTTGGCGTTTATGTCCTCAATAGAGTACATTTAGCACTGTCCTATCACAATTTAAATAAAACATTTGGAGCCGTTTTTGAGAAAAACTGGTTTTTGTATTTTTTTAAATTGCACATACTGGACGCAATATTGCGCGAATAATTCTAAAATTTTCAATAAAATGAACATGACCTTAATAAAATAACTCACTATGGAGAACAAATTTTATTTCGAGGAAAAATCTCTATCTTCAATTTTGTATTTGTAGGAAGACGCTTAAAAATATTCAAACAAAGCAATTTTCGAAAATTTTGAAAATCGAATCTGTGCCACCTAAAAAGTGTAATTTACTCTATTATCCCAAGAAATATAAAGAAAAAATGTGAAGGCGATTTTGAGAAAATTTTGAAAATGTCTTGGGGGCTTTATGTAAAGTACCCCCAAATTTTAAAGAAAGTTTTTCAAAATCTCAATGCTGCGACTAGATCCAGATCGACAAAGTGATGTGTTCAAATTATCGAAGACAGGACTCAACTTAACAATGCTTCATTAATATCCCCATAACCATTGTTGAACACATTGACAATCGTGCAATACTGGAATTGCTCTTCTCCTGATGATGGGTGAGACGACCCTTTCTTGCGTGTCGCTAGCCTCGACACCCGTCCTGCGCGTCTCTCTCCTCCGGGCGCAGTGTGCGTCACACACGACTTCCTCTCTCGCGTCGCTGTCTCCACTGACCCGTTGCTGGTCGCACGGCCTCCTGCGTGCGGACGTCCACGGCCGGGCGGGGCTCCCGATCCTTGCTCCCGTTGCTGGGTGGGCGCTGTCTGTCGGCTCTCCGCTTATCTTGCGCCGCTCCGAAGGGGAGGGCGTCGCTAGCCCCTCCCTGGCGGCGAGGGGAGTCTCTCCTGCTCCGCCTGAACCGCTGCTTCGTGGCCAGCGGCTGCCGCTGGCGCTCGCTGTGGCGGCCGCTCGAACCACGGGCGCGGCACGTCACGTCACATTGCCCATGCGGACGGCAGCGCCCCTAGCGGCTGATTGTGGCGTCATGTCCACGGACACCACGCGAAGGTTTCTTCAATTTGGAAAAATTTATACGCGTGGTTTAAGCACTAGTAGAGTTCACAGGCAGACAGACGGACGGAACGAAGTTCCGCTTTCTATTGGTTTTTCGGTATAAAGGTGTTACAAAGTGGGGATTCTGGCTACACCACGTATTGGGGGATTTTCCCCCAATTTAGCAACTCTTTTTCATTACCATGGCACGGGAACGAATTTTTTCACCTAAAATCCGCCGTTTTTTCCGTAGCATTACATAACTTTCCCTATACTACGTATATTACTCGGCCTATACGTACGTATACGGGAAAGTAAAAATCACACCAAATCACTGTGTAAAAGAAGCATTACCAAGGTACATGACGACAAACACAGTTGCTTTTTCTGTGCGTAGGTGCTGATGAGTCGCGTCAAAAAATGGAGGTGCCGAAGAGTACCAATATCTAGCGCAAAACAGGCCGTCGAAAGAGGCAGGGTTAACATAGCGGCTTATCCCTACGTTAATGTGCCAGGACAAACATCGAAAACACTCTACCCACACACACGCAACGATGTTTGCCTGATTGTGAAGAGGCGTCAACAGGTGCAGCAAACAATACTGCAGTCCTTCAGCGGCTCTACGTGGACGGCCACAGCAGTCAGCCTCATCGCCTTCGCAGGCGCCCTTCGCCTCATCGGCCGCAGGTACGCCTCCCTCGACCAACTCCCTCTACCCGCACTCACGAAGCGACCTCTGCCTCATGGTGCACACCACCCCCATCTCCTTCAGCTCCTTTATCATGGACGGCCACAGCAGTCAGCCTCATCGCCTTCGCAGGCGCCCTTCGCCTCATCGGCCGCAGGTACGCCTCCCTCAACCAACTCCCTCTACGCGCACTCACGAAGCGACCTCTGCCTCATGGTGCACATCACTCCAACCTCCTGCTCATTTAACATGGACGGCCACAGCAGTCAACGTCATCGCATTCGCAGGCGCCCTTCGCCTCATCGGCCGCAAGTACGCTTCCCTCAACCTACTCCCTCTACCCACATTCACAAAAGGACCTCTGCCTCATGGTGCACAACACCCCAACCTTCTTCAGCTCATTTAACATGGACGGCCACAGTGATTAGCCTCATCGCCTTCGCAGGTACGCCACCCTTAATCTACTCCCTCTACCCGCATTCACAAAAGGACCTCTGCCTCATGGTACACACCACCCCAACCTCCTTCTGCTCCTTAACATGGACGGTCACAGCCGTCAGCCTCATCGCCTTCGCAGGTACGCCACCCTCAACCTACTCCCTCTACCTGCACACACGGGAAGACCTCTCCCTTTTGATGTAGAGTAAAAGGCACGTGCAGCAGATCCGCCCCAACCTCCTTCAGCCGCTTAACATGATCTTTGAGTGCTTAGGTGACTGAAAGCACTAAAGCACTATGTGAGCTGTGCATGCTGACTTCCATGTTTCATGTGAGTCGATGCTTTGTATTCCGGAGTTCAATAAGAATGTGTTGTTAGAGGAAAAAGACGGATTCATAAGCAAAGTCTTCTTGACTCGGCAGAGCGATAGTGGATGCAAGATCCTCTTATCGTCAAAGTATGTTTCTTCAGGCAATTAATGTATTAAATTTTGACCACCTATCTTGGAAATGCGGTTGTCGAGGTAATTTCTTGTTTCCTTTTCCTGAATGTGTTGGTCGAAATCATATACTTTTAATAATCTCGGGAATCTTGACTGGTTTTTTTCAGGTTTAGTTTTTAGTTTATTTGGTTGCCTACAAAGTATGTTTCTTCCTTTGTTTGGAATCCGTGGACATATCTCTAATCTCCTTCATTAAGCTGCAATAGTCTCTCGTGAAGGCAACCGTTGACAGAAGAAACATTTTTTTCAGGGACGTTTTTTTTCTAGTCTTAGACGCCTTCATCAACGGGGCCTTTGAGACTCGCGAGAGAGACAGCCGAGGAAACTATGTGTTCCTGCTGCTGAGTGTGTTTGGGATGCTGATAGTGAGTGCCTTCACCGGGACTTTCATGGGTTTCCTGACTGTCCTTGTGGAGCCAAAACAGATACAGTCTATAGAGGAAGCAGCAAAGCATGTTACTTTTGTCTGCGGAAATACCCTGCAGCTCAGAAACGAAAAAGACTGCGGTGAAGCCGATATTCCACTAACATTGTGTCCGAAGTAAGTATAATTTGTTACTTGCCTCGTGTACAGATCACGCGCTTAACTTTACCTGGAACAAAGTAATTCTAAAAAATACAGAAAAAACAGTACACTCTCCAAACAGAAATAAATTTATTGAATTTACACACTAGTATATAACCCCTTGAAGCCACATTGTAAATAAAAGTAACAGTCCAATCGTCCTTTGAAAGACAAGTAGGAAGGGCTCCAGTAAAACCTCTCGCCTACTAGATAGTAATGTGGGAATGATTCTCCCAGATAATCCCGACTCAGCCTCCAAGAAGAGGGGATAGGTTTTGTTTATAGAAATCGCCAGCCATTAAAATTATAATACATTACAGCCAGGGTCCTCTGTGTCCCTCTCGCCAACTAAATATTGATCTGTGGAACTGTCCCTTAACTACTACCTCATACCTCGGGAGAAGGACTTGGATTTTGTGTACACAAAACGCCACCCATCAAATTTATAATAAGCTGCTACAGCCAGGGGCCTGCGTGTCTTTCTCGCCAACTAAATATTGATCTGTGGAACTGTCCCTTAACTACTACCTCATACCTCGGGAGAAGGACTTGGATTTTGTGTACACAAAACGCCACCCATCAAATTTATAATAAGCTGCTACAGCCAGGGGTATGCGTGTCTTTCTCGCCAACTAAATATTGATCTGTGGAACTGTCCCTTAACTACTACCTCATACCTCGGGAGAAGGACTTGGATTTTGTGTACATAAAACGCCACCCATCAAATTTATAATAAGCTGCTACAGCCAGGGGCCTGCGTGTCTTTCTCGCCAACTAAATATTGATCTGTGGAACTGTCCCTTAACTACTACCTCATACCTCGGGAGAAGGACATGGATTTTGTGTACACAAAACGCCACCCATCAAATTTATAATAAGCTGCTACAGCCAGGGGTATGCGTGTCTTTCTCGCCAACTAAATATTGATCTGTGGAACTGTCACTTAACTACTACCTCATACCTCGGGAGAAGGACTTGGATTTTGTGTACAACAAAACGCCACCCATCAAATTTATAATACGCTGCTACAGCCAGGTGCCTGCGTGTCTTTCTCGCCAACTAAATATTGATCTGTGGAACTGTCCCTTACCTACTACGTCATACCTCGGGAGAAGGACTTGGATTTTGTGTACACAAAACGCCACCCATCAAATATATAATACGCTGCTACAGCCAGGGGCCTGCGTGTCTTTCTCGCCAACTAAATATTGATCTGTGGAATTGTCCCCTAACTACTACCTCATCAGTTCCTGGGAGAAGCGGATGGGTTTTGTGTACACGAAACGCCATCCAATAAAATAATAAAGCCCTCCCACTTCGAGACCCCACTATCTCCCTCTTGCCCGCGTTACCTAGAGGTTGGGAAGTGAGTTACAAGCGGGGGGAATATTGAAAATACTCGAAATTTGCGTGTTTTGTAATTGATGGTCAGTCACAGAAATTTGCGCGTTGGAATTTATGGTCAGTCCCATTCACGTATTTCTTCAGTCGTGTACATTGCACTGCATCTTCTTCGGGCTTTAAATGATCACTCGGCGAGTGTGAAACTATACATGTGCTACCGTACAAGTCAACATTACTATCTTATACCGCCGTAGCCAATCCCATTAATAATAAACAGGTACTGAAAAAAAATCTTTTTCCACACCCTTACTATCTTTAACTCTAATGCTTTCACGGATTTTTCCAATCGTCTACATTGCAATTTAACCATTTGTGGCTTAGAATAATCGCTCAGCGCAAATGAAGCAATGAGACGTTTGCTATCACGCAGGTCAATATTTACATCTTATACCGTCGTAACCAATTCCTGTCAAGTACCTATATTGTTTAAAATTGTAAAATCTTAGAAAGCAAATTGGATACGTCAAACTGTTTTTCGTAATGGTAATATATCATAATGTGCTCGTTAGTTAAATAAGCAATACTGCTCATGTTCTTGCAAATAAGTAACTAACCCAATCATATTATACATTACTGTAAAATAAATAAACAATCTTTAACACTTTGCCATATGTTTACGTGTGTAGGATGGAGTGGTGTGGACATGATATGCTGAAGAAGGCATACGATGCACTTACAAGACATTCAGAAAAACCCGAACCAGGATTAATAACGAATGAACATCAACTACGGATTATCCTGGAATCCGAAAGATATTGGGACAATTCTGCGAATGTTCCATTCGGATATAAAGTACCCGAATGCATCACCTCACCAGCCTTTAACTCTATCCTTGTGAACATGAAAGAGGATAGCATACGTCGTTTGGACAGGATGCTGCAGACCATTGTGGAAGCAGGCATCTACGCCAAGGTTGAAAGGTAATTACCTACAGCGACTGCAAGGCACAATAAATTCCTTCCACCACAACCTATCCATTGAAGGCATCTACGCCCACATCCGAAGGACTTTTAACTTAGTCTCTCAACGTCCTCTATGTTTCCTTCCTATTTAGCTCATTCATTGTCTTTAGACGCACTCCTTCACGTTATTGGGGAAGAAGGCATCTACGCCCAGACCCAAAAGTATTACTCTGAATATCTCAACTCTTTCTAACTTTCCTTCCAAAGCAGCCCAGCATTGCCTTTTTGACTCACTCATTAAGACCACTGGGGAAGAAGGTATCTACGCCTGGATCCAAAAGTATTTAATCTTAGTCTCTGAACGCCCTCTACGTTTCCTTCCAATACAGCATATCCATTGTCTCTTTGACTCATTAAGACCAATGGGGAAGAAGATATATACGCCCACAACCAAAAGTATTACTCTTAGTCTCTCAACTCTTTCTAACTTTACTTCCAATGCAGCGCATACATTGTCTTTTTGACTCATTCATTAAGACCACTGGGGAAGAAGGTATCTACGCGTGGAACCAAAAGTTTTTAATCTTAGTCTCTGAACGCCCTCTACGTTTCCTTCCAATACAGCCTATCCATTGTCTCTTGACTCATTAAGACCATTGGGGAAGAAGATATATACGCCCAGACCCAAAAGTATTACTCTTAGTGTCACAACGCCCTCTAAGTGTCCTTCCAATGCAGCCCACCGTTGTGTTTTTGAGTCACTCCCAATGTCTCTAAGGGTTCTTTATTTCCATTGTTACCCGCAGCCACAAGTGGGCGGTGTAGTCTTCTCAGATGTGTCATTTCCCATCTTTCTCACAGTCGCAAGTGGATGGTATGACCGCCTCATACGTTTTGTTTCCCACATGCAGAGGTCGTAGTGTCTCTAACGATGTTACTGTAATGTGGATGGCGCCATATGTGAAGTACGGGGAAGTTTTTAATGCATAATTTTCCTTCTTTCCCTCAGTCGCAAGTGGAAGCCGTGGCGTCATCATGATCTCTTCATTTTGTTTGCGTTCCACTGCGCGTGAGAATAGTGTAGTGATTCTAACTTCTTCGTAGCCCTTATTTCCAACGCGTGGATGGTTCGGTACATTTCTGACTTGATTTCCTTTCGTCCATTGAGCCATATGTTATAGGAGTGACGTTTCTTGTTCGTTCTCCAGATCCACATTTGGATGTAATGGAACAGTTTGCCTGACTCCTTTTCTTCACAGCTCTTCGTGGATGAAGTTAAGAGAGGCGGGGATTGTTCGGAGGAGGCCCGCCCTATCACCGCCCTGGGCCGCCTCCGTCCCCGCCCGCACCTCCGCGCCACGCCCCCTGGGCCTCTCTGCGCTGGTGGAGCCCGCCGTCGCCCTGGGCGCGGGGTTGCTGGCAGCGGCCGTGGCCTTCCTCGTGGAGGTGACGCTGGGCATGCGGGCCAACGGGTGCTTCGTGTGGAGAGCGCGTCATCTGTGCTGCCGGCGCACTGCATGCAACTGACTCCCAGGGCTTCATTTGGTGTCCTTTGATTTAATTAGCTGGTTGGTTAGCACTGAGCCAAATCTCCGTTATCCCTTCTGCTGGGCCACGCCCCCTGGGCCTCTCTGCGCTGGTGGAGCCCGCCGTCGTCCTGGGCGCGGGGGCGCTGGCGGCGGCCGTGGCCTTCCTCGTGGAGGTGGCGCTGCGCATGCGGGCCAACGGATGCTTCGTGTGGAGAGCGCGTCTGCTGTGCTGCCGGCGCACTGCACGCAACTGACTTTGGGGATTCATTTAGTTTCTTTTAATTTAATTACCTGATTAGTTAGCACTGAGCCAAATCACCGTTATACCTTCTGCTGGGCCACGCCCCTTTGGCCGCTCTGCGCTGGTGCAGCCCGCCGTCGTCCTGGGCGCGGGGGCGCTGGCGGCGGCCGTGGCCTTCCTCGTGGAGGTGACGCTGGGCATGCGGGCCAACGGGTGCTTCGTGTGGAGAGCGCGTCAGCTGTGCTGCCGGCGCACTGCATGCAACTGACTCCCAGGGCTTCATTTGCTGTCCTTTAATTTAATTAGCTGGTTGGTTAGCACTGAGCCAAATCTCCGTTATCCCTTCTGCTGGGCCACGCCCCCTGGGCCTCTCTGCGCTGGTGGAGCCCGCCGTCGTCCTGGGCGCGGGGCGCTGGCGGCGGCCGTGGCTTTCCTCGTGGAGGTGGCGCTGGGCATGCGGGCCAACGGGTGCTTTGCGTGGAGAGCGCGTCAGCTGTGCTGCCGGCGCACTTCGCGCAACTGACTCCGAGATCGATTTCATTTGCAGTGTGGGGGAGATTTCAACTGACTAGCTGCTCTTTTCGGGACTTTTCCGTGATGCCTGTGATCAGTACCAGGCAAATGTCCGAGACCTTCTCTATATAAGTGGGTTACAGACATTGTGTTACACCGTCACTCACACTCTGATGTGCAGTACACTGCTTCACATATTACGAGTCCAGTTGGGTACTTCGGGCTTCTGACCTAGAACAAAGCTCTTTTGGGGAGATACCTAGGAGTGGAAATAACCACGCAGAACAAATTGTGTTTTAGCAATGGCAATTTTCCTTCATGAACTCTGTCATCTCATGTAAAACTTCAGCCATTCTATGAACGAGAGACCATAGCAAGTGACATGCCAGAAAGCAAAGGTTAAGAGACGTTCTCGTAATAGAACTTCTAAGCGATGAATCTCTTTCTACTTTCGTAAACAAAGAACAGCAGAAAATCACACTGGCATCCGTCGCTACCCCCTCCCACTGTAAGCGACAGTTGACGGCGCAATTTTGATTTGACAGGTTTATTTAACTACACACCTAATGTATTTTTTCTGTTTAAAACCGTTCTGCGTAACATCTTTGCTTTTGTCTTGGAAATTATTATCTAAGTCCTCATTATTCATTTGTTATCTCGAAAATTTTTAAATTGAGAAGCATGCCACAAAAGCACGAGATAAATAGTTCGCACGAGATATCAGAACACTCGACGAGCGAAAAAGTGCAACGGACGCACGAGAAGGGAGATATTACGCATGCGCTATGCCGGCATCTATGCATCACATCGCTGTTCAGAAAACATCGGGTACCCAATGTTTTGTAGTTTTGTGGGTTGTATTCGTCAAGAAAGTTGCTGTTTCTCCGTTAGTAATTTGTTTCACTGTCTTTGTGTTCGTGCACGAAAAATAAATGTGGTTTTTGTGCCGATTCTTCCCATCCAAGATCTAGGCAGTCGATGTTTTTGAGACGGTGTGAAGTGGAGCTGTCTCCCTCTTTCGTGACGTCATTCGGGTGCACAGATACCTCGGTGAACTCTTTAAAGCTTAACTCACGTTTGTATACGTTTTGCTAGATTGAACGGGTAAAACTTGCACAGGTGTACGCAATTAAAGACCAAAATTGGTGGCACGATTGGCAATGTGCCGTTCATTTTCTTGTTATTATAGATATATCAATATTTATGAAGATGCTTATTTTTCTATCTACTATAATGGAACAAAATAGCCAGAAAAAGAAACAGAATTTATAAAAGATTTGTCATTTGCGAAGAAAACATTTTGCAAAATGTGCAATTGAACGAAAGGAGGAAAGCTTTGAAATACCATTAGTGTTTGCATTGGGAAAAAATATAAAAATCACAAACGTACAGAATATTGCAATTACGTTTCGACACTGTGCTTCTGCTACGTCAACATATATGTGGTTTGAGTAACTTGGTGTTGAGTGTGGTTAGAAATTTTTAAAATGTTTTTCACTTTCGAAATATATTTCATCACAAATTTTAATGTGCGCAATCTGAATGTTTGTTAAAAACCCTGAAGCAATGACATGTTTTTTCTGAAATACAGTGGTATCATGTTCTACTATCATTTCGCGTTTTTGGAGTGATCGACACAAGTGTGCATTTACGTATTGCTGAAAAATCGCTATTAGTGTTTGAGGTATGTAGACCAATCTTGACTTTTTATGCCTTATATATAAAAGACTCATGAACATCGGCGTCATTTCCGACCAGTAATATAATACATCAATTATTGCAGCATTTTAGTTACATGGTATGCAAAGTAGTGAATTAATATCATAATGAATTTTAATGTATTTCGCATGTACTGTATAACACTTTCCAACTTACATAATATATAAGATTGCTTTGCATAAATGCGTGTATACGAGTAGGTGTTTATTTTCTCTACAAAATGTGCACTTACTGGGCCCTTATTCAGTATTGTCACACAGCAATGTTTTAATAGCGCAGTCATCGCGTGTTGAAAAAGGCGCGTTTCTGGGAGAAATTCCAGAACTTTTTTTATGTAATTCTTGGGGGTTCTGAAGTTGAGTTTGAGGTTTGACTCCTTTAACCCTTTATAGGATTGTGGTTCTCTCCGCGACCACATACTGTTCGGCCGTTTTTTGCTTAACTACACCAAGCAATTTTCTTCCTTATCGCTAATTTCACATTGTAGAGTCTTTTTCAATGAAATGCGATTGTTGCAGATAGTGTGATCACATTTATTCTTAGAAATCTTGCTGTTGGGCCATGCATGTGGTCGTCCTCGCGACCACAATGCATACAGGCACAGTCGCGGAGCGTTCATTTGAGCATTTTGTTGAGAAGTGATTTTTCGCGTTTCGAGTTTCCGGAGTTTTTCGAGAACAGAGGATTTATTTATTATTGTTTATTAAGATATTTTTTAATATTACAATAGATTTATTCATAAAATACTCCATTTTTACATCAATAAGATTAATTTATATTTTCAAGGGTGTAGTCAAGAGTAAGTACACAATCGTAATTTTTTTTTGTTTTGTGAAAATATGAATTTAAAAAAATGTTTTGAACAATTAAATTTATTGTCTAATAATGTAAGATATTCGCTATATAGATTTAGTTTTCCGAATATTTGTGACTTAGAAAATATTTCAATATTCTTACATTTCTTCAGTAATTACGTACATTTGCGTAGTATGATGTAACACCCATACTTGTTACTAGTGGTGTGCTATCTTACAGAATGGCTAAAATTTGGAGTTTCCACAGTTCTGAACCCATGGTCCAATAAGAATTTAACAGTTTCTTGGGAATATTGACGAGAATGATGATGCGGCGTTAGATTCGGTGTATATATAGAGGGGGATTCCAATGCAGATGACGTGACGCTAATAACGCAGCTTACGAACTCTAGCAGCCCACGTTTCTTTCAATATTGTTTTCTTTGGTCAATGATTTATTATTTTAGATTTTTGTTTGTAAATGTATATCATATTGATTTTCACTACTTTTGTATTTGCAGTATTTATTTTCAATTTTCTTGCTTTTTGTATTTCACGTCTGTTCCTACGTGTTTCTTCTATTTTATAAAGAACATGCACACGTTTATTTATGACTGGATATTAGATTTTTATTCAGGAATTATACGAGATGGTTCTGTACGCAGCCACAATCCATAGTGTAATGCGCAGCCCTAAATGGATTATGGTCGTTTATACGACCACATCATTTTCGCAATTATCTCACTTTATATTTAAACAAATAACAAATTAATATTTTTTCCCATGTTTCTAAGATCAAAATTAAACAATTAAAAGATAAATTCAAATAATTCCAGAGAAAAAGTTACCCGACCTATAAAGGGTTAAAAATATCTGTATTTTGAGGTATGTACTATCTTTTGTCCGCGTCAGACTTTGGCTAATAGTGACATAATTGATCATGGAGAAAATAGTGGTAAATCACTTCCGTAGAGAAAACAAATAGTAATGTTAATTTCCCGCGCATCCTTACCCTCGTAACATTCTGCATTGATTTTTAAAGATTGCTTTTTAGTTCCAGTTTTTCATTTTTTACATAATGTATCACACGGTAGAATATATTATTGGTAAAAATAATATCTTAGTGCACTTATTTTTACTTGGTCTTCAAGTGTTGGGAGACATTAAATTATAAAAATTTATTTATTCACAAAATTTACATGATGCATTTAACTTTTGTAAACACTTTATTTCTTCTTAGGCTTCAATTTTGATTGACAGGTTTCTGAATACAATCACATTTAAAATATTAAATAATAACAAATTATTATTAAAATTTTTAAAATGATAAAATATAATTAGTTTTTTTTTCTTGGCGCGAAGTATCTCACGGTATTTCGCGTCGTTCTCCCTTGCGCCGCTAGCCGTCGCATGATCGCGACTACATCGAGCAGTGCTGGCGATCATGCGACCCCTGGCGCCACAACGGAGAACGACGCGAAATACCGTGAGATATTCCATTTTGATGACACGCCCCCAGGCGCCAAGAAAGAAAAACCGAAGTATAGTAAATGACACTGACTGAACATTGAAGATAAAATGTGTGTGTTGTGGGAATTTTATCTACCTTAACTTTGTGTAAATAAATGATATTTCGATAAATTGCATGGTTGTGTATATTTAAGCAAATCGTTTTTGCAAATATCCTCGTGGAGCCGTCATTTCTCGAGGTGACAAATCTTAAATTCTAATTCAGCTACGCAAAAACCATTCGTACATCCAGTGACAAAAAAGTTACGGTTACTCTAAGGTGACTAGCTTATCAACTGGTTATATATGGGTACTGTTTGGAATATGATGTATAAATACAGATTTATTGCAAAAATTACATAATTTTGGATTTTCCTTCTTTAGTTGATACTGCTGAGATAATTCTGTATGGCCTGTACTTCGGCGATTGAGAACTGTCTCATTTCCGTTTCGAAGAAAATATGGTTGACAATTAACAATTATATTTCTAGCCTGGAACAGTTAGTGTGGAGGTGATCTGAACTATTCGGAATTCTAAAATTATCCATTTGTTTGGTGGAGCTCTTTATTAAAATCAGCGCGAGATTCAGAGTGCTCAAGACGGGATAAGTTAATGAATTCTCTAGCGACCTTGTCATCTATTAAGATTCTTCTAGTGCCTGTACGATATGGTATCGAATTGTTTGTTCGTGACTGTTTTCTCCCTTTATACTAGATTGTAGTAAACATTTACTATCACTTGGATTACACTAGGGAACAAAAAACTTGTTTTCATACCTCCAGGATGAAAGTACGTGATTTTAAAGAAAACGATCACGCTGATTTTGAAAATCATCATAAAAAGGGTATATCGCTCAAGGTTCAAAAGATGTGAACTTATTTAGTATTTGAAATAAAAAAATGCTATACTAATTTCCGTATTGTCACTTCGGTTATTTTACACATAACATTTTATGAGCATGCTTCATATGAGGTAAGAAAATGCAAATTGGAATACGCATATTCGTGCAATAATATACAGACATTAAAATGATTTGTGTGTGTTCTCCAGAGAAGCGAATGATAATGACTTGAGTTTTCAATACAACCACAACCTAAGGTTCATTGTACAGGTGGCACAAAACTGGTGAGCAGCCCATGGTTTGTCCTGATCACAAACACGACAGCCACGTTATAAAGAATATCGAACCGCTTCTATTATACAGATCAAGTGGCGAATTTCTCTTTATAAAAAAGCAGAACTGTAATATATTAATGTATTTGAGACCCTTGCAAACTAGACACGAACTTCCCGCGCACTGCGCTTACAGTTCCTTACGACACCGACTGACCTACCCCAACAGTTGGATAGTTGTGTACTAGCCATAAGTTAAGAGGCTAAAATAATTCCTTTCGGTGACTGATGCGCAGTAGAAAAGATGATGGTGCACGTGACTTGTTTTCAAACCATCCACTAAGACCTGCAACAAGTCCTACTAGTAATTGAGCGACCCTACCAGGCGCGAGAATATAGAAGGCAATATTCGAATACAGGAGGTGAAAACAAACACGAATGCCACAATTTGTTGATATCTCATTACAGTGGCATAGATGAAGTGAACAAATACTTAATTTTTAAATAGACTTTATGCGTATTGATCCTACATATTGTAACGAAAAACCCCTCTCACTGCTACTGATATCGATCACGCCCACGAAATGGGCGCCAATGCAACGAACCCCCCCCTTTCCTATTTACTAAAACGCCCTACGAACTGGGCACTAATGTAATGAAAATCTCCCCTCTCAACTCCTATTATTGATCACGAAAAACTTCCTTGCTGATCACCTGTAATATCTACAATGCACACCACTGTGCCCCCCCCTTTACTACCCGGAGTTTTCCTGTTTACATAAATTTATCAGGGCGAGCCGTGATTTGTTCTCTACAGAACACAAGCGCCACGCCAATGCAGGGACCAGGATCAGCTAGCCATGTGATAAAAACACCGATTACGTAACATCAAAACGAGAACTCAAAATCTCGTTTGTTTATTTTCTTTTTAACCAACAGAAACATTAATACCCTCATAAAAGAATCAATACCACACAACATCAACAAAACACGATGTCATAAAAATCACAAAAATCAATAAACATATTATACCCAAACGTTATTACGAAATAATGAGCTCAATACTGTGGCCACACCCATTACATTGTAATCCCCCCAAAATGTTTACAGTTTTGGCCTTGCAAATCATTTAGTCTTCCCAAGAGCAAGGAAATCAAAGTCATTGACTTCACTGGAGTGTTGCCAAACAAAAAAATATCCCACTTCCCTTTCGTAGCAGGGACCGGGTCCACACACAGGATTTCACGCCGTCATGCGTAAGAACTCCGCTCCCCTGCTGCCTGCTAGCGCCGAATTACCAGTGCCCCACAAATTGGCAGTGACCACGGCGGCGATATGCAAAGACGCGCTCGAGTCTGCTGCACCTCGGCACACCTCATTCGGCGACACCCGCTTCGATTTTTCAATGGTCGAAGTAACACCGGCTCCAAACATTAGTAGAAAAACCTTCAAAATTCACAAAACTCAAAATTGTGACCGCGCGTGGCATAGCTTTATATATTACTACTAAAATAGTTCACATCACACGGCATACGGTTCCGCCAGCTTGCGAATACAAGTCCGAAGGAGCAACACCGTCTCGAAATTTTATAAGTTCGCGTATTAAAATACTATCACGAGTGACGCGGAGTACAACTCGCCACTAAGTTATTCACTCCTCTCACAGTTTATAATAGTTCACTAATACGAGTCCAGAAGAGAGCACTTCATCAAAAAATTACAAGTCCAAAATTTAAAATTATTCTTGCAATAAGCGACGCGGATTCTGCCTCTCGCTACCAAGCTATTCACCCGTCTGACCCCCATTGTTGTCCTAAAGCGTTTATAGTTTTTCCATGGAGGAATATAGAACAGGAGTGGAAACTCGTGTGGCACCATCTACAATAAGGTACAGGAGTTAAATCGACAACACTGCACTCTGTGGCCAGAATGGATACTTCTTGATCGCTGAACCAGCTGGCTCAGGTGCACGGTACTCGATCTACTTTTTGGGCATACAATGTAAATAATAACCTCTATAAAAGCACGTACTACGATATTGGCGCGCTGTATAAAAAGTACAAAATTTGAGCAAGGGAAGAATAAATTGGCAACTAATAAAAACAAACTTTTTTCTGTATTCATAAAATTTATTTTGAAAACAATCTTACATGATCACATAAGTACAATACAAATACAGAAGAAGAATAATCTGGTATTGTAGACACCATCAAATTACTATTTAAATAGATTTTGACATACAAATATAGTATCTGTGTTAATAAAATTATAATTGTATCTCCACCATCTTTTTATATTATAACACAAAACGAATCAATTTTATAATTAGCAGAAATGCTTTCATATCAACATAAAATTATTTACATCTTAGATCCGATGTAGTTTATTTTAGTATCAATTTATGTCATGACTACGACACTGTTAATACACCACATAATCATAAAAATAAAATGTCACAAAGGAAATATTTGGTACCTCTTGGATCCGAGTTCATGACTTCTGTTATGCAGACATCTCTATCAATTGGGCTAAGAATCAAACACTGCATTCATGACACTTTTCTTGCAAGGAAAATAAAATCTACCTGCATATTCGCGTGTATTACCTGTATTTTTGTGATAATTCATGTTCCATAATTAAAAATAGTTTAATTAAACCTAACATTCACGTAAGAACCTTAAAACAATTACATTAGAAATTCGTATAAATTCTGTAACAGCAATAGTAACATATTTATACATTTTATTAATCTTGATTAAATGGTGATTTTTAAATGTGAAGTTATTGAATTACATACACAGTCAATTATTTTGACAACACCATTAAAAATTATTACAAACCTACAGAAATTCTTTCCACTAGATTGTAGATAGGAGAAGATATTCTTATATACATAGTTATACATCCAGAAACATGTCATTCAGACCTCCTGATATTTTAACCTCTTCCAGATCTGCAGTATAGTTTGAAGCAGCTACATATCCTAATATGAATATTATTAGTTTTAAACACATGTTCTTTCTTGTAATTCATCACATTTTCATTCAAACCATGTAATTGGAGGGTAATAAACGGGTAAGATTTAAAAGCTTAAATTAAACACAATGGACTGCAAAGAAGTATCCATTTGTTGTGCAAAGCTAGTGAAAAAATTGTATAAATAAAAACTTATTTATTGAGGTTGGAATACTACTGTTGCTTTGCCTATTTATTTATGAATCAGTGGTATTCAAGTGAATTACTCAAGGATATTTTCATGCGATTCAGACCTCTTCTTCTCTTACTTCTCCCGCTGATCGGATTCTATGCTTCAGGGTACAGACTTGGTGCCTCTGAGTGACCTGTAATGAAAGCATATATTTGAAATATGTAATGCAGGAACACCACACCCGAAATTCTCAAGCATCAAGGTGGTACACTATTAAAATTTAGGCCTATAAAATAATGACATTAAACTCTTAAGGTATCTGAAATGTTCGGAACGATACATGAAATTGCACAACACTAGACGGAAATACCGTTCAATGACAGTAACTCATAATAACTCAAAATATTTCACTCACCTTCCCATTTCGGAGGAAAACCTGAAGAAACTTTATTTCCTTTATCCTGCCGAACAACATTGGCACATCCTTGAGCCCCACATTTAGTCATTGTCATCTGCGACACTTGACATACACCACCAAAAAAGCTCGCAAACGAAATGTCACAAACAAACACGTTGCCATGGGCATCGCCGTCTCTTCAGCAAAAAAATAAATTAGTGGATGAAATGAATGGTAGAAGGTTCTTAAGCTCGCACCGCTACCTGAAGAGCAAATTACCGAAGCAGCGTTTGAAGTTACGCATGTACCTTAAAATAGATGTCGCCACATGGAAACGATGCTAGCGAATCCTCTAGTCCATACTCTCAAACAGCGAGAGTTTCCCCTCCTGTTGTATATTCCTCCATGGTTTTTCTCCGAACAAAACAATAGCGCCTCTACTGTCTTCTGCTTTATAACTTATAAAATAGTTTATTATTAATTTCTAACACTTCCTGGATTGTCTTATTATATTGTAAAATTCCCAATTAAAATTTCGTATCCATTCCACTTCTTAGACATCACTTTTCTCGCTTCATTTTGTTAAAAGAATGCTTTTTCGTGCGTCTCATGCCTACAAACATCGCTCGTTTATTTCTCAATTAACTAATGTAACATAATGTTTATCTATTAATGTTTGGCGTCCTAAAATTGTGTCACCACGTTTATAATTTGGCCCGTATTCCACGGAATACTTTGGTATATGCCAAATCTCGGTAGACACACTAGTTTTCGTTTAATTTATTAACATATCCAAACTTTTCTGAAGTGACGTCACGACCATTGTTGTTTTTGTTCTTTAACATGTTAAAATCAATATCGGAATCACAAAACTCGCGATATTATGCGTTTCTGTGACCCGATTTAGCTGAAACAAACTTTATTCTGTTCCTTATAAATTTGCGCGTTGACTAGTAACACGCAACCATTAATTCACCACGGCGTTCACATGCTCGCCTGAAAACATATTAAAAGTCAATATCGTGATCACAAAACTCGCGATATTAGGCGTTTCTGTGATCCGATTTAGTTGAAACAAACTTTATTATTTTCCTTATAATTTCGCGCGTTGATTGCTAACGCGCAACTATTAATTCCCCACTGCGTTCACATGTTCGTCCGAAATACTCGTTTTCGCTTAGATCACCTTCACTTGTTTTTTCTATATTCCGCTCTGGAAGTTTCTACATAAAGTTCTACACCCGGTTCATAAACCAATGGTCACTTCATGTTATTTACCTATTTCATTTGTAATAGATAGCTAAACTATTACAATATCTTGCAAGTGCAATTTAAATGTATTTGCATTAATAGCAAAATACTGTATGATACGGTATAAAGTTACAGTATATTTAAAAACGGTGTCGTGATATGACGTTTTTTTGACATTCGTAATCTACATATAAATTTGAATATATTGGGCACTCTACTCTCCTGGAGGTAAAAATCATGTTCTCTAGTGTAATCACTTCTTATCTGCTAGTATCCATTACTGTTTCTGGGTCTGTGTGGATTATAAATTTACATTAAGGTAATGTTAATATTTTCTTCAGCTTTTGGAGTATCGCATAGGCTTATGTGTAGAATATGGAAAAGCTTATATGTACTTAAAGCCCACTGTTAAGATACCGATCATATTTCGTTTCTTTGTTTCTTCAATTCTTGTAACCTATTTACATTTTTGAAATAAATATATTTGTTTTTAAATGTTAAATAAACATCTTTTACAACTAATTTTCGTTTATATTAATTATTCCTTATCATTATATCATATTTATTGTTCTGGTAATTTATGATACGCCGCACCTGGGTACCTATTCTATAAATTCAATACCTTTGTTTGTTTTTACTTTCCCGTATACTGTACGTACGTGTAGTATAGGGAAAGTTATGTAATACTTCGCGAAAAAACAGCGGATTTTTTGAAGTAGGAATAAGTTGTACAGTGATTCCTTAACAAATTAATAGAAACAAATAAAACAATGTAAGGAGTTTCTGAAGGACTGCTTTTAAAAATTATTTAATTTTAAATTCCATCTGAAGTGTTGACAATAATGGTGATCGGCACAAATAGAAGAAGTGCTGGTACAAGAGAGGAGGCGCTCGTCCTGTCGTCAGTGGCACTCCCGATAACATGGAAGTTACCTGTGTTTATTCTGTGAATTCGACTGACTAGTAAAATGGAGAAAAGTGAGAATGGCCCACGGTGTAACAGATATAGGTGGGTTCCCTCCCGGTCTAAAACTGAAGCTAATGTGAGGCTAGTTCTCACAGTTCTCGCTATGTAAGCGCTGCGAACGACATGGGCATTTTTAGGACAAGATGGTGATCCATTTAATAGCTTTGTAACCTCTGGTGGAAGCCACTAAATCGCGAGACGCCATCATGAATGCCCAACTCGATCGTACGCACCGTACGGATAAGCGAGGAACCAGCCTCAAATTGGCTTCAAAAATTTTGCTTACAAGGCGGCTAGTTGACTCACCTATATATCTTACACCGAGGTGTAAGAAATGTATCTTACACCGCGGAATAGGTGGACGGAGAACTAAATCATAAAAGGTGAGTAGGATTTAGTTGCACCCGTAATGTAAATAATGTAATGTAATGCGATGATATGTTACCAGGGAGTTTTGACGCCAGATGTAAGGTGACATCCTTAAAATGTATTGATCACGCGACTGACGTTATAAGAACGTAAGGAACAACGTTCAGTTGAACTGTAGGAATTGCAACATGGAGTTCTGCATTACAATAAAAGAGGCATATCAAGCGTCGAACGGGGGTTGCATGTTGCGATGACTCGGGTGGTCATTTCCGGGTGAGGCGGTGCCGGGCCACGAGTCGTAGGAAGTGTCCAGATTCTCACCTGGATCTTGTGCTCACCTCGCGACTTGTTGCCCGTCTCCGATTCTGGTGATCAGGATGAATCTCGCGGAGCGGCACATGCAGAGACTTACTCAGGGATTTTTACCTTTTAGTTAATAAAAGCATATAAAATAATAATAAATTTACATAATGTGGCAAGATAATTAACTTCGCAAACTATTGTTTTTGAACTTTAACTATAAAATATTAATTTAACAATTTTCTATAACATCACCCATATTTGTCTTTTTTGCCTTTCCAGTAAAAAAACATTCATTTAGGTACAATTCCTTAATATAGTTCACTTTCCCCTCTCCCAAATAATCTAGTCTATTTAATTGTTCGTAATACTCTCCTCAATCAAATACATCGCCAATATGACTTTGCATTTCTTACATCAAATTCTCACCTGAATTATGCCAATCTGTCTGAAGTGTTCACGTACATTTTTCGTCCTCACTCTTGAATGCTATTTTCGTGCCGATTGTTCATTTCCGTCTGTCTTGTCCTGTCGATGGTGTACATGACATTAAAACTTTGCTAACCTGTGGTTACATTCTAGTAGACCGTATCTGTAGGTATTATTTTGATGTCATTTATAGACGAAATAAAACATCTAATTTCAACTGGTTACAGAATGTTAGTTTTTTTACGTTAGTAAATAATAACACATTTCTTGGGCAACTAACACGCACTAAATATATCTAACTCCAAATTTATAATTCCTTCGCTTCTTCTTCAGTTTCTCGGAATTACATGCAATATTATTCACTAAACTTGATGATACACAGACAGAGCACGAATCTTCACTGAGTCTTAATTTCAACAAGGGAAAGGCTGATGCAGATGTCTGATTAACTGACAATCGCACGACGGGTTTGATGAAATGCTTCGAAACCGTCGGCTGATGGCTTCCGGTTCTTGCCTGGCCACGTGGCATCACGAGACAGACGAACGCGGGCGCGAAGGACGGCGATGCGCAGATGTTCTCGCTCTGCTGCGCGCGAGCGGCTGATTGGTCGCACTGGGGCTGGAACGGGCGGGCGTCACCAGCGGTGGAGTTGGCAGCGCCGACACCGCTCAATTCGCCTCGGCTTTTAGGTCGCGGATGACGCGTAGTCTGCTCGCCTCGGGCACTCGTGTTATTGGCCATGGGGCTGAGACCTGTTCTTCAATCCGGACGGGGATGGCGGCAACGTATCTCGTTCAAGGAGTTAATTAACAATTTATTACGACAGGATTCTCAATCATTTCAGCAAGTCTTGCACAGGACTCGTACTGTCATCTAATGTATAAAAATCAATGTTGGTTGGTTCGTGTTTAATGCACTGCCGAACCGTTCATCCGCTGAAGCTATGTTAACTCATTTCTTGCGCTTGCTGAAGAATATAGGCAGAGTTCAGTTATTGTAACTCCACTAGATGGCGCTGCAGCACAAGATGTGGCAAAAGCCTTAGAAGGCGCATCAGTTAGAGCAAACTTAACGCAATTATCAATGCACCTGAGCTCCCTTGTTGCTGGGTGTTGCCGTGTGAGGTGGGGTGAGGTAGAGGAGGACAGGGGCCGCAGGCGGCGCAAGATGGAGAGAGAAAAAAGAGAGGTGAAAAAAGAGACGGGGAAGAGAACAAAAAAGGAGAGGCAGAAGGAAAAAGAGAAAAGAGAGAGATGAAAGAGGAATGTAAGGAGAAAGAAGGGGAAAGAGAGATGGATAAATACAGAGATAAAAGGGGGAAATAGAAAGAAGGGGGAAAAAGAGAGAGAAGGGGAAAGAGAGAAAAAGAGCCCGACAACTTCGGCCAGGTTTGGCTGTGTGTGTGTGTGTGTGTATATATATATATATATATATATATATATATATATATATATATATATACCACGGCCACTACACCGTATCTCCCGTACCAACTATTCATCAACAAACACTGATCACTTTTCCGAAATCACATTCTCTATTTCTATACTTTCACTACTGTCATTCCGCGCCTTTGTAACGAGCTTCCACTTGACGAAATTTCAGCGCCCGCTCACCCATCCATTCGCCGCCATTCCCATGCTCCCACTCTTGCGTTCTGCCTCCTCGTTCACCGCCCCAGGAACAAGTCGCCGCGCGATCTACCAGACTCTCCACTTATCCACTCTCGCCTTTTTGAATGTTACATCATTCTTCTTTCTCGTAGCGTTTCGACGTCTGATAACCATTTGGTTATTATATATATATATATATATATATATATATATATTATATCTGATAACCATTAGGTTATTATATATAAACTAGTGTGGCTAAAAAACAGTTGAAATTTTCGAAAAATCAGAGTTTTGAACGAGCTAGAGACTTTCGGTTTTAACCGCAAGGGTCTGCGACAACAGATAGATCAAATGATCGATTGGGAAATATCAATCTTGGAGAAAATCGGTTGAACGGTTAAGCCACTAGCGTTGTTCACAGACAAACGGACAGACAGACTTTTAACCGTCATTCGATTTTTCGGCATCAAGGACCGACTAAACATGTATTCTGGCTAAATCACATATTAGAGGAGTTTGTGTTTTAATTTAGAAATTTGATTTATTCACTTGGTACCAATAGTTTTATCTGCGAAAATTTGCCGTTTGTTCGCGCAGCAATACATAACTTTCTCTCCACTTCAAAGCGGGAAAGTACAAGAGGGAACAGAAAAAGAATTCACAGGATTCAATGAGGAAATTGACTTACAATCAAGTTAAGGAGGGAAATACTGCGCAATTGCTTCTAAACAGCTTGAAAAGAATCCTTTTGCAATTTCTTGATATGTTTCCGTCACTTTCCGGCAGTCATACACCGAGGCTGACACAGCATTTTTCTCGGGGCAGGGAGGCAGGTGTTCAGTGAGAATAGGGTGTCCAGACGGTTAGTGTTTTCTTATACAAAAATTTTCATCTATGCGGAATATAACATGTATTTTTATTTCTTGATGTACTCTTAATATTTATATTACCCCCCTTTGGATGGGCTACTAGCCATACACAATTAAGCAACGCATAATCAATCTACGGAACTCCCGCAAAGTGGAAGCTCGTCCTCCACTTTGATTATTCCATGTCGCCGGGAGTCGATTCATACGCGAGAGCATGTTAAAGGGATAGACACAAATTTTGAGTTAATGCCACCATTAGAATGACGTCCCCCCTGGGCGGACCGCCCGACCACATCACCGAAGTGAATTATTATTACGACGCGTTGGATTTCAAATTACCCGCGAATTTCACGTAGATTAGGCAGAACGCATGCGAGTGCATATACTAGATACTAGAGCGCGTTCCAGTAGTTTTGCCGGGAACATGGCGCTAGGAAATATCGTGGTGTCGTGAGTGTATCAAATATTACTGCTATGTTTTGCTAAGTGCATCGTTTGTGCTTTTAGAAACTGTTGACTATAAAAGTGCGAAGTTTCAAAAACAATGAGTTATTATTTATCCCATGAGCAACTGTCTAACTACTGTGACGTGAAGACGTATCTAGCCTGGTGTGTTTACAGTCGACATCAGAACAATACTCGATTGAATCAGACCATATTCAACAGATGTAATTTTTTCAGAATTCTTTTTAGAAAGCGACAATCGTGATAGTTAAGAGCAATGTCTTAAGTGATAACTGACAAAAAAAGCTATTTAATATTTTATTATGTTCGTAATGCGACATACATGTGAACACGTAGAATCAAAAATAATTCAATATAACTGTTTTATCAGTGATTTTCTAAACTAAGAAAATGCGTCCGTTCATTGAATCTCGAACAAGACTTATGAAAATGTATCAGACGCGGTAAAAATGTGTTATGCTTATTTGTATTGTTCTCCATTTAATTTTCTTGCTCTCAATAAACAAAGTATTTCTGTCAAGAGTCAACGACATATTTTCCATCCAATAGTTTCAAGTGGGAAAGTTATTGAATACACTTCTTTTGTTGCCATTACTCACGAAATAGGGTATTACATAATAATTGATGTCTACGTTTTGCAACACATAGCCGTGTGTGAATTGTTTCAGATATTTAAACACTGAAAATCCTAAATAAAGTAGAAGAGTTCATAATACTTACATTCACAGTGTTAGAATCTAGTGGTGCTACAACAACACGTACTTTATCGCGATGTTAATTGCTAAGTAATATAATAATATTTCAATTTCTGTCTTACACGTCAACATTGGAAAAATTCGTATACAAACGAAGCGTGAAAATACATATATTTTTTAAATTCAAATTCTTAAACGAAAACTGCTTTCTGCCATTGAATTGAGTGTATTCACGTTCTACAAAAATATAATACTTGACTTGTGTTGACTGATGAGGGAGAGAGATCGGAAGGTGTTGGGGATGACCTCGACGTAAAGATATTTCTTGCAGTGCATGGGTAAGGTTTTGAGACGCCAAGATGGTCAACTGCAAGCGTAACTATTTGTGAGTCGAGGGTACACAGTGGGTGCCCTTTGCGACGTAGAAATGCGAATTGTCGCAATAATAATATCAAAGAGTTTAGACACTTGATGAACATTTGAACCACGGTTGGAGTCTAGAATAAACAAATCTTAATCATGCAAGATTTTTTGGCCGTGCACGATAGCTATGCAGTCTCAAATTTTGAATTGGCTTTTCTGGAGACAACAATGGTCCACGCTTTTTGTTATCACTTCGGAGCACAGATAATACATCATTAATCGATTGACAACAATAGACAAAATCTTCTATAAGAATAGATAGATTATGAAATGAAAGAAATGCCTTGGATTCTGGTTTTACATATGCATCTGGTTTTTCTCTGAGTAATGCATTAATTTAAATCTCGTACTCATAATAATTCTGGAAATCAACTGACCTGAGCTGAACACGTCACAATATTTCTAACGCCTGCATGATTTTCGTCGTTGTTGGAGGTTGAGACATTTTTACATTTGTGTTGTCTTTGTGAAGTTTTCATCCACACCCATGCATTCCCGACTCTTGTTTTGTCGTTTTCGGTGGTCGAGTGCATAGGATTTCGTCACGTAAACAGCGAATATAATTTGCTTGGTCTTTCCCGAGTGGCGCTCCATTAGGGCTCAAGCCTGTGCATATTCGGCATATCTTTCAAAATAATGATAACATAATAATACATTATGAAACGATGATGTAATGATGAATATTAATACACGAGTGTGATATTAAGATACGAGCAAAGACGAGCGAGTACCGTAAACTTCAGGAGTGTATAGTGTACCTATCATTACATCGAGTTTCATAATCTACTTTATCTACGACTTTTGTAAGTGTAGCTTTCACATTAAGTTGTTTCGTGACAGTTGACATTGCAGGATTCAACCAAGGCCACTTAGCGGGCAGCTCTCTAACTTACCCTCGCATGCTGCCAGAGGTTTATGTGGTTACCTGTCCGCCTGCGACGGAGTAGGATCAAAGTGGAATTACGATCCAATTAATAGTAAATGATATTCTACGAAAAAATTACTACTAATAAAAGAAATTAAAACTGACAAGCATAATATCAAATCCAGTTTTAATGTACACAATCGAACGAAACCTTTACTAAAACCATTCTAAATGATTAATGGTCAATACTTGGATTGTAAACGTCTCTGTTATTGGTCAAGAATCTGTATCATAATGTAACATGTACCGAAACGAGTATCATTAAACAACTGGTTGCAACCATCGAATGACAGCATTATACAATAGCAGTAGAAAAAACCAAATTCAGATCACATGTTCTTAATGTTAAATTAGCGGACCGGGCGGGGCATCATGCGAACGATAATATTAGCCGTGATTACCAGCGTCTATTGAATATTTAAAAGAGTATAAGACAACCTAAAAGGAAGTCATGATTTCAACTCCTTTTACGTGGATTTTTTATCCCTCACCTTTCCAACATTTTCCGTTGATTTTCACCAGAGCTGTGGAGGTTGGTAAGAATTACTTGCAGCTCCCTCGGATTCGAGATTTAGTTGATCAGCATTAGAAGAACAGATATCTAAGGAGACCTCAGAGCCTCCTACAAATGTGCACTCTTTGCGAAAGGATAAGGCAGTGTCTTCTGCAGACGGCGCTGTGCAAGGTCTTGCCTTAGGCCTATAGTTGTGGCCAGCTAAAAAGACCAGCTAACGTGACAACTTTTGAAAAATGCCACTGTCAGATGATAACATGTATTCTTACTCGATTTAGGGTTGTTTCGTTTCCTTTTGTGTTGGCACATGGCGTTGCCAACCTTCACACAATTACCCTATGTATATTACGTTTATGGGGTAGGGACATTTTTTAAAATTTAAGTTTGCAATGAAAAAATGACTACTTCCGTAGATTACGCCAACATTCAAGCCATTCATGTGGATTGTGCTCTGTTAGTTTGCTATTGTTGCAAGCGATTTGCGTATTGCGGTTTGCTATTTTTCATAAATCTGCATTTAGTGATTTCGTCAGATATATTAATTTAGTTCTACGCATTTTATTTTTATTCATTTTTTTCAATTGTCTTCATCACTAATCATAGTGAAGTTAGTCGAGATAGTTTTAGTAGTAAAGGTTAGTTTTTTGATTTTGTATTTTTTGTGTAAAATTAATTTTATTATATTTATTATTAATTTTTCTAAACCCAATTTATTAATCGTTGAAAAATAATGGATAGACCAACTACACCTGGGTCTTTTCTTAGTATTTTGTCTTTTAATGTTAAAGTGAATTCAAAGTTCTTTTCAAACGAGAATTGTAAATTTATTTTGTGGATTGTGGAGGAAAACAGTGGAAGAAGTAGTAGTGTTACTCAGAGGAACAAGTATTGTCAATCACACTGATCTGCCATCACAAATGGAAAAAAAATATTACAGGTAAGACTATTTTTTCCTAAATATCGTCTTATAAAACTGACGGGTATAAGTTTCATAATTAAAATAGTTATTGGTGTATTTATTGTCTACAACTATTAATTATCATTAGTTATGCATTAATAGTAATAAATCCAATTTTTTTTCTCAACTTTCTGTATGTTTACAGGTGGGTATGAAGTCTATTGAAAGAATTATCAACAGACATAAGAAGCAACAAGCTCTGACCACACCTAAAAAGACCCCTAGAAGGACTCACCCAGCTTCTATATTGTCAATTTTATGAAGGATGGAATTTGCAATAAATTACTCGTACATTGTAATTTGAGTGCAGAATCATTTAAAATTTTTAATTACTTTGTTATTATAGAATTTTATTCATCTATACAATGATCGCCGTATTTTGTAGTATTTTATGTGAAGTACCATGAATTATATTTTATGTAGTCTTGGTATTTCTATAAGAAACCTGTTCTTCAAAGATTGTGGGTGATGATACATTCAATTTTCATGACACTCAAACCTCCTTGATGCGTATAGTAAAAAACATCGGTTTTATTTGTGGTAAGGAAGTCAGTTATGCCCTTGTGAATGAGAGTGAAACAATAATTTCTAAAAGAGAATACTTCCTAAGCAATTATATTAAGTACCCAAACAAAGTCCAACACACCAAATATTGTAGATTTTTTTATGAAACATTGCTACTTTTATGAATGGCAATTTCTTATATTTTTCTGGAACATTAATATTGTTTCAGTTTTTCTAGCTGTTTGTAACCGTTTGTTGGTAACATTTTCAACATTACTTGTAACTTAGTTTTTGGGCAAGTGGAACCACATTTCTCTCCTCAAATCCCACATGCATTTCGAAATTTTCTTTGACATTATAAACTAATTTTAATAGTGAAAATAACCATTGTCCTACCTTGAGCTTTTCACAATCCCCATCAGCACTACAAGAGTGTGTAAGTGGGGTAATAAATATATTAATCTTTTACTACTTGGATGCCTTTTGGGAATAATTTGGCTTGGATTTGTAAAACTGGAGTATATGGAACATTTGGAAAACTGGAGTACACTGGAAACTAGAGTATAATATGATCATCCTGATTTGAATTATTTAGTAAGTTAATGAGAGGTTTTACTGCGAAATGACTGCATAATCAGAGAGTAGTTTATGGTATTGTAGTCACAATAACTGATATTACAAGAGTGCAGTATCATTGTGCAACTTTATTCACTATTTACTGTGCCATTTATATTGTCAGTATACTACATTCCTGTTTCAATAAATAACTTTTAAAAATCAAAAGTTCTATTTATTACCATAACTATCCCTGTAACATGTACCACACCCTGTTTTAATAGAGAAGAAATAGGTATAAGTCTGTCACTAGTTAAAACAGGTAACTTACTGACTAGTACTTATATTAATTATGAATTTCTTATTTTTAAAGCATCACTAACTGTTGAAAGATAATTTAATTAAGCATATAAATAAAATGGATGCATCATATAAATATTAAATATTGTAGGACGGTTAGAAACAATTAACTAGGTCACAAAAAATACCATGTTTTTTTAAATTAATAATTTTAAAAAATTGTATTTATTTCTTTCAACATAAATCTTAACTGACAGATAAATCATTAATAAATTGATAACACTACCATCTCAAAATCAAAATTAACACAAGTCAGCAGATAACTTTAAGCCCAAGACCACAGATAACTTTTAAATGTGTTTTTCATTTGCTCTTGGCGCACTTCAATATCACTCACGCTTGCACTTGCTGATAATGATAACTCTTATTTAGTTTAATTGTTCACCGAGTTAATATTCGTTTCTAGGTGAAAATCTTGTTTAATATTAACGAAAAACGAGACAAATATTATTGTACTGTAAACTCTTCAACCGCGCGAGAAGTGAATGACAACAAAGGAAACAAAAGCGAGAGAGTTGATCGGAATGATTGTTTCAGAAGTTGGCTATTCCGACAGGAAATCCTTTTAGCTGCCATATTGCGAATCTAGTGCGGCTTAATACATGGCCTAGACTATAGCCGTTTGCAGGCTCAAATGGTCCCAGTGAAAGTGGATCATACCAACTTCATGAATATCACCCGTTATACTAACGGCATTGTCTTAGGGACTTTTCGTTTCACTTTAAGTTTCGTACAGGTCCATTTCAGAGGAGTCAACCGTCAATGAAACTCCCCATGTGTTGGCACATACACGCCGAAAGAGACTTTATTTAGCTGGGGTTGGCATCTTTTCATTTGTTTTATTTTCTACCAACATGTTCAAAACTGCACTCTTGCACGCTTAGAAGCTGGCGTAGAAGCATATTTACAATTTTTAAATTGAATTTGTCGTTTTGATTTGATATTCTCATCGCATTATTTGTTTTTGAATTTTTAAACGAGACAGTGGAAACAATGCACGTAAGTGAGTTAAAATGACGCATGCAAATCGTGTTAAAGTTAAACAATGAATATTAAATAGTGCAGCAAGATACAATGTTATTGCTCTATGTTATAGAATAGATTATTTGTGCATTACCACATGCAGGTATTTTTGTATATCTTTGGTTATATCTATAAATTGGGAATTGTAGCACACACGGTGATTGAACATATTTTAATTCATGGTGTTTGGTCTAATAATAAAGCCATATGTGAAAAAATTAACATTACAAATGTATGTATATCTCTAAAATGCAGTTCATATCGACTTAACAATATTCTTTCAGTATTGTGAAGTCAGTACTCAATCAGATCACTTAGATGGTTGTGAAGAAAGCAATTGCAAGATTCATCTATAAAAAAACTCATGATGGTAACATTCAACATATGAGTGTATATTTTTATACTTTGTATTGGGTATAGTTTGCAAAGAAGAAATAATAGGAAACACTCTTTACAGGGAAAGTTCTTTCAGAAAAAGAAATTTGGGAGAATATCAGAGGCAATTATGATACATTCTTTTTCCAAGGACCTTAAACTTCTTTGTTCAGAATTCTTAAAAGAATTTTGTTTGGAAAATCAAAGTAAGTATATTGTTCATAGAGGTAAAGATGATGTAAATTATCCAGGAGAATTATTTTGTCAGCCTTATTAGTAGTAATAATAATAATATCAATAGTAAAAATAATAACAATGATATCTGTCAAAGAGAATTGCTTCAAACAATGTATGACAAGGTACTTTGCTCTAGCAATTCATATTCAATAAATCATATACATATTTACATTGCTTTGAACATACAATTACTGATTACATACTTTGATACTTTCACACTCTCATGGAAATATATTTAGTATTTTAAATGTGGGACAGTATTTACTATGTAAACCTATATTATATTATACATTACACTACGCAATACTTTTGTATAGTATTAATGTAATTATATAACTATTATATTTATTAAAATTTTTTGATATTTTATAGTCTTGGCTGACCCAAAGAAAGGAGTGTATGTAGTACACAATGAGACCAAAGATTTATGAAGCCAGGCCAGAAAGCCCATGAGCAGATCTGTAATGTAGATATCATACGTAAAATAAGACCAATACTGCTAACATTCTGTGCAAAATGTGAACATTTTAAAAATATTTATTGTCAGGATACATGGTAAATGCTGTATATTATTATTCTTGCATTTTAATTTTCATCTTTTCATATTCACCTTCATATATTCTATTAAAATGATTCAAGCAGTTATCATATAAATATTGTTTTCAAATGTTAAAAGTAATTAACAACAGGGTATAGTTGATAAATTGCAGCGAACTGAAGGGCAGACTGATTCAAGGCTTACTCCCTAATGCAGTTTCAACTGAAAATATGTGATCTCAGTCAAAGTGATTCTTCAATAAGAATGTCCTTAGAAAACCTTGCTACAGAATGGAAAAGGCCAGAAACCTTTGGAAGCAGGCTTTGAAACAGGAATCTTAATTATCTAAATTCATTGACATATTTAACACAAGGAAAATGAGATTCAATATCTTAAATTTAATAGTGTTATGAATACATTATTTAAATTTTTAAGGTGTCAACTTTGGACAAATTGGAAAAATGCAGTGGAGTATTGGAAAAATGCGGAGAAAATTATGGTTGTGTATAGAGAGAAGGATGGGGTATATTGTGCAAACAAATTGTGCATCTGATCAGGAGCAGTGTAGATGAAGATTTCACAAAAAACTTAACTGTAAAAACACTTGTTTGCAACTATTGTGAAATAAATTTACTTGGTAAAAAAATAAATAGTTTTAACTCTTCTTCCTTAGTTTTCACTGTTGAATGTTGAGATTAAATATATTATTGTAATAATGAAATGGAGACAAATAATATTTAAGATATACTCTGATTTCAATTTTTAAAAATTTCCTTCCATTAATTCTATATTATATCAATCATTAACAATCTTTGTAAGAATATAATTTATTCCTCTAAAGCTTTCTAATTATATTTGCATTTTAAAATGAAGTAAAACATTAAACTTCTCATATTTCAACATTATGAGTTTCAGTCGAAAACTATCAAAATAATCGATCCAAATGATAATTATTTCAATGTTTCAAAACATTCATTTGATTAAAATTAACATTATAATGAGAGAAGTTCCTGATGGCAATTTCCTCGAATTGTGTGTTTGAATGTAGCGCCGATGTCTAGCTTCATGTACATTTTCAAAGTTGGCAGGGCCGAATGGCCGCCATATTGAAAAATCTTGGGACCAAAGCAAGCTGAAATCCCGTATATAAGGGAAGGCGTAACTTCGAGGTTCGTCTCGTAGCTGTTAGTGCAAAACTTGGTTCCTTTCGCGTGGCGCTAAAACACCCTAAATTTCACCATGGGTGCGCCATGTTCGTAGCATGGGCGAACGAGAGCAAACTAAGAAGGTGATTACAATATCCGGCTTGTTTGCTGCTATCGTGCGGTCCGTTTAAATTTGGTGGTCGGACAATATCGTACACAATCCAACAGACGTCACCAGTTTTGGTGAGTGTTCGTACCACTTGCGGCATGTGTTTGGAACTTCGAGGGCGGTACAGATCTGCCAGTGGAGGTAGCTACAGACCCTGTCGTGGATCTTTAAGTATTCTGTCATTGCTAGAATTGGACAAGCTGAGACAATATGATCAAAGGTATCTACGTGTTTCTGGCAAATGCGGCACTTAGCATCTTTAGAAATTTTGAGAACCGCTTTTCATAATGTGTTCTCAACGCTTGACCTTGAGCAGCTATTAGAACTGCTTCCGATTTTGGCCTCATTTCAGCTATATAAACGATTGATCTTTATTGATATGCACATTGTCCATTCTTTTTAGATTGTCCATGGAGTGGTTTGTCTCTCCATGATATCTTTAACATTTTTTGTGTCTCACATTTCACGTTTAGTAGCGTCCTTTCTTTGGTATAAATTAAGAGCAAAGGGTGTACATTTCAAACGCACCGCCTAAAAGATTTCTTCAAAGGCTCTCCTTTTTTCCTCAAAGGCCGACAAATTCATTACAGAGAATTAGAAATCGATTGTCCAAAGAAAAAGGCTTGTAATGCCTCGCAAACGCTCATTAAGAAAAGTACGTGTTTGGTCTTAAAGCGTTGGACAGGCTCCAGGACGTTTTCTGTTAATGGCTTAGGCCGGAGATTCGTCATGGACTTGAACACGAAGCGTCAATTCGCCTTAAAGATTGAATAATAAACAGGACGCCTTTCCGTTCGTGGGAACAAGTTTTGTTCGCCCTGTTCTCGCGGAAGTGCGCAGATTTCTTCTCGTTCGTTTCGATAAAGGAGAGTGTGTCAATTATTCTGTTTCGTGTTTTTGCGCTATGGTGCCGTATGAGTGCAATCATAATTCGAGAAGATGTCAGCGAAGAAATGAACATCGCACTCCGCTCATAGCTAGAGCCGCGGTTGAATCCTGGACAAATTGATACTGTTATTCCCTGTTTCAACGACTAATTTCGTTTTCGACAAATATTTTATAATTAAAATATATCAAAATAATACACAATTGTACCAATACATATATTGCACAACCCTGTGTCGACTTTCAAAGATGAAATAAATGATTTTTTCTTAACACAGTTACGGTCACGCAATGGACGCCAGTCGATTGTTTCCACACAGGTCGTGCCGTGCCACTCCTATTGACTTTTAGTATTTAAAAAATGATACGAAATGACATCAGGATATAAAGGGAGAGATACACTGAACACAAAGAAGTAGAATTTTTCTTCGTGAAAGCCCCTATACATTTACTTAAAGTATTATTATTATCGTCTCCTGTATTATTTCAGTAGTATACCTTTGGGTTCCGGCTCTCACACGCAACCAATCTTTATAAATGAGGGCTCTAAAGAAAGAGAATTTCACGGAGACTTGACGAATTCCATTTTGACTTTAAAAATATGGATGATTTATTTAAAAGAACGCATTGAAATATTCATGGAAAATGCAACCCGCATCACATACCAACCTATATCTGAAAATGCAACCCGCATCACATACCAACCTATATCTGCAAATAACTCATAAACAAAGCGTTTTAGAGCCTTAAAAAGTAACATTTTGAGGCCAAAAGCCTCAAAGAAACGTTTTTCACATCATAATCTACAAGATAAGACATTCTCCAATTCATTCAGTTAACTTTACGGTTCCACGCTTCAATACTATCAAGGCCACCTCAATATTTCAGTCCTTCCTGCTGGTAGCAATTTTTGTGGCGACACGTTTAGAAGGCTTGGATTCGACAATCTTTATTTACGCTTTCTGTTAACACCGTAGTTTGTGCAGTCTGACGAGATTTATTTGCATAATCATTAATTCAAGATTTGCTCTCCAGCAACAACTAGAAGTACTATTATAGTTGCTTGATACCTATACCTATGAAGATTGTTTCTTATGCGTGTAGTGAAACTATTCAATTAACGTTTTTTCATGGTCTGTAAGTGCTGTGTACTTAATTGTGGAAGGATGTGGGTGTTCAGTGAAGAGAGAAGACTGTGTTTGTGTTTTACCTGTACCAATATTTTCGTTATCATTCGATGAAACTTTCTAGTCAACGGGTTCAGACACGTAGCTTTCTCAAAAGAAAAAAGCTAATATTTTTGTGACTATCACGAAAAACTAAAACCTAATTGACAAAGAATATTGAATAATTACTTCAAATGTCTTGAAGTAAGTGTTGGGAATTGTTCCAAGCAAATTCTCCATGATATTGAATAAATATTTATTGAAAATTAATTTTACACATTAATTGCATTGTTTTTATTTTTATTTGTAATTGTGTTAGTACATTGCAAGTTACCTTTATAGACTTTAAACAAATAAACACGTTTCGTTAACTACTTTCCCTCTTAGAATGAAAATAGAAGGATAGGGATGAGTGTGGGGTCTAATATGCGCGAGTTCATGCACAGGTACGCAGAGGTGGTGAGGGAAAACTTGTGCTATGGCACAACATAAAGATTTTAATGTTGGCGGTATCTGGAAGTATGTACACCAACGCCCAACTGCAAACTCATATTGTAAATAAAACATCGTTTGATATTAAACTCGTTAATATATTAAAAATGCAAACACAGCCATGCCCATGTACCGGAGCAACATTCCCATGTACCGAAGTGGGCTTACTAATGCTTACTGAATTGTTTCTAATGCTAACAAATGGTCTTTAGTACTCAAAGGTGAAAACATTAGTTTGATTATTTTTTGGCTCGGAATTGTTTTTCTTGAGGTACGTAAGGACGCAGAAAATAATTCAATACATTTTAGTAAACAAATAATTTTTCAGTTTTCACACCCCAGCAAGCTGGCACCCTGACTCTCCAAAACCCACTCGATTCTTCATGAAAAAATCAAGGAAAGTTAAGTAATATTGCAATGAATAGGTCTGTTCTTGCCCGATCCGGTATTTTCGCACTACTTTACTTGGCTTTCTCAAGAGTAAAAACCTTTTCTATTATTTGACTATCAAGGAAAGCGAAAAGCTAACTCTCAAGGAAGATTGAAAAAATTCTTCAAATGTTGTTTTTAAAGAAGTATGAATTGTTCCAAGATCATCTCCCTATAATGTTGAATAAACTTTAATTGAAAATTTGTTTCAAACATCAATTGCATTGTTATTTTGTTTGATATTCTGTAAGTACATTAGTAGTTCCTCTCCTTTATGGAACGGATAGACAAATGGATAGGGAAAGGGTGGGATTTAACATGCGAGAGTTCTCGCACGGGTACGCTAGTTATTATTATTATTATTATTATTGTTGTTGTTGTTGTTGTTGTTCCTCCATATAACGACTACAGATGTTATGAGTCGGCTGAGTATAAAATTTACTCCAGGTTGCAATCAACTACCTAAGGAGCAGATCTAGGGACTGTCGGTGCCTCTACAATACTTTGCGCAAAATGTGAGCTGTGCCAAATAAAGCAATTTCTTGCACTTCCCAGTCCTTTGAATGACCTGGAAGTTTAGCCAAGTTCTTACACAAATATTGCGGAACAAATCCCAGAGCTCCGATGATCATCGGTACGACCTGTGCTTTTACTCCCCACATTCAGCTGATCTCGATTTGCAAACTCTTGTATTTAAGACGTTTCTCTGCCTCCTTGGTAACGACGTTTTGATCGCAAGGCACAGCAACATCTACAAGTAGACAGGATTTTTTTCTCAAAATCCCGGATAACAATATCCGGTTTATTTGCTGCTATCGTGACATCAGTTTGAATTTGTTGGTCGTACAATATTGTAGAGTCCAACCGACGTCACCGGTTTCGGTGAGTGTGCGTACCACTTGGGGCATGTGATTGGAACTTCGAGGGCGGTACAGATCTGCCAGTGGAGGTAACTGCAGACCCTGTCTTTTTAAGTATTCGGTCTTCGCTAGAATTGGACAAGCTGAGACAATATGATCAATGGTTTCTACGTGCTCCTGGCAAATAGATAGATATAATGCGGCATTTATCATCTTGAAAAATTTTCAGAACTTCTTTATCATAATGTCGTGTTCTCAAGGCCTGATCTTGGGCAGCTATTACAAGTGCTTCCGATTCTGGCTTCATTCTTCCCCCTTTGTGCCACATAAATGATTGATCTTTATTGATCTGTGCTCTGTCCATTCGTTTCAAATATTGTCCGTGAAGTTGTTTGTCCCTCCACGATTTCATTATATTTTTTTGTGTCTCACATTTCATGTTGAGTAGCATCAGAAGTTCAATGTCTCTGTGATTCTGCGTGTCTTGCATAGTTTTCTTTGCAATGCTTCTTGCTACACTAGCAATGCTTCTGTTTCCCATTCTTCGGTCAGATTTCATGACCTGCCTCATTAGAGGGTCATCTTGATGACAAACTACATACTTTTCCATCCCGACTATTGCGTTGTGCCAAGAGCCTTCAATTTATCCTTCCTTACGTGACACATAAGTCTATGTACATCAGTACGAGGTTGGGAAACATGATGCATTGTTAGCAGTTTTCTGGTTTTTCTATCCATGATGTGAATTTCTTGCTCAGTCCAGTCCACTAGTCCCAAACTGTATTCGGCTACAGATACCGCCAAAATAACTATTGCTGATATTTTATTCCTGGAATTCAGAGCGGACTAAAGGACTAGTCTCACTCTTCTGTAATACTCCCCGCGAATTCTCTCTTTCATTGTATCGTTCTTCTTCTTCTTCTTCTTCTTCTTCTTCTTCTTATTATTATTATTATTATTATTATTATTATTTCTATTATAGAGAAATGTATTGGGACTTCTTTAAACAAATAAACTGCTTCGTTTCGTATTATGTACCTCTTCGTTATTTTTGAAGTGTGGAAATATCATGCCACTTTTTCAAACACAAAGTCAATAGAAGTGACATGGCACGATCTATGTCAAAGCAAATAGCTGTACGGCGTCCATTGAGTGACTCAGTTATGAAAGAAAACAATGGGATTCCTCTGTGAAAATCGTTTCAGAGTTATGAAATATATGTATTTTTTTTAAATTCTGGCCCTCAAGAAAATGTGCGCAGATAAATTTCTTTGCCCACACGTCATATATAGTTTTTACTGTTTTTTTGACAAATAGATAAATAAATAAATATGTACTGGAAAATCTATGGTAGAATTCAGTATCAGCTTAAAATACTATATAAGAAAATATTTGTCGAGATCAAAATTGTTTGGTTGCAAATACGGAATGATTGCGTCTAAAGCGCGGTAATTTTAGCGTTTATCTGGTAATTAGAGAAATTTGTTGGCTAACGGCAACTCGATTGTGGCTTGCACTCATACGGCCCACCTCATCGCAGAAACACTGAGCCTGTCCAAAGCGTTTATGCCAAAATACTTTTTTATTCAATTTAAACAATTGTCACATTCTCCCTTATCGTCTGCGCACTTCCGCGAGAGAACAGGACGAACAAAACTGGCGCAGCGAACGGAAAGGCATCCTGTTTATTACCGAAGCTTTAAGGCAATTTGACGCTTCGTGTCCAAGTTCATCTGCAGTGCCTATGACAGGAAAGTCCTATGACAGGAAAGTCCGAAAGTACGAGTCGCGACGGCGGTAGGTCTAATTCAGTCGCTGTGTGGAGAAGAATTCTAGCGGCCGGCTTCTCTGATCGGTAGTTTTACGTGGTTTATCCAATCAACACCAGGCGAATGCCGGAGCAGTACCCTAACAAACGGGCCACGGAGAGCGCGCGATCATTCTTATCTCTTCCTTGTCCTATCCTCTCCCCTTACACACACACCCTAACATGCACTGCACTACCACACATGCCGGGAGACCGGTCGGGAGCTTAGAGCTTGTCCCGTGTGGGTGGTGCCCCGCTGGTGGGAGATACCTGGTTGGAGGACACCTCGATAGTCGACGGTATGTCAGCGCCGGATCTCGACATCTAGCGAGGAAAAGATCACCGCCACCTTCAGAGAAAAATCACGCACTACACTTACGGGACTCATTACCTCTGAAGTTGACGCACCCGAAATCACGAACAATCAATGAAATAAAGTTCATAACGAGTCTTCTAGTTAAGCGATGAACAGAAAATATCCCTGAGCCTGTCCAAAGCATTTACGCCAAAATACGTTTTTATTCAATGTAAACGCGCTATTCTCATTTGAACTATGAAGGAGGATGTCCTCATCGGTGCCACCTGTACATCCCTTTAGTTCACTGATCTCACAGCGGAGACAATTCATTACGATGAGGGGTGAGACCCAGTGAGGGAAATCTCTGCTCTAAACGTGAATTTAGTGTTCATTTCATCTCAGTATCTTGAACCGTTTAGAATAGAAAATATTTGCGGTGGCGTTTTTATTGAATGACCCTTATTGAATATTTATAATTAATTTAACCATAAACCTGCCACAATGTTGGAGTTCTTGATAAGCAAATAATTTGCCATTTTTGCAAATAACTTTTATAATGGAAACAATATTTGTGCACTTCTCTGATAGTTAAACATTGATGAATTATTAGAAAGATGCATAAATATTTTGTTTAAATATTAACACAAATAAGAAACGAGAGAGTAGAACTTATAGCACGACCATACGCGCGCGGAATGACGCTCCGCATTGCTAAATATACCACCGTAGGCAAGGTCTGCAACGACTGAGGAAGGTTTTTTTTACACCTATCTATGGAAGGCTGAGGAAGATACAGGAAGCCGCAATTCAATACCTCACGGTGGCTGATAATTAGAGGCAAAAATAGATGAGTGCAGACTCTTTGAGTCCGCGCGCATGTAACGGAGGGTTAAGGAAAAAAAACTATTATTCTGTACCATTAGCCGCGAATACTTACACGCAACACTCACCCTGCTGGATGCTCGGATTGACATGAAATTTCACCAACTGATAAAACACTATGCAAAACCTATATACGCAAATTTTGAAGTGCTATGGAATATTATAAATAGTGTTTTATAGGCATTTTGTATCAGGACCTTTCGTGGTCTTCGCGCTTCCCGCAGCGGGCGAGCCGTTGCTTCGGCAGCGCTAGGAACGTTACGCGGCGTGTATCAGTCGGTGTCAGATTTTCAAGCGCGTTGGTTCCACCTGAACCTGCAAAGTAAACACCCATTTTTGACACCCTGCCTGCCCTCCAAGAAACAGAGACCTTGCCGACAGGCCCATAGTGCAGGCGCGGTGTATGAGTAACGTCCGCAGAACCAGCGGCGAGCAGCGATTTCCGCCCTTCCACGGTAGGTAAGGTCAAGAAAGGTCCCAATACTAATTATCGCAAAAACACTACTTGCAATGCTTCATAGCACGTAAAAAATTGTATGTAGGTGTTTTGAAAAGTGCTGAACAAGCTGGTAAAATCTCAAGTCAATCCGAGTATCCAGCACGGTGGGTGTTGCGTGTTAGTGAGATATTTCGAAACGTTGAAAAGCTGTAGTTCTGCGTACTCAACTACAGGACCTATTCCAATCTTAGAATAGAAACATGACTGACATTACTGCTTCCGCTGGTGATGGGATTTGCGCTCTTCGGTTGCAAGTTTCAAAGGCAACCATTATTAACTCATCTCGAGGAGGACTGTGCTTCATCTCGGAGCTGTCGCTATTATTTTTCGGAATGACGCACAGGAGCAGATTTCGTCCATTAGGTGGTGTTGGGGAAGGTGAACCAGTGTACAAAGAAGGCAGAATCATCGCAATGAAAACAAAGATTGAGTCCAGATCAGGGCTGTCAAGCGGAGGACGTGCGTGCTCGGAGCGCGCTTACGCTCTGTTGGGGCACGCAGTGCCCGCGGCCAAGGGAAGTCCGCGCTCCGATTTCTCAGGGGTGCACAGAAGGCAGTCATGGCGGAACGCAAGAAGATGTATAAGGTGTTTCAGTGGAGGCTAAAAACATTTTCGCTAAGACGCTATCGGATGTCGATTTTACACACTTATTACACATTTTCACTGTTTTCATTATATATTTATGTATGTTTTTCACATTCCATACTACATATTTTTCCGGGTTCTATTCATCATTAATCTATAATTTTTGAAGTGTTTTGATTACGTGCATTTTCACACTAAAGACATGCACATCATATTTCTTTAAATGTATACTTTCAATAATAGTGTCAATGTCTTTCTGCAATTAGGATATATAATACTTATTTTGATTTAGTATATATTTTGATTTGTATTTATTTTCTTCAAAATATTCACTTGAGTTATTTGTAATTAGAGTTAATATTTCTCATATATTGCATTACCAAACACTAAGTAGAAACGTGCGTTAATGTTTTCTTGGTGTAATGATCAATGCTTGTGTAACTGCTGTTTCTGTTTACATGTCAATTTACATCAAAAGTTCGTAAAAAATAATAAATGTCTTTTTATGATATACCAACCCGTGTGTTTGTCCCAACTAACTGCATTCGCTCGAAGTTTTCTCAACCCTGCTTCCCGCCTGCGGCACGGGTGACTTCGCTAAGCTGATATCGCCGTGTGGCCCAAACCTTTCCGAAGGCCATTCGCGTGCTCGTTCGTCTGACGGCCCTTCTCCAGATGGTGAATCATGAAATTAAAACTGTCCCTTCCCCCGATTTGGTTAGACTTTCTGGGCAAGTTTTCTGACGATTTTCGTGTTTCCGGTAACAAATAATTACAACTCAAGAACAAGACTTGGAACGTATTTAAAAACACCACGTGAGTTCTCTGAAGTGTGTCCTTCACTCTTTATCCTGTCGATGAAATTATCGTGACTCGTTCTAGAATGAAACAAACTAGAATCAATAGGCGTATTACGACACCGCTGCCTGTTCGCTGCTCAAAACACGAACTTCCAATATTCGTGTCTTGTATTTTAGGACAAGGCGACCGCCCTCCAAGACCAATGACTCGAGCGCCCGAAAATCTCTACGCGTCTTTACGCGCCGCGTGAGGCGAATTTGCCAAGTGGTGGCTGGGGGAGAATAAGGATTGAAGGGGGAGTATAAAGTTAATGTTACGCAACAGGGAAAGAGCGCAGGCACGTAGCCAGGGGAGGGGCTCGAGGGGCTGAATCCCTCCCCGAAATTCTAATCTATTTTGTCATTCATTCATTATTTATTTATTTAAATTTATCCAAACATATCGACGTGTACAAAAGTACAGACAGATTTACTTCAAATGAAGACATTCTTCCAAGTTTCCAGGTGCTTCTTCCAGGGTTCGCTTCCATCCATGAAATGAACAAGTTGGAAAATTCAGCTCCATACTTTGATATCAGAACATCACTCTCTGCAGTAAAAGCTGAATATGAACTATGGTGTAAAAAAGCTTCCACCATAGATGCTAACCTCGTGGTGCTGAAAGTCTTAGAGAACTGCGATCCAGTATATTTACATACTAATAGATACTTACTATCTTAGCTACCTTGCCAGTAACAACTGCTAGTGTGGAGAGGTCATTTTCTGCAATGAAGGGAGTAAAAAGGTTTATACGTAGTGTAATGCGTGATAACAGACTCAGTGCACTAGCCATTATTTCAATTCATAGGCATATCACTGTGAACAAAATTATTGACATTATGGCTGGAAAGAAGATCAAAAAATTACTTTTGAAGTTGACATCTCCTGTTGTTTGGATTATTGGAATATAAAATAATAAATTAAATATTGTGTTTAAACATTCGAAATAATGTTATGTGGAAATAATGTTTAAATATGTTTACAATCATGTCGGTGTTTCATTTTTTAAGAGCATCTCTTTTCAACAAACCCGATAAAGATAATATAATAAATCTTGTATTATCCTTTTTTTTAAATTTTGGAATCCCCTCCCGAGAAATAATCCTGCCCTGAACGAGCGGTTTGTTCACGCGAAAAAACAATTGCTCAAACGGATTACTATCGATCAGCTACCCCACCCGCTTCGCGGTAGTTAATAGGAAAAAACCTCACCTCGCCCTATTTCTCCAGGAAGACAAATAGGGAAATATGAAGAAACAAGTGGAGCTACGGAATAGCACAGACTTTCCCGTATTAGTTTTCTATTTCCATTGGTCTCGGCTAGCTATTCGGAATTGCCACATGATCTGCCAGCTGCCATCTACCGCCATTCAAAGTACATTTTTTATATTTTCGTAATTTGCCGATTTCGTAACAGTACAACGGGAATATTATTTTAAGAATATTAAAGAACAGTAAAACCTCGCCGTAAGTGGTAACTTCCTTTGAAAATTTTGGAGCCGTTTTTAGGAAAATGGCGTTTCAGCGCGACTGTAAATTCGAAATTTGAAGCTCTTTTTCACAGAAAAGTTTTGATTCTCGAAAAACGTCATTTGAAGTACGTCAACTCACAAATACAATAGTATTTACAAATTACTGGAAATGTGCGTATTAACGGTGGGAGAGATCTTTCAAGAAACTTCATTTGTGTAATTTTTGAAAAAACAAATAAATACCCCAAAATGAACTTTACGTCGCATTTAAGAATGCAATTAGCACTATCCGTTCGGAAAGTTTGAAGAAAAAATTTGGAGCTATTTATAATAAAATGGCGTTTGACCGTTTCTGAAAATGCGGAAATATGAACTAGTTTTCACAGAAAACCGTTGAGTTTTCGAGAAATTTGTGACACTAGGAAAACCCGGCAGAGGTTGTTCTGCCCTTCGTCTCCCACTTTCCTCTCCCATCACCGTTTCTCACTGTCTCTCCCTCCTTCCCTCACCCTGTCCCTGACTGTCTCTGTCCCTCTCATTCACATTTACTTGCAGATTCTGCACGTCTCTGAGCGGATGAGGAAATATCGGGAAGTGCCGCACCAGCAAAAATGTAATAGAACGTTCAGGAAGGGTTCATTCTGTAGATTACGGTGTGAGAAAAGTTTGTTTTTGTTCTTTTTTTAAAATTGCACATATTGCACGAAATATACTAAATTTTTCAAAAAAATTTACATGACCTTAATGAAAGAACTCACTACGAAAAACAAATTTCATTTGAAGGAAAAATCACTGTCTTCAATTTTGTAGTTGCAGGAAGACGCTGAGTAAAAAGGAAAAACTTTTGCAATTTTCAATTTTCGAAAATTCAGAGTTAACTATGAAAATCGGACCTATGCCACTTTTATATGTTTATTTTACTCTATTCTTATGAGAAATTTAAAGTAAAAATTTTGAGCCGTTTTTTAGAAAATGTCGAAAATGTCCACGGACTTCATGTAAAGCACCCTCGAATATTAAAGCATATTTTACAAAATCTCAAAGCTTCGACTCGTGCCAGATGGACAGGGCTTTCTTCAATTGGGGAAATCTCCTATGCATGGTTTGGATGCTAGTAGTGTTGACAGACGGACATTTTGAAAAAAAGAGAGAAAAACACTTTTTTGGTGCATACACAAAAACGTATATTTACGTTGAAATTTCGAAATCGATTTTCCGCAGCAATACATAACTGTCCAGCAATACATATGAGCCATTCCATGTCAAATCGCACAAGAGTTCACACGACATTTTTTAAAATGTATGATATTTTTTTCTGAAGCCTGGACTTCAAAAAAAGAGACACGTATTTTTTTATTTGCCTGAAAATTCATTATTTGTAAAGTTATGGCTATATTAAATTTTGGAATTTACAGGTACTTCACAAAATAAGATCAATTATCTCTCCGAATGTACTAAATATAAAAGTTTCTGGTTTGTGTCATTTAATACTTTGAAATGTGTATTTTATTTCTCTGTAAATAAATTTTTCAAAAATACTTTTTTCATTTTAAAAAATGTATTTTTTTCAAAAAAAGTAAAATTTATATATAAACTCGATGAGATAAAAAACTGAAAAAATATAGGCGTGTTCCTTGTTCAATTTTCTATAAAATACAATAAGAAAACTAGTGGTGCTACAACAGCACTTACTTTCCCGTATTAGAGGAAACAGCTAAGTAGTACTGTAATATTGCACTTTATGCGCTACTAACATCTTCGCTTGGAACTCACTATTTCCATTGCAGTGTTGTCAGAACTATGTGAATTCTACAACTTCACAAAAATAGAATGCAAAAGTTTTGTAACCCTGTATTGGAAAAAGAAGCCTGATACCCTGGAAATATAGAAATGCCTTCCATTGGGCCATGATTAGGGAAGAGTATTTTAAAACCATGCAACAAATTCTCTACTCACTACAAATGGTACAGCATTTGGTGCAAAACTAAATATTTGCCTGCAAATATCAACATAAATTAGACAATTATAACTCCTTTTCATACAGCTCCATTAGGTCACAACAATGACACTAATTCACAGATATTCGCGAGCGCAAAGTGAATTCCATTGTTGCAGACCCTGCATTGTCGCTATTCTGAGAGCTATTAATTCTTTTTACTTATTTCAAATATTTCAAAATAAACAATTTCTAAAATATTAAAGTGTAAGTCTATAACAAAGTTCGAATGTAAGAAACGAAGAAAGAAATAATATAAAAAATTGCACATTCTAATTTACGACGCATCCAGCTGTCCAAAGCGCAGTAAATTTACAGCGGCCTATTACGTTTGTCACAAAATTAAAGAAAAACTACTCGTATTTTGAAAAAATTAAGCATGACCGTATTTATTTTATTTATTTGTTTGTCAAAAAACAGAAACAGAATGGCATAGACTTTCCCGTATTAGTTTTCTATTTTCCTGGGTCTTCGCTAGCTATTCGGAATTGCCACATACTCTTTTTTGCCAGCTACCATCTATCATCGCCAAAAGTACATTTTTTTGTCATTTTCTTAATTTTTCGGTTTCCTATTGGTAGAACAGAAACATTAATTTCAGAATATTAAAGAACACAAAAACCTAGCCGTAAATGGCAATTTTCTTTTAAAAAATTATGTGCCGTTTAAGAGAAAATGGCGTTTTAGCACTACTAAAAATGCGAAATGTGAAGCTCATTTTCACAGAAAATTTTTGAGTTTTCAAAATACTTTATTTGAAGTTATTTGAAGCACTTACACTCACAAATATAATCATCTTTACAAATTGCGGATAATGTGCATATTAAAGATGTGAGAGATCTTTCAAAAAATTTACATTTATATAATTTTTGAAAAAAAAAACTCAAAATAAACTTCACGCTATACTAATGAGTGTAATTAGCACTATCCGTTACAAAAGTTTCAAGAAACAAATTGCAGCCATATACGAGAAAATGACGTTTGAGCATTTCTGAAAATGCCGAAATTTGAGCTACTTTTCACAGAAAACGGTAGTGTTTTCGAGAAACTTTACTTGACATTATTTAAAGCATATATACTCGTAAATATAATAATGTAAAAAAATCACCGATAATGTAAATATCAACGACGTGAGAGACAAGTAAAAAAATTTACATTTTTGTAATTTTTGAAAAAACCAACCGATAGACCAAAATGGCTTTTATGTCATTGATAGAGTACATTTACCACTATCCATACCAAAAGTTTAAAGAACAAATTTGGAGCCGTTTTTGAGAAAATCTTGTTTTTGTAATTTTTTAAAATTGCACATATTGCACGCAATATTGCACGAAAACTACCAAAATTGTGAAAAACATTTACATGACCTTTATTAAAGAACTCAATATGCAGAACAAATTTTATTTGAAGAAAAAATCTCTATCTTCAATTTTGTAGTTGGAGAAAGACGCCGAAAAAAATTCAAACTTTCACAATTGTCGAAAATTCAGAGCTGTACGTGAAAATCGGACCTATGCCATGTTAAAAAGTGTATTTTCCTCTATTCATACAAGAAATTTACAGAAAAAATTTGGAGCCGTTTTTGAGAAAATGTTGAAAATCCCCGGGGGGCTTCATATAAAGTACCCCCAAATTTTAAAGAATCTTTTTCAAAATCACAAAACTTCGACTAGAATCAGATCGACTGGGGAATATCAATTTTGAAGAAAATCGACGGAACGGTTTAGGCGCTAGCGTTGACCACAGACGGACAGACGGACGGAATGCCGTCAATCGATTTTTAAGTATAAAGAAGCAACAAATCATGGATTTTGACCACACCACGAAATAGAGGATTTTGTTTTCTTAATTTAGCAACTGGTTTTATCCACTTATTCGTTTTCACGGCCCGGCAATTAATTTTTTTCCGCCGAAAATTGGTCATTTTTTCGCGCAGCATTACATAACTTTCCCTATACTACGTATATCACTCCGTGTATACGTACGTATACGGGAAAGTAAAAAGTGGGCACTCCACACCTACAGTTCTAAGAAAATCAATTGTAAGTATGAGGGCGCGCTCTGCCTACCCATGCACTAACGAATTGTGTTCGGCCAGTCTTTGATGCAAGTGCTGAAGAACTAAAAAAATAATGACCGTCTGCCTGATAAGGGTTTCAAGAGTTATTAGTATTTCAGATGTTCACTTCCCCCCACAATGTATGACATTGTGTCATACATATTTTTATGGGTAACATCGTGGGTGACTTGTGGGTCACATATCGCGACCCTAAAGTAAAAAGGTTCTATCTGAACCGCAGTAAATTTTTCAGGAGAGCATTTCAAAGTTTTGTCTCTCTCGAAAACAAAAACTATTTTATTAAATATATTGAAACTTTGTCAGTGTACTTGACATCCAAGCACAAAACTGTAGACTGATAATTATTCTAAAAGCATTGTAACTTTGGTAGAAACCAAGACCCTATTTTTACAGATAGAACCTTTTTACTCTCAATATGAATTTTCAAGTTCGAGAAAAAAGGTTCTATCTTTGTTGGTAGGAAAATTTGACTGATATATTACTTAAATGATTACAAATATACATGTAACTGTATCATTTATTAAATTTTAAAGAATTCAAAGAAATGTGCTTACATTTTAGTAAAAATCTTATTTAGAGTATTCAATTTTAATTTCATGTCATTACTTAGACTTGGCCAACTAGAAGTGGAAAAAAGTAACCTATTGTAAATTACTGAATTCCACTTAATTTTGAAATAATATATATTACAAACATATTAAAGTAAAATGTCGCATAGCCATAATATTATTTTTGTTTTTTAACCAATTCTATGAAGTAGGTTTGATCCAGAGTAGGCATCCATTTTAACATGTATGTTAAATCGGCTCCCATTTCCTTATGCAAAAACTTCTCTTTCGCCACGTACGTTTGCACAGGCGGATAGATGGAAGAACTTTTCGCCACCCATCTTGTAGAAATGTATGGTCGCACATTTACGGTGGAAAATTGTGAATCAGAATGTTTAATTTTATATTCTACTTTAGCTAGTCTTTCAGTGAATTTTAATTGGGAGAAAGGTATTAAAATGAAGATGTTTGCTGCTTTTATGGAAATCCTTAAAATGCATTGTTTTCATCTGAATAATATTAAGTGGCTTTTTTCTATTTACTGCCAAATGTATCCGCATGAAAGAAATCGGTGACCAGAATTCACTAGCTCTCAGAGCTTTCTCTATCTGGTAATGAACATTGGGTACTTCCTGAATACACAAGTGACCAGCAGTACAGTATTTCAAAACTATGTCATCGGTTTGTGGGTGTGTTTTAGAAAGTCCTTCATTGCCAGAGACATCATCTGATTATTGTTTTGGGTTACACAGCTGTCGCTCCACGGCATTTGCAATGTCATTTCCAGAATGGCCTGTGTCAATTTCTGTCCAAATTGCGCAATATACATCTTTGGTGGGGAAAACATGAACTGTCATGTTAAATAAATTTAATTTTCTCCTATAGAAGAAAATACTTGTTTGCTCTCGGAATTCCTATCACATTTTCTAAATGAAAGGGCACTACAATTGTATGTTCATCTTTGATCTTATGATCTTCCTCTCTTTCCTTTCTCCTGTTTTCCTTGTTATCTACGTTTTCAGTGTACTTTAATTTTAAATCAATAGAAATATTATTTTCCAACTCATTAATTCTGTATTCGCATCTGTCCGCTTTAGGCTGAAAGAAATCCAAATTAAATTCTTCATTAAAAATATTCCGATATAAAGATAATTTTACAAATTGACATCTTTCGTTTACACAACATTCCTAGTAGATGTCGTAAGTTTTGGTGATATTTAAGTTGGATCGAGGCACTACTTAGTAGTACTATGTCTACAATAGTGACTCTCTGTTTTAGGGAAAGATTTAATATGTGCCCTCACTCTATCTTTCACGTCTTTTGGTACTTTTATCCTTAGTTATGCTACCTCGATGGTCCAATTTTGGTGTTCCTGTTATTGTATCTTTGTGTAAATGTGCATTATTTATCATCATCTGGCTTATAGAAAGTGTGTTGAGTTAGAACTTCTTACACACAATAATTTCTTTATTTGAAACATAAAACTTGTAAACGAATGTATTCTTCATTCGAAGATTTAGAATATGTTCTGTTGGATTTCTTTTTTTCTGGAAAGGATCTGATGTCCTCAGTATTGTGACGATACCGAATAGTTAATAGAAGAAAAAAAATTTATTTTAAACACACGACATAGTAGCCTGTCGCGGGCCTACGCAGCGTCTCCTTGTGTAACGTAGCAATTTGCTCCGGACACGTGCGCTGCGAGGTCCCCTCGCAGCCCCCTGTCCGCCGGGCAGCTAGGGTACACAAGAATTATGACTCGATCGTCGCCTCTCTGGCGCCGCCACATCCCCAGGCGACCTGCGGCCCCCCCCCCCCCGACGTTAGAGAGAGAGGGTTGAGTGGAATTTTTCCACCGACTTCGGCCAGGAGACGCTTCCGAACATTGGCCGAAACAAAATTAAGACGCAGTTGCCTTTTACCAATAGAGAAGAACCTTCTAAAATCCAAACAAAAATCTTTCCAGAACTTTCGGCAAATAAGTAAGGAGAGGGGGGTTACAGAGGCTTCGCGAGATGTGACGAAGTGAAACATAAAGGAGAAGCGACGAGACGGTCTTGAGGGTAGGTTCGGGTAGGAGCGAGCACCTCAGCGGTGCGTCGTCCGGGTACAAACGCCGCCGGCGTGGACGCCTCCGAAGTACGCAGAGCAATCTCGTCCGGTCGCCTGACAAAGACTTTCGCTGATTGTGCGGTGCGATCTTGTGCCGCGTGCGAGTCAAAAAACTATTCAATTCGGCTTGCATCACTACGCCCGCGACCGCTGCAGAGCTGTCTTTCATGCTGAAGTCTCCGCCCACCTCCCTTCGCCGACTTCGAGTGCGAATACCTGCGTTTCGCCCCCCCGGCCAGACGCCTGCCGCCAGCTGTGCCTACTGCCGGCCTTTCACCGCAGAAGACGACGCCCTGATGACCTCATCCCGAAGGTCGGACATCGACCCTGCGGAGTCTTCTGAAAACACGGTCTGTTGTCCCCTTAGACTTTGGTGAATGGCCCGGATCACAGACCCGTGCCTCGTCATAAGCGAGCCGCGCTGTGGCTGTTTTTGAGGATAAACTTCCTAAATTGTATGTTGCTCCTTCCTCGGTAAATTGTACTTTCATTTGTATTGTCTTGTAATAAGTAAGAAAGCTATTTAAGTGAACAGGGAATCTGGGAAAAAAGGGGTGGGATGTCTTTGGGTTTAAAAGGGAAAGGGTATTAGTAATAGGATTTTTTTGTATATTTCATCATTTCAGTTAATTAAATTTTAAGTGTTCCTCAAAACCTCAATGAATTTTATTTGGTAACAAGTAGCGTCCGCCCATGGGCTCCCATTTCTTGTAGAGAGTCTCTGCGCCTGAGTTAGCCGGCAACTGAATCAGGTGAGTGAGAAAAGGGGGGAGATCTCGATCGCCCGATCGATCCCCGACGTCGCCTGCGCTAGGGCCCGCGCGGTGGTGACAGTATGTAGCTGAACTTTTCAGAATGAGTTTCCAATTTGTAAAATGAAATAAATAATCTCTCTTCCTCTTCTGGAGTGACATTTAGAGTGCAGTTGTGACGACAAAAATTTCCACAATTTGTAGTTTTGTTAAATTGTTAAGCTTGATGACCTTGCCTCTGTGATTTAAATGTTCTAAGCCAGCTTGATGTTTCTTCGACCCTTGCTCTTTTTTCCAATTCTTCTTATTACACGATGCCACCAGATTGCTAAAACTTACAGCCACAACACATCGAGATATTGAGTTCTTAAAACGGATTGGATCTACTAGATGCATGCGCTCCTAACGAAGGGTTAACAATACATTTACGTATTAACCTAAAAGAAGTAAAATCGTAATAATCCGGGTTGTAAACAGGATTTACAGGTAACTAATTTTATAATATTATATCAACATGTGAAGTGGAGTACAAATAGTTTGTGTCGTACAACCTATAAATTCGTTGATTTAGCAAGACATTCACTCAGGCGTCGTAAGGAATATCCAAATGCCCAATTTTGCCGAACTATTATAAATTCTGGATGGTTACCAATTAAACCCGATAAAGAATAAATAGTTCAATATTGATAATAATATGTTCACCTTCTTGCAGAACTGTTTTGCTTTAACACAAACAGTGCTTACAGCACTGTTTTGCCTCGGTGTCTCGTCTTCTTCAGTACTGCTTGCCGCATTAGGATCGCATTCAGAACAAGAATGCTCAAAAACAGCATCTTCAATTTCACTTTCACACAACATTGCGATTAAATCTGCTTCTCAAAAGATCTTAAAATACCTGGACACTTTGCGCAGCCAACAGATAATGTGTACATACATGTAAACAGATTGGTTTGCGCTGTGAAGCAGATAGAACCTTTTTTCCCGAACTTGAACATACGTTTTGCAGATAGAACCATTTTACTTTATCTGTATCTCAGAAACTAAGCTTCGTACATCAATATAACTTAGATGTTATGTAAATCTCATCGCTACCATTACAAATATAACATAAAGTCATTTTTGGAAAAAATGTTAGATAGAACCTTTTTACTTTAAGGTCGCGATATGTTCTTATGGGTGAGAGTGAAACGAATTGAAATGCGAGCCATTCCACGTCAAATCTCACTGGAATTGATACGACTATTTAAAAAAGTAAATGACACGAATATACGGCATTCATCCAGGACATCAAAAAAAGAGGCACGTGTTTCTTTATTTACCTGAAAATTGTTTATTTGTGTAGTTTTGCCTATAATAAATTTTGAAATTTACGCGAACTTTGCAAAATACGATTAATTGACTGAATGCACTTAACATAAAAATTACTAGTTTGTTTCGTTTAATTTGTTGATATGTGTATTTTATTCATCTGTAAATTACTTTCTCAAAAAATAAATATTTCATTAAAAAATTGAAATTATTTTTAAAAAACGAAAATTTCTTGATGAACTCTCTCAGATTAAAATTTGAAAAAATAGGCATATTTCTTGTTCAATTTTCTACAAAAAAGAAAAAAGTGGGCACTCAACACTTATAAATAAAAAAAATCAATTGTAATTATGGTATTAGGGCGCGTGGTTCCTGCCCCTGCACTAACGAATTGTGTTCGATCAGTCGTGGATACTAATGCCGACGAACAATAAAAATAATGGCCCTCTGCCCAATTTGGGTTTCAAGAAACATTAGTAAATCTATGTTCACTCTTTCCCCAGGAGGGATGGCTGACAGCAAAACGAATGCTTTTCCTCGTGTCAGCGAAACGAATTTTACTGAGAGTCCCTTTGCAGTACAATCGACCACTTGTCAAGGGACATGGTAAACTTTTCTCAACATTAGTCGCAATACGCAATACTTATGAAGACAAGAGTGCTAGTATTTGTTCTGTGAATCGTGTATACACTGTGCAACACGAGTGGCGATCAGCGTATGAGATAGATGTTTCAATCCATTTAAACTTTCTGATCACGATTTTTAAAAAAGAAAATCTCAAAGACGCGTAAACCACGATTTGCTGGTGAATTTACAGGAGTCATTAGATTGGCGAATTTGTGATTCATTTCGGAAGAAAGGGAATCGGCTTCCAAAACGGACTTTTCTTAATGAAGATAGCGTCGAGATCAGTGGCTCCCGTGGCATTAACGGAAGTAGCGGAACGTCCAGTGAAGAAAGTGGAAACCAAGGAAGTGACAATTTAAGCTCTTCAGATAGTTCGTCAAGTGTCTGCGAAATGAATAAAGAGAAGATAAACATGAGTTTAATTGCAATAGGAGAAACCCTCGCCAAGAAAAGAAAATTGGCATCCCCATGAGAAATTTTAGAAAGTACAAAGTGGCAACACAGATACATTTATTTATTTATTTATTTGTCAAAAAACAGTAAAAACTGTATGTGACGTGTGGGGGAAAAAATGTATCTGCGCACATTTTCTTGAGGGCCAGAATTGAAAAAAAACACGAAAAAATGAATTTAGAAAATAATGATTTTAGAAAACAAATAAAAATATTTGAAAAATGTTTGTTCCCGAGTTATAGAAAATCAATTTCAACTGTAAATGAACTACAAGCAAAAGGAGTGCTCAACAAAACGTGCGCACAGTGAAGCTACATTTACGTCCAGAAGCAAAACAAGGGGCCATCTCAGCATTTGCTCAATGGATCAGGGAAACTGGACAAAAACCTGATCGAGATGGGGGTCATTGACCCGGAAGCTGAAGTACATTACTTGTTACAGACGTATTAAATATTTTTTTAAAATGTATACAATGCAAACTTAAACTAATTCATTATATTTCTTTGTTTTGTTACATTAAACATTATTTTTCTTTTTCACGATCAGTATAGTCTCTAATTGTATAGAAACAGTTTTGCAGCAGAAAAGATTTCACTTTAAACTTAAATTTGTGTACCGACTTTAATTGTTTTATGTCATCTTGCAATGCGTTGTAAAGTAACGTACATGTATTGTATGTTGATTTCTTGTACTGAGCTGTTGATACTGACACTTGATGCACGTGATTTCTACGGCGTGTGTTGTAATTATAAATATCAATATTGCATGAAAATATGTTCCCTCTGTTAAGTAGGTCATTTTTGACAAATATTACAGATTCGTAAATAAATAGACAAGGCAATGGTAGGATTCCCAGCTCAATGAAAAGAGGCTTGCAGGAATCACGTGGAAGGCATTTTTTCATTATTCGAATAATTTTTTTTTTTGCAATCTGAAGGTCTGAATACTACAGGGTGAGCTTCCCCAGAATATTATGCCATATCTCAGGCGGGAATGCACATTTGCAAAATAAACGCAACGAGCTGCATGAAGGCTGACAGAATTTGAAAGAATTCTGAATGCGTAGCATAATGAACTTAATTTAGTGTTTAATTCTGTTATATGTACATTCCATTTGAGGTTTGATTGGATTGAAAGACCTAAAAATTTTGTTGCCTCAACATCAGCTAATTGCATATTGTTCATTTTCAATGGAACATGCGATTTCCGATTTGAGATGCAAAAATGCATTGAAACAGTTTTTCTTTCGTTAACAATTAATTTGTTATTATTAAACCAATTTGAAACTTCTGAAATTGTACTATTTACTGCTTCTTTTTTGCAAAGAACATTCGTGTCATCAGCAAACAGAACCATTTTTTCACATTGAAGATACTTCGACGTCCATCGAAAAATCAAAGATACTATTTACTAACTTATCGATTACTTTCACTCAACAGATGACATGACATTGAAAATTTAATGTTTGACAATTTTTGAAAGTTGGACATACAATAAAATTAAACGACTTTTTGCAGCAACCGAACGCATGATAAAAGTGTCTAAAACGTTGGCTGAAGAAAATGGAATTTTGTCCAGAACTAAAGTAAATTCGGTAGGGCATTAAAACTGTGTTTTGTGACGAAAGTTCAGGAATTCTATGGTACCCGAGTACTTGTATTTAAAGTGAGTTGTGAATGACCAGAAAATTTCAAAATGTCAGTCAGTAATCAAGAATCCGTCATTTAATTATTTATAAATTATTTATAAATATATTAATATTATTTATATGTATACTAATACACATACATATTATTATTTATAAATTCAATCATGAGGTTTCACCACCTCAAGAAGTACTTAAATTGCTTCATCCAAAGAAACCGACGACCAGTAACGCAAAAAACGTGTCTATTGCAGCAATCTCTTACACACTGGTTCGTAAAATATTAATATCTTTTAAAGTTACTGAGATCCCACTTTGATTTTTTCTGGACTTATTATCAATACCCTAGTGCGTTTATAAATATTTTAAAAAAATTTTTAGCTCATCGAGTTTACAAAAATTTTCAATTTTCAAAATTTCAGTTTTTTTAAAAAAATTGAAAATTCAAAAAATTAAATATTTTGCAAAATCTTAAAAATCAAACATGTTTTTAAGTTTCGAATGGAATTTGAACGGAATTTCTATAATTGGTGCATTCAAATGTATGATATTTTTAAGTTATGGATGCGCGTCATTTTTAGCAAATTTCATTATACAATATTTCCGAAAATAATAAAGTTAGAAAAAAAATAAAAATACACCTGTTCAATTATTTGATCCATATAACAAATAGAAAAAATTAGAAAATAAACAAAAATATGAAGGTCAAATTTGGTCTTTTTTGTGCGATTTGACGTGGAATGGCTCATATACGTATGTATTCGAGGAAGTAAAAATATAATTTAATAGAGTAAGTTAAATTGGTTTTTTGAAGGTTACGTTTACCGGGCGTTTCAGGGGATTGTAAAGGGTCATTAGCTCTTTTTGTCCTTATTCTACGTATCCTGGAAAAACTAACTCCAGCCTGACCGAATCCGTTAGCCAATGATACAAAAACCTTGTTCCCCTTTTCCATTTCACAAGCACTCGCAACTTTTTCGATAATTTTGAGTTCGCCCCCAGTATACGGCCTCATAACTTTCTCAGGAGTTTGAAGTGACTTCCTTGAAGAACCTGAACCTGCCTCATGAATTTCTTTAGATATTATTGAGATTAAACCCGAAAAGAATTTCTCGACTATGAAATCAACTAGCTTTAACTTGTTTCTATCTCGCATCAACAAAGATTTAATGTTTGGAATGTTGTCATCAATGCTGGCTGCGAGTTTTTGCCTTCAACAGTTTATTGGTCAATGAAGGGGGAAGCAAGGTAATCGGTCAAGACAAGTCTGGCAGTTAATACATTTATGTAGAACGTGAATACACTGAATTGAATAACAGAGAGCTGGTTTCGTTTAAGCATTTGAATTAAAATAATATAAGTATTTTTACCCTTCGTTTCTTTAAGAATTTTTCAAAAGTTAGTTGAAATATAACACAGAAAGTATCGTAGTATATTACATAGCCATGAACAATATCGCGATAAAGAACGTGTTGTTGTAGCACCACTAGTTTCTAATATTGTAAGCGTAATGATTATGAAATCTGTTACTTCTCGGTCGTTGTATTTATGATTTTACATCTTTGAATATATTACAAAATTCACAGATGGCTGAGTGTTGTAGTACTCACACAGCAGCAATTAAGTAATACCCTATTCCGTGAGTAATGGCAACAAAATTCATAAACTTCCTACATGAATCCATTAAATGAAAGAAATGTCGTTGGCTCTTGACAGAAATCCTTTTTGACAGCAATAAAATTAGATGAAGAACAATATAAATAAGAACAACACATTTTTTCCCCGTCTGATACATGTCTTATTCGAGCTTCAATAAACGGACCCATTTGTTTTCGTAATTTAGGAAATCACCGTTAAAACAGTTATATTGATTAAATCAATGCCACCTGGGACCCTAGGTGGCGTTGAATAAATAAACTTTTTGATTCTACTCTAAGACCTTTGTGGTCACAGATATGTCGCATTACGAACAGAACAAAATATCAAATAAGTCTCTCGCTGGTTAATTATCAATTCAAGACATCGCTCTTAATCACTCGATTAACGCTTTGTAACAATAATTATGAGAAAATTTACCTCGTCCGTTGAATATGGCCTGCTTCATACATGTAATGTTCTGATATCGACTGTAAACACACCCGGCTAGCATACCTCCTCTTCACGTCACAATAATTTGACACTTGCTCATGGGATAAATAACACTTCATTGTATTCGTAAACTCATACTTTTAAATTCAATAGTTTTTAAAAGCACAAACGATGCACTTTGCAAAACAAAGAAATAGTATTTGATACCAATGATGTATACATATACTATTGTATATACATGGTATTTATATACATCATTGTTTGATACACGCACGAAACAACGATATATCCTACAGTGGCGTAGCGTCAGGGGACGCTGAGATGCTGAGCTTCCCCGTATATAAGAACCTTAAATACTGCATTGATAATCTTACAAGTGGTCTGTTGAGCGAAACACGTTTTGTATTAATTTTAAATTGATTTCCTATGATTGAATTCGGCGGGCTGTTGAAGCTGGCCTCTTGATTGCATGGAAGCTAAAATACTTCAGCGTATGCTGCCAGATTGCGACGAGCAATGACGCATGCGCAGATGGCGAGGTTCCCCTCTCCCCTCTTCACCCCTGGCCCAGAGAAACCCGATTGCTTTACGCTAGCGTCTACTGCGGAAAGAAGCTCGTTTGTGCACGAGAGCGCAGCACACTTCAGGCGTTCAGTAAATTATCTTTATCTCTCTCACTCGGGAGTCCCCGCTTGGTCATGGGTACAAACTGTAGAAATAGTGCCTGACTACTATTTCTTAATTAATATCCAAGAAATTGTATTATCTCTTAAATAGATTACATATTATTTAAGTCTGCAATGTATAAATTAACGAATGGTCTTATTGCCATTCGCGTATAAGAATTAAAGCTGAGCCATTGTATAATTTGCTTTCAAGACATCGGCAGCCCTGACTGCTGTGAGGATTTTGTGGGAAGCGCCTACACCGTCGTAAGCAATCGAGATCGTGGAAGTAGTCCCAGTGTATCTGCCTTGTGTTGCGTTCGCCTGTTAGATGAAGTAGTTGATAGTGACATTTTGTGTGTTATTGTTGAGCATCCCCAAACGTGTGAGTCACGCTACGCCACTGATATCCTAGCGCCATGTTCCCGGCAAAACTACTGGAACGCGCTCTATTATCTAGATTTTGCACTCGCATGCTTCCTGCCCAGATCTACGTGAAATCGCGGGTAATTTGAAATTCAACGCCTCTTAATAGATTCACTAGAGTGGTGTGGGTGGGCGGTCCGCCCAGGGTGACGTCCCTCTATTGGGGGCATCGATTCAAAATTTGTTTCTTTTCCTTTAACATGCCCTCGCGCATGAATCGACTCCCGACGACATCGTGTAATCAAAGTGGAGAACGACACACATCTCCAGGCGTTCTGAGGTTTGATTATGCGTTGATTAATTGTGTATGAACAGTAGCGCACCCAGAGCGGGGTAATATAAATATTAACAATAATTCCAGAAATAAAAATACATGTATTCAGCATAAATGAAAAATTCTTTATAAGAAAACAATAATTGACTGGACACTATATCCTGACTGACCACCTGCCCCCTTCCCCCGAGAAAAATGCTGAGTCTACATCTGTGTGTGACTGCCGGAAAGTGATGGAAACATATCAAGAAATTGCAAAAGGATTCTTTTCAAACGCTTTTAGAAGCAAATGCCAATATTTCCCTTTTTAACTTAATTGTAAGTCACTTTCCTCATTAAATCGTGTAAATTTGTTTTCTGTTCCCCTTTTTATTTTTACATCCCCTTATACGTACGTATATACGGAGTATTACGGAAATCTCAACGGAATTACACGTTTTGGGGTCCCCTGATACCCAAAAAGTGGGTCCTTTCAAAACGTCCGTCCGCCCTTCCGTCTGTGAACAACACTAGCGCGTAAACCATACGTGCGATTTCTTCCAAAATGGTTGTTCCCCGGTCGATCTGCGTCCACTCGAGGCGCCTCGATTTTGAAAATCTTTCTTCAAAATTTGAGGGCACTGAATGAAGCACCCCAGACGTTTTCAAACTTTTCTCAAAAACCGCTCCAATTTTTTTTCTTTTAAGAATACAGTAAAATAAACTTATAAAGGTGGCATAGGTCCCATTTTCACGGTTAACGCTGCTTTTTCGAAAATTTCGAAAGTTTGAAATTTTTGGGCGTCTTTCTAGAACTACGAAATTAAAGGCACTTTTTTAAAGGAAAAATCTCTGTGTTGTAAAAAGTGAGTTCTTTCATTAATGTTATAAACATTTTTTTGAAAATTTTAGGACTTTTTGCGCAATATTTGAAATTTTAAAAAAATTACAAAATCCAGAATTTCTCAACCCAATTTTCTCTAAAAACGGCTCCAAATTTTTTCTTTAAACTTTTTGTAGTGATAGTACTAAATGTGCTCTATGAGAGGACATTAACGCCATATTGATATATTCATGTTTTTCAAAAATTACAAAAATTTATTTTTTTACTTGTCTCTAGCATCATTAATATTTACATCAGCGGCGATTTGTTCACATTACTATACTAATGAGTACATGTGATTTAAATAATGTCAAATAAAGCTTTTCGAAAATTGAATAGTTTTCTGTGAAAACTAGCTCAAATTTCCGTATTTTCTCAAACGCTCAAACGCCATTTTCTCAAAAATGGCTTCAAATTTTTGGTTCAAACTTTTCGAATGGATAGTGCTAATTGAACTCTTTAATATGGCGTAACGTTCATTTTGAGATAATTTTTTTTTCACAAATTACAGAAATGTAATTTTATTGAATGTTTTACGGAATTTTATTGAAAGAAATACGGTTAAAATGCACATTTCCAGCAATTTGTAAACACTATTTAATTTGTGAGTATATGTGCTTTAAATGACTTCCAATGAAGTTCTTCGAAAACTCAAAAAATATCTGTGAAAAAGAGCGTCAAATTTCGCATTTACAGTAGCACTTAAACGCCATTTTCTTGAAAACGACTCCGAATTTTTCAACGAAAATTGTCATTTAGGATAAGGTTTAACTGTTTTTTAATATTCTTAAAATATTGTTGTTCTACTATTAGGAAACGAAAACATTAAAATGTCAAAAAATGTACTTTTGGTTGCGATAGACGGTAGCTGTCAAGAGTATTGGCAAGTTCGAATAGCTAGCGGAGACCAAACGAAACAGAAAACTGTGCCATTCTGTAGCACCACTAGTTTTCTCTACGGAGTAGAAAGTTATGAAATGCTGCGCGAAAAAACGGCAGAAAAACTCTTACTACAGGGCCCTGTTATCGAATAAGTGGATAAATCCAATTGCTAAATTTAGAAAAAAATCCTCTAACACGTGATGCATTCAGAATCCATATTTTATGAATCTTTGATGCCGAAAAACCGAATGACGGTAAAACGTCTGTCCGTCTGTGAGCAACGCTACCGGCTAAACCGTTTGACTGATTTTCCCCAAAATTTATATTCCTTAATCGACCTGGCTGATGTCGCGGGGCCTTGATTTTAAAACTGATATTTTAATTTTGGGGGTTATTTATATAAAACCTCTCGGACATTTGCAAAAACAGGGCTCCATCGCTTTTGATTATTTTTTTTAGTTGGATGGTGTTAAGAACGTTTAAGAGAATGGTGCAGGTCTCATGTAAGTTGAAAATCTTGATTTTACGAAAATTGCCAAAGTTGAACAGTTTTGAAGAATTTTTGATTTCCGAATAGTTTAAATCACCTCCACACTAACTGTTCCAGGCTAGAAATATAGTTCTTAACCGTCATCCATCTTTTCTTCGAAACGGAAATGAGACACTATTCTCAGTCGCCGAAGAACTGGATACACAGAATTATCTCAGCAGCATCAACTAATGAATAAAAATCAAAAAATTATGGAATTTTTGCAATATATCTGTGTTTATACATCATATTCTGAACAGTCCCCAGATGTAACCAGTTGATAAGCTGTTCACCTTACAGTCTAATCACTTGGTAGTCTGTTTAGGCAAAAATTCCGGAAATATTTTGTCATTGGTTGTACGCTGACTTAAAATTTGAGATTTTTCACATGCAGAAATGACAGCTTCACAAGGATAATTACAAAAATCATTTGCTTACACAATCATGAATTTATCGAAATTACGTTTATTTACACAAAATGAAGGTAAGCAAAATTCTCTGCTACGTACATATTTTATCTTAAATATTTAATCAGTACCATTAATTATTTTAATATTTTTATAATTTTAAACATTTCAATATTTTTTAATTTTTTATTATTTTAAATCTGTTTGTACAGTTGCCGACACATAGAATGGGTAACGGCCAAATTCAGAAGTGCCCGTCTTTATGCGCATTCTGGCACACTGTACGAACGATAACGCCATCTGGTACTTTCATAGTTAACTATTACAAAAGAACATTCGGAACCAACTGCCAACGACTGAGAAGTTGATAGGCTAGATTTCCCGCAATCATGATCTCTAGTTTGAACGTTCTCTATGATACGCGTGTTTATTCGAATGATTGAGAGTTTTAGCGTAGAAGGCACAGGGGGCGGGGATAGTCTCCATCGCGTCGTCATGCAAGCCATTCGATCGTCTACAAGAAATATAAGATAATATCAATATAAGATAATATCAATAAAGATAATATCATACAATACGACATAAAAAGTTCAGCACATGCAGTAGAATTAGTGGATTTGAAAAGGAAATTTGGAAATTTTTAATTCTGATTTACTTGCAAAAAAATCAATTGAATATCCCCTCTTTTAACACAAAACAACTTAAGTACGTGAATGAATATTACGGATCCGAGACGAAGAAATGAAGTGTGCGAAGGCGGCTCCAGGATCGGAAAAATAATTGGGAGTGGGAAGTTTTGGCAAAGTAAATAGTGTTCAAATATCAGTGTTTACGAAATTTAAGGTTTTTGCAATAATTAAACTAAGTATTCAGTAATAATTTTGCATCGCTTGTCAAAATTGTTAGTTTGCAATATTCACCTCAAAGACAATTTGAGGCCACTTCCTCCGTGCAGCGCACGTTGCGGAATTGTTAATAAAATTGTTAATTGTTGAAAAATTGTTAATTTGCAGTTTTCGGTTCGGGAATATAAGGGACCCCTTTCTTCTTCAGAACTGCAAAATTTGGAAATTGTTCATAAATTTACAAATTTTGCGAAATTATTTTATTGTCTTTTCTAAACTGCCTTTGAAGGAGATGCAAAATTCCGCAATCCAATCAGCGCTACCGCCTTTCGTTTTCGAGATATGTAATTGTTTCTAAGAATTTAGCATGTCATGACAACTCCCATTTCTTTGGAAGACAATGGCAGTTCTCTCACAAATCTACCCTTCAAGCCGTTTTCCAAATGCAACGTGTATTGAGCGACACTCTTTTCTCATGCGACCCTGACACCAGAATGGTATACCTTCAGAACGCAAGTCGATTGCTTTGCAAGTCAAAATCATGGAAACATGAGTTGTTTCAAATGTTCCCTAAATACGTAAATGCCAAGAAGGTCATCTTTTGGCAGGCCTCTCCAAGATTCCTGCTCCGCTCATGCTCAGGAGCACCAAGTTCGCTTCGACAGATGACGAAGCGCGCTTCGGTCCGGTTGTTTACGCCACCGCCCAACGTGAGTCCCCCGGCTGCCAATTACTCACTCTTACCGTAAAACTTTTCTCGCGGACCGGCCACACTAGCTCGTTTCGAATAGATCAAACACGACAATGTTTTATTTCGGGCCTAGTTCATGTAAAATCAAATAGGATTTTAATTTAATTTTATTTCAGTAAGTTTCCTTGCTATTTTCTACTTTGAAACATAATTAAGGAGCAAAAAGAAATATCCTGGATAAGTATGTTCAGTTAAAACAAATAAAAGCAATTTCATTGTAACAATTTTAAGTGTGGATTTTTTGTTTACAATTCGTTCGCTGTGGGTCACAAAATTCCTTGTCGCCATCAAACGCAAGGAATTGCGAAGTCTCTCGTCGCTCAAACACCCTCGAAACTTCGATTTTGTTAACTGCTTATGAAAAGAAGCTCTCATTTACACACGTGGACCCAAACATAGAAATTACTTTGGCTGCTTTCATATGTAGTCTTGAGAACTTATATGTGGAAAATATTCATAATAGTCCAAAGAGTTCGCCGTTCGAAATCTTTCTGTCTTTTAGATAGATGGTCAGAAAATAAGTCTTGTAGAACCACTATGAAAGAAAATGTCAATACTCTTTGATGTCGCCATTGAGATAAAGCGCAGCAGCTAGCCAGCAGCAGGTTGTTCGTTTTCTTATCGCACAGACTGAAGGAATGCCTCACTCCCCCGGTGACTAACTTGCGCCGGCGCGCTGCGTGGGGCACGGGCGGAGCAAAATTGCACCGAAGCACGGTTTTGGACAGGCCTGTCTTATGAGAACGCACAAATTCTCAGAGCATATGAAAGAATCAGTCATTTCAACAGCGAAGCTACTACCTTATAATAGTAATAACATCCACAATTTCTTTAATTTATTGTTATTTAGATGCAGTCCGTGTCTCATAAAAGCTAACATTAATACTGTTATTTAAACTAATAATATCCATATTTAGGATAAATAAGTTTCTTTTTAAATTTGTTTTGCGTTCGTAACGCATCTACAAGCCCTTCTGGGGCATTGAGCGCTTGGTATGATCCTCCTTAAAATCCTGTTTTTAATATAGTCATTCATCGTCAGTCATTTTCATGTATCCTTTCGGCCACGGCATTTTCACATTTCTTTTTAATCGTTTGTAGAGAATCATGTGAAGTATTATTATATTATTGAATTGAGTTTTATTGAATTTGAAATGGCTGCTTGGATATTTTGGAGTTTAATGAACGAAATATAGCGACCTGAATTTATCGCTATGAAAAGTAAACGAAAAATGTGACAAATATCAGTATATCATCAACATTTGTGAAAAATCTTACGAATATCGGAATTAAATGAAGTTCTACACATGCATTGAAAATAATTCACATATAAAATGTATAGTGACGACTTCTACTTCCACTCAAACAATACCATTTTTAAACTCAGAAAATTCCCCAACTTAAAGAAGCACACTCATTCACAGAAAAATATCATTTATTGCCTACCTTTTCACATATTCAATAATCCGATACACCCCACTTCCGTATAGTCTCATTTCTGTCCAAATAGACATGTGTCAAGAAATCGAAAATTCCTTCCGAAGATATCAAAACATTCTAAAACAGAAATTGTAACGAATAGAATCGCTGTTAAGTCATAAAATCATACTATGGAACGCGAATGGATTAATACGACACCACAGAGAAGTAATAACTACTCGTATATTGAATATTTTTCGTAGATTCAAAACTAAAACATAGTTCGTGACAAACAGGACTTTATACAGAGACGTTGGCATAATTCCACTGGATGACCATATCACCACAAGAAGCCAAATATATTAGAAGAAATTGTGCCAGCACACGAATCACCATCCAATTAATCTACTAGTACGTCAACGCATACGCAGGCGCACACGAAAAAAAATACTTATGAAACCTACAAAAAATGTAATAGTAGTGATTTATTTCTGATACTTTGTTGTACAGTATACCATTTGATGAATGTTCAAAAATGAACTGATTATAAATTTGCAGACGAGAAATAATTTTAAAATACAAAAATTAATTTGAGATTTCCTCTATGAGACTCTTTCATCGTTCCTATTCATTCGCTCAGAATATTACAATCAATTTCGAGATTCCAATGGAAGTGCACGTTTTGGGGTCATCTGATACGAAAACTGTTTTTTCTGGAAACGTCCGTCCATCGGTCCACTTGTCGTTCTGTGAACACACTAGTGCCTAAACTATTCGTAGAATGTTTGCTAAAAACATTGCATTATTGATGTGGCCCGACTCGAGATCCTGCAATTTGAAAATAATTCTTTAAATATTGTAGTGATTTAGTTGACGCGATTTTTTCTTCACGTGAAATTAGTTCTTGACAATCAGTTTTATTTATTTATTTGTCCAAAAAAACAGTAAAAACTGTGTATGACGTGTGGGGAAAGAAATTTATCTGCGCACATTTTCTTTAGGCAGAATTTTATTTAAAAAAAAAAACGAAAACGAAATAATGAATTTAGAAAATAACTATTTTAGAAAAATAAAGATATTTGAAAAATGTTTTTTCCCGAGTTATAGAAAATCAATTTCAACTGTAAATGAAACTACAAGCAAAAGGAGTGCTCAACAAAACGTGCACACAGTGAAGCTACATTTACGTCCAGAAGCAAAACAAGGGGTCCATCTCAGCATTTGCTCAATAGGATCAGGGAAACTAGGACAAAAACCTGATCGAGATGGGGGTTCTTTATAAAATATCATGTAAACTTTTCTGAATATATTACTTGGTTTTGCACAATCTTGATTGAAATATGAGCGACATTAAATAATATTAAATTTAAGATTTTCTCAAAACTGCATCAATATTGTGTTCTTTAATGTTTTGCATGGATAGTGCTATATTCACTGAGTAAAATGAAATGAACTTAATTTTAATTTAATATTCTTCACTTAGGCGTTCTTTACGCAATTCGAGGCCAAAGTTTAATGAAAATTTTGGGAGTCATTTTGAGAAATTTTTAAAATATTTACAAAGAACTTCCAAAATCAAAATGTTTCTGGCAAACTCAGAGGGCCTCGAAATCATTTAAATCGATCGAGGAATATCAATTTTGAAGAAAATCGGAAGTACAGTTTAGGCGCTAGCATTAACCAAGATGGACGAACGGACAGACACACAGACAGACTGACATTTTGCCGTCGAAATTAATTTTTATTGTTATATGTGTTAATATTTTAATGTTTTAATACAGGACTCAAAAAAGGAATCATTTCAGCAAATATTGAAAAATTAAAAAAAATTATGTTACGTAACAATTAATATCCCCTTACCTCCATGTAACGCAGAGTAACACAGGCTCAGACCCCCTCCCCCTTTACCGTTTCGTAATTTATGGACGTTCCCTTACACAACGTGTTAGAAGAAATAATTTGCTATATTCTCGTAAACAAACACGATTTACTCAGTTTTTCGTTAACAGGACTTGGCAATAAGAGTTTTTTGATGAAAATTCACCGGCATACGATTACAAAACTTTCTCTTGTAACGAAGTAAGTATGAAAAAGTAAAAATATGTTACAGGCACCAATAAATAGTTGCTGTGAAGAGGGTGAAAAAAAACGAAAAGCTAATTGAGACTAAAAGTATTAAGAGACTAACAAATACGAGAAAATCGTGCTATTTTCGAGTATGACTAGAAAAGTTAGCTTTTATCTCAGAAATAGGAATTTATATAACAAGTAAAGGTGGAAAAATAGCGAGTTGCTGTAATTTCAAACTGCGATACTGCGAGTATTAAACTTTTTATTTCTAAAAAGCAAAATTTTAGCGTCTCTGAAGTAGACAGGTCTTTCACTAATGAGATAATTAACTCTTATGTGGCTTTGCTATTCTGAGAATGAATGAATAGAAGAATGAATAGGAAATATGAATATTTCAGTTTGCTTTGGCGTGAGTGAAAATATTGATTTTTCCTTGGCAACGCTGTATAGCCCCTTATCTGATTTCACCCGGAGTCGAAAGTGCTTCCCCAGGAAAATTGGCAAGTCAGTGCTAGCTTGAGGCTTATGAGAGAAAATCGATAATCCCTCTAAAGAAAGATGATTGTATTCAACTCTTTTCTGAATTATAATATCGAATCAAGCAAAGATATATCACTAACATTGTCGCCCGGTGTATAAGTGGAAGCAGTCATTTTTGCGTTAATTTTTGGTAAAAATATTTTCTGGATATCAAAAAAATTTCTATTCATTTTTTTACTCAAAATCTGTATTATCTTTGTTGTCTTTTAAAAAATAGAAGACACAAAATATATTTCTGCATACATCTGAAATCAATGTCTAAAAACATTTCCACCTTCAAAAATTTTTCGACAAATTGAATTTTGAAATTTATTTTATTTTACTTTAAAGCTATGAAATTTCAACACACAACTAAAAGACGTCCCATAAATATTCATCAGAACTACCTTCTGGAAAACTTGTTAATTTCAAAAGTAGAGATTGCAAATTCGAAGTATTGACACAGTAAGAATAATTGTTATTGCTGATCACCAGCAATTCCTATCATCTTTATTCACATTCTCTATGAAAAGCGTTTGTGAGACAGTGCATGCATTATATAGAAATTATTTTGAAATTAATAGAAATTATTTTGTTTCTTTCTAAGTAAAGGAGACAAACAATATACATAGTAGGAATATAACTCATATCAAGGCAAAACAGGAAAAGTCAAGACGGGTTTTAGTGAATTACTCACAGACACAAAAAGCGTCCTATTTCTTCTCGATATATCGCTAAAATTCTGCAAGATTTCTTACGACGTACGATTACAAGATTACTAAAAGACTCTCTTTCCGAAGTATGTAACTTCGAGGTATCCGAAGTATTAAGACCGCAATTCCATTGTCCTTTTTGTATTCTAAGACATACAAACAGTTTTGTTTGTGGAAAAAAGAAAATAACAGTACAATATTTTAAAATTCATTATGTTTCCGATTTAAAATCGTGTTATTTATTTTACTACAATAAAATCGTGTTATTTCAATGCCGCACGTCAATTACAATTTTTTTAGAATTCCTTGTTCGCTATCACGAATTTTGCCCGTTTCATGCATAACATTGTCAAGATAAAAGTATAATTTTGTAAATTAGTGGATTTTTACTTTCCCGTATACATACGTATATACGAAGCGTGAATGAGTTCCATTTTTCTCTCCCCACACAGCAATGTCCTGACATTGCTATTGTAATACATATCTTTGATTGTTTCTTTTTTGTTTTTTTTTTCACGTATTGTTCTTTATTACATGGTGTCTTGGATGCAGTCGTGTGTTGTTTAGCGTTGATGCTTTTTGTCCATGAACTTTTTCTTAGTTTTTTTAGTTTTTTTTCATGGTGTTGTCCCAATACTCCCATTTTACATTTATTTCTATTTTTTATAGCCGATCTTCATTATTTCCCCCTCTTCTCTTTCTTGTATTGCTACTTGCCAGTGTGCAGCATAGATCACTCTTTCCTGTCTTGTGAGAACATTTTCTATATAAGTGTCTTTATCTTTTAATTTATTCTTGTCCTCCGTGATTGACATTTTATCTCATTATTCTTCCTGTTTTATTTTCTCCAATAAAGAATGCATCAACAAAGTTTATATTCCCAACTACGGTTTCCAGGATGTTTTTTGTTTTTTCTCTTTGTATGTGGCTGGGTTTCCTTGTCGTGAATCATTTTCATTTTCATCACTATGTTATTTCTTTTCTCCTTTTTTTATTATTTTTACTTTCCCGTATACGTACGTATATACAAATTATATATGTAGTGTAGGGAAAGTTATGTAATGCTGCACGAGAAAACGGCGGATTTTCTGGAAAAAAAAGTCATTTTAGGCCACGATCACGAAAAAGTGGATAAATCCTGAGCTAAATTAAGAAAAAATCCTCTAACACGTAGTTTATCCAAAATACATGTGTTGTGGGTCCTTGATACCGAAAAACCAATTGACGGCAAAACGTCCGTCTGTCCGGTGTATGTGAACAACACTAGCGCCTAAGCCATGCGTAGGATTTTTCCAAATTGAAGAAACCCCTGTCCATTTGGCTTGCGTTGCCCTGCGATTTTGAAAAGCATTCATTAATTTTTGGGGGTACTTTACATGAAGCCTCCGAACATTTTCAAAATTTTCTCAAAAACGGATCAAAATTTTTAATCGAAAATTATGATATAGGATTAGGTTTAACTTATGTAATATTCTTAATATCACATTTTTCTATTTTAAATGGCCTGAAAAATTGAGAAAATGTTAAATAAAATAATGTCAGCCATGGATGACAGCTGGAAAGTAGGTGATGTAAAACCAAAAACTAGTCTAGATTAAAGAAATCAGAAGAGATCTAGTACGAGAAACTCTGTGACATTCTGTTGCAACACTAGTTTCTTTTTATGTGACAACGAAAACGCTCCAACACTTGCGAGGTTTGGCATACAGGCAGTCCCACCAACTATGGGCCTCCCCCGTAACTTCTAAACGGTTCCCGATATAGAAATGTAGTTTTCGCCCAACAATGGGGAATCATGGGGCAAGTAATGTACCGTAAGGATATTGTCCGAAAAATTTTTAGTTTTCGAGAAAATTAATCATCTTTCATTTTTTAAATGGAACCATGATTTTTTCTCACTAGCGAGAGGTAGATCATAAGTAGACGAGTGCAATGACATAACATGTTATTGTTTTAATAGTTTTAATAGTATTTTGAGCACAAAATTATACTTTCTGACAAGTGATTTTAAATTAAATGCACGAGATTTCCTGTGTCAATTCTTGCAACTGTTGCCATTCAGGAAGGTTGCATTCCCGGCGCCGGCTCTTTTCGAGGAGAGGCCGCGAAGGCCTTTACCAAAAGTGACAATAGCGACAAGCAGCTACAGCAAAAAGTGCAGGTTTCATTTACAATCTCTTGCCAGAAAGTATAATTTATTACACAAAATACTATCAAAATATGAACATATGTTACATCATTGCATTCCCCTTTTTATGATTTATCTATTGCTAGTAAGAAAAATATATGGTTCGATTTAAAAAAATCAAAGTTGATTTAATTTCTCCAAAACTAAAAGTATTTCAAACAATATCTGTACACCATTTCACTTGCTCCATGACTCCACATTGTTGAGCGAAAACTGTATTTTGATATCGGAAGTCGTTTAGGAGTTATAGGGGTGGCCCACAGTTGGTGCGACTACTTGTAGTAAATTACCAGCTGGATTATGTAATGAAATCTCGAAACCTATGCTCTCAAATTCAAATCTCAGTTCGGAGAGTGATTTCGCGGGTGCTAAACAGTCCCAAAACGACGTTTTTGGATCAATGCCGCGATTTTTAATTAAGAGATGAGACATCATTGGCCGCGACAATATATGCTGTAACACCCGCCCCCGTACACACGACCACTCATCGGTGTCGGCGGTGTTAATCTCTCTCAGGGCGTGACCCGACTCACCTGTGGATTCCCGTCTGCTGCAGGTTGCCTCATGTGCTCGGCTGGAATCTATTTAGGACGCATGCGTGACTGGGCATATTCATGCACTACACAGTAAAACGCTCTTTCATGATTTCTGATTTTAATTCAAAGCAATAAATAATCGGGTGAAGCCCCCTACAGTTCTTAATACTATCTTAACCTAACTTATAACTAGCTTAACTTAACAGTCCAACCCTTCCGGGTCATCGCACGGGCGTTCCGTTCCTCCGGGCGTCGGCATCGGCCCGGGTGTCGGGCGGCAGGGCAGCGGCGCTTCCCCGCCGTTTCCTGGACCGGTCGGGCAGCTGGTGGCCGCGGCGGCGGTGTCGCGGCACGCGGCAGGCCTTGGCTGCGGCGGCGTAGGGCTGCACGCGGGCGGCGTGCGCGACAGCGCAGCGGCGGCGGCGCGGCGCGTGGGCTGGCGCGGCGGCGACGACGGCGTGGCGGCGGCCCGGCGCGCGGCGCTGTTGACTGCGGCGGCGGCGGCCAGGGATCGCCACACCAAAGCGTCTTTTAGCGGCGGCCGGCCCCCAGGCCGCGTCCGAAAGCTTCTTCGTTCATTCGAGTATCGGCACTCACACGGTGTTCCGCCTCTCCCTTCGGCGGCACCTGAGCGGGCGGTGAGGTGGCGACGATGCGTTGCCGGCGGCGATCTAGCGTCTCGCGGCGGTCGTTGCCATCGGACCCAACACCTCGGTCGTCGCTTACATCGGAAGGTAACACTCGCGGCCGTCGTTCGTATCGGAATGGCCGAGTCTCGCGTTCGCAGCAACCTCCCTTGCTCGCGAGATCACATGTCTCACCCCCGCCTAGTGTTCGACTATTGGCGCAGCCAAACCGCGTGATGCGCGCCGTCCAATTGCCATGGGTCCATCGACGGTTGGAACCCGATTTCGAGTGGGCGTTCACGTCACCACGATTTCCGAGAAGACGCTGGGTGCTCTGACGCAGCGCTCGGAAATACCAGAGGTGTGGCAAACGGTCTTTGAACAAAGGGAGGCGCTCCCCCCGACGGCTGGCGGCGACCCTTCGCGCACTCAGGTAGCGGAGAAACGCACATTTTCAGCCAGCTAAGTTTTCCCGGACTCCCTGTTATATAAAATATTCATCTCGCACACGCCGAAATTAGTTCGTGTGCGACCGTCCCATTACATTCACCCCCTCCACCGCCTAGCTATGAAATCGGAGAGAAAAGATGATTTCATGGCTCAACAGAAAACTAATGGCGACGGGAGCAAACGGAATAATTTAACAAAAAAAACCCTAATCAAAATATAGACGAAATACGCACCAAAACTACAAATAATAGAACAAAGCGCTTACAATAGCAGGAAAAATAAAAAAAACTAAGACAAATGAAGCGAGGGAAATACTATCGGGAATATCTCATCCACAAACACCAACATTAAAACCAACCCAGTAACGTCCTCGTTATAGGAAATAAGAACTCCAACCCACATCAACAATAAATAAACCGTCTAACAATTAAGTAATGACAATTAAGTAAAATCTCGGTAAACGAATGAAGAAGACACAGGCAGTCGTTAGAGACTTAAACAAACCACATCAACAATAGCATATAAATTCAACGAAGACTAGCACAAAATAGACAACTAGAGCACTAATTAATTGACAAACAAAAATACTAAAAATACGACAATAATTAACGAAAAGGACAAAACAGGTCTCATTCGCGAAATGGAATTAAATTAAAAGCATTATAATTTCCTGCCGGTTGCCTATCGTCTGTGACGAGTTCAAAAACATTGGGGTGAGGATTACCTCGAATAGTGAAAGGGCCTGCGAACAATGGAAAAAACTTCGCAAACAGACCTCACGGCGCGTCAGACGAAGCAGGTGTGCGCAGAAGCACCCTGTCCCCGACTTTGAATTCGTGCGGTCTCTTGACCATCTTCTCTCTCTTTTCAGCTGCTCTATTTAAGTTCGCGTAAACATTGCGGCACCTTTCCTCATAGTTCAATACACTGTGCGTGGCCAGGCGCTCTAAAAGAGGAAAATCGGCTGGTGGCTTCTTTCCGAAATGTATTTCAAAAGGAGATAGGCCCGCGCTCTCGTGAGGTACTCGATTAATCCATTTATTAATGAGGGGCAGTACTTCTGATCCAAACACCTAATAAAATATGCTCCAGAATTTCGGAGACCGAAAGGAGTGCGACACCAAACATAACTCAAACCATCGTACAAAAATCCAGTGAATTTCTGGTCATCGGGGTGAATTGCGATCTGCCAGTGAGAAGAAACAAAATCAATAGCTGAAAAATATTTAGCACCATGGAATTTCCCTAAAGTGACGTCAATTGGCACGACCGAGTCGTGATCTGGAACAGTTACCTGATTTAACCTCCTAGCATCGAGACAAATACGAACTCCACCATCCTTTTTCTTACTATTACCAGGGGATTGATATACGGCGTAGAAGCTCTTTTAATAATTCCTTCTGCAATCATGTCTGAAATCGTCTTATCTACTTCTGTCCTCAAAGCAAATGGAACAGGATAATTTCTACATTTAAACGGTGAGCGGTCGGTAACTTGAATGCGAAAGAGAAAATCCTTAATGGGTTCTGTCGGCCGAAGAAAAATTTCAAAATTATTGAACAACATGTCCCGTAAAGCGCTATTCTCGGCTGCTGTCAGACAGTGGTTGCGATCAATAGAGTGGGTGATACTTTCTCGTACCTCGTCCCTATTCAAATTGTTGATCCTGAATTCATCAGCAATCAATTCATTATTTTCGCCGGTGAACGGCAGTAAATACGGCGGTTCGAACCTCAACACGTTCTCTTTGAAATCGATACAGACCTGTAACTCACGTAAGAAATCAACGCCTAAAATGAGCTCGTAAGCTAGATTTTTGATGACAAGACATGTAGCATCGAACTGAAAAACTCCGTGGCTAATAGTTACAAAGATTTGTTTAGTAATGGGATGGCTTTTCTTCCTATCCGCTCCAACGACGTAAGTTTTAAGAATGGGAAACTCGGGCAAATTTGAGTGTTCACTCTTTAATTTCAAATAGAATTGCTCCGAAACGGCTGAAACTTCACTCCCTGAATCAATTAAAATCTGGACTGGCTTGCCCTCGCACTCTGCGGCGATGATCGGACACCTTCTTGCCCTGGCACGATCGACATCGCGATCCGCTTCTTCCTCAAATAATTCGTCGACAATAACGGTTCTCACTAGTGGCATCTCTACAGTACTTGTATTGCGTCCCAAGCGCTGATGCCTACCTGCTCCGGACGCTTCTAATTTTCCGAGGGTCGGTTCCCTCGCCCCTCGGCGGGTGAATGTCCATCGGGTCGTTCGTCCCGAGGTGGGCCTCGGTCGTGCTGTCCCCTGTTTCTGCCGGCGTCGCCCTCTCGACGCGGCCACCTCTGATTGTTTTGCGGTGGAGGCCTATCATTTTCCGTCTCATTATTCCCCGAAATTCGTGCCTGGTCGAATTTTCCTAATAAATCTTGGAATTCGTGGATATTTTCCAAGCGCGCGCCGTTCAGAGAATTCTGAATTCGCTCCGGGAACTGTGATGTGATGATCCAGATAAGCCGGTTATCACTAATTGAAGGATCGCACAAACGGAATGCTGCAATTTTCCCGACGGCATAATCTAGATATGATATCCCCATCTTCGGATACCACCTCTTCTCTAATAGTCGGCGCTCATACGTGAATTTGGTTTCTTCCCCCCAAAACCGTTTCAAAATTTCTCCCTAAATTCCTCGTATGTCTCGGGAAATCGTGACATTGATAAGCTCCATTGGAGTGCGGCTCCAAACAAATACTGTTGAGCGAATTTTGCTTTTAGCCTGTTGGGTACTGCGTTAGATAACGTAAAATAATCTTCCATGCGTCGCAAGAATTCGCACGGATGTTCGTTTTTCGCACCTGAAAAACCGAGATTTTGCGGCGGCGATAAATGAACTCTACTTCCGTGGCCGTCTGAACATACTCCTGCGGGCGTTTGCATTTCGTCGCGCAAACCGTCGACGCTTTCTCGGATTATTTGTTTGAAATCCGCGCCCTGTTTCTGGATTGACGCCTCGGTCGTCGCTTGCAAATTTTTAATATCCCCATCAAGCCTAGCGACTTCCGCGCTCACCTTCCCATCTAATCTCGCGATTTTCTTGCAATTCGCGGCGCCCTTTTTTTCTACTTCAATTACGGCGTCCTTCAATCCGTCACAAAACTCCGCGACTTTTCCCTTAGTTTCGTCTACGACAGATTCGACATGCGCGTGCAAGCTACGCATTTTCCCTTCCTGTTCTCTAAGCTTGACCTCTACCTGCGCCTCACACTCCGCGAGTCGAGCGTTATTTATCTCGATCGACGCATCTAGTCGTTCGGCGACGGCACCGATTCGTTTAGAAATCGCGACTGATTCCTGAGTGTAAGCGGCGATGTGCTCGTCTAAGCGTGCGGTCGCGGCACTCACCTCCGCTCTTACGCGCTCGCCTATTTGGTCGCTGATTCCGTTGAACCGTTCCGTGAAGTGCTCCGTAAGATCGGCAATCTGATTCGCCGTCTGTTCCTGGCTTTCCCCTAATTTACTGCGTAATTCAGCGAACTGATTTTCCTGCATCTCTTTATTTTCCAATAATTTGCATTGAAGCTCAGCAAATTGACTCCCCTGAATTTTAGTAAGTTTTGCCATCTGAATTTCGTGATTTTCGGCAAATTTTGCCATCTGATTTTCTATTACCGCCTGCATCATCGCCAACATCTCCGCCCGCTCCTGTGACGCTGATGGCTCACTCTCGTGGTCGGACATCTTGACGTTGAAACGCGCACACGATAAACACTTATCACAGTACACAACACACAAATACAAAAAAAGCAAAAAACACAGAAAATACACAATACATAGCAAAATATCACCCTCGGTGAACAAATTATTACTTTGGCAATTCGCCAGTTTAATTATAGCTACTGCAGTCACGCATGCAAATTTAAGAGACTTTACTGAGGAATCGTAAGTCGGGTCACGTGGGTTCGGGCCATAGATCTGAAATCTACCTCGACATCACAGGTTCGGCGGCACGTCGTCAGTGAATATAGCCAAAATTGGCGACGATTAGCCTCGCCTGATTCGTCGCTTGCCACACGTTGCAAGGCGCCATTTGTAACACCCGCCCCCGTACACACGACCACTCATCGGTGTCGGCGGTGTTAATCTCTCTCAGGGCGTGACCCGACTCACCTGTGGATTCCCGTCTGCTGCAGGTTGCCTCATGTGCTCGGCTGGAATCTATTTAGGACGCATGCGTGACTGGGCATATTCATGCACTACACAGTAAAACGCTCTTTCATGATTTCTGATTTTAATTCAAAGCAATAAATAATCGGGTGAAGCCCCCTACAGTTCTTAATACTATCTTAACCTAACTTATAACTAGCTTAACTTAACAGTCCAACCCTTCCGGGTCATCGCACGGGCGTTCCGTTCCTCCGGGCGTCGGCATCGGCCCGGGTGTCGGGCGGCAGGGCAGCGGCGCTTCCCCGCCGTTTCCTGGACCGGTCGGGCAGCTGGTGGCCGCGGCGGCGGTGTCGCGGCACGCGGCAGGCCTTGGCTGCGGCGGCGTAGGGCTGCACGCGGGCGGCGTGCGCGACAGCGCAGCGGCGGCGGCGCGGCGCGTGGGCTGGCGCGGCGGCGACGACGGCGTGGCGGCGGCCCGGCGCGCGGCGCTGTTGACTGCGGCGGCGGCGGCCAGGGATCGCCACACCAAAGCGTCTTTTAGCGGCGGCCGGCCCCCAGGCCGCGTCCGAAAGCTTCTTCGTTCATTCGAGTATCGGCACTCACACGGTGTTCCGCCTCTCCCTTCGGCGGCACCTGAGCGGGCGGTGAGGTGGCGACGATGCGTTGCCGGCGGCGATCTAGCGTCTCGCGGCGGTCGTTGCCATCGGACCCAACACCTCGGTCGTCGCTTACATCGGAAGGTAACACTCGCGGCCGTCGTTCGTATCGGAATGGCCGAGTCTCGCGTTCGCAGCAACCTCCCTTGCTCGCGAGATCACATGTCTCACCCCCGCCTAGTGTTCGACTATTGGCGCAGCCAAACCGCGTGATGCGCGCCGTCCAATTGCCATGGGTCCATCGACGGTTGGAACCCGATTTCGAGTGGGCGTTCACGTCACCACGATTTCCGAGAAGACGCTGGGTGCTCTGACGCAGCGCTCGGAAATACCAGAGGTGTGGCAAACGGTCTTTGAACAAAGGGAGGCGCTCCCCCCGACGGCTGGCGGCGACCCTTCGCGCACTCAGGTAGCGGAGAAACGCACATTTTCAGCCAGCTAAGTTTTCCCGGACTCCCTGTTATATAAAATATTCATCTCGCACACGCCGAAATTAGTTCGTGTGCGACCGTCCCATTACAATGCAATCCAGTTGGAATTGTGAAATTTTTGCTGGGGGTTAACTTGAATTTTTATATTACGTAATTGTTATAAAGAAATCGAGAGAGTATGTCCACCACTAGTTTTTCAATTTAGAGGGGAGACAATATTACACAAGAACTACAAATACATAGTAACACTCGAATGAAACATAGCTTTGCTCGAAATATTCAAATTACGGAAAAATATAAATATTCTGAAAAACTAAAAACTATAAAATAGGAAGTTCTAAAGTTGAAGAATAGATTTCATTAAAAAATATGGTTTGAATTTTGGTGGTGTAGGTCAGGATCACAAAAAATCAAATCAGATTTTCGATTTCGAGAAGATTTATTAATTATCGAACATAAATCATAATTGCAAAAGCATTTTACTAAAATTAAGGTAACAATTAAAAAAATTGGAGCAGATTTTGAATAGATTTTAAAGATCTTATGCGTGAAGTGACAGCCACAATTTTGTTATGAGAATCAAATTCGGCTCCCAACGAGTTAGGTTATGTATTTTTTCCAAAATGTCGACATCAATATATAGAATATTTATTTCCTTTTAATCACATTCTCCGCCGTCCTCTATCCGGTGTTTCAGTCAAATGGTAGAGAACGTAAGATTCTGGTCGTTCAATTATTCTGAAAGTAATCATCCTAACAATGGTTATATTTAGTTTAAATGATACTATTAATGTTTGCTTTTCTGCATGGGTTGAACACGGGCTGCATTTAAATAACACAATTAATTAACGAAATTGTGGATGTTATTACTATTATAAGGCAGTGGCTCCGCTGTTGAAATGACTGATTCATTCATATGCTCAGAGAATTTGTGTGTTCTCATAAGATGAGCTTCTTGGCATTTACGTATTTAGGGAACATTTGTAACAACCCATGTTTCCATTCCGCAAAGCAATCGACTTGCGTTCTGAAGGTAGTTTCAAATACCATTCTGGTGTCAGGGTCGCATGAGAAAAGAGTGTCGCTCAATGCACGTTGCATTTGGGAAACAGCTTGAAGGGTAGATTTGTGAGAGAACTGCCACTGACTTCCAAAGAAATGGGAGTTGTCATGACATGCTAAATTCTTAGAAACAATTACATATCTCGAAAACGAAAGGCGGTAGCGCCGATTGGATTGCAGAATTTTGCATCTCCTTCAAAGGCAGTTTAGAAAAGACAATAAAATAATTTCGCAAAATTTGTAAATTTATGAACAATTTCCAAATTTTGCAGTTCTGAAGAGGGAAGGGGTCTCTTATATTCCAGAACCGAAAACTGCAAATTAACAATTTTTCAACAATTAACAATTTTATAAACAATTCCGAAATTTGCGCTATACGGAGGAAGGGTCCTCAAATTGTCTTTGAGGTGAATATTGCAAACTAATAATTTTGACAAGCGATGCAAAATTATTACTGAATACCTAGTTTATTTATTGCAAAAACCTTAAATTTCGTAAACACTGATATTTGAACACTATTACTTCGCCAAAACTTCCAACTCCCAATTATTTTTCCGATTCTGCAGCCGCCTTCGCACACTTCATTTCTTCGTCTCGGATCCGTAATATTCATTCACGTACGTAAGTTGTTTTGCGTTAAAAGAGGGGATATTCAATTGATTTTTTTGCAAGTAAATCAGAATTAAATATTTCCAAATTTCCTTTTCAAATCCACTAATTCTATTGCATGTGTTGAACTTTTTATGTCATATTGTATGATATTATCTTTATTGATATATTTCTTGTAGACGATCGAATGGCTTGCATGACGACGCAATGGAGACTATATCCGCCCCCTGTGCCTTCTACGCCAATACTCTCAATCATTCGGATAAACACGCGTATCATAGAGAACGTTCAAACTAGAGATCATGATTGCGGGAAATCTAGCCTATCAGCTTCTCAGTCGTTGGCAGTTGGTTCCGAGTGTTCTTTTGTAATAGTTAACTATGAAAGAACCAGATGGCGTTATCGTCCGTACAGTGTGCCAGAATGCGCGAAAAGACGGGCACTTCTGAATTTGGCCGTTACCCATTTTATGTGTCGAGAACGGTACTTACAAACCTCTCAAACAAGATTGAAGCCTAAGAAATAAAGTGTCAAAAAAGTTATATTGTACATTTTGTGAATAAATAACAGTTTTTAATAATTGAATGTCTGTCAAAAATTGAAAGCAAAGTAGAAATAAGTATAATATAAGATTTTTACCGTCTGTCAAAATAGTACGTCCTACCGTCTGTCAAATTATTGTGTAAAATAATAATTTTACATAATAATTTTCTTTTTAGTTTTTTTAAACTAAAAGAAACAAAAGTGTAAATCAGATAAGTTTATAAATATTTCGTAAAATAAATTTTAGTATAAAAAGTAATAGAGAATCACTATAGAAAAATACGATGGTAACGCGCATTATCAACTATTAGTATTCCGTTTCTCAAAGTAAGTGATTGATTATTATTTTCTCCATGATCAATTATGTCACTTAGCCAATGCTAATTTAGACAAAAGATATATATGTCAAAAAAAAGACATTTCTCATGGTAGTAATTCTCAAATTCAAATTCAGAACCCCCCCCCCAAGAAAGAGACAGAACTTGTGATAACTATCTTCTGGAATTTTCCCCCGAATCGCGCCTTTTTAAACACGAGGTTAATGCACTATTAAATCATTGCTGAGAGACAATACTGAATAATTGTGCAGTATGTGCATAAATTTGAGAGAAAATAAACACCTACTCCTAATACAAATTTATGCAAAGCTTGTGTATTATATACCTTGAACAGTGTAGTTCATGGGAAAGACATTATAATTTATTATTCTATTAATACACTGCATTGCATGCCATAATTACAATGCTGTAATAATTGATGTATTATATAAGTGGTCGGAAATGACCCCGATGTTTACGAGACATTTATATATAAGGCATTAAAAGGCAAGATTGATCCACATTCCACAAACATAAATAGCGATTTTTCAGCAATACGTAAATGCACACTTGTGTCGATCACTCCAAAAAAAGTAATATGATAGTAAAACATGATACCATTGTATTTCAGAAAAAACATTTCTGATTTCTGATGTAATATATTTCGAAGGTGAAAAATAGATTTTTTTAAAATTTCAAACCACTTACCAAACACCAAGTCACTCGAACCACAAATATATGTTGATTTAGCAGAAGCGCAGCGTCGAAACGTTATTGCAAAATTCTGTACATTTGTGATTTTCAGTTTTCCCCATTGCAAACACTAATGGTGAAGTGATAGCATTTTCAAACGTATGTGAAGATAATTGTCAGGCATTCTTCCTTTCGTTCCATTGCACATTTTACAAAATGTTTTTCTCTGCATATAACGAATTTTCAGTATTATGAATTCTATTTCTTATTTCTGGTTATTTTGATATTACCTCGATATATCGATAACAAGAAAATGAACAGCACATTGCGCATCGTGCCAATTTTGTCCTTAGTAGTGTACATCAGTGCAAGTTTCCCCCGTTTAATCTAGCAAAGAGTATACAAACATGAGTTAAGCATTAAAGATAAAAGTTCGCCAGTGCACTCGACCTACGTCATGGACACGGGAGAAAGCCACATTGAATGCCGTCTCAAAAACATCGATTGCCTAGCTTTTGGACAGGAGATATCAGGGCAAAAACTACATTTACATGTGCAAGAAAGAACACAAGAAAGAATCATTAACGGAGCATTGCAACTTTCTTGACGAATACAACCCAAAGAACAACGCATGCGCATGCGCTGTGTCTCCCTTCTCGTGCGTTCGTTGCACATTTTCGCTCGTCGCGTGTTCTAAAATCTCGGGCGAATTCTCCATCATGTGAGTTTTTTCGCCACGCTTTCCAAATTTAAAATTTTCGAGATAACAAATGAATAATAAGGTCTGGGATAATAATTTTCAACATAGAAGCAAAGATTGCAGCGATTGATTTTGAAAGGAAAAAATACATTCGATGATTAATTACAAAACAGTGTCGATACAAATTCGCCCCGTCAACTGTCGCTTCGTACTGAGAGGGGGTGGGGACGGATCTCAGTATGGTTTTCTGTTTTTCTTTGTTTACGAAAGTAGAAACAGCTCCATCGCTTAGAAGTACTATTATAAGAACTCTTCTTAACCTTAAGTGAGTGATGTTTCCTGGCACGTCACCTACTATGGTCATTCGTTCTGAGAGTGGGTGAATGATTTCCAACATGAGATGGCAGAGTTCGTCCCTCGCTGTAGGAACATAAACATTGCCAAAGCACACGTTGGCTAGCGTGGATATTTCCACTTCTAGGTATCTCCCCAAAAGAACTTTGCCCTAGGTCAGCAGCCCTAAGTACCCGACTGGTCTTGCGAAATGTGTAGCAGTGTACTGCACATCAGTGTGTGAGTGACGGTATACGACAACGTCTGTAGCCCATTTATATGGAGTAGATCTCGGACATTTGCCTTGTACTGGTCGCAGGCATCACGGAAAAGTCCCGATCAGCACAGATAGTAAATAGAACTCTCCCCCACACTGCAACTGAAATCGATCTGCCTATGTAGCTACGAAAGACACACCGTCACCGCCGAGACACAAACTCAAGTGCAAATAGAACACAATCGATGAGTCACCAGTGCAACTTTGGCTCAGAGTGTACTCAGGCGGATAACTCAAATTAAAAACAATTAAATCAAAAACTTTCAATCGCGCCTCGCGCAGACACAGTTGCACCGTACAGCTAGAAAAATAACCGTGGATTGAGAGCTATCTAACCACGTAATTAAATTAAAGGAAACCAAATGAAGCCCCCAGAGTCAGTTGCGTGCAGTGCGCCGGCAGCATAGCAGACGCGCTCTCCACACGAAGCACCCGTTGGCCCGCATGCGCAGCGCCACCTCCACGAGGAAGGCCACGGCCGCCGCCAGCAACCCCGCGCCCAGGGCGACGGCGGGCTTCACCAGCGCAGAGAGGCCCAGGGGGCGTGGCCCAGCGGAAGGGATAACGGTGATTTGGCTCAGTGCTAACTAGCCAGTTAATTGAATAAAGGAAACTAAATGAAGCCCCCAGAGTCAGTTGCGTGCAGTGCGCCGGCAGCACAGCAGACGCGCTCTCCACACGAAGCACCCGCTGGCCCGCATGCCCAGCGCCACCTCCACGAGGAAGGCCACGGCCGCCGCCAGCGCCCCCACGAACAGGACGAGGACGGGCTCCACCAGCGCAGAGCGGCCCAGAGCGGTGGGCGCGTAGTTTCGGACGGGGGGCACGGGGGTCCATGCCGGAGATATGGCGGGCCCCCGACGAAACCATTCATCAGACCTGATGCTCATCCACGCAATGCTGTGAACAAAAGAAATGAAACCGAAATTTTCTACTCCATTGAAATGTGACTGTGCGAACAAAAAAATGAAAGGTCAAAGAGACCCACTCAATTAACACATGATTGTAAGGTATAAAGTAAATGAAGCAATCAGAAAGTTTTCACACCATTCACATGTGGTTGTAAGAAACACAGAATATAAAACAGTGAGAGATACACCACTCAATCCACTTGTGGTTGTTGGATATCAAGGAAATGCAGCAGTCAGGAAGTTTGTGCACCATCCACAGGCGGCTGTGAGGGACATGTGAAATGAAACAGCGATGTAGACACCACGCAATTCACTTGTGACTGCGGGAAATAAAGATAATTTAGCAGTTATAAAGACGCTAGGAATTAAACTAAGGCCGCCTTCAAAACAGACCTCACCGAGAATCATTGATCACACTGCATCTTTCCTCTAGAACGTTCAAGTGCTCACTTTTCGTCTTTAAAAGAAAACACGGCCGTCAGGAGCACCAAATTATTTAGGGGAGCGATTTAAGTGATAAGGTACAGATTTCCCCCAATACGAATTAGCCCTAATGGTCCTCCCATTCAAGAACATTACACTTATTTTATCCTGTAAGTTCGTTTATTTCGAAAAAATTGAATATTTTGTAAATAGGATGTTATATGTAATCAAATGTTTATCACATATATTTTTAATGTCAACTGTGCAAATTATAGAATTCACATTTTCTTCATGACTCATCTTCAAGTGTTTATGTAACTTCGTATTTGATCCGATTTCTATTGTCGTTTTAACTGTGTCAATAATTTTGTTTCCACAAATACAATTATTTAGAATAATATGATAGAGGTGTCCGTCAATACGCCCTTTTCCCTAAAAAAAACACAAAAAAGGTTGTGACTTCCATTAGGAGGCAATAAGAAATTCTCATAATATTCTGAAACCAAGAGCTTCGAACGATGACATGCCTTTTTTGGAATATAATATCTTAGCAACTGTCATAACGTGACAATTTGACATGTGAAAAAAAAATTCTCACATTACTATTTCTCACAATTTATAAACAATTTGCAGAAATTCCGTAAACATATTTACTATAAACGGATGTAATACGAAGTATTTAAAATGGTAATGTTTCGAATTACATTAAAACATCTTAAATTTTATTGCCAAAGTTGCAACTGCTTGCGGAAAGACAAAAAAGTGATATTGTGTAGTGTTTCAATTGCTTATCAAGGACCATTTACGTTACACACGAAGGAGCAAAGATCTCAGTAGACTCTCAGATCTCTTCGCAGTGAAACGAAATATGAAAATAAGTAATTCATCTATTTTTTCAAGTTTTCTCTCAAGAGATATGAGTCGCGCCATTTACATACACAAAGAACTAATCCAGTTTAATATTGACTGCGTGGTGTTGCTCCATTTCTCTTAACTAGATCTTGTTCAAGGCAGCCATTGTCAAACATATGTTGGAAGAAAGCAAAGAAAATTAAGAAGTCATAATACAGACTGCGACATCCAAATGACGTAGTGAAGAGCAAAATAAATTAAACACTAAAAGACGCCACACCATTCAGAGGGAAAAGGAAATTAAGAGCGCCTAGCATAAGCTATGGATAAGTACCTTTCCATCTTGGCTTAGATGCCTGCTTCCACAATGGCTTGGAGAGAGCGTCTTTAAAAGACATAGGATGGGTCGCTTGGGAAGGTAATTGAGAGGACGTAGCAGCCGCTGGGGATAAGTACCTTTCCATCTTGGCTTAGAAGCCTGTTTCCACAATTGCCTGGAGGAGCATCTTCAAAAGACAATGGAAGGGTCGCTTGGGAAGGTAATTGAGAGCTCTTAGCAGCCGCTATGGATAAGTACCTTTCCATCTTGGCTTAGAAGCGTTTCCACAATGGCCTGGAGGAGCGTCTTCAAAACACAATGGAAGGGTCGCTTGGGGAGGTAATTGAGAGCGCGAAGCAGCCCCTATGTATAAGAACCTTTCGATCTTGGCTTAGAAGCCTGTTTCCACAATGGCCTAGAGGAGCGTCTTCAAAAGGCAATGGAAGGGTCGCTTGGGGAGGTAATTGAGAGCGCGAAGCAGCCCCTATGTATAAGAACCTTTCGATCTTGGCTTAGAAGCCTGTTTCCACAATGGCCTGGAGGAGCGTCTTCAAAAGGCAATGGAAGGGTCGCTTGGGGAGGTAATTGAGAGCACTTAGCAGCCGCTATGGATAAGTACCTTTCCATCTTGGCTTAGAAGCGTTTCCACAATGGCCTGGAGGAGCGTCTTCAAAACACAATGGAAGGGTCGCTTGGGGAGGTAATTGAGAGCGCGAAGCAGCCCCTATGTATAAGAACCTTTCGATCTTGGCTTAGAAGCCTGTTTCCACAATGGCCTGGAGGAGCGTCTCCAAAAGGCAATGGAAGGGTCGCTTGGGAAGGTAATTGAGAGCTCTTAGCAGCCGCTATGGATAAGTACCTTTCCATCTTGGCTTAGAAGCCTGTTTCCACAATGGCCTAGAGGAGCGTCTTCAAAAGGCAATGGAAGGGTCGCTTGGGGAGGTAATTGAGAGCGCGAAGCAGCCCCTATGTATAAGAACCTTTCGATCTTGGCTTAGAAGCCTGTTTCCACAATGGCCTGGAGGAGCGTCTCCAAAAGGCAATGGAAGGGTCGCTTGGGAAGGTAATTGAGAGCTCTTAGCAGCCGCTATGGATAAGTACCTTTCCATCTTGGCTTAGAAGCCTGTTTCCACAATGGCCTAGAGGAGCGTCTTCAAAAGGCAATGGAAGGGTCGCTTGGGGAGGTAATTGAGAGCGCGAAGCAGCCCCTATGTATAAGAACCTTTCGATCTTGGCTTAGAAGCCTGTTTCCACAATGGCCTGGAGGAGCGTCTCCAAAAGGCAATGGAAGGGTCGCTTGGGAAGGTAATTGAGAGCTCTTAGCAGCCGCTATGTATAAGTACCTTTCCATCTTGGCTTAGAAGCCTGTTTCCACAATGGCCTAGAGGAGCGTCTTCAAAAGGCAATGGAAGGGTCGCTTGGGGAGGTAATTGAGAGCGCGAAGCAGCCCCCATGTATAAGAACCTTTCGATCTTGGCTTAGAAGCCTGTTTCCACAATGGCCTGGAGGAGCGTCTTCAAAAGGCAATGGAAGGGTCGCTTGGGGAGGTAATTGAGAGCACTTAGCAGCCGCTATGGATAAGTACCTTTCCATCTTGGCTTAGAAGCGTTTCCACAATGGCCTGGAGGAGCGTCTTCAAAACACAATGGAAGGGTCGCTTGGGGAGGTAATTGAGAGCGCGAAGCAGCCCCTATGTATAAGAACCTTTCGATCTTGGCTTAGAAGCCTGTTTCCACAATGGCCTGGAGGAGCGTCTTCAAAAGGCAATGGAAGGGTCGCTTGGGGAGGTAATTGAGAGCGCGAAGCAGCCCCTATGTATAAGAACCTTTCGATCTTGGCTTAGAAGCCTGTTTCCACAATGGCCTGGAGGAGCGTCTTCAAAAGGCAATGGAAGGGTCGCTTGGGGAGGTAATTGAGAGCGCGAAGCAGCCCCTATGTATAAGAACCTTTCGATCTTGGCTTAGATGCCTGCTTCCACAATGGCTTGGAGAGAGCGTCTTTAAAAGACATAGGATGGGTCGCTTGGGAAGGTAATTGAGAGGACGTAGCAGCCGCTGGGGATAAGTACCTTTCCATCTTGGCTTAGAAGCCTGTTTCCACAATTGCCTGGAGGAGCATCTTCAAAAGACAATGGAAGGGTCGCTTGGGAAGGTAATTGAGAGCTCTTAGCAGCCGCTATGGATAAGTACCTTTCCATCTTGGCTTAGAAGCGTTTCCACAATGGCCTGGAGGAGCGTCTTCAAAACACAATGGAAGGGTCGCTTGGGGAGGTAATTGAGAGCGCGAAGCAGCCCCTATGTATAAGAACCTTTCGATCTTGGCTTAGAAGCCTGTTTCCACAATGGCCTAGAGGAGCGTCTTCAAAGGCAATGGAAGGGTCGCTTGGGGAGGTAATTGAGAGCGCGAAGCAGCCCCTATGTATAAGAACCTTTCGATCTTGGCTTAGAAGCCTGTTTCCACAATGGCCTGGAGGAGCGTCTTCAAAAGGCAATGGAAGGGTCGCTTGGGGAGGTAATTGAGAGCACTTAGCAGCCGCTATGGATAAGTACCTTTCCATCTTGGCTTAGAAGCGTTTCCACAATGGCCTGGAGGAGCGTCTTCAAAACACAATGGAAGGGTCGCTTGGGGAGGTAATTGAGAGCGCGAAGCAGCCCCTATGTATAAGAACCTTTCGATCTTGGCTTAGAAGCCTGTTTCCACAATGGCCTGGAGGAGCGTCTCCAAAAGGCAATGGAAGGGTCGCTTGGGAAGGTAATTGAGAGCTCTTAGCAGCCGCTATGGATAAGTACCTTTCCATCTTGGCTTAGAAGCCTGTTTCCACAATGGCCTAGAGGAGCGTCTTCAAAAGGCAATGGAAGGGTCGCTTGGGGAGGTAATTGAGAGCGCGAAGCAGCCCCTATGTATAAGAACCTTTCGATCTTGGCTTAGAAGCCTGTTTCCACAATGGCCTGGAGGAGCGTCTCCAAAAGGCAATGGAAGGGTCGCTTGGGAAGGTAATTGAGAGCTCTTAGCAGCCGCTATGGATAAGTACCTTTCCATCTTGGCTTAGAAGCCTGTTTCCACAATGGCCTAGAGGAGCGTCTTCAAAAGGCAATGGAAGGGTCGCTTGGGGAGGTAATTGAGAGCGCGAAGCAGCCCCTATGTATAAGAACCTTTCGATCTTGGCTTAGAAGCCTGTTTCCACAATGGCCTGGAGGAGCGTCTCCAAAAGGCAATGGAAGGGTCGCTTGGGAAGGTAATTGAGAGCTCTTAGCAGCCGCTATGGATAAGTACCTTTCCATCTTGGCTTAGAAGCCTGTTTCCACAATGGCCTAGAGGAGCGTCTTCAAAAGGCAATGGAAGGGTCGCTTGGGGAGGTAATTGAGAGCGCGAAGCAGCCCCTATGTATAAGAACCTTTCGATCTTGGCTTAGAAGCCTGTTTCCACAATGGCCTGGAGGAGCGTCTTCAAAAGGCAATGGAAGGGTCGCTTGGGGAGGTAATTGAGAGCACTTAGCAGCCGCTATGGATAAGTACCTTTCCATCTTGGCTTAGAAGCGTTTCCACAATGGCCTGGAGGAGCGTCTTCAAAACACAATGGAAGGGTCGCTTGGGGAGGTAATTGAGAGCGCGAAGCAGCCCCTATGTATAAGAACCTTTCGATCTTGGCTTAGAAGCCTGTTTCCACAATGGCCTGGAGGAGCGTCTCCAAAAGGCAATGGAAGGGTCGCTTGGGAAGGTAATTGAGAGCTCTTAGCAGCCGCTATGGATAAGTACCTTTCCATCTTGGCTTAGAAGCCTGTTTCCACAATGGCCTAGAGGAGCGTCTTCAAAAGGCAATGGAAGGGTCGCTTGGGGAGGTAATTGAGAGCGCGAAGCAGCCCCTATGTATAAGAACCTTTCGATCTTGGCTTAGAAGCCTGTTTCCACAATGGCCTGGAGGAGCGTCTCCAAAAGGCAATGGAAGGGTCGCTTGGGAAGGTAATTGAGAGCTCTTAGCAGCCGCTATGTATAAGTACCTTTCCATCTTGGCTTAGAAGCCTGTTTCCACAATGGCCTAGAGGAGCGTCTTCAAAAGGCAATGGAAGGGTCGCTTGGGGAGGTAATTGAGAGCGCGAAGCAGCCCCTATGTATAAGAACCTTTCGATCTTGGCTTAGAAGCCTGTTTCCACAATGGCCTGGAGGAGCGTCTCCAAAAGGCAATGGAAGGGTCGCTTGGGAAGGTAATTGAGAGCTCTTAGCAGCCGCTATGGATAAGTACCTTTCCATCTCGGCTTAGAAGCGTTTCCACAATGGCCTGGAGGAGCGTCTTCAAAACACAATGGAAGGGTCGCTTGGGGAGGTAATTGAGAGCGCGAAGCAGCCCCTATGTATAAGAACCTTTCGATCTTGGCTTAGAAGCCTGTTTCCACAATGGCCTGGAGGAGCGTCTCCAAAAGGCAATGGAAGGGTCGCTTGGGGAGGTAATTGAGAGCGCGAAGCAGCCCCTATGTATAAGAACCTTTCGATCTTGGCTTAGAAGCCTGTTTCCACAATGGCCTGGAGGAGCGTCTTCCAAAAGGCAATGGAAGGGTCGCTTGGGAAGGTAATTGAGAGCTCTTAGCAGCCGCTATGTATAAGTACCTTTCCATCTTGGCTTAGAAGCCTGTTTCCACAATGGCCTAGAGGAGCGTCTTCAAAAGGCAATGGAAGGGTCGCTTGGGGAGGTAATTGAGAGCGCGAAGCAGCCCTATGTATAAGAACCTTTCGATCTTGGCTTAGAAGCCTGTTTCCACAATGGCCTGGAGGAGCGTCTCCAAAAGGCAATGGAAGGGTCGCTTGGGAAGGTAATTGAGAGCTCTTAGCAGCCGCTATGGATAAGTACCTTCCATCTCGGCTTAGAAGCGTTTCCACAATGGCCTGGAGGAGCGTCTTCAAAAGGCAATGGAAGGGTCGCTTGGGAGGTAATTGAGAGCGCTGAAGCAGCCCCTATGTATAAGAACCTTTCGATCTTGGCTTAGAAGCCTGTTTCCACAATGGCCTGGAGGGAGCGTCTTCCAAAAGGCAATGGAAGGGTCGCTTGGGAAGGTAATTGAGAGCTCTTAGCAGCCGCTATGGATAAGTACCTTTCCATCTTGGCTTAGAAGCCTGTTTCCACAATGGCCTAGGAGGAGCGTCTTCAAAAGGCAATGGAAGGGTCGCTTGGGGAGGTAATTGAGAGCGCGAAGCAGCCCCTATGTATAAGAACCTTTCCGATCTTGGCTTAGAAGCCTGTTTCCGACAATGGCCTGGAGGAGCGTCTCCAAAAGCACATGGAAGGGTCGCTTGGGAAGGTAATTGAGAGCTCTTAGCAGCCGCTATGGATAAGTACCTTTCCATCTTGGCTTAGAAGCCTGTTTCCACAATGGCCTGGAGGAGCGTCTTCAAAAGGCAATGGAAGGGTCGCTTGGGAAGGTAATTGAGAGCTCTTAGCAGCCGCTATGGATAAGTACCTTTCCATCTTGGCTTAGAAGCCTGTTTCCACAATGGCCTGGAGGAGCGTCTTCAAAAGGCAATGGAAGGGTCGCTTGGGAAGGTAATTGAGAGCGCTAGCAGCCGCTATGGATAAGTACCTTTCCATCTTGGCTTAGAAGCCTGTTTCCACAATGGCCTGGAGGAGCGTCTTCAAAAGGCAATGGAAGGGTCGCTTGGGAAGGTAATTGAGAGCGCTTAGCAGCCGCTATGGATAAGTACCTTTCCATCTTGGCTTAGAAGCCTGTTTCCACAATGGCCTGGAGGAGCGTCTTCAAAAGGCAATGGAAGGGTCGCTTGGGGAGGTAATTGAGAGCACTTAGCAGCCGCTATGGATAAGTACCTTTCCATCTTGGCTTAGAAGCCTGTTTCGACAATGGCCTGGAGGAGCGTCTTCAAAACACAATGGAAGGGTCGCTTGGGGAAGGTAATTGAGAGCGCTTAAGCAGCCGCTATGGATAAGTACCTTTCCATCTTGGCTTAGATGCCTGCTTTCCACAATGGCTTTTGAGGAGCGTCTTCAAAAGGCAATGGAAGGGTCGCTTGGGAAGGTAATTGAGAGCTCTTAGCAGCCGCTATGGATAAGTACCTTTCCATCTCGGCTTAGAAGCCTGTTTCCACAATGGCCTGGAGGAGCGTCTTCAAAACACAATGGAAGGGTCGCTTGGGAAGGTAATTGAGAGCTCTTAGCAGCCGCTATGGATAAGTACCTTTCCATCTTGGCTTAGAAGCCTGTTTCCACAATGGCCTAGAGGAGCGTCTTCAAAAGGCAATGGAAGGGTCGCTTGGGGAGGTAATTGAGAGCGCGAAGCAGCCCCTATGTATAAGAACCTTTCGATCTTGGCTTAGAAGCCTGTTTCCACAATGGCCTGGAGGAGCGTCTTCAAAAGGCAATGGAAGGGTCGCTTGGGGAGGTAATTGAGAGCGCTTAGCAGCCGCTATGGATAAGTACCTTTCCATCTTGGCTTAGAAGCCTGTTTCGACAATGGCCTGGAGGAGCGTCTTCAAAAGCAATGGAAGGGTCGCTTGGGAAGGTAATTGAGAGCTCTTAGCAGCCGCTATGGATAAGTACCTTTCCATCTTGGCTTAGAAGCCTGTTTCGACAATGGCCTGGAGGAGCGTCTTCAAAAGCAATGGAAGGGTCGCTTGGGAGGTAATTGAGAGCTCTTAGCAGCCGCTATGGATAAGTACCTTTCCATCTTGGCTTAGAAGCCTGTTTCGACAATGGCCTGGAGGAGCGTCTTCAAACAGCAATGGAAGGGTCGCTTGGGAAGGTAATTGAGAGCGCTAAGCAGCCGCTATGGATAAGTACCTTTCCATCTTGGCTTAGAAGCCTGTTTCCACAATGGCCTGGAGGAGCGTCTTCAAAAGGCAATGGAAGGGTCGCTTGGGAAGGAATTGAGAGCTCTTAGCAGCCGCTATGGATAAGTACCTTTCCATCTTGGCTTAGAAGCCTGTTTCGACAATGGCCTGGAGGAGCGTCTTCAAAACAATGGAAGGGTCGCTTGGGAAGGGAATTGAGAGCGCTAAGCAGCCGCTATGGATAAGTACCTTTCCATCTTGGCTTAGAATGCCTGCTTTCCACAATGGCTTGAGGAGCGTCTTCAAAAGGCAATGGAAGGGTCGCTTGGGAAGGTAATTGAGAGCTCTTAGCAGCCGCTATGGATAAGTACCTTTCCATCTTGGCTTAGAAGCCTGTTTCGACAATGGCCTGGAGGAGCGTCTTCAAAAGGCAATGGAAGGGTCGCTTGGGAAGGGAATTGAGAGCGCTAAGCAGCCGCTATGGATAAGTACCTTTCCATCTTGGCTTAGATGCCTGCTTCCACAATGGCTTGGAGGAGCGTCTTCAAAAGGCAATGGAAGGGTCGCTTGGGAAGGTAATTGAGAGCTCTTAGCAGCCGCTATGGATAAGTACCTTTCCATCTTGGCTTAGAAGCCTGTTTCGCACAATGGCCTGGAGGAGCGTCTTCAAAAGGCAATGGAAGGGTCGCTTGGGGAGGTAATTGAGAGCTCTTAGCAGCCGCTATGGATAAGTACCTTTCCATCTTGGCTTAGAAGCCTGTTTCGACAATGGCCTGGAGGAGCGTCTTCAAACACAATGGAAGGGTCGCTTGGGAAGGTAATTGAGAGCGCTAAGCAGCCGCTATGGATAAGTACCTTTCCATCTTGGCTTAGAGCCTGTTTCCACAATGGCCTGGAGGAGCGTCTTCAAAAGGCAATGGAAGGGTCGCTTGGGGAGGTAATTGAGAGCTCTTAGCAGCCGCTATGGATAAGTACCTTTCCATCTTGGCTTAGAAGCCTGTTTCGACAATGGCCTGGAGGAGCGTCTTCAAAACACAATGGAAGGGTCGCTTGGGAAGGGAATTGAGAGCGCTAAGCAGCCGCTATGGATAATACCTTTCCATCTTGGCTTAGAATGCCTGCTTTCCACAATGGTTTTGAGGAGCGTCTTCAAAGGCAATGGAAGGGTCGCTTGGGAGGGTAATTGAGAGCTCTTAGCAGCCGCTATGGATAAGTACCTTTCCATCTTGGCTTAGAAGCCTGTTTCGACAATGGCCTGGAGGAGCGTCTTCAAAAGGCAATGGAAGGGTCGCTTGGGAGGTAATTGAGAGCTCTTAAGCAGCCGCTATGGATAAGTACCTTTCCATCTTGGCTTAGAAGCCTGTTTCCGACAATGGCCTGGAGGAGCGTCTTCAAAAGGCAATGGAAGGGTCGCTTGGAAGGTAATTGAGAGCGCTAAGCAGCCGCTATGGATAAGTACCTTTCCATCTTGGCTTAGAGGCCTGTTCGACAATGGCCTGGAGGAGCGTCTTCAAAAGGCAATGGAAGGGTCGCTTGGGGAGGTAATTGAGAGCTCTTAGCAGCCGCTATGGATAAGTACCTTTCCATCTTGGCTTAGAAGCCTGTTTCGACAATGGCCTGGAGGAGCGTCTTCAAAAGGCAATGGAAGGGTCGCTTGGGAAGGGAATTGAGAGCGCTAAGCAGCCGCTATGGATAAGTACCTTTCCATCTTGGCTTAGATGCCTGTTTCCACAATGGCTTGAGGAGCGTCTTCAAAAGGCAATGGAAGGGTCGCTTGGGAAGGTAATTGAGAGCGCTAAGCAGCCGCTATGGATAAGTACCTTTCCATCTTGGCTTAGAAGCCTGCTTCCACAATGGCTTGGAGGAGCGTCTTCAAAAGGCAATGGAAGGGTCGCTTGGGAGGTAATTGAGAGCTCTTAGCAGCCGCTAGTGATAAGTACCTTCCATCTTGGCTTAGAAGCCTGTTTCCGACAATGGCCTGGAGGAGCGTCTTCAAAAGGCAATGGAAGGGTCGCTTGGGGAGGTAATTGAGAGCGCGAAGCAGCCGCTATGTATAAGTACCTTTCCATCTTGGCTTAGAAGCCTGTTTCCACAATGGCCTGGAGGAGCGTCTTCAAAAGGCAATGGAAGGGTCGCTGGGGAGGTAATTGAGAGCGCGTAGCAGCCGCTATGGATAAGTACCTTTCCATCTTGGCTTAGAAGCCTGTTTCCACAATGGCCTGGAGGAGCGTCTTCAAAAGGCAATGGAAGGGTCGCTTGGGGAGGTAATTGAGAGCGCGAAGCAGCCCCTATGTATAAGAACCTTTCCATCTTGGCTTAGAAGCCTGTTTCCACAATGGCCTGGAGGAGCGTCTTCAAAAGGCAATGGAAGGGTCGCTTGGGAAGGTAATTGAGAGCGCTAAGCAGCCGCTATGGATAAGTACCTTTCCATCTTGGCTTAGATGCCTGCTTTCCACAATGGCCTTGAGGAGCGTCTTCAAAAGGCAATGAAGGGTCGCTTGGGGAAGGTAATTGAGAGCGCTAAGCAGCCGCTATGTATAAGTACCTTTCCATCTTGGCTTAGAAGCCTGTTTCCACAATGGCCTGGAGGAGCGTCTTCAAAAGGCAATGGAAGGGTCGCTTGGGGAGGTAATTGAGAGCTCTTAGCAGCCGCTATGGATAAGTACCTTTCCATCTTGGCTTAGAAGCCTGTTTCGACAATGGCCTGGAGGAGCGTCTTCAAAAGGCAATGGAAGGGTCGCTTGGGAAGGTAATTGAGAGCTCTTAGCAGCCGCTATGGATAAGTACCTTTCCATCTTGGCTTAGAAGCCTGCTTTCCACAATGGCCTGGAGGAGCGTCTTCAAAAGGCAATGGAAGGGTCGCTTGGGAAGGTAATTGAGAGCGCTAAGCAGCCGCTATGGATAAGTACCTTTCCATCTTGGCTTAGAAGCCTGTTTCACAATGGCCTGGAGGAGCGTCTTCAAAAGGCAATGGAAGGGTCGCTTGGGAGGTAATTGAGAGCTCTAGCAGCCGCTATGGATAAGTACCTTTCCATCTTGGCTTAGAAGCCTGTTTCGACAATGGCCTGGAGGAGCGTCTTCAAAAGGCAATGGAAGGGTCGCTTGGGGAGGTAATTGAGAGCTCTTAGCAGCCGCTATGGATAAGTACCTTTCCATCTTGGCTTAGAAGCCTGTTTCGACAATGGCCTGGAGGAGCGTCTTCAAACAGGCAATGGAAGGGTCGCTTGGGGAGGTAATTGAGAGCGCTAAGCAGCCGCTATGGATAAGTACCTTTCCATCTTGGCTTAGAAGCCTGTTTCCACAATGGCCTGGAGGAGCGTCTTCAAAAGGCAATGGAAGGGTCGCTTGGGAAGGTAATTGAGAGCTCTAAGCAGCCGCTATGGATAAGTACCTTTCCATCTTGGCTTAGAAGCCTGTTTCGACAATGGCCTGGAGGAGCGTCTTCAAAAGCAATGGAAGGGTCGCTTGGGAAGGGTAATTGAGAGCGCTAAGCAGCCGCTATGGATAAGTACCTTTCCATCTTGGCTTAGAATGCCTGCTTCCACAATGGCTTGAGGAGCGTCTTCAAAAGGCAATGGAAGGGTCGCTTGGGAAGGTAATTGAGAGCGCTTAAGCAGCCGCTATGGATAAGTACCTTTCCATCTTGGCTTAGAAGCCTGTTTCCACAATGGCCTGGAGGAGCGTCTTCAAAAGGCAATGGAAGGGTCGCTTGGGAGGTAATTGAGAGCTCTTAAGCAGCCGCTATGGATAAGTAACCTTTCCATCTTGGCTTAGAAGCCTGTTTCACAATGGCCTGGAGGAGCGTCTTCAAACAGGCAATGGAAGGGTCGCTTGGGGAGGTAATTGAGAGCTCTTAGCAGCCGCTATGGATAAGTACCTTTCCATCTTGGCTTAGAAGCCTGTTTCGACCAATGGCCTGGAGGAGCGTCTTCAAAAGGCAATGGAAGGGTCGCTTGGGAAGGTAATTGAGAGCTCTTAGCAGCCGCCTATGGATAAGTACCTTTCCATCTTGGCTTAGAAGCCTGTTTCGACAATGGCCTGGAGGAGCGTCTTCAAACAGGCAATGGAAGGGTCGCTTGGGAAGGAATTGAGAGCGCTAAGCAGCCGCTATGGATAAGTACCTTTCCATCTTGGCTTAGATGCCTGCTTCCACAATGGCTTTGAGGAGCGTCTTCAAAGGCAATGGAAGGGTCGCTTGGGAAGGTAATTGAGAGCTCTAGCAGCCGCTATGGATAAGTACCTTTCCATCTTGGCTTAGAAGCCTGTTTCGACAATGGCCTGGAGGAGCGTCTTCAAAACACAATGGAAGGGTCGCTTGGGAGGTAATTGAGAGCTCTAGCAGCCGCTATGGATAAGTACCTTTCCATCTTGGCTTAGAAGCCTGTTTCGACAATGGCCTGGAGGAGCGTCTTCAAAAGGCAATGGAAGGGTCGCTTGGGAAGGTAATTGAGAGCTCTTAAGCAGCCGCTATGGATAAGTACCTTTCCATCTTGGCTTAGAAGCCTGTTTCGACAATGGCCTGGAGGAGCGTCTTCAAAAGGCAATGGAAGGGTCGCTTGGGAAGGTAATTGAGAGCGCTTAAGCAGCCGCTATGGATAAGTACCTTTCCATCTTGGCTTAGAAGCCTGTTTCACAATGGCCTGGAGGAGCGTCTTCAAACAGCAATGGAAGGGTCGCTTGGGAAGGTAATTGAGAGCTCTTAGCAGCCGCTATGGATAAGTACCTTTCCATCTTGGCTTAGAAGCCTGTTTCCACAATGGCCTGGAGGAGCGTCTTCAAAAGGCAATGGAAGGGTCGCTTGGGGAGGTAATTGAGAGCTCTTAGCAGCCGCTATGGATAAGTACCTTTCCATCTTGGCTTAGAAGCCTGTTTCGACAATGGCCTGGAGGAGCGTCTTCAAACAGCAATGGAAGGGTCGCTTGGGAAGGTAATTGAGAGCTCTTAGCAGCCGCTATGGATAAGTACCTTTCCATCTTGGCTTAGATGCCTGCTTTCCACAATGGCCTTGAGGAGCGTCTTCAAAAGGCAATGGAAGGGTCGCTTGGGAGGTAATTGAGAGCTCTTAGCAGCCGCTATGGATAAGTACCTTTCCATCTTGGCTTAGAAGCCTGTTTCCGACAATGGCCTGGAGGAGCGTCTTCAAAAGGCAATGGAAGGGTCGCTTGGGAGGTAATTGAGAGCTCTTAGCAGCCGCTATGGATAAGTACCTTTCCATCTTGGCTTAGAAGCCTGTTTCCGACAATGGCCTGGAGGAGCGTCTTCAAAAGGCAATGGAAGGGTCGCTTGGGAGGGAATTGAGAGCGCTAAGCAGCCGCTATGGATAAGTACCTTTCCATCTTGGCTTAGATGCCTGCTTCCACAATGGTTTTGAGGAGCGTCTTCAAAAGGCAATGGAAGGGTCGCTTGGGAGGTAATTGAGAGCTCTTAGCAGCCGCTATGGATAAGTACCTTTCCATCTTGGCTTAGAAGCCTGTTTCGACAATGGCCTGGAGGAGCGTCTTCAAAAGCAATGGAAGGGTCGCTTGGGAAGGTAATTGAGAGCTCTTAAGCAGCCGCTATGGATAAGTACCTTTCCATCTTGGCTTAGAAGCCTGTTTCGACAATGGCCTGGAGGAGCGTCTTCAAAAGCAATGGAAGGGTCGCTTGGGAAGGTAATTGAGAGCTCTTAGCAGCCGCTATGGATAAGTACCTTTCCATCTTGGCTTAGAAGCCTGTTTCGACAATGGCCTGGAGGAGCGTCTTCAAAAGGCAATGGAAGGGTCGCTTGGGAAGGTAATTGAGAGCTCTTAGCAGCCGCTATGGATAAGTACCTTTCCATCTTGGCTTAGAAGCCTGTTTCGACAATGGCCTTGGAGGAGCGTCTTCAAAAGCAATGGAAGGGTCGCTTGGGAGGTAATTGAGAGCTCTTAGCAGCCGCTATGGATAAGTACCTTTCCATCTTGGCTTAGAAGCCTGTTTCGACAATGGCTTGAGGAGCGTCTTCAAAAGCAATGGAAGGGTCGCTTGGGAAGGTAATTGAGAGCTCTTAGCAGCCGCTATGGATAAGTACCTTTCCATCTTGGCTTAGAAGCCTGTTTCGACAATGGCCTGGAGGAGCGTCTTCAAAACAGCAATGGAAGGGTCGCTTGGGGAGGTAATTGAGAGCTCTTAGCAGCCGCTATGGATAAGTACCTTTCCATCTTGGCTTAGAAGCCTGTTTCGACAATGGCCTGGAGGAGCGTCTTCAAAAGCAATGGAAGGGTCGCTTGGGAAGGGAATTGAGAGCGCTAAGCAGCCGCTATGGATAAGTACCTTTCCATCTTGGCTTAGATGCCTGCTTCCACAATGGTTTTGAGGAGCGTCTTCAAAAGGCAATGGAAGGGTCGCTTGGGAAGGTAATTGAGAGCTCTTAGCAGCCGCTATGGATAAGTACCTTTCCATCTTGGCTTAGAAGCCTGTTTCGACAATGGCCTGGAGGAGCGTCTTCAAAAGGCAATGGAAGGGTCGCTTGGGAAGGGAATTGAGAGCGCTAAGCAGCCGCTATGGATAAGTACCTTTCCATCTTGGCTTAGATGCCTGCTTCCACAATGGTTTTGAGGAGCGTCTTCAAAAGGCAATGGAAGGGTCGCTTGGGAAGGTAATTGAGAGCTCTTAGCAGCCGCTATGGATAAGTACCTTTCCATCTTGGCTTAGAAGCCTGTTTCGACAATGGCCTGGAGGAGCGTCTTCAAAACAGCAATGGAAGGGTCGCTTGGGAAGGTAATTGAGAGCTCTTAGCAGCCGCTATGGATAAGTACCTTTCCATCTTGGCTTAGAAGCCTGCTTCGACAATGGCTTGAGGAGCGTCTTCAAAAGGCAATGGAAGGGTCGCTTGGGAAGGTAATTGAGAGCTCTTAGCAGCCGCTATGGATAAGTACCTTTCCATCTTGGCTTAGAAGCCTGTTTCGACAATGGCCTGGAGGAGCGTCTTCAAACAGCAATGGAAGGGTCGCTTGGGAGGTAATTGAGAGCTCTTAGCAGCCGCTATGGATAAGTACCTTTCCATCTTGGCTTAGAAGCCTGTTTCGACAATGGCCTGGAGGAGCGTCTTCAAAAGGCAATGGAAGGGTCGCTTGGGAAGGTAATTGAGAGCTCTAGCAGCCGCTATGGATAAGTACCTTTCCATCTTGGCTTAGAAGCCTGCTTTCGACAATGGCCTTGGAGGAGCGTCTTCAAAAGGCAATGGAAGGGTCGCTTGGGAAGGTAATTGAGAGCTCTTAGCAGCCGCTATGGATAAGTACCTTTCCATCTTGGCTTAGAAGCCTGTTTCGACAATGGCCTGGAGGAGCGTCTTCAAAAGCAATGGAAGGGTCGCTTGGGAGGTAATTGAGAGCTCTTAGCAGCCGCTATGGATAAGTACCTTTCCATCTTGGCTTAGAAGCCTGTTTCGACAATGGCCTGGAGGAGCGTCTTCAAAAGGCAATGGAAGGGTCGCTTGGGAAGGTAATTGAGAGCGCTAAGCAGCCGCTATGGATAAGTACCTTTCCATCTTGGCTTAGAAGCCTGTTTCCACAATGGCCTGGAGGAGCGTCTTCAAAAGGCAATGGAAGGGTCGCTTGGGAAGGTAATTGAGAGCTCTTAGCAGCCGCTATGGATAAGTACCTTTCCATCTTGGCTTAGAAGCCTGTTTCGACAATGGCCTGGAGGAGCGTCTTCAAAAGGCAATGGAAGGGTCGCTTGGGAAGGTAATTGAGAGCGCTAGCAGCCGCTATGGATAAGTACCTTTCCATCTTGGCTTAGAAGCCTGTTTCGACAATGGCCTGGAGGAGCGTCTTCAAACAGCAATGGAAGGGTCGCTTGGGAAGGTAATTGAGAGCGCTAAGCAGCCGCTATGGATAAGTACCTTTCCATCTTGGCTTAGATGCCTGCTTCCACAATGGCCTTGGAGGAGCGTCTTCAAAAGGCAATGGAAGGGTCGCTTGGGAAGGTAATTGAGAGCTCTTAGCAGCCGCTATGGATAAGTACCTTTCCATCTTGGCTTAGAAGCCTGTTTCGACAATGGCCTGGAGGAGCGTCTTCAAAAGGCAATGGAAGGGTCGCTTGGGAGGTAATTGAGAGCTCTTAGCAGCCGCTATGGATAAGTACCTTTCCATCTTGGCTTAGAAGCCTGTTTCGACAATGGCCTTGAGGAGCGTCTTCAAAAGGCAATGGAAGGGTCGCTTGGGAAGGTAATTGAGAGCTCTTAGCAGCCGCTATGGATAAGTACCTTTCCATCTTGGCTTAGAAGCCTGTTTCGACAATGGCCTGGAGGAGCGTCTTCAAACAGGCAATGGAAGGGTCGCTTGGGAAGGTAATTGAGAGCGCTAGCAGCCGCTATGGATAAGTACCTTTCCATCTTGGCTTAGATGCCTGCTTCCACAATGGTTTGAGGAGCGTCTTCAAAAGGCAATGGAAGGGTCGCTTGGGAAGGTAATTGAGAGCTCTTAGCAGCCGCTATGGATAAGTACCTTTCCATCTTGGCTTAGAAGCCTGTTTCGACAATGGCCTGGAGGAGCGTCTTCAAACAGCAATGGAAGGGTCGCTTGGGAAGGTAATTGAGAGCTCTTAGCAGCCGCTATGGATAAGTACCTTTCCATCTTGGCTTAGAAGCCTGTTTCGACAATGGCCTGGAGGAGCGTCTTCAAAACACAATGGAAGGGTCGCTTGGGGAAGGGAATTGAGAGCGCTAAGCAGCCGCTATGGATAAGTACCTTTCCATCTTGGCTTAGATGCCTGCTTCCACAATGGCTTTGAGGAGCGTCTTCAAAAGGCAATGGAAGGGTCGCTTGGGAAGGTAATTGAGAGCTCTTAGCAGCCGCTATGGATAAGTACCTTTCCATCTTGGCTTAGAAGCCTGTTTCGACAATGGCCTGGAGGAGCGTCTTCAAAAGGCAATGGAAGGGTCGCTTGGGAAGGGAATTGAGAGCGCTAAGCAGCCGCTATGGATAAGTACCTTTCCATCTTGGCTTAGATGCCTGCTTCCACAATGGTTTTGAGGAGCGTCTTCAAAAGGCAATGGAAGGGTCGCTTGGGAAGGTAATTGAGAGCTCTTAGCAGCCGCTATGGATAAGTACCTTTCCATCTTGGCTTAGAAGCCTGTTTCGACAATGGCCTGGAGGAGCGTCTTCAAAACACAATGGAAGGGTCGCTTGGGAGGTAATTGAGAGCTCTTAGCAGCCGCTATGGATAAGTACCTTTCCATCTTGGCTTAGAAGCCTGTTTCGACAATGGCCTGGAGGAGCGTCTTCAAAAGGCAATGGAAGGGTCGCTTGGGAAGGTAATTGAGAGCGCTAGCAGCCGCTATGGATAAGTACCTTTCCATCTTGGCTTAGAAGCCTGCTTCCGACAATGGCCTTGAGGAGCGTCTTCAAAAGGCAATGGAAGGGTCGCTTGGGAAGGTAATTGAGAGCTCTTAGCAGCCGCTATGGATAAGTACCTTTCCATCTTGGCTTAGAAGCCTGTTTCGACAATGGCCTGGAGGAGCGTCTTCAAAAGGCAATGGAAGGGTCGCTTGGGAAGGGAATTGAGAGCGCTAAGCAGCCGCTATGGATAAGTACCTTTCCATCTTGGCTTAGATGCCTGCTTCCACAATGGTTTGAGGAGCGTCTTCAAAAGGCAATGGAAGGGTCGCTTGGGAAGGTAATTGAGAGCTCTTAGCAGCCGCTATGGATAAGTACCTTTCCATCTTGGCTTAGAAGCCTGTTTCGACAATGGCCTGGAGGAGCGTCTTCAAAAGGCAATGGAAGGGTCGCTTGGGAAGGGAATTGAGAGCGCTAAGCAGCCGCTATGGATAAGTACCTTTCCATCTTGGCTTAGAATGCCTGCTTCCACAATGGTTTGAGGAGCGTCTTCAAAAGGCAATGGAAGGGTCGCTTGGGAAGGTAATTGAGAGCTCTTAGCAGCCGCTATGGATAAGTACCTTTCCATCTTGGCTTAGAAGCCTGTTTCGACAATGGCCTGGAGGAGCGTCTTCAAAAGGCACAATGGAAGGGTCGCTTGGGGAGGTAATTGAGAGCTCTTAGCAGCCGCTATGGATAAGTACCTTTCCATCTTGGCTTAGAAGCCTGTTTCGACAATGGCCTGGAGGAGCGTCTTCAAAAGGCAATGGAAGGGTCGCTTGGGAAGGTAATTGAGAGCGCTAAGCAGCCGCTATGGATAAGTACCTTTCCATCTTGGCTTAGAGCCTGTTTCCACAATGGCCTTGAGGAGCGTCTTCAAAAGGCAATGGAAGGGTCGCTTGGGAAGGTAATTGAGAGCTCTTAGCAGCCGCTATGGATAAGTACCTTTCCATCTTGGCTTAGAAGCCTGTTTCGACAATGGCCTGGAGGAGCGTCTTCAAAAGCAATGGAAGGGTCGCTTGGGAAGGTAATTGAGAGCTCTAGCAGCCGCTATGGATAAGTACCTTTCCATCTTGGCTTAGAAGCCTGTTTCCACAATGGCCTGGAGGAGCGTCTTCAAAAGGCAATGGAAGGGTCGCTTGGGAGGTAATTGAGAGCTCTTAGCAGCCGCTATGGATAAGTACCTTTCCATCTTGGCTTAGAAGCCTGTTTCGACAATGGCCTGGAGGAGCGTCTTCAAAAGGCAATGGAAGGGTCGCTTGGGAAGGTAATTGAGAGCTCTAGCAGCCGCTATGGATAAGTACCTTTCCATCTTGGCTTAGAATGCCTGCTTCCACAATGGCTTGGAGGAGCGTCTTCAAAAGGCAATGGAAGGGTCGCTTGGGGAAGGTAATTGAGAGCTCTTAGCAGCCGCTATGGATAAGTACCTTTCCATCTTGGCTTAGAAGCCTGTTTCGACAATGGCCTGGAGGAGCGTCTTCAAAAGCAATGGAAGGGTCGCTTGGGAAGGTAATTGAGAGCGCTAAGCAGCCGCTATGGATAAGTACCTTTCCATCTTGGCTTAGAAGCCTGTTTCGACAATGGCCTGGAGGAGCGTCTTCAAAAGGCAATGGAAGGGTCGCTTGGGAAGGTAATTGAGAGCGCTAGCAGCCGCTATGGATAAGTACCTTTCCATCTTGGCTTAGAAGCCTGCTTTCGACAATGGCTTGGAGGAGCGTCTTCAAAAGGCAATGGAAGGGTCGCTTGGGAAGGTAATTGAGAGCTCTTAGCAGCCGCTATGGATAAGTACCTTTCCATCTTGGCTTAGAATGCCTGCTTTCCACAATGGCTTTGGAGGAGCGTCTTCAAAAGGCAATGGAAGGGTCGCTTGGGAAGGTAATTGAGAGCTCTTAGCAGCCGCTATGGATAAGTACCTTTCCATCTTGGCTTAGAAGCCTGTTTCGACAATGGCCTGGAGGAGCGTCTTCAAAAGGCAATGGAAGGGTCGCTTGGGAGGTAATTGAGAGCTCTTAGCAGCCGCTATGGATAAGTACCTTTCCATCTTGGCTTAGAAGCCTGTTTCCACAATGGCCTGGAGGAGCGTCTTCAAAAGGCAATGGAAGGGTCGCTTGGGAGGTAATTGAGAGCTCTTAGCAGCCGCTATGGATAAGTACCTTTCCATCTTGGCTTAGAAGCCTGTTTCGACAATGGCCTGGAGGAGCGTCTTCAAAAGCACAATGGAAGGGTCGCTTGGGAAGGTAATTGAGAGCTCTAAGCAGCCGCTATGGATAAGTACCTTTCCATCTTGGCTTAGAATGCCTGCTTTCCACAATGGCCTGGAGGAGCGTCTTCAAAAGGCAATGGAAGGGTCGCTTGGGAGGTAATTGAGAGCTCTTAGCAGCCGCTATGGATAAGTACCTTTCCATCTTGGCTTAGAAGCCTGTTTCCGACAATGGCCTGGAGGAGCGTCTTCAAAAGGCAATGGAAGGGTCGCTTGGGAAGGTAATTGAGAGCGCTAAGCAGCCGCTATGGATAAGTACCTTTCCATCTTGGCTTAGAAGCCTGTTTCCACAATGGCCTGGAGGAGCGTCTTCAAAAGGCAATGGAAGGGTCGCTTGGGAAGGTAATTGAGAGCGCTAAGCAGCCGCTATGGATAAGTACCTTTCCATCTTGGCTTAGAAGCCTGTTTCCACAATGGCCTGGAGGAGCGTCTTCAAAAGGCAATGGAAGGGTCGCTTGGGGAGGTAATTGAGAGCTCTTAGCAGCCGCTATGGATAAGTACCTTTCCATCTTGGCTTAGAAGCCTGTTTCGACAATGGCCTGGAGGAGCGTCTTCAAAACACAATGGAAGGGTCGCTTGGGAAGGGAATTGAGAGCGCTAAGCAGCCGCTATGGATAAGTACCTTTCCATCTTGGCTTAGATGCCTGCTTCCACAATGGCTTTGAGGAGCGTCTTCAAAAGGCAATGGAAGGGTCGCTTGGGAAGGTAATTGAGAGCGCGTAGCAGCCGCTATGGATAAGTACCTTTCCATCTTGGCTTAGATGCCTGCTTCCACAATGGCTTTGAGGAGCGTCTTCAAAAGGCAATGGAAGGGTCGCTTGGGAAGGTAATTGAGAGCTCTTAGCAGCCGCTATGGATAAGTACCTTTCCATCTTGGCTTAGAAGCCTGTTTCGACAATGGCCTGGAGGAGCGTCTTCAAAACACAATGGAAGGGTCGCTTGGGAAGGGAATTGAGAGCGCTAAGCAGCCGCTATGGATAAGTACCTTTCCATCTTGGCTTAGAAGCCTGTTTCCACAATGGCCTGGAGGAGCGTCTTCAAAAGGCAATGGAAGGGTCGCTTGGGGAGGTAATTGAGAGCGCTAAGCAGCCGCTATGGATAAGTACCTTTCCATCTTGGCTTAGAAGCCTGTTTCCACAATGGCCTGGAGGAGCGTCTTCAAAAGGCAATGGAAGGGTCGCTTGGGAGGTAATTGAGAGCGCGAAGCAGCCCCTATGTATAAGTACCTTTCCATCTTGGCTTAGAAGCCTGTTTCCACAATGGCCTGGAGGAGCGTCTTCAAAAGGCAATGGAAGGGTCGCTTGGGGAGGTAATTGAGAGCGCGAAGCAGCCCCTATGTATAAGAACCTTTCCATCTTGGCTTAGAAGCCTGTTTCCACAATGGCCTGGAGGAGCGTCTTCAAAAGGCAATGGAAGGGTCGCTTGGGGAGGTAATTGAGAGCACTTAGCAGCCGCTATGGATAAGTACCTTTCCATCTTGGCTTAGAAGCCTGTTTCCACAATGGCCTGGAGGAGCGTCTTCAAAACACAATGGAAGGGTCGCTTGGGAAGGGAATTGAGAGCGCTAAGCAGCCGCTATGGATAAGTACCTTTCCATCTTGGCTTAGATGCCTGCTTCCACAATGGTTTTGAGGAGCGTCTTCAAAAGGCAATGGAAGGGTCGCTTGGGAAGGTAATTGAGAGCGCGTAGCAGCCGCTATGCATAAGTACCTTTTCATCTCGGCTTAGATGCCTGCTTCCACAATGGTTTGAGGAGCGTCTTCAAAAGGCAATGGAAGGGTCGCTTGGGAAGGTAATTGAGAGCTCTTAGCAGCCGCTATGGATAAGTACCTTTCCATCTTGGCTTAGAAGCCTGTTTCGACAATGGCCTGGAGGAGCGTCTTCAAAACACAATGGATGGGTCGCTTGGGAAGGTAATTGAGAGCTCGTAGCAGCCGCTATGGATAAGTTCCTTTCCATCTTGGCTTAGAAGCCTGTTTCCACAATGGCCTGGAGGAGCGTCTTCAAAGACAATGGAAGGGTCGCTTGGGAAGGTAATTGAGAGCGCGAAGCAGCTCCTATGGATAAGTACCTTTTCATCTCTGGCTTAGATGCCTGCTTCCACAATGGCCTGGAGGAGCGTCTTCAAAACACAATGGAAGGGTCGCTTGGGAAGGGAATTGAGAGCGCTAAGCAGCCGCTATGGATAAGTACCTTTCCATCTTGGCTTAGATGCCTGCTTCCACAATGGTTTTGAGGAGCGTCTTCAAAAGGCAATGGAAGGGTCGCTTGGGAAGGTAATTGAGAGCGCGTAGCAGCCGCTATGCATAAGTACCTTTCATCTCGGCTTAGATGCCTGCTTCCACAATGGTTTTGAGGAGCGTCTTCAAAAGGCAATGGAAGGGTCGCTTGGGAAGGTAATTGAGAGCTCTTAGCAGCCGCTATGGATAAGTACCTTTCCATCTTGGCTTAGAAGCCTGTTTCGACAATGGCCTGGAGGAGCGTCTTCAAAACACAATGGATGGGTCGCTTGGGAAGGTAATTGAGAGCTCGTAGCAGCCGCTATGGATAAGTTCCTTTCCATCTTGGCTTAGAAGCCTGTTTCCACAATGGCCTGGAGGAGCGTCTTCAAAGACAATGGAAGGGTCGCTTGGGAAGGTAATTGAGAGCTCTTAGCAGCCGCTATGGATAAGTACCTTTCCATCTTGGCTTAGAAGCCTGTTTCGACAATGGCCTGGAGGAGCGTCTTCAAAACACAATGGAAGGGTCGCTTGGGAAGGTAATTGAGAGCTCGTAGCAGCCGCTATGGATAAGTTCCTTTCCATCTTGGCTTAGAAGCCTGTTTCCACAATGGCCTTGATGAGCGTCTTCAAAAGACAATGGAAGGGTCGCTTGGGAAGGTAATTGAGAGCTCTTAGCAGCCGCTATGGATAAGTACCTTTCCATCTTGGCTTAGAAGCCTGTTTCGACAATGGCCTGGAGGAGCGTCTTCAAAAGGCAATGGAAGGGTCGCTTGGGAAGGTAATTGAGAGCTCTTAGCAGCCGCTATGGATAAGTACCTTTCCATCTTGGCTTAGAAGCCTGTTTCGACAATGGCCTGGAGGAGCGTCTTCAAAACACAATGGAAGGGTCGCTTGGGAAGGGAATTGAGAGCGCTAAGCAGCCGCTATGGATAAGTACCTTTCCATCTTGGCTTAGAAGCCTGTTTCCACAATGGTTTTGAGGAGCGTCTTCAAAAGGCAATGGAAGGGTCGCTTGGGGAGGTAATTGAGAGCTCTTAGCAGCCCCTATGTATAAGTACCTTTCCATCTTGGCTTAGAAGCCTGTTTCCACAATGGCCTGGAGGAGCGTCTTCAAAAGGCAATGGAAGGGTCGCTTGGGGAGGTAATTGAGAGCGCGAAGCAGCCCCTATGTATAAGTACCTTTCCATCTTGGCTTAGAAGCCTGTTTCCACAATGGCCTGGAGGAGCGTCTTCAAAAGGCAATGGAAGGGTCGCTTGGGAGGTAATTGAGAGCGCGAAGCAGCCCCTATGTATAAGAACCTTTCCATCTTGGCTTAGAAGCCTGTTTCCACAATGGCCTGGAGGAGCGTCTTCAAAAGGCAATGGAAGGGTCGCTTGGGAGGTAATTGAGAGCACTTAGCAGCCGCTATGGATAAGTACCTTTCCATCTTGGCTTAGAAGCCTGTTTCGACAATGGCCTGGAGGAGCGTCTTCAAAACACAATGGAAGGGTCGCTTGGGAAGGGAATTGAGAGCGCTAAGCAGCCGCTATGGATAAGTACCTTTCCATCTTGGCTTAGATGCCTGCTTCCACAATGGTTTTGAGGAGCGTCTTCAAAAGGCAATGGAAGGGTCGCTTGGGAAGGTAATTGAGAGCGCGTAGCAGCCGCTATGCATAAGTACCTTTTCATCTCGGCTTAGATGCCTGCTTCCACAATGGTTTTGAGGAGCGTCTTCAAAAGGCAATGGAAGGGTCGCTTGGGAAGGTAATTGAGAGCTCTTAGCAGCCGCTATGGATAAGTACCTTTCCATCTTGGCTTAGAAGCCTGTTTCGACAATGGCCTGGAGGAGCGTCTTCAAAACACAATGGATGGGTCGCTTGGGAAGGTAATTGAGAGCTCGTAGCAGCCGCTATGGATAAGTTCCTTTCCATCTTGGCTTAGAAGCCTGTTTCCACAATGGCCTGGAGGAGCGTCTTCAAAGACAATGGAAGGGTCGCTTGGGAAGGTAATTGAGAGCGCGAAGCAGCTCCTATGCATAAGTACCTTTTCATCTCGGCTTAGATGCCTGCTTCCACAATGGCCTGGAGGAGCGTCTCCAAAAGACAATGGAAGGGTCGCTTGGGAAGGTAATTGAGAGCTCTTAGCAGCCGCTATGGATAAGTACCTTTCCATCTTGGCTTAGAAGCCTGTTTCGACAATGGCCTGGAGGAGCGTCTTCAAAACACAATGGAAGGGTCGCTTGGGAAGGTAATTGAGAGCTCGTAGCAGCCGCTATGGATAAGTTCCTTTCCATCTTGGCTTAGAAGCCTGTTTCCACAATGGCCTTGATGAGCGTCTTCAAAAGACAATGGAAGGGTCGCTTGGGAAGGTAATTGAGAGCTCTTAGCAGCCGCTATGGATAAGTACCTTTCCATCTTGGCTTAGAAGCCTGTTTCGACAATGGCCTGGAGGAGCGTCTTCAAAACACAATGGAAGGGTCGCTTGGGAAGGTAATTGAGAGCTCTTAGCAGCCGCTATGGATAAGTACCTTTCCATCTTGGCTTAGAAGCCTGTTTCGACAATGGCCTGGAGGAGCGTCTTCAAAACACAATGGAAGGGTCGCTTGGGAAGGTAATTGAGAGCTCGTAGCAGCCGCTATGGATAAGTACCTTTCCATCTTGGCTTAGATGCCTGCTTCCACAATGGCCTGGGGGAGCGCCTTCAAAAGACAATGGAAGGGTCGCTTGGGGAGGTAATTGAGAGCGCGAAGCAGCTCCTATGCATAAGTACCTTTCCATCTCGGCTTAGATGCCTGCTTCCACAATGGTTTTGAGGAGCGTCTTCAAAAGACAATGGAAGGGTCGCTTGGGAAGGTAATTGAGAGCGCGTAGCAGCCGCTATGCATAAGTACCTTTTCATCTCGGCTTAGATGCCTGCTTCCACAATGGTTTTGAGGAGCGTCTTCAAAAGGCAATGGAAGGGTCGCTTGGGAAGGTAATTGAGAGCTCTTAGCAGCCGCTATGGATAAGTACCTTTCCATCTTGGCTTAGAAGCCTGTTTCGACAATGGCCTGGAGGAGCGTCTTCAAAACACAATGGATGGGTCGCTTGGGAAGGTAATTGAGAGCTCGTAGCAGCCGCTATGGATAAGTACCTTTCCATCTTGGCTTAGAAGCCTGTTTCCACAATGGCCTGGAGGAGCGTCTTCAAAGACAATGGAAGGGTCGCTTGGGGAGGTAATTGAGAGCGCGAAGCAGCTCCTATGCATAAGTACCTTTTCATCTCGGCTTAGATGCCTGCTTCCACAATGGCCTTGATGAGCGTCTTCAAAAGACAATGGAAGGGTCGCTTGGGAAGGTAATTGAGAGCTCGTAGCAGCCGCTATGGATAAGTACCTTTCCATCTTGGAATATATGCCTGATTCAACCATGGCCTGGACGAGCGCATTTACACGATGTCTTAGACCGTCATTCATATTCACTGTGAAGGAAAAAAAGGCCGGCGTGATGACGCATTCCGGCTTTTTGTATGCAAAAGATGTTTCTGAAGTTTTGTCCCATAACACTTCAGAATTTAGATATATACTACCGTCGAATCTAGTGACGATTTTTGCTGGTTGCTGTAAGCCGGTCGTAAATTGCCCAATCATGTCGTCATATTCTATTTCATTATCTGGTTTGAACCTAGAAGCAGACAGAAGTGTCGTGATACTGTTGTTTATAGTTGAGTAATGTAGCCCATTTTGTGCCAGTTGTTTTATTATTTAGCTTTTTAACTGGAGTGAAAATGTATTTAACGTGCACATTATGGATTAGAACGAATGTGTACATTTAATCTTATCGAATTACCTTATTAAAACTTTGGCACTTATTTTAGCAATACGTGTACATTAGGGTACTAAAAATACCAAAGCTTCGCACCTTTGGTGATATTAAGGAGTGCAATTTGCACTATCCGTTCCAAAAGTTTGAAGAAAATATTTGGAGCTTTTTATGAGAAAATGGCGGTTGAGCGTTTTTGAAAATGCGTATATTTGAGATACTTTTCACGGAAAACGGTGGAGTTCTTGAAGAACTTTACTAGACATAATTTATAGCACATGTATTCATAAATATAATAATGTGAACAAATCGTCGCTAATGTAAATATTACCGACGTAAGGGACAAGTAAAAAAATACATTTTTACATTCCCGTATACGTACGTATACACGGAGTGATATACGTAATGTAGGGAAAGTTATGTAATGATGCGCAAAAAAATGGCCAATTTTCGGCGGAAAAAAATTAATTCCCGGACCGTGAAACGAAAAAGTGGATAAAACCAGTTGCTAAATTAAAAAAAAATCCCCTAACACGTGATGTAGCCAGAAAGCCTTTTCTAGATCCTTGATACCGAAAACCCAATTGAAAGGAAAACGTCCGTCTGTCCGTCCGTCCGTCCGTGAACATTGCTAGCGCCTAAACCATACGTACGATTTCTTCCAAAATGGATATTTCCTGGTCGATCTGATTCTAGTCGAAGCTTTGAGATTTTGAAAAAGATTCTTCAAAATTTGGGGGTACTTTATATGAAGCCATCCGGGGATTTTCAAAATATTCTTGAAAACGGCTCCAAATTTTTTCTGTAAATTTCTGGTATAAATAGAATAAAATACACTTATTTACATCGCATAGGTCCAATTTTCAGGAATATTTCTGAATTTTTGAAAATTGCAAAAATTTATAATTTTTACGGCGTCTTTCTGGAACTACAAAATTGAAGATAGAGATTTTTCCTTCAAATTAAATTTTTTCTTCATAGTGAGTTCTTTCCTTAAGGTAATCCACATTTTTTTGAAACTTTTCGTATTTTTCGCGCAATATTACGTGCTATACGTGCAATTTTAAAAAATTACAAAAACAAAATTTTCCCAAAAACCGCTCCAAATGTTTTCTTTAAACATTTGGTAGAAATAGTGGTAAATGTACTCTATCAGATAACATAAAGGCCATATTGCTTTATCGTTTTTTTTTTCAAAAATTACAAAAATGTAAATTTTTTACTTGTCTCACGTTGTTAATATTAACATTATCGGCGATTTTTTCACATTATTATACTTACGAGTATATATGCTTTAAGTAATGTCAAGTAAAGGTTCTTGAAAACACAACCGTTTTCTGTGAAAAGTAGCTCAAATTTCGGCATTTTCAGAAATTCTCAAACGCCATTTTCTAATATATGGCTGCATATTTTTTCTTCAAACTTTTGTAACGAATAGTGATAATTACACTCTTTAATATGACGTAAAGTTTATTTTGAGTTATTGTTTTGTTTTTTAAAAAATTACATAATTATGATTTTTTTGAAATATCTCTTACATCGTTAATATGCACATTACCAGCGATTTGTAAACATTAATATTTTTGTGAGTGTAAGTGTTTCAAATAAATTCAAATAAAGTATTTTGAAAACTCAAACATTTTCTGTGAAAATTAGCTTCAAATTTCGCACTTTTAGTAGCGCTAAAACGCCATTTCCTCTTGAACGGCACATAATTTTTAAAAGAAGATTGCCATTTGTGACTAGGTTTTTGTGTTCTTTAATATTCTAAAATTAATGTTTCCGTTCTACCAATTGGAAACCGAAAAATTAAGAAAATGATAGAAAAATGTACTTTTGGTTGTGGTCGATGACCGCTGGCAAGAGTTTGTGGCAATTCCGAATAGCTAGCGAAGACCCAAGGAAATAGAAAACTAATACGGGAAAGTCTGTGCCATTCTGTAGGACCACCAGTTAAAAGAAAATTGCCATTTATGACTAGGTTTTTGTGTTCTTTAATATTTTAAAATTAATATTTCCATTCTACTAATAGGAAACCGAAATATTAAGAAAATGACAATAGCATATTATGCAATTAGTTTGTAACGTAATTCTTTTTTTACACGAATAAGAAGATATTACCGAACAAACGACGTTAGAAGTGAGTTCTGTAATTTCTTCTTATGAGTGCAAAACAGTAACCCTGTAAACGAGTTTCATACACTATTTTTTTGTATCACAGTATTATAAGAATTTCAGGAAGCGAAATTAATTGTGTTAAGTTGTAATTCGTAGTTGTAGTAGATTTCAAATTCAGGTTTTGACGTCATGAATGCAACCTCAGCAACTAATTTGTTTACAAATGGCAATTAGTTTGAAAGTCGCGATTCAAACATAATGGATGTGTCTAGAGAAATTGTGGAAGAAGCTGCAAAAGCAGATAATGCTATGATACCAAAAAAAGTATTGCAAACTTTATGAGAAAGAGTACTTAAAGTTTAGGAAATGGATGAATGAAAAATATGCAAATTTATTATGCGAAACTGTTGTTCTTTCGTATCTGTCGGAGCAGTTTGATCAAGTTAGTATAATGCACATGCTAGAATAAAGATGTTTGTTAATTTAATGCATGATTCGTTAAACATGAAGTCCACAGCATGTAAAGCGACGACACTATCGTGCACGTTTATGATCACCAAAATTCTGGAACAAATTAATATTTTGAAATAACATTCTTTAGTGATAGAAAATAAGCAATTTTAACTATTTTTCAGACACAGTTATACTCAAAGAATTTCAGAAATATGCTTGTCTTATAACAATGATGATCATTTAAGAAACATTGAGAACTAAACCACAGTTGATCATAATTTAAAACCTACCAAAAAGATCCAATTGAAGCAGCACGAAGAACCCAAGAATAACACCAATCTAAAAAAAAATGCACAAACAATTTAGTTTCTGATAGAAGCTATGGCCACACTGCAAGCTCAGAATTACCCATCATCTTTACATTTATCTACAATGGATTCCATCTCATTCCTCAAATTATTTTCAAAAACGATAAATTAATCTAAATGAACATCTTCAGAAAATTACTAACAGGAAAATAGAAAATTACACTTCAATGAGCGATATAACTTCTGTGAAAACTGAATTTTTTTTAATGTCTATTAAAATACATATTACATATACTGTAGAGAATACAGACCATTAACTTCAGTTTAAACTTCTTGCAATCTCATTAAGCAACAAAGAACATGTTTAAAATTGCCAAAATTATATTAACATTCACTGACAATCAAGACATTCAATTTTATAAGAAAAATGTAATTTTGTTCTTGAAATTGTTGCTGAAGATAATACAATGAAGGAAGGTTAATAAGTAACAAGTACAAAAAAACAATGGCCAAGGAAAATCAAAAGGAGGGTTAATATATGTTTCAAAATAAACACACATCTCCTCAAAGTATTGTGAACTCACAAAAGACACGTCTAATAATTCAATGTGCTCTTTTCATATTTTCTTGTAAATTGTGACAGGGATTGACTGTTTTTTGTGTGTCGGAGTGAAAGAAAACAGTGCAGTCAAAAGCCCGAAATTTTGCTTTTGTGATCAAATAAGTTTAAAACCTGTTTTGACTTTAACCGCAATCTTAAGTAGAAAACTATAATTAGTATTTTCTCGGGGCACCCAATAGAGAAATATGGACCGACGGGACATTGCCAAGTCCTGCCAAAGTTTCTCGGGACAGAACTCCGAAAACAGGACTATTCCGTATTTTACAGAACGTATACTAACCCTAGCCTAAACGAAATAAAATTATTTTCCATATAAACACTGCACCAAGAAATTAGTAATGTGCAATCTATGGGAAGTAATAGTGACGAATACAATTGCGTACGTTATTATTTACTTGAGCTCAACAAAGAACAGTAAGATTAAAAAGATTGATTTCTAAAGAAAATATTTCATCAATAACAAATACCAAAGTTCACTTGCCTTAAAACAAGCCCCAGCGTGTAATAGTTCATGGTTCCTTTGGGCATACGTGTTGCGACGCACAATTTTCTTCTCTTCTCTACTATACACTTGCTCTGCTGAGTTTCCTGTGTCAAGAACGGAGTTGTACGACACAGAATGGCAAATTAATAAACTTCGTTTATAGTACACGAGAAGTTCATTGGATTAGGAGAGCATTCTATTCAACCGGATTGCGACCAGCACAGACTGCAGACTAACACCGTCTGAAATACTCGTAGCAGCTCCACACAGAAGCGTTCGTAACCGTTGACGCCTCCCGCCAAGAACATGCCTCGCCCAACGGCAGGGGGTTGCCAGATGCTGGCCAGATGCAGACCAGATGCTTCGTCTGGCTTCGTCCAAGCATCCGCCGTTATATATAGATGGCTGTAAATCCGCCAATAAGAAAACTTCGACTTTCCGAGCGGGGAATGTGAATTTCCATTAAAATCGAAGTTCTTTTTAGGTACTGACCCTATGATTGCTTGATTAATTATATTTTTTGTTTGTGAACATTTTAATAAATAATTTATGTAAAAACTTATACTTTTTACAACAATAAATATATCTTAATATTCAAAAATTAGTTATGACTATCCTTATAACTTCAGCAGATGGGAGGAATATTTCAACGGATAAAATAATTATTTTCAAATGAGATCATTTTATTTATCACTTTGAGATGTTTCGGGTGATATTTAGCTAAACCTAAACACACGATTCATTGATAGGGTCCACCTGCGTAAGTAACCTGACAACTTCCATTAGATATTCATTGCTGGCCTCTTCCAAGACCTGTGTTCCTGGTTCAATTTCTAGTGTTCGCAAATACATCTGTTTGGTAAAATGCTCAAACATGCGTTTTGTTGATTTGAAACAAATATTTTTTGCGAAAAATAAGCAGTTTGCGAGAAAGTAAAATAATTAAAGGTTAATAAATAATGAGATACTGATACCGTTCGAAAACAAATACAAATTGATCGAAAAATATATAACAGTAATTCTTAAACACTATAATATTGTAATATTCTACAAATATTATATAAAAGTATCAATTTATGCCACAGTGAACGAAAAATAGCCGTCATTATGCATTCTGTTATCAGCGTGGCGTTACAACAACCAACAATGACTTCTCATCTAATCATTTTCACATTTAACACAATTAAAGGAAGCAATCTAAAATGAAATGGCATAAATATTAATCAATAATAATAAAATGAAATATGAAATAATATACAAATTCTAACTAACGTAGTATCCAACTGCGTGTATTGGGCGCGTGCGACTGAAAATTAGCAATCTTTATTTCATATTTATTTCAAATAGGTTTTAAATAATTTCTAAAATATTAATTTGTAAAGATATTATAAAAGCTCAAATGTAAGAAACGAACAAAGAAATATCAAATTCTAATACTTACGTAGCATCCATCTGCCTCAAAAACACCTCTCAAATTACCATCACGAAGCGAAAGATTTTCAGAGCGGGCGACGGACTTTGGCGACCAATTACTCCAAAACTACTCAAATTTTCGAGAAATTTAAGATAACCTTATTTGAATATCTGTTTTTGATGAAACATTTCATTAAGAAAATTTTTTCAATTTTCGAAATATCAGTGTTTTTAACCATCATGAGACCTGCGTCATTCACTTAAACGTCCTTTACACTATCCAACAACAAAATTTAATCAAAATCGATAGCGACATTTTTTTTAGAAAATTTTGAAAATATCCCATGGGTTTCATGTAAAGTAACCTCAAAATTAAAATACCGGTTTCAAATTCCAGGGGTCGCGACATCAGCCAGATCGATTGGGGATATCATTTTTGGAGCAAATCGGCTGAACTGTTTAGCCGCTTGTTCACAGAAAGACGGTCAAGCGTTTTGCCGTCAATCGATTTTTCGGTATCAAGGACCCACAAAACAGGGATTCTGGCTGGACCCCATGTTAGAAGATATTTTTCTAAATTTAGCAACCGGATTTATCCACTTTTTTGTTACCAGTGTCCGGTATTAAGAGTTTTTCTGCCAAAAATTCGCCGTTTTTTCGCGCAGCTTTACACAACTTTTTCTTCTGAAGAAGTTCCTTATTAAACGCGAGAAAGTAAAAAATATCAAATAATTCGGATTTTAAATTAAACTTTCCGTTTTTATTTAAAACATTCTAACATGCCACGGTCATTATTTGCAAAGTCCAGAGGAAACTAATCAAACCGTGGTCTTCCTGCAGAAGCCATAACCAAATTTGGAGCTCGCAACCGTTCTGTAATGTCAGTTTTCAGGCATCGCATCTAACATTAACTAGCTGTGGAGGGTCCTTACATTCGTTCATTGTCTGCAAATTAAATTAAAATGGTATTTGTGTTGTATATATTCAATAAAAATGTTAGTTATTAAAATTGACGCAAAAAGTAAACATTATACAATTAAAAAACTCAAATTTTGATTAATTAGGTACATAAATGATTTAATAAATTAACATTCTTACACAGTCATAAGTAAAGTTTAAAGTTTCAATTGTTCACAGCGAGAAAATCATAAGAGAAAATATGGCACGACCATGATATTTCCAAGTCCATGAATCAAAAAATTAAAAGGTGAGGCTCTGGTCATCAATGCTGCCAAATGATACACTATGATTTCTCGTGCATTTTATTTTCCGAATATTGGAAGTAGCAGATTAGCTTGCGAGTTTAGTGATTTTTTTACGAAAGCACTTGTAATTTTCATTCATTTATTGTTCAAAATCAATTTTACTGTTATTCAATTGAAGATTTTTTAATTCTTAAAATTAGCAGGCACAATGATCGATTGTGTGGCATGTACATCTGATAAGAATAAATTGAGACAATTCCTTTTTTGAATAGGCAAAAAAAATATTTATGCTTGCCACTTAAGTTTGATGCTCCAGCAGTTCCCAGCGAAGTTTGATTTTTCAAGGGCAAACCAATCATCTTGAGGCAATGAATTATGAAGGTTGTCCGAAGTTATAATTGGTATTTCGACTAGGCCAAGGAACTCCCTAATCATTTCCGATTTTGTATCACTATATTATGAGACGCACACAGCTAAGTACTTTATACTTGAAACATCAGTTAATTCGTCAACAGTTAATGTATAAGGTATATCTCTTATATTCTCGATTATTTCTTCGAGAAAGGATGGGCCAATCACCGCAGAAATCAATTTAGAACATTTTATTCTGTGTAATTTCGACGCTTCAAGTCGATTACCTTTTCTTCTCAGATGCAAGATCACCAAGGTCATCCACAGAAGCAATAGAACAATGCTTGCTTACGAATAGTGATATCGTAATTTCAGTTTCTTTAGCCTCTTGAACGGACCCCATGAATTCAATATTTATAACTGGATATTCTCATAATCAATAGAAAAAATAAAATATATGTCAAGTGAGATTCATGTAAATGTATGTGCCAAATGATTAAAGTTTTCCTTGATTTTTTGACTACACGTTCTTTATGTTTCTTTGATTTTTTGTGATCAAGTAAGTCCGATTGTGGGCCTTTATATTAGTTTCGCCTTTCTCACTGTTAACTTGCTCTCCTGTAGCTGCTTCAAGCCGTGCTAAAATTGCCGGAAACTATGGTGGTGCAATAACAACACATACTTTCTCGTGTTATTGGAAATACCTAGTGTTTGATCTTGAATCACGGGCCTTTGATCTAGAATCAGAGCAGGAGTTGCCGACACAATTTTTTTTTTATATTTTTAAACATTTTTGCAAAATCAGGCATTTCAACGAACATGAAACCCACACCATTCTCTTAAGCTTCCTTTGTTATAACTCAGGTCCCAATTTAATCAAAAACGTTGTGCAGTTTTTAAGAAAAAAATGGTTTAAAGAAAATAAAAAAAATATCTATGTTTGACACAAAGTGTCGAAAAAATATTTATGTTTTTGAAAAATTGACCATGACCTCATTTGAAGACCTGCTTTTTATAAATATTTCATTAAGAAAAAATTGAATCTTCATAATTGTAGTTGAAGGAAGATGCCGAAAAAAATTTGAATTTTTTCAATTTTCGAAAAATCAGTTTTTTACCAACATGAGACATACGCCATTCTCTTAAATGACCTTCAGACTGTTCAACAACAAAATTTAGTCAAAATGTTTGTGGCATTTTTTTGAAAATTTTGATAATGTCCCAGGGACTTCACGTAAAGTAGCCCCAAAATTAAAATATCGGTTTCAAATTCAAGGGGTCGCGAGATCAGTCAGATCGATTGGGGAGTATCAATTTTGGAGAAAATCGGCTGAAAGGTTCAGTCGCTAGCGTTGTTCACAGACGGACGGACAGACAGACGTTTTGCTTTCAATTGGTTTTTCGCTACGAAGGACTTTTTTCTGCCGAAAATCCGCCATTTTTTGCGCTGCATTACATAACTTTCCCTTTACCATGTGCAGAGGCGGGATTCAGGGGGGCAACTGCCCCCCCCCCAATCTTGGGACAAATTAAAAAAAATATATTTCATTTCATGCGGCAGATCTTCAAATTTATATATAAAAAATATTTATTTGTTTCTGTATTTTGAGGAGAAATGTAATAATAATTAAGCGAAAAATAATTTTATTAAGCTGAGCGAAAATATACATCAATAAATTGGTGAACTTTAGTTCAGTATTATAAAACGCGCGGGATAGTGTTCAGCGTTAATTTGAATGTCCCTTATTAATAAATCCTCTTTCAATTATACATTGCTTTTAAACGTTATTTACTTGGAAATTAAACAGTTAATTGCCTAAAATCATGAGTCATAACTAGACCTCTGATTTTAGGACAAATGCCTATTTAGGATGTTATGAAAAGTAATTGCAGATGTTTACGAATCATGAGAAAATAGATGTACTGAAAGCATCTAATATACCTAAAATGTCCTAAAAAGGGCGGTTGATGTCTATTTTAATATGTCTTTGCCTAAAACAAGTGATTTTCAAAAACGATCGTATTTTAAATGCTAAATTTTGAAATTCATTTTACGGAAATGCAAAACCTTTTCCGAAATGCAAAGATTGTGTGATCGAACAACGCACCGAAATCTTTCACTCAAAATACCGAACAAAAGGATCCCTGCAAGTCAACATAATAAGAATGTGTCATGCTCGTCTCCGATCAGCACGCACTTCTTGGGCAATTGCACCCATTCCTGATGCAGCTGCACTGTTGGCACGTTGAGGCTTATCGCCGCAACGCGTCGGCTGCAAAGTCCAGGCGAGGAAAGCGACAGACAGTCGGCCAGGCAAAAGCCTACTCTCGGACAAAATACTATTCATTGTTTAAATGGATCGTGTGGTACAAGATTTTTTGGAGGGGATGGGGAGAAGAGACGAGTGAAAAAGTTCCAGGAGAAGTGATCATGAGAAATGAAACTAAATTTGTTTGCTCCTATAAATCTATGTCAGTAAAAAGTTCATGTTCAGCTTTAAAAATGATTTTAATGGACAAGACAGCCTCATTGTAGAAAATTTGAAGACAATATTGATTATATACTATACTGATAATTATGAAAGTGAAAAAAATATGCTTGTAGTCTCTCGCATAAATGTAAAAATACTTTTTCCTGCATAATAAAACATGCTTAATTTAATCCTTTTGAGATAAATTCTACATGCCAGAAATATAACGTTTTCCATGTCTATTTTTTTGCCTGGCTTTAGTCATTCTGTAACCTACTTTAAGTGCCTATAACGTCGATTTTAATGCCTATTAGTAGCGAATTTCGTAATTTTGTTGCCTATTTTAAGTGCCCAAATCAAATCTTTTTTGTGAGTAAAATTACGAGGTCTAGTCATAACACTCAAATTTTTACTCTCAAAAAGAAAGAGTATTTCTCGTTTGTTAGATTAGATAGAGTTAAAGGTGATGTATGAACCATTTATATAATATGAGCCCTCATGGTATCTTTTCATACATCGCAAACATTCTAGAAACAATTTTAACTAGTTTAATAACTCCTGTTGCCAATAGCTTTGTGGTTCAGTTGTATATGCGAGCTAATGTGAAACAGAGGTGTTCGTGTTTTCTCGGTTCTAAAAGCTTTGGAAGGTATGTCTTTAGCTTTTAATTCGAGTTGAGTTCGCTTAGACCGATTCTGTTTTTAACGAATGAATTTCAATATGTTTTAAACGTTGTTTTTATGCATTCAATCGGTAATTTTGAACTATCATAGACTGGTTTTAGTTCGCAGAATTTTAATATGATGGTTGTAAAACGAGCCCCGAATTATGGTGCGTAAACGAGCGTATATGTACGTATGAGCCCCAAACTTTAACTGACTTGTATCACACAACTTGTGTTCGTACTATTTTTGTTTTAGATGCCACCAAAGATTCTAGGGCCAAAACAAAAAGGAACTAGTGGAGCTACAGAATGGCACAGGTTTTCTCGTAGTAGTTAGCTTCCTAATTTTTTGGTCGGGGCTGACTTTCCGGTCGTGCCCCATCCTTAGGCCAACCACCATCTAACGCCACCCGAATATTTTTTCACATTTGCTACATTTTTCGGTTTTCTAATTGCAGAAACGAAAAACTACTTTAAGAATATTATTGAACAGTAAAACTTCGTCCTAAATGGAAATTTTCGTTTAAAAATTTGGTGCCATTTTTACGAAAATGGCGTTTAAGCGTTACGAAATGTGTTAATGCGAAATTTGAAGGTCTGTTTTTTACAGAAAACTATTTCGATTTCAAAAAGCTTTATTGAAAGTTGTTTTAATCACTGCCACTCAGAAATGCAATAATATATAGAAATCGCCGATAATGTACATATTAAAGACACGAGAGAAATTTCAACAAAATGACATTTGTGTAGTTTTTGAAGAAACAAAATAATACAGCAAAATGAATTTTATGTCATCTTAAACTCTGCAATTAGCATTATCCGTACAAAAAGTTTGAAGAAAAAATTTGGAGCCGTTTTTGAGAAAAAGGTGTTTGAGTATTTCTGAAAATGCGGAGATTTTTACAGAAAACTGTTGAGTTTTCAATAAACTTTATAAGACATAATTTAATGTACATGCGCATATTTTATAATGTACATGCGCACACAAGTCGAAATAAAAGTGGAGGCTCATATTATCACCTTGCACAGAAGATTACATTAATTAAAATAATTTATTAATGTAAATTTCAAAATATGTATCCTACAGTTATGTATAAACATCTTTGATCACAATAAATCGTAAACATTTTCAATATTTCGAAATATGATTCACTGAGAAAAATGCATTGTTGAATTTACAGTTCGGACCGTTCAAATAACAATGAGGATCATCACCTCTGTGTTCAACTAATCTAATTAATAACATTCAATAATAATCAATTAAATAATTTAAAAAATTAAAACAGTGTATATAGTTACAGTACAATTAATTAAAACCATTCATATAAACGTATATTTTCGTGTTCACAATAGCACCCAAATTTTCCCCCAATGAAAGATACGAAATCCGGCTTCTGACCACGTATATTACTCCGTATATACGTACGTATACGGGAACGTAAAAAGTATTTTGCCGTGATTGAGTTGGAGAGGCTAGAGGATGTTTTCTTCAAATCGTTTAGGCCGGAGCCTCGTCATGGACTTGGACACGAAGCGTCGATTCCCCTTAAAGTCTGAATAATAAACAGGACGCCTTTTCATTCGCGGGCGCGACATGTGTTCGCCCTGTTTTCTCGCGGAAGTGCAGATTTCTTTTCGTTCGTTACGATAAGGGAAAACGTGTCAATGTTTCGTGTTTTTGCTTTGAACTGGAGCGCATGAGAGCAAACAAAACTCGAAATAATGTCAGCGAAGAAAATAACATCGCACTCCGTTGACAAACTTTTAGGCCCTATTCTCTTCCTATTATACGTAAATGACATGCCCTTAGCGATTCGAAACGGAAGAACAGTTCTCTTTGCGGATGATACAAATATTCTTTGCAACAAAGAAACCGTAAATAGTACAATATTAGACGTTTCAAATTGGTTCCGTAATAACAAATTAATAGTAAATGAAAAGAAAACTGTTTCGATGCAGTTTTCCATACCAAATAAAAAATTCTGTACTCCATTGAACATGAACGGTGTGCCATTGACTGATGTTAATGTAACAAAATTTTTAGGTCTATCAATTCAGTCAAACCTCAAATGGAATGCCCACTTAAATGAATTGAACACAAAATTAAGTACATTGTGCTACGCGTTCAGAATTCTTTCAAATTCCGTCAGCCTTCATACAGCTCGTTGTGTATATTTTGCCAATGTTCACTCCCGCCTGAGATATGGCATAATATTCTGGGGAAACACATAGCTCCCAGACTTTCAGATTACAAAAAAGAATTGTACGAATAATAAGCAAATCCAACCCACGTGATTCTTGTAAGTCTCTCTTTATTAATCTAGGAATTTTACCATTACCTTGTCTCCTGATTTACGAATCAGTAGTTTTTGTCAAAAATGACTTACTTAAGGGCGGGAATATATTTTCAGCAAACGCCGATTTCTATAAGTATAACACACGACGTAGTAATCATATTCACCAGGTGGCAGTACCAACAGCTCACTACAAAAAATTCACATACAATTCATGTACATTACTCTACAACACTTTGCCAGAAGACATTAAACGATTAAATTCAATAGAAAAGTTTAAGTCCCAAGTAAAATCTTTTCTGCTGCATAACTGTTTCTATACAATTCGAGACTATACCGAGCATCAAAAAGGAAAGTAGCATTAATTTTAACGATGATAGTTAATGTAATTATTTATCATTTGGACTGTATAATTCTAAAGAACCTGTAACAAGTATTGTACCACAGTTTCTGGGTTGATGGCCCCCATCTCGATCAGGTTTTTCGTCCAGTTTCCCTGGTCCTTGAGCAAATGCTGAGATGGTCCCTTGTTTTGCTTCTGGACATAAATGTAACTTCATTATTTGTGCACGTCTTCTGAATTTCAGTGGGAAATATAGTTATTCAAATTATCGTTTTTCATATTATCGCAGCAAAAGTATTATTCTTTCATGAAGAACATGAGGGTTCAGGGCAGGAATTTATAGCTAATTTACCTTTGAAAATATATTTTATTATATAGGAGCGAATATTTTGTCAACAAAACTCGAAAAAAAACTCTCTTTTCTGTATTCAAATTTCGACTAGAATATGGTTTAGGATAGAGACCACAGAATTATGAAAATGTGCACAAAATTCACTTCTACCCATAGCTCGTCACACGCAGTTTTTAACTGTTTTTGACGTAAATAAATAAATTTAAAAAAAAACTAGATCTACGCTAGAATCCCCGACGTTTTGATGCAATTATTCCACATTTGCATCAATAATTTTCGTTCTCGACAAATATTGTTTATCAAAATATTTATAATTGATACTAAATATTCTACCAGTACATGTACTTCACACGTCTGTAACGATTTTCAGATTGGAATCAAATGACTTTTTTTCTTTACTCGGTCACGCAATGGAAGCTAGCAGTCGTTTGTTTTGATATGTTTATGCCGTGATGCTTCTATTGACTTTTACTGTTTTTAAAAAAAGATTACAGGAAACTTTAACACCAAGAAAATTAGGGAGAGGTACACTACACGAACGGAAGTAGTGGTTTTTCTTCTGAAGTCCGAATACATTTCTCTAGATTAATAATAATGATGTAAATAATAATAATATAATAATAATAATTAGTGGCCTACACCTACAAAAATGCTGATGATGAAAAATATTCAAAACGATTTTACATAAAGTAGCAGGCACACTACATCTTCAATTTTGTAGTTCCAGAAAGACACCGAAAAAATTTTAAACTTTTGCAAATTTCGAAAATTCAGAGTTATTCGTGAAAATTGGACATACGCCACCTTAAGTGTATTTTACTCTATTCATACAAGAAATTTAAAGAAAAAAATTGGAGCCATTTTTGAGAAAATTTTGCAAATGTCCTGGGGGTTTCATGTAAAGTACCCCAAAATTTTACAGAATCTTTTTCAAAATCTAAAAGCGTCGACTAAAATCAGATCGACCGGGGAATATCCATTTTGTGAGAAATCGTACGTATGGTTTAGGCGCTAGCAGTGTTCACAGACGAACGGACAGACGGACGTTTTCCTTTCAATTGGTTTTTCGGTATCATGGACAAAAGAGGGGTTCTGGCTACACCACGTGTTAGACTACACACATTTAGCTTAGACGCTAGACGCTACACCACATTTTTTTTCTTAATTTAGTGACTGGTTTTATCCATTTTTCGTTATCACGGCCCTGCAACGAATTTTTTCTGGCGAAAATTGGCCATTTTTTCGCGCAGCATTACATAACTTTCCCTTATACGGTTAACTTACTTACACGGGAAAGTAAAAATTGGCGTCATTTTTGAGGAAATATTTAAAACGTTTAGGCATCGTGAATCCCTAAAAATCGTAATAGTCGTTTCAAATTCGCAATGCCCCGAGTTCAGTCAGATCGATGTCGGAATATCATTTTTGGAAAAACTCGTTCCAATGATTTTATGCTCTACCGTTTCGCTCGGACGGACATTTTGCCGTCTGCTCATTTTTGGGTATCAACGACCCACCAAACTTGGGTCATGACTTAATCGCGTGTTAGAGAAATTTAATACATGGAGGAATAAGATTTATCCACTTTTTCGGTATCAGGATCTAGAAAATGGATATTTTTCTGTCGAAAAATAGCCGTTTTTTACCACATAAGTGGTATACGAGAAAGTAAAAATTAAAGAAGGAAAAAATTATTCCAGAATGACCGGTATCTTTTTTATTTCCTCGAATGAAGAAAAGTGCGCTAATAAATATGAAGTAAAGTAAGATTTACAAATAAAATCGGAAATTTTGAAATTTCTAAATCTTCAAAATGTACCGAGTCACATCCCCTGCGCTTCCTTTGTTGCAGTGAGAATTTGAAGAAATGGCTGAAGAATTAGTTCGCTACAATTTGCAAAGCTTTAGGTAACCTAACAAATATTAGGAGAAGGTTCGTACTGTTGCAAGAGAAGTGGCTCCCAGAGAAAACAAGAGGCTTCAGGCAGAAGATCCAGGGATCTTTTATTTCACACAACATCCCCCACCATGCTCAATGGCAAACAGTATTCATTTCTCCAGACAAAACAAACGACTTACACAGGTTTATTTATTTATTTACGTCAAAAACAGTTAAAAACTGCGTATGACGAGCTATGGGGAGAAGTGAATTTTGTGCACGTTTTCATAATTCTGTGGTCTCTATCCTAAACCATATTCTAGTCGAATTTTGAATACAGAAAAGAGAGTTTTTTTTCGAGTTTTGTTGACAAAATATTCGCTCCTATATAATAAAATATATTTTCAAAGGTAAATTAGCTATAAATTCCTGCCCTGAACCCTCATGTTCTTCATGAAAGAATAATACTTTTTGCCGCGATAATATGAAAAACGATAATTTGAATAACTATATTTCCCACTGAAATTCAGAAGACGTGCACAAATAATGAAGTTACATTTATGTCCAGAAGCAAAACAAGGGACCATCTCAGCATTTGCTCAAGGATCAGGGAAACTGGACGAAAAACCTGTTCGAGATGGGGGCCATCAACCCAGAAACTGTGGTACAATACTTGTTACAGGTTCTTTAGAATTATACAGTCCAAATGATAAATAATTACATTAACTATCATTGTTAAAATTAATTCTACTTTCCTTTTTGATGCTCGGTATAGTCTCGAATTGTATAGAAATAGTTATGCAGCAGAAAAGATTTTACTTGGGACTTAAACTTTTCTATTGAATTTAATCGTTTAATGTCTTCTGGCAAAGTGTTGTAGAATAATGTACATGAATTGTGTGTGAATTTTTTTGTAGTGAGCTGTTGATACTGCCACCTGGTGAATATGGTTACTACGTCGTGTGTTATACTTATAGACATCGGCGTTTGCTGAAAATATATTCATTTGGTTCAAGGTTCATTTGAATTAGAAGTAAATACATTTTATTTATTCTTAATGGAAAAAAATGTTCGGCGCCTGGGGAAGGTCTTCTAGCTGCCCCTCCCGTAATCGACTCACTGTCCAGCGCAGTTCGTTTTTCTTCTTTTTCTCTATTTGCCTTTGTGGAGAGATGGGGGAAGGTGAGTTCTTTTTCCAGCTAACTAGCGCTAGTCGAAGGTGACAACCAATCGATGGGATTTTTTTTTTATTTTGAGTAGTTGTCTTTTCGCGTGAACAACGCTCGCCTCCTTCGTGAGTGCCCTTCCATACACTCCCTCTTGGCAGAGTTCCCCTCTCGCACCTGGGGATGACGTGTCGTTTCGTGATGGTTGAGTCACTCCTCTAGGAGGGTGTTCGCTTTGTCCTGAAAACCAATGCACGAACATTGAAGGTTTGTGTTGCGACCTGCAATCACGCACTAGTGTCATAATAAGTCTATGGAGTCTCGTTTGTACTTATTCTAGAACGTATCACGATAATTTCATCGTTAAGACAACAAACGAAGGATACTTAACAAAGCAAGACTGATAAGTTCCAAGTCTAGCATTTCAGTTATAAATACTTCTGACAATAAACACGGATATTGTCAGAAAACGTGGCCAGGTCTAACCAAATCGGCTGCAGGGACTATTTTAGATATGGTTCACCCTCTGGAGTTCATCTTGGTTTTCATTGCGATTGTTGGTTCTTTGCACGCTTATACACCTTCCCCAAGACCATCTCGTGGTCGATTTTTGCTCCTCCCCATCTTTCAGGAAACAAAAAACGAAACCTTCGAGAAGAAGCACATTGTGACTCGTCGTCCTCCAGATGACGTAATATACGTTGGATTTGAATCTTGCTTCCCTTTGCTGCAAATCACATCTCCAACTTACTCAGTAATAAAGGTAAGTCATATTTTCATTCCAATTCACCAAAACTCAAATTTTAGCCCAAAATATTTGCAATAAAAACTTCAGAAATGCAAATTTAGTATGCTACTTTAAGGTAATTTAAATTACTTTAACCACTAGAAAATCATACATTTAAAAAACCAATAGTATGTTTTGACTGCACAGTTAAAACATAATTATCTTTCTACCATTTTACGCGTTCTATTAACAAGTTTTTTGGTTTCTGTTTTGAAAATATATGAAGATAGAGTTGTGAGGTTGTTATTGTATAGTTGTTATTTCTTGGAATAAATTGTTAAATATTACAGTATTGTGTATATTACGAGGAAATGTGTTCAAGAGACAGCAATGCAGGTAAGGATTGCAGAAAATAACTATTGATACTAAAACACTACGCACTTTCTCACCTTTGTAATAGTTATGTATTCATATCATGATTTCTCTCCGTGTCAAATACATCTGTCACCGCTTTTTATAAAAAAAACCTTACAAATCGTCGAACACTTGGTGCGAAAAGTAAATAACTTAAAGAAATATCAACAAATTTGACAATTACAACTGCTTTTCATACAGCTAAATAGTATCGCAACAATGAGACGTAATTCTCAGAAATACGCGCGAGCGACGCGAAATGCCATTGTTGCAATTCAATCTGATATTCCCTGAACGCTAGCAATTTTTACTTTCCCATATACAGGATGAGTCACAGGGTGGTTGAGCCGCAATAAGCACTCAAAAGTTGGTTTGAAAAATTGATTTCCAGGCAAAAATTTGCATTATAGAAGCATAGAAATACTCCAGACACATGTAAATGGTTTATTATTTACAAAAGAAATGAACATATTTGTTCAGACAGAAAACTTAAGCGAGAAATAAAAAAGCACCCAATTTACACATTCGACTCTTCTTTAATTTCTCGCTTAATTTTTCTGTTTGAGCAAAAATATTCATTTCTTTTGTAAATAATATACAATTTAAGCGTCGCGAACGCCAGGGGCTGGCGATCGCGAGAAAACGCAAGGTCTTCCTGAGCGAGCGCAGAGGGTTGCGGAAAGGAAACGGGACGTCAGACCTCATTCACAATGCAAACTTAAACGTAAACGTAACGTAGCCGCAAAACCTAGAAATGTGTTATTAAGCGAGACCATTCACAATGCCTTGACGTAACCGTAGACGTAAGACCGTAAACTTAAGAGTTCGCAAGCTCCAAGCTTTTGCGTTAAGTTTACGTCGGAATTCTACCGAAGACCAATCAGAGAGAAGCATGGAAGTTCGATTTCAGATTGTGTTCAGGTAGTTTGTGGTTATGTCATTATTATTGTAATGTAGAGAACTAGTTTACGAATGCTTTTGATGCGTGTTGTGAATTTAATGTAAGAATTTGGACAATTTTTATTGTGACTTTAACCTGAGATGGCGAATAAACTAATTATGTCCGACGAATTACTCATGAATTTGGTTCATGAGAATCCTTCTTATAAGATGAAGGAAATGTGAGAACTATTACATCTACTCGCATGTATATAAAGATAAATCGATAAGAATCTCGAAGAAAAAGCTAGAAACCATGGTGGAAGATCTTTTCACCATGTTAGAGACGAATCGATCAAGTTTCAGTACATTGAATTCTGATTGGTTCAGGCGAAACTTACGTTCGTCATTGTGAATACTTGTTTTTACGTGTAAATTTTGCGGCTAAGTTTACAGCATTACGTTACGTTTAAGTTTGCATTGTGAATGAGGCCTCAGAGGGGAGAGGGCACTTTGACGCCGAGGTCGCCTTTCACACAAGCCGCGGGCCAAAGCGGAACCAAAGACGAACCATGGTGGAAATTCAGGAAGCAGAGACTAATAGAGCGCAGGAAATAGACTTGTTCAAAGCAGAAACTAGTAATTTTATTACCCAGGGTAACGAAAGCCTTGAAAATTAGATATTATTCTTTGTTGTGATAAATGTATATGTGTTTCTTTGATTTTCTTGATTTTTGTGCAATTTGAAACCAGATCAATGAAATTTGATAACATGCTGTTAATTCATTGCTAAATTTCAAATAATTTTAATATTTTATAATATAATAATTATAATATTTTCATTTTTTTTATATTGCTTAAGAAATCATCTTGTACATAGTAGTATTAGTCATTCAAAAAGATTTCATTTGCAAACCGTGCACGGAAATTTATGGTAATGATGAATTGAGTGATCACGAGTAATTTGAAAACGGTATTATTACTATTTCTTGTTTGTGTTTTGCAGTTCAATTAATGAAAGTGTGTTCAAACAGATTGCTTCAGAATACATTCAACTTTGTTATCCTGATTTATGTGTGGTGTGTGCATTCACCCTTGGATTTCCTTACCACTGTAGAATCCATTGCCCTGAGAGGAAATACAAGCTCACAAGAACATGTAAATCTACATACGCCCATCACGTCTATGTCGGGTAGTTAGAAGGGAAAAAAAGTTAGAATTTATATACACTAGCTGTCCCGGCAAACGTTGTTTTGCCATATAAATTATTCCTAGGATTGTTTTATTATACAAATTACTAACTTATTGTCAGTCTTTGAGGATGTGATATATGAGCCATTCCACGCCAAATTGCACAAAAAACACCAAAATTTGACCTTCATATTTTTAATTTTTTTCTAATTTTTCTATTTGTTATATGGATCAAATAAGTTAACACGTTTATTTTTATTTTTTCTAACTTTATTATTTTCGGAAATATTGTATAATGAAATTTCCTAAAAATGACGCGCATCACTAACTTAAAAATATCATATACTTGAATACACTAATTTAAAAAATTCCGTTCAAATTCCATTCGAAACTTAAAAACATGTTTAATTTTTAAGATTTTGCAAAATATTTAATTTCCTAAATTTTCAATTATTTTTAAAAAATTGAAATTTTGAAAATTAAATATTTTTGTAAACTCGATGAGCTAAAAATTTTTTAAAATATTTTTAAACGCACTAGAGTATTGATTATATCTTTAGAAAAAATCAAAGTGGGATCTCAGTAACTTTAAAAGATATTAATATTTTACGAAAAAGCGTATAATAGATTGCTGCAATTGACGCGTTTCTTGCGTTACTGGCCGTCGGTTTCTTTGGAAGAAGCAATAATTTAATACTCTTGAGGTGGTAAGACTTCACGATTAAATTTATAAATAATAATATTTATGTATATTAATACATATAAATATTATTAATATATTTATAAATAATTTATAAATACTTAAATGACGAATTCTTGACTCATGGTGTGATTGACATTTTTGAAATTTTCTGTTCCCTCACAACTAACTTTAAATACAAATACTTGCTTACCATAGAATTCCTGAACTTTCGTCACAATGCACAGTTTTAATGTTTTACCGAATTTACTTCAGGTTTGGACAAAATTCCATTTTCTTTAGCCAACTTTTAGACACTTTTATCATGCGTTCGGTTGCAGAAAAAACGTATTGTATGTCCAACTTTCAAAAATTGTCAAAATTTTAATATTGAACGTCATGCCATCTGTTGAGTGAAAGGAATCGATAAGTTTCTAAATAGTAACTTTGTCTGATTTTTCGATGGACGTCGAAGGATCTTCAATGTGAAAAATTTTATCTGTGTTGGCACTTTTTACTTTCTGAAATTTCTCATGGGGATACCGTTTTTGTTCCAATAATCTTTTCTTGGCGAGGGTTTCTCCTATTGAAATTAAACTCTCGTTTATCTTTTCTTTATTGATTTCTCAGACACTTGACGAACAATCTGAAGATCTTAAATTGTTATTTCCTTGATTTCCACTCTTTTCACTATATTCACTGGACGTTCCCCTACTTTTGTTAATGTCACGAGAGCCACTGATCTCGACGCTCTCTTCACTAACAAAAGGCTGTTTTGGAAGCCGATTCCCTTCTAATATGAATCATAAATTTGCCTATTTAATGGCTCCTGCATATTCACCAGCCAATTGTGGTTTACGCGTCTTGGAGATTTTCTTTTCTAAAAACCGTGATCAGAAAGATTAAATGGATTGAAACATCTGTCGTATATCATACGGTGATCCGCTATTCATGTTGCACAGTGTACACACGATTCACAGAACAAATACTAGCTCTCTTGTCTTCATAAGGTACGTATTGTGACTGATGTTGAGAAAATTTTACGCATGTCCCTTGACAAGTGGTTGATTGTATTTCACGAGCAAGGTCAGGAGGGCACCCCATCCCTAGGACGCAAAGGGATGCAGTAAAATTCGTTTCGCTGTCAGGAGGAAAAGCAGTAGTAGAATTCGTTTCGCTGTCAGCCATCCCTTGTGGAGAAAGAGTGAACATGTGAGTAACTATTGTTTCTTGAAACCCTAATCAGGCAGACGGCCATTCTTTTTATTTTTCGTCGGCACTTGTATCAAAGGCTGATCGAACACAATTCGTCAGTGCAGAGACACGAACCACGCGCCCGCATACTTACAGTAGATTTGTTTATCTGTACATGTTGAGTGCCCACTTTTTGCTTGTTGTATTTTGTAGAAAATTGAACAAGAAATACGCCTACATATTTTTTTCAAATGTTTATCTGAGAGAGTTCATATCGAAATATTCAGTTTTTTAATTACAATTTTTTAATGAAATATTTATTTTTTGAAAAATTAATTTACAGAGGAATAAAATACACATATCAAAATATTAAACGAAACAAACAAGGAATTTTTATGTTGAGTACATTCGGACCATCAAACAATCATATTTTGCAAAGTACGCGTAAATTCCAAAATTTAATATAGGCATAACTACAAAAATAATCATTTATCAGGTAAATAAAAAATCACCTGTTTCTTTTTTTGATGTCCAAAATGAATGCCATATATTCGTGTCATTTACTTTTTTAAATTGCATGCATTTAAAAATAGTCGTGTAAATTCTTGTGTGATTTGACGCGGAATGGCTTGTATTTCAATTCGTTTCACTCTCACCCATAAGAACATGATGACCCGCAAGTCACCCGCGATGTTACCCACAAAAACATGTATGACACAATGTCATACATTTTGGGGGCAGAGTGAACATCTAAAATACTAATAACTCTTGAAACCCTAATCAGGCAGTCGGCCATTCTTTTTTTTAGTTCTTCAGAACCTGTATCAAAGACTGACTGAACACAATTCGTTAGTGCATGAGCAGAGGCAGAGGGCGCCCTCATACATACAATTGATTTTTTCAGAACTCTGTGTGTGGAGTGCCCACTTTTTTCTTGTTGTATATTATAGAAAATTGAACAAGGAACACGCCTATATTTTTTCAAATTTTTATCTCATCGAGTTTATATAGAAATTTTACTTTTTTGAAAAAAATACATTTTTAAAAATGAAAAAAATATTTTTTGAAAATTTTATTTTCAGAGGAATAAGTATTAAATGAAACAAACCAGACATTTGTATAGTCAGTACATTCGGAGCAACAATTGATCTTATTTTGTGAAGCACCTGTAAATTCCAAAATTTAATATAGGCATTACTACACAAAAAAATCAATTTTCAGGCAAATAAAAAAAATGCCTCTTTTTTTGATGTCCAGATTTAAGAAAAAAATATCGTACATTTTAAAAAAAGTTGTGTCAACTCTTGTGCGATTTGACATGGAATGGCTCATATATGAGTTGAAGAGGCATGGAGCGCTGTGAACAATGATGAAATATAAAAATAACACAATACCAAACATTTATATTTTTAATTTATTGTAATTTATTTTTTGAAATGATATACATTGCTAATTATAATAATTTTACTAAAAAAACATATCAATCCCTCAACGCAATAGAGTGTACAATATTTTTTGTTATCCCATCTTTAGCTAACACAAATAAACTGGATGGTTTGCCCACTCGAGAGCATGCCACGTATAATTGACCGTGTCAAAAACATGGTGTGCTAAAACAATAAGCCACAAACAGACATCGTTTGGCCTTGAGACTTATTGATAGTCATCGCAAATGCCAATCTTACGGGAAATTGAAGACGTTTAAATTGAGTTGGCACATCTGTGGGTATAATAGGGATTCGTGGCAGTAATATATTATCACCTCGAAATTTGCCATTTAAAATGATGGCTTCGACGTTTTTCATTACAGCCCTGCAAATTAATTATGAATTATTTAAAAATTACACCGAAATAGAAAAATGATATTTGTAAAATTATGATTAATGCCCACACAATAAAAATCATGGCCGAAAACTGTAGTGAGTGAGAATCGGCTTATTGTGTGAGAGATCTCATCCCTACTCCGTGCTGCTTACTGGGTCAGAAGCAATGTTGCCAGATGTGAAACTTCCGATTGCGAAGTTCTAAGTTCGAAATTGCGGATTTCTTCTAATGAATGCGAAATTACTACGTGTAGTATAATTTAAAAATAGGGGAAAACATCAAAAATCATTTATCGACATAAAATTCCGTTTTATTAAATAAATGGGATATTGTCTCACTATATTTGTTCTATGTTTGTTCTCACTATATACAATGTTCTCGATTCACCCAAGAAATTAAAAATATAAAATATCAGTATTTGTGTTATAAATGTACTTTCAATTTATTTTTAATCTAAGGTTAATATGAACCCGAGTAACGTAATTTCAACATTTTAATTTCAATATCCCGCAAAGTGCATCATTTCTCCGGCTTGATAAAACGCAGTAGAATCCGAACGACGTTCCTTATTCTTATTTGGGGTATTCGAAAACGACTAACCAGCATGTTGTCACCTATTTGTCCTCTGAATCTCTAACAGTAAGACAATAAAGGACGGAGTTCACGACTACATCTTGGTGCTTGGTCATCAATTTTTGGTGTTTTATTGCTTTCTACTTTAATCGAACAGAGAGAGACAGCATTTTGAGCATTCAAACTTTGTCAACCATAGTTAGCGGGACATCTAACGTTCGTTGTAATAACTGAGAAAATGAAAAAAAAATCCACTATCATAGAAATGATGAATTTTTGGCATCCTCATCGGTTAATGCGGATAGGGTGTTAATAATGCGGTATAAAATGCGGTACATCTGGCAACACTGGTCAGAAGTGACGCCGGTAGACGCCTTGCAGGGATACTGATCAAGTGATAATTACATCAAGTAAATGAATCAGTGTTTTCTTTACCTATTTTTGCACTAAATGGCAGTAAAAACGAAAATCTATATATTAAAAGACGGCAAGAGAAAATAATTAACGATAATAAATAAATCTTCTCTAAATAACAATCATTTAAAAAGTGTTATAAAATACACATACACATTTTTAACTGTTCAACAATGAATCTGTTCCCCATTTTGTACATCTATCTATATAGATATACGGATTAGTATACGTAGTAGGGAAATTTATGTAATGCTGCGCGAAAAAATGGCGGACTTTCGGCAGAAAAAAATCATTGCCGGGCCCTGAAAACGATAAACTGGATAAAACAATTTGCTAAATTAACAAAATAACCACTAACTCGTGGTATAGCCAGAATTATTATTTTGTGGGTCCTTGATACCGAAACCTATTGACGGCAAAATGTCGGCCCGTCTGTCTGTCCGTCCATCCGTCCGTGAACACCACTAGCACATAAACCATGCGTAGGATTTTTTCCACTGCTCCAAATTTAAGAAATCTTTGTCCCTTTTACTCGAGACGAAGCTTTGAGTTTTTGAAAAATATTCATTAATTTTTGGCGGTACTTTACATGAAACCCCCGCCCATTTTCAAAAGTTTCTCAAGAACGGCTCAAAATCTTTTCTTTAAATTTCTTGTAAGAATAGAGTAAAATATATTTATTAAGGGGGCATAGAGCCGATTTTCACGGTTAAATCTGAATTTTCGAAAATTGCTTAAGTTGATTTTTTTTCTGTGGTTGACAAAATAGAAAACAACTGACGGAAAGACGGAATTGGTTTTCCGGTATGAAGAAATCACAAACCAGAGATTCTGAATACACCACATGTTAAAGGTTTTTTTTCTTAATTTAGAAACTGGATCAATGCACTTTTTACTTTACCGTATACACACGTGCATACAGACATACGTGGTATAGGGAAAGTTATGTAATGATGCGCGAAAAGGCAGCGGATTTTCGGTGAAAAAAAAATATTTCCAGGCACTCATAACGAAAAAGGGGATAAATCCATTTGCTAAAATAAGAAAAACTAGTGGTGATACAGAATGGCACAGACTTTCGCGTATTAGTACTCTATTTCCTTTGGTCTCGGCTAGCTATTCGGACTTGTCACATATTCTTGCCAGCTGCCATCTATCATCGCCCAAATACTTTTTTTCTGATATTTTCTAATTTTTCGGTTTCTTAATAGCAGAACGGAAATGTTATTTTGAGAATATTAAAGAACAGAGAAACCGCGGTCCTAAAAGGCAATTTTCTTTTAAAAATTTGGAGCCGTTTTTACGAGAATAGTGTTTAAGCGCCACTGTAAATGCGAAATTTGAAGCTCTTTTTCACAGGAATCTCTTGTTTTTTCAAAAAACTTTATTTAAAGTCATTTAAGGCACTTTAGCTCACAAAAACAATAGTGTTTACAAATTGTGGGAAACGTGCATATTAACGGTGTGAGAGATCTTTCAAAAAATTACATTTGTGTAATTTTGGAAAAAAATACTTTAAAATAAACTTTACGTCATATTCAAGAGTGCCATTAGCACTATCCGTTCCAAAAGTTTGAAGAAAAAAGTTGGAGCCATTTATGAGAAAACGGCATTTGAGCCTATCTGACAATGCGGAAATTTGAGCTAGTTTTCAAAGAAAACGTTTGAGTTTTCGAGAAACTTTAATTGACATTATTTAAAGCACATGTACTCATTAGTATAATAATGCGAACAAATCGCCGCTAATGTAAATATTAATGACGTGAGAGGCAAGTAGAAAAAAATTCATTTTCTCAGGTTTTGAAAAAACAAAACAAAAGAGCAATTTGGCGTTTATGTCCTCAATAGAGTACATTTAGCACTGTCCCTATCACAATTTAAATAAAACATTTGGAGCCGTTTTTGAGAAAAACTTGTTTTTGTATTTTTTTAAATTGCACATACTGGACGCAATATTGCGCGAATAATTCTAAAATTTTCAATAAAATGAACATGACCTTAATAAAAAAAACTCACTATGGAGAACAAATTTTATTTCGAGGAAAAATCTCTATCTTCAATTTTGTATTTGTAGGAAGACGCTTAAAAATATTCAAACTAAAGCAATTTTCGAAAATTCGGAAAATCGAATCTGTGCCACCTAAAAAGTGTAATTTACTCTATTATCCCAAGAAATATAAAGAAAAAATGTGAAGGCGTTTTTGAGAAAATTTTGAAAATGTCCTGGAGGCTTTATGTAAAGTACCCCCAAATTTTAAAGAAAGTTTTTCAAAATCTCAATGCTGCTACTAGATCCAGATCGACAAAGTGATGTGTTCAAATTATCGAAGACAGGACCCAACTTAACAATGCTTCATTAATATCCCCATAACCATTGTTGAACACATTTACAATCGTACAATACTGGAATTGCTCTTCTCCTGATGATGGGTGAGACCCTTTCTTGCGTGTCGCTAGCCTCGACACCCGTCCTGCGCGTCTCTCTCCTCCGGGCGCAGTGTGCGCCATGCACGACTTCTCTCGTGTCGCTGTCTCCACTGACCCGTTGCTGGTCGCACGGCCTCCTGCGTGCGGACGTCCACGGCCGGGCGGGGCTCCCGGGCGTTGCTGGGTGGGCGCTGTCTCTCCTGTCTCCGCTCATCTTGCGCCGCTCCGAAGGGGAGGGCGTCGCTAGCCCCTCCCTGGCGGCGAGGGGAGTCTCTCCTGCTCCGCCTGAACCGCTGCTTCGTGGCCAGCGGCTGCCGCTGGCGCTCGCTGTGGCGGCCGCTCGAACCACGGGCGCAGCACGTCCATAGAGGAGAGATATACTAGAGTGCGCACCGAGCTGCGCAGAAGGCCCGGCCGGGTATCAACATCTCTCGCGCCTGTGTCACGTGACTTTGGGACAGCTAGGTGGCATCTATAAGAACACCCGTCTCGCATTAAATGATTTATTTTTATACGTACTTAAGATGTTTCATTCCAGCGTTATTTTCTCATTTATTAATCAACCCTAAAAATGTTGCTTATAGCAGAAAAGTGAATTTAAGTTTTTCTGCTCTATTTGCTCAAGTATATGAAAATTCCGATTTTTGTCCAACTTCACACTTTCAACCGCATACTCCACTAAACCTGTTTTACAAGTACAATTACATAGGACTATAAATAAAAAATATTTGTAAAATAAATTAACTCCATGGGATGCATTAATCCAACTTTCTATTACTCAATGTTAGACATTCTACTATTACAGATTCACATCAGTGTCATTTATAATAGCAAGTTATCAAAATGATATTTCAAGGATTTATAGAGGGAAAAAGGCTTTTACCTTTGATTTATATTTTGATTTATTTAGTCAAAAACGTAAAAACTGTATGTGATATATGGGGGAAAAGTTCCATCTTCACTCATTTTCTTGAGCTTCAAAAGCTCTTTCCAATATTTTAACTACAACATTAGACATTTTCCCTCCCGAGTTATTTAAAACCTATTTGCATCGATAAACAAACTGGATGTTTTATTTTTTTCTTTGTAAAAGTTTGTATTTTTTTCTTTGTGTATTGTTTTTTTCTTTTCTTTACAACAGTAACATGCCACTGCCTTTACTCCTACCACTACTAGCAAGTAAGCTCAAGAAAACGTGGGCGTAGTGAAGCTACATTTATGTCCAAAAACAAAACAAGGGGACATCTCAGCATTTGCTCAATGGTTCGGGAAAACTGGACAAAAAGCTGATCGAAATGGGGGTCTTTGACCTGGAAGCAGAAGTACATATTTTTCAAAGAATTTACTAATAAAAATCAACTACAATCATACAAATTACTAACACTAACATACTATAAACACAACTTACACCAATAAGTACACATAGGATTAATGCCCTCTAAATAAAATAATTTTGTTGTTAACTGATCCATACTATTTTTTGGTAAATTTGTATGTGCTCTCTTCCTACATGTTTAAATCTTATGTCAATATATTTAAACAATATTGCCTTTATTAAATAATCCTTTGATTCATTATGGCCTCTTGACCAATAATATATGTTAAATTACTAAAAGCAGAACTATTCACAAATTTTCTCAGACATCTATTTACAATTGTACTACATGCTGCCTTTTTAAATAGTCACCTCTCCCCTGAAGTATTCTTACTTCTACCTCTGCTTTTTTGCAGATTTTTATAACATCTGCAGAAGGGTATTTCAGTCCATAATTACCTTTCTTCTGAATGAAGGAATATGATCCTTCATCAGTATCAGTCCGGCAAAGAACTAGCTTACAGTCCACATAAGCAAGAGATTTTTGCAACTTTGTAACTAAAAATCCTCCAATATAAGTTACAATGTCCACAACATTGGGAGACAATCTAGTTTCAAGATTGTGTACTGATGGCAAGTGCATATGGTCAGTTGGTACCTCACTGCCCAGTTCAGGATCATTTACTTGTGGCACACTGGCGTGAACTGACATTTAACAAAGTTGTTTCATCCTGTGGAACACAATTTGCAAAGTTATTTTGTTATTGCACATCTTGAAAAGAAAAAGAATTTTGGATCGTAAGCAGTGAACAAATATCCACAACGTCCCAAAATAATTACGCTGTAGCACCACAAACAGCAAACAGCACGAAAAGCTGCATACAGCACCGTACAGCCCGAGCTGCCGGTGTCCCAAAGTCACGTGACTTACGACCAGCTCATGTTGAAACCTGCGCAGTAGGCTCACGCGCACTCTAGTTGTATCTCTCTATGGGCACGTCACGTCACATTGCCCATGCGGACGGCAGCGCCCCTAGCGGCTGATTGTGGCGTCATGTCCACAGACACCACGCAAATGTTTCTTCAATTTGGAAAAATTCCTACGCGTGGTTTAAGCACTAGTAGAGTTCACAGGCAGACGGATGGACGGAATGAAGTTCCGCTTTTCATTGGTTTTCAGAATCAAGGTGTTACAAAAGAGGGCTTCTGGCTACACCACGTATTAGGGGATTTCCCCCCCCCAATTTAGCAACTCTTTTTCATTACCATGGAACGGCAACGAATTTTTTTTACCTAAAATCCGCCGTTTTTTCCCCGCAGCATTACATAACTTTCCCTATACTACGTATATTAATCGGCATATACGTACGTATACGGGAAAGTAAAACTCATACCAAGTCACTGTGTAAAAGATGCATTACCAAGGTACGCGACGACAAACACAGTCGCTTTTTCTGTCCGTAGGTGCTGATGAGTCGCGTCAAAAAATGGATGTGCCGAAGAGTACCAGCATCTAGCGCAAACCAGGCCGTCGAAACAGGCAGGGTTAACATAGCGGCTTATCCCACCTTTATTGTGCCAGGACAAACATCGAAAAACAAGGACACTCTACCCACACACACGCAACGATGTTTGCCTGGTGGTGAAGAGGCGTCAACCGGTGCAGCAAACAATCCTGCGGTCCTTCAGCGACTCTACGTGGACGGCCACAGCAGTCAGCCTCATCGCCTTCGCAGGCGCCCTTCGCCTCATCGGCCGCAGGTACGCCTCCCTCAACCAACTCCCTCTACCAGCACTCCCGAAACGACCTCTGCCTCATGGTGCACACCACCTCAAGCTCCTTCAGCTGCTTAACATGGACGGCAACAGCAGTCAGCCTCATACCCTTCGCAGGCGCCCTTCGCCTCATCGGCCGCAGGTACGCCTCTCTCGACCTACTCCCTCTCCCCGCACTCCCGAAGCGACCTCTGCCTCCTGCACACCACCTCATGCTCCTTCAGCTGCTTAACATGGACGGCAACAGCAGTCAGCCTCATACCCTTCGCAGGCGCCCTTCGCCTCATCGGCCGCAGGTACGCCTCCCTCGACCTACTCCCTCTCCCCGCACTCCCGAAGCGACCTCTGCCTCATGGTGCACACCACCTCAAGCTCCTTCAGCTGCTTAACATGGACGGCCACAGCAGTCAGCCTCATACCCTTCGCAGGCGCCCTTCGCCTCATCGGCCGCAGGTACGCCTCCCTCGACCTACTCCCTCTCCCCGCACTCCCGAAGCGACCTCTGCCTCCTGCACACCACCTCATGCTCCTTCAGCTGCTTAACATGGACGGCCACAGCAGTCAGCCTCATACCCTTCGCAGGCGCCCTTCGCCTCATCGGCCGCAGGTACGCCTCCCTCGACCTACTCCCTCTCCCCGCACTCCCGAAGCGACCTCTGCCTCATGGTGCACACCACCTCAAGCTCCTTCAGCTGCTTAACATGGACGGCCACAGCCGTCAGCCTCATCGCCTTCGCAGGCGCCCTTCGTCTCATCGGCCGCAGGTACGCCTCCCTCGACCTACTCCCTCTACCCGCACTCACGAAGCGACCTCTGCCTCCTGCACACCACCTCAAGCTCCTTCAGCTGCTTAACATGGACGGCAACAGCAGTCAGCCTCATACCCATCGCAGGCGCCCTTCGCCTCATCGGCCGCAGGTACGCCTCCCTCGACCTACTCCCTCTACCCGCACTCACGAAGCGACCTCTGCCTCATGGTGCACACCACCTCAAGCTCCTTCAGCTGCTTAACATGGACGGCAACAGCAGTCAGCCTCATACCCATCGCAGGCGCCCTTCGTCTCATCGGCCGCAGGTACGCCTCCCTCGACCTACTCCCTCTACCCGCACTCACGAAGCGACCTCTGCCTCATGGTGCACACCACCTCAAGCTCCTTCAGCTGCTTAACATGGACGGCAACAGCAGTCAGCCTCATACCCTTCGCAGGCGCCCTTCGCCTCATCGGCCGCAGGTACGCCTCCCTCGACCTACTCCCTCTCCCCGCACTCCCGAAGCGACCTCTGCCTCATGGTGCACACCACCTCAAGCTCCTTCAGCTGCTTAACATGGACGGCCACAGCAGTCAGCCTCATACCCATCGCAGGCGCCCTTCGCCTCATCGGCCGCAGGTACGCCTCCCTCGACCTACTCCCTCTCCCGCACTCCCGAAGCGACCTCTGCCTCATGGTGCACACCACCTCAAGCTCCTTCAGCTCCTTTATCATGGACGGCCACAGCAGTCAGCCTCATACCCTTCGCAGGAGCCCTTCGCCTCATCGGCCGCAGGTACGCCTCCCTCGACCTACTCCCTCTCCCCGCACTCCCGAAGCGACCTCTGCCTCATGGTGCACACCACCTCAAGCTCCTTCAGCTGCTTAACATGGACGGCCACAGCCGTCAGCCTCATCGCCTTCGCAGGCGCCCTTCGCCTCATCGGCCGCAGGTACGCCTCCCTCAACCAACTCCCTCTACCAGCACTCCCGAAACGACCTCTGCCTCATGGTGCACACCACCTCAAGCTCCTTCAGCTGCTTAACATGGACGGCCACAGCAGTCAGCCTCATACCCTTCGCAGGCGCCCTTCGCCTCATCGGCCGCAGGTACGCCTCCCTCGACCTACTCCCTCTCCCCGCACTCCCGAAGCGACCTCTGCCTCCTGCACACCACCTCATGCTCCTTCAGCTGCTTAACATGGACGGCCACAGCAGTCAGCCTCATACCCTTCGCAGGCGCCCTTCGCCTCATCGGCCGCAGGTACGCCTCCCTCGACCTACTCCCTCTCCCCGCACTCCCGAAGCGACCTCTGCCTCATGGTGCACACCACCTCAAGCTCCTTCAGCTGCTTAACATGGACGGCCACAGCCGTCAGCCTCATCGCCTTCGCAGGCGCCCTTCGTCTCATCGGCCGCAGGTACGCCTCCCTCGACCTACTCCCTCTACCCGCACTCACGAAGCGACCTCTGCCTCCTGCACACCACCTCAAGCTCCTTCAGCTGCTTAACATGGACGGCAACAGCAGTCAGCCTCATACCCATCGCAGGCGCCCTTCGCCTCATCGGCCGCAGGTACGCCTCCCTCGACCTACTCCCTCTACCCGCACTCACGAAGCGACCTCTGCCTCATGGTGCACACCACCTCAAGCTCCTTCAGCTGCTTAACATGGACGGCAACAGCAGTCAGCCTCATACCCATCGCAGGCGCCCTTCGTCTCATCGGCCGCAGGTACGCCTCCCTCGACCTACTCCCTCTACCCGCACTCACGAAGCGACCTCTGCCTCATGGTGCACACCACCTCAAGCTCCTTCAGCTGCTTAACATGGACGGCAACAGCAGTCAGCCTCATACCCTTCGCAGGCGCCCTTCGCCTCATCGGCCGCAGGTACGCCTCCCTCGACCTACTCCCTCTCCCCGCACTCCCGAAGCGACCTCTGCCTCATGGTGCACACCACCTCAAGCTCCTTCAGCTGCTTAACATGGACGGCCACAGCAGTCAGCCTCATACCCATCGCAGGCGCCCTTCGCCTCATCGGCCGCAGGTACGCCTCCCTCGACCTACTCCCTCTCCCGCACTCCCGAAGCGACCTCTGCCTCATGGTGCACACCACCTCAAGCTCCTTCAGCTCCTTTATCATGGACGGCCACAGCAGTCAGCCTCATACCCTTCGCAGGAGCCCTTCGCCTCATCGGCCGCAGGTACGCCTCCCTCGACCTACTCCCTCTCCCCGCACTCCCGAAGCGACCTCTGCCTCATGGTGCACACCACCTCAAGCTCCTTCAGCTGCTTAACATGGACGGCCACAGCCGTCAGCCTCATCGCCTTCGCAGGCGCCCTTCGCCTCATCGGCCGCAGGTACGCCTCCCTCAACCAACTCCCTCTACCAGCACTCCCGAAACGACCTCTGCCTCATGGTGCACACCACCTCAAGCTCCTTCAGCTGCTTAACATGGACGGCCACAGCAGTCAGCCTCATACCCTTCGCAGGCGCCCTTCGCCTCATCGGCCGCAGGTACGCCTCTCTCGACCTACTCCCTCTCCCCGCACTCCCGAAGCGACCTCTGCCTCATGGTGCACACCACCTCAAGCTCCTTCAACTCCTTAACATGGACGGCCACAGCAGTCAGCCTCATACCCTTCGCAGGCGCCCTTCGCCTCATCGGCCGCAGGTACGCCTCCCTCGACCTACTCCCTCTACCCGCACTCACGAAGCGACCTCTGCCTCATGGTGCACACCACCTCAAGCTCCTTCAGCTCCTTAACATGGACGGCCACAGCAGTCAGCCTCATACCCTTCGCAGGCGCCCTTCGCCTCATCGGCCGCAGGTACGCCTCTCTCGACCTACTCCCTCTCCCCGCACTCCCGAAGCGACCTCTGCCTCATGGTGCACACCACCTCAAGCTCCTTCAGCTCCTTTATCATGGACGGCCACAGCAGTCAGCCTCATACCCTTCGCAGGCGCCCTTCGCCTCATCGGCCGCAGGTACGCCTCCCTCGACCTACTCCCTCTACCCGCACTCACGAAGCGACCTCTGCCTCCTGCACACCACCTCAAGCTCCTTCAGCTGCTTAACATGGACGGCCACAGCAGTCAGCCTCATACCCTTCGCAGGCGCCCTTCGCCTCATCGGCCGCAGGTACGCCTCCCTCGACCTACTCCCTCTCCCCGCACTCCCGAAGCGACCTCTGCCTCATGGTGCACACCACCTCAAGCTCCTTCAGCTGCTTAACATGGACGGCCACAGCCGTCAGCCTCATCGCCTTCGCAGGCGCCCTTCGTCTCATCGGCCGCAGGTACGCCTCCCTCGACCTACTCCCTCTACCCGCACTCACGAAGCGACCTCTGCCTCCTGCACACCACCTCAAGCTCCTTCAGCTGCTTAACATGGACGGCCACAGCAGTCAGCCTCATACCCTTCGCAGGCGCCCTTCGCCTCATCGGCCGCAGGTACGCCTCCCTCGACCTACTCCCTCTCCCCGCACTCCCGAAGCGACCTCTGCCTCATGGTGCACACCACCTCAAGCTCCTTCAGCTGCTTAACATGGACGGCCACAGCAGTCAGCCTCATACCCTTCGCAGGCGCCCTTCGCCTCATCGGCCGCAGGTACGCCTCCCTCGACCTACTCCCTCTCCCGCACTCCCGAAGCGACCTCTGCCTCATGGTGCACACCACCTCAAGCTCCTTCAGCTGCTTAACATGGACGGCCACAGCAGTCAGCCTCATACCCTTCGCAGGCGCCCTTCGCCTCATCGGCCGCAGGTACGCCTCCCTCGACCTACTCCCTCTCCCCGCACTCCCGAAGCGACCTCTGCCTCCTGCACACCACCTCATGCTCCTTCAGCTGCTTAACATGGACGGCAACAGCAGTCAGCCTCATACCCTTCGCAGGCGCCCTTCGCCTCATCGGCCGCAGGTACGCCTCCCTCGACCTACTCCCTCTCCCCGCACTCCCGAAGCGACCTCTGCCTCATGGTGCACACCACCTCAAGCTCCTTCAGCTGCTTAACATGGACGGCCACAGCAGTCAGCCTCATACCCTTCGCAGGCGCCCTTCGCCTCATCGGCCGCAGGTACGCCTCCCTCGACCTACTCCCTCTCCCGCACTCCCGAAGCGACCTCTGCCTCATGGTGCACACCACCTCAAGCTCCTTCAGCTCCTTTATCATGGACGGCCACAGCAGTCAGCCTCATACCCTTCGCAGGCGCCCTTCGCCTCATCGGCCGCAGGTACGCCTCCCTCGACCTACTCCCTCTCCCCGCACTCCCGAAGCGACCTCTGCCTCATGGTGCACACCACCTCAAGCTCCTTCAGCTGCTTAACATGGACGGCCACAGCCGTCAGCCTCATCGCCTTCGCAGGTACGCCACCCTCGACCTACTCCCTCTACCAGCACTCCCGAAGCGACCTCTGCCTCCTGCACACCACCTCAAGCTCCTTCAGCTGCTTAACATGGACGGCCACAGCAGTCAGCCTCATACCCTTCGCAGGCGCCCTTCGCGTCATCGGCCGCAGGTACGCCTCCCTCGACCTACTCCCTCTCCCCGCACTCCCGAAGCGACCTCTGCCTCATGGTGCACACCACCCCAACCTCCTTCTGCTCCTTAACATGGACGGTCACAGCCGTCAGCCTCATCGCCTTCGCAGGTACGCCACCCTCACCCTACTCCCTCTACCTGCACACACGGGAAGACCTCTCCCTTTTGATGTAGAGTAAAAGGCACGTGCAGCAGATCCGCCCCAACCTCCTTTAGCCGCTTAACATGATATTTGAGTGCTTGGGTGACCGGTAAATGCGCTAAAGCACTATGTGGGCTGTGCATGCTGACTTCCATGTTTCATGTGAGTCGATGCTTTGTGTTCCGGAGTTCAATAAGAATGTGTTGTTAGAGGACAAAAACGGATTCATAAGCAAACTCTTCTTGACTCGGTAGAGCGATAGTAGATGCAACGTCCTCTTATTGTCAAAATTATGTTTCTTGAGGCAATAGATGTATAAAATTTTGGACTACCTAACTTGGAAATGCGGTTGTCGAGGTAATTTCTTGTTTCCTTTTCCTGAATGTGTTGGTCGAAATCATATACTTTTAATAATCTCGGGAATCTTGACTGATTTTTTTTAAGTTTCGAACATACGTTTATTTGGTTGCCTACAAAGCATGTCCTTCCTTTGTTTGGAATCCGTGGACATATCTCTAATCTCCTTCATTAACCTGCAATAGTCTCTCGTGAAGGCAACCGTTGACAGAAGAAACATTTTTTTCAGGGACGTTTCTTTTCAAGTCTTAGACGCCTTCATCAACGGGGCCTTTGAGACTCGCGAGAGAGACAGCCGAGGAAACTATGTGTTCCTGCTGCTGAGTGTGTTTGGGATGCTGATAGTGAGTGCCTTCACCGGGACCTTCATGGGTTTCCTGACAGTCCTTGTGGAGCCAAAACAGATACAGTCTATAGAGGAAGCAGCAAAGCATGTTACTTTTGTCTGCGGAAATACCCTGCAGCTCAGAAACGAAAAAGACTGCGGTAAAGCCGATATTCCACTAACATTGTGTCAGAAGTAAGTATAATTTGTTACTTGCCTCGTGTACAGATCACGCGCTTAACTTTACCTGGAACAAAGTAATTCTAAAAAATACAGAAAAAACAGTTCACTCTCCAAACACAAATAAATTTATTGAATTTACACACTAGTATATAACCCCTTGAAGCCACATTGTAAATAAAAGTAACAGTCCAATCGTCCTTTGAAAGACAAGTAGGAAGGGCTCCGGTAAAACCTCTCGCCTACTATATTGTAATGTGGGAATCATTCTCCCAGATAATCCCGACTCAGCCTCCAAGAAGAGGGGATTGGTTTTGTTTATAGAAATCGCCAGCCATTAAAATTATAATACATTAAAGCCAGGGTCCTCTGTGTCCCTCTCGCCAACTAAATATTCATCTGTGGAATTGTTCCTTAGCTACTACCTCATACCTCGGGAGAAGGACTTGGATTTTGTGTACACAAAACGCCACCCATCAAATTTATAATACGCTGCTACAGCCAGGTGCCTGCGTGTCTTTCTCGCCAACTAAATATTGATCTGTGGAACTGTCCCTTACCTACTACCTCATATCTCGGGAGAAGGACTTGGATTTTGTGTACACAAAACGCCACCCATCAAATTTATAATACACTGCTACAGCCAGGTGCCTGCGTGTCTTTCTCGCCAACTAAATATTGATCTGTGGAACTGTCCCTTACCTACTACCTCATACCTCGGGAGAAGGACTTGGATTTTGTGTACACAAAACGCCACCCATCAAATTTATAATACGCTGCTACAGCCAGGTGCCTGCGTGTCTTTCTCGCCAACTAAATATTGATCTGTGGAACTGTCCCTTACCTACTACCTCAAACCTCGGGAGAAGGACTTGGATTTTGTTTACACAAAATGCCACCCATCAAATTTATAATACGCTGCTAAAGCCAGGTGCCTGCGTGTCTTTCTCGCCAACTAAATATTGATCTGTGGAACTGTCCCTTACCTACTACCTCATACCTCGGGAGAAGGACTTGGATTTTGTGTACACAAAACGCCACCCATCAAATTTATAATACGCTGCTACAGCCAGGTGCCTGCGTGTCTTTCTCGCCAACTAAATATTGATCTGTGGAACTGTCCCTTACCTACTACCTCATACCTCGGGAGAAGGACTTGGATTTTGTTTACACAAAATGCCACCCATCAAATTTATTATACGCTGCTACAGCCAGGTGCCTGCGTGTCTTTCTCGCCAACTAAATATTGATCTGTGGAACTGTCCCTTACCTACTACCTCATACCTCGGGAGAAGGACTTGGATTTTGTGTACACAAAACGCCACCCATCAAATTTATAACACGCTGCTACAGCCAGGTGCCTGCGTGTCTTTCTCGCCAACTAAATATTGATCTGTGGAACTGTCCCTTAACTACTACCTCATACCTCGGGAGAAGGACTTGGATTTTGTGTACACAAAACGCCACCCATCAAATTTATAATAAGCTGCTACAGCCAGGTGCCTGCGTGTCTTTCTCGCCAACTAAATATTGATCTGTGGAACTGTCCCTTAACTACTACCTCATACCTCGGGAGAAGGACTTGGATTTTGTGTACACAAAACGCCACCCATCAAATTTATGATACGCTGCTACAGCCAGGTGCCTGCGTGTCTTTCTCGCCAACTAAATATTGATCTGTGGAACTGTCCCTTACCTACTACCTCATACCTCTGGAGAAGGACTTGGATTTTGTGTACACAAAACGCCACCCATCAAATTTATAATAAGCTGCTACAGCCAGGGGCCTGCGTGTCTTTCTCGCCAACTAAATATTGATCTGTGGAACTGTCCCTTACCTACTACCTCATACCTCGGGAGAAGGGCTTGGATTTTGTGTACACAAAACGCCACCCATCAAATTTATAATACGCTGCTACAGCCAGGTGCCTGCGTGTCTTTCTCGCCAACTAAATATTGATCTGTGGAACTGTCCCTTAAATACTACCTCATACCTCGGAAGAAGGGCTTGGATTTTGTGTACACAAAACGCCACCCATCAAATTTATAATACACTGCTACAGCCAGGTGCCTGCGTGTCTTTCTCGCCAACTAAATATTGATCTGTGGAACTGTCCCTTAACTACTACCTCATACCTCGGAAGAAGGGCTTGGATTTTGTGTACCCAAAACGCCACCCATCAAATTTATAATACGCTGCTACAGCCAGGGGCCTGCGTGTCTTTCTCGCCAACTAAATATTGATCTGTGGAATTGTCCCCTAACTACTACCTCATCAGTTCCTGGGAGAAGCGGATTGGTTTTGTGTACACGAAACGCCATCCAATAAAATAATAAAGCCCTCCCACTTCGAGACCCCACTATCTCCCTCTTGCCTGCATTACCTAGAGGTAGGGAAGTGAGTTACAAGCGGGGGGAATATTGAAAATACTCGAAATTTGCGTGTTTTGTAATTGATGGTCAGTCACAGAAATTTGCGCGTTGGAATTTGTGGTCAGTCCCATTCACGTATTTCTTCAGTCGTGTAGATTGCACTGCATCTTCTTCGGGCTTTAAATGATCACTCGGCGAGTGTGAAACTATACATGTGCTACCGCACAAGTCAATATTACTATCTTATTCCGCCGTAGCCAATCCCATTAATAATAAACAGGTACTGAAAAAAAATCTTTTTCCACACCCTTACTATCTTTAACTTTAATGCTTTCACGGATTTTTCCAATCGTCTAAATTGCAATTTAACCATTTGTGGCTTAGAATAATCGCTCAGCGCAAATGAAGCAATGAGACGTTTGCTATCACGCAGGTCAATATTTACATCTTATACCGTCGTAACCAATTCCTGTCGTCAAGTACCTATATTGTTTAAAATTGTAAAATCTTAGAAAGCAAATTGGATACGTCAAACTGTTTTTCGTAATGGTAATATATCATAATGTGCTCGTTAATTAAATAAGCAATACTGCTCATGTTCTTGCAAATAAGTAACTAACCCAATCATATTATACATTACTGTAAAATAAATAAACTATCTTTAACACTTTGCCATATGTTTACGTGTGTAGGATGGAGTGGTGTGGACATGATATGCTGAACAAGGCATACGATGCACTTACAAGACATTCAGAAAAACCCGAACCAGGATTAATAACGAATGAACATCAACTACGGATTATCCTGGAATCCGAAAGATATTGGGACAATTCTGCGAATGTTCCATTCGGATATAAAGTACCCGAATGCATCACCTCACCAGCCTTTAACACTATCCTTGTGAACATGAAAGAGGATAGCATACGTCGTTTGGACAGGATGCTGCAGACCATTGTGGAAGCAGGCATCTACGCCAAGGTTGAAAGGTAATTACCTACAGCGACTGCAAGGCACAATAAATTCCTTCCACCACAACCTATCCATTGAAGGCATCTACGCCCACATCCGAAGGACTTTTAACTTAGTCTCTCAACGTCCTCTATGTTTCCTTCCTATTTAGCTCATTCATTGTCTTTAGACGCACTCCTTCACGTTATTGGGGAAGAAGGCATCTACGCCCAGACCCAAAAGTATTACTCTGAATCTCTCAACTCTTTCTAACTTTCCTTCCAAAGCAGCCCACCATTGCCTTTTTGACTCACTCATTAAGACCACTGGGGAAGAAGGTATCTACGCCTGGATCCAAAAGTATTTAATCTTAGTCTCTGAACGCCCTCTACGTTTCCTTCCAATACAGCATATCCATTGTCTCTTTGACTCATTAAGACCAATGGGGAAGAAGATATATACGCCCAGAACCAAAAGTATTACTCTTAGTCTCTCAACTCTTTCTAACTTTACTTCCAATGCAGCGCATACATTGTATTTTTGACTCACTCATTAAGACCACTGGGGAAGAAGGTATCTACGCCTGGATCCAAAAGTATTTAATCTTAGTCTCTGAACGCCCTTTACGTTTCCTTCCAATACAGCCTATCCATTGTCTCTTGACTCATTAAGACCATTGGGGAAGAAGATATATACGCCCAGACCCAAAAGTATTACTCTTAGTGTCACAACACCCTCTAAGTGTCCTTCCAATGCAGCCCACCGTTGTGTTTTTGAGTCACTCCCAATGTCTCTAAGGGTTCTTTATTTCCATTGTTACCCGCAGCCACAAGTGGGCGGTGTAGTCTTCTCAGATGCGTCATTTCCCATCTTTCTCACAGTCGCAAGTGGATGGTATGACCGCCTTATACGTTTTGTTTCCCACATGCAGAGGGCGTAGTGTCTCTAACGATGTTACTCTAATGTGGATGGCGCCATATGTGAAGTACGGGAAGTTTTTAATGCATAATTTTCCTTCTTTCCCTCAGTCGCAAGTGGATGCCGTGGCGTCATCATGATCTCTTCATTTTGTTTGCGTTCCACTGCGCGTGAGAATAGTGTAGTGATTCTAACTTCTTCGTATCCCTTATTTCCAACGCGTGGATGGTTCGGTACATTTCTGACTTGATTTCCTTTCGTCCATTGAGCCATATGTTATAGGAGTGACGTTTCTTGTTCGTTCTCCAGATCCACATTTGGATGTAATGGAACAGTTTGCCTGATTCCTTTTCTTCACAGCTCTTCGTGGATGAAGTTAAGAGAGTTGGGGATTCTTCGGAGGAGGCCCGCCCTATCACCGCCCTGGGCCGCCTCCGTCCCCGCCCGCACCTCCGCGCCACGCCCCCTGGGCCTCTCTGCGCTGGTGGAGCCCGCCGTCGTCCTGGGCGCGGGGTTGCTGGCAGCGGCCGTGGCCTTCCTCGTGGAGGTGGCGCTGGGCATGCGGGCCAGCGGGTGCTTCGTGTGGAGAGCGCGTCAGCTGTGCTGCCGGCGCACTGCACGCAACTGACTTTGGGGATTCATTTAGTTTCTTTTAATTTAATTACCTGATTAGTTAGCACTGAGCCAAATCACCGTTATACCTTCTGCTGGGCCACGCCCCCTTGGCCGCTCTGCGCTGGTGCAGCCCGCCGTCGTCCTGGGCGCGGGGGCGCTGGCGGCGGCCGTGGCCTTCCTCGTGGAGGTGACGCTGGGCAGGCGGGCCAACGGGTGCTTCGTGTGGAGAGCGCGTCATCTGTGCTGCCGGCGCACTGCACGCAACTGACTTTGGGGCTTCATTTAGTTTCTTTTAATTTAATTACCTGATTAGTTAGCACTGAGCCAAATCACCGTTATACCTTCTGCTGGGCCACGCCCCCTTGGCCGCTCTGCGCTGGTGCAGCCCGCCGTCGTCCTGGGCGCGGGGGCGCTGGCGGCGGCCGTGGCCTTCCTCGTGGAGGTGACGCTGGGCAGGCGGGCCAACGGGTGCTTCGTGTGGAGAGCGCGTCATCTGTGCTGCCGGCGCACTGCACGCAACTGACTTTGGGGCTTCATTTAGTTTCTTTTAATTTAATTACCTGATTAGTTAGCACTGAGCCAAATCACCGTTATACCTTCTGCTGGGCCACGCCCCCTTGGCCGCTCTGCGCTGGTGCAGCCCGCCGTCGTCCTGGGCGCGGGGGCGCTGGCGGCGGCCGTGGCCTTCCTCGTGGAGGTGACGCTGGGCAGGCGGGCCAACGGGTGCTTCGTGTGGAGAGCGCGTCATCTGTGCTGCCGGCGCACTGCACGCAACTGACTTTGGGGCTTCATTTAGTTTCTTTTAATTTAATTACCTGATTAGTTAGCACTGAGCCAAATCACCGTTATCCCTTCTGCTGGGCCACGCCCCCTTGGCCGCTCTGCGCTGGTGCAGCCCGCCGTCGTCCTGGGCGCGGGGGCGCTGGCGGCGGCCGTGGCCTTCGTCGTGGAGGTGGCGCTGGGCAGGCGGGCCAACGGGTGCTTCGTGTGGAGAGCGCGTCAGCTGTGCTGCCGGCGCACTGCACGCAACTGACTTTGGGGCTTCATTTAGTTTCTTTTAATTTAATTACCTGATTAGTTAGCACTGAGCCAAATCACCGTTATACCTTCTGCTGGGCCACGCCCCCTTGGCCGCTCTGCGCTGGTGCAGCCCGCCGTCGTCCTGGGCGCGGGGGCGCTGGCGGCGGCCGTGGCCTTCCTCGTGGAGGTGGCGCTGCGCATGCGGGCCAACGGGTGCTTCGTGTCGAGAGCACGTCAGCTGTGCTGCCGACGTACGACACGCAACTGACTCTGGCGGGGGCGTGACTGAATTTGATTTATTTTTTTAAATGTTTTATTTATCTGGGTTTTCAGTGAACAATTAACGTGGTACCCTCAGCGCCTCTGAACTGGGGTACTAGAGTTTGATTTCCAACTATGGTGGTGATTCCTCCCTAGTTACAGGTAGTTCGAATTCATTCTCTGTCTGGAGGGGAGTTCTAACTCCTTGCTGCCCTGATTGGGACATAAACGTGATGCCTTCCATCAGTACCAGACAAATGTCCAAATCTAAAGAAATGGGCTATGGACTTTGACCCTCTTCGCCTTTTCATGTACTCACTTTTCCTATCACGCAAGTCGGGAGCCCGGAAACAATTGTAAATTACTGTTTAAGAAGTAAACCTTGAGGCTCATTTAACATCTCAATTTCTTCAAATCTTTCAGCATATTGACAATTGCTTGATTAACTTGGTCTTTTTTGTTGGCTAGGTACTTATTAATAACGTGATTAAAAGCACTTTACGCTTCACTTTCATTTTCTGTCAAATGTAGTTCAAATTGGGGATCAAACATTACTTGTGTAATATCAGTCTCAATGAAGACACTCTCTTTAATAATTCTGCTGCAGACAAATTGTGTAAACTTTTCGCAAAGGTACTTGAAACAGTGCTCATCTTTAGGTAAGGCAATGTTGTTTCATGAGACCTAATTTTTATGTGCAATGGAGGCAGGAGAATCTTGTGTTGATCTATCTTATGTTCCTGTAGAATGTTCTTTTCCCCCGGGTTTAAAGATTTTGTTACAGGCCAATTCTTTCTAGACTAATGCTAATCTTGTGCCCTACTATCCCATTCACATAGTAAATATAGGAATTTATAACTTCTGCATCTTCATACATACCTAGATACTCAGAGTAGCATTTGCCTAGCTATACAGATTAAATGTTAAAATGTGAACAAATGGTGGATGATACAGCAACTATACAGATTAAATGTTAAAATGTGAACAAATGGAGGGTGATACAGCATTTTTATTGTTATTTTTGGAATTAGCACACTTAAAATGATAAGAATTAGGTGAAACACACAAAAAGTTGCTTGGTTGTTGGCCTGTGTAATTTAAATAAAAGTATTTAGTATCAAATGATCAATTTTCACGGTGAACATAAAATGCTAAAAAATTGTTGTTTAATAAAATCATTTGCTAAATAAATGCAATAATAAATATGAATTTCAGTAGAACCTAATTTAATATTACCATCTTTTGATTATACACATATTTCCATTTTGTAGATACAGACTTATAGTAAATGTATGCCTCACTATCTGAATCATGTGTGCACTGGAATATGATTATTATTTAATAAAAAGATTTGGAATCATCTTATTAATTACTACTTTATTTTCAACATCTGCAATATTATTTGGTTTCTTTTTACTACAAATGTATAATGATGCTAAAATTAATCTATTTACATATATTGCTCTTAATAATAAATATTATATTGTATTAAATTAATCATTGTTGACTCATGTGGATCTTGAATTTCAATGGTATGAAATATTGTATTTTGATCACATAAATGTAAAATTACGATAACAATTTTCACGAGTTCGAATTGCTTTTTCAATTTTCTACTAACTTTTTCTCATCTTGACTTGACTTCGGGGGCCCTAGGCGAACGCCCGATCTGCCCAAGACTATAGTGCCGGCACTGATTGGAGGAACGGAGGAAAACCAAGGACATGGTGGGCAGATGAAATAAAAAAGGTAGCTGGTAGCACCTGGCCACCATTAGCTCAAAACTGAACCACCTGGAAAATGCTAAATCCGTAAAATTTAAGAACACAAGACAAGAATAATAAATGAGGAAATTGCTGGACCATGCCAAACCAGTTGGACAAAGAACTGTGTCTAAGGATTGGACAACCTAACCACTCAGCATGAAATGGTTAATATTTTTCCTTGTATCTGGAGGCCTTTGTCCTTAATGGGATATAATAGGCTAAAAAAATTCAACATTGAATGGAGTGAACAATAGATACTGCTTCTAGTAATCTTTACAGGAAGAAATACATATTATTCTTTCAATTTAATATTATTTTTTATAATATTAAATCACAATTATTCAAATTTTATGCTGCAATATACTACTTAATTTACATATCAGCACACTTAAACCACTGTATTTCCTGGTATCTTCTAACACTACAGACAAAAATACCAGAGTTCACCTTGAATTATTTCATCTCAGGGACAGTAAGGTACATGTGTATAAGTTCAATAATATGTTCTGGCTTTAAAATCTGAATGGGCTGCAAACAATACTAAACAATACCAAACTAGGGGATCCTCTAATAATATTGCATACAGTAATGAAAATTAATTTTAAAACTATAACCACTGTAATTTAATAATTAAGACTTGAAAATATATAAACTTGTTTAATATTAAATTAATCCCTCCATTCAGTGGGGAGTCCAAGTTTAAGCATAAAACTTGCTTATGGACATAAATGTAGCTTTACCATGCACATGTTTTGTTGAGCACTCCTTTTGCTTGTAGTGGTAGGAGTAGAACTGCGGGTGAATTACTATTTTGTTAGCAATGCAGAAAAATCAAATCTGCAGTTGGTGTACCGTTGTAATTAAGTTTTCTATAACTCGGGAATGAAAATGTCTGTAGATGGTGTTTGTGATTAAACATGTTATATTTATTTATGCATTTGGTCCAAAAACAGTAAAAACTGTTTATGACACATGTATGTAGAAGAGGCAGCATATATCTATATTCTAGACCTCAAGAAAATGTGTGCAAATAATCTCCTACCCCCATACGTGTTTTTGTTGTTTTTTGACCAAATGCATAAATAAATAAAATAAGTTTAATCACAAACATGACCTGCTTATATATTAATATACCCCTGCTTTTATCTGGGCTATGAGAATTTTGAATCTATGGTTCTTCTTCTTTAAGACTAGTTCCCTGAGTTCATTAAAGTCTAATTACACCTGCCATATACATTTTATTCTTTATTTAATCTTGAATTCACATAAATTCAATTTCCTGTAAACACATTGAAGAGCTAGGAAAGAAATGGTTGCATGCCATTATCAACTGAAACAGATTTAACATAGAACGTGTCTAAGAGTTACCAATAACTGTAAGGAACCTATGAGAACTAGAATATTCCTCTACCATTTATTACTATAAACAGAGACAAACTGGAACGCTAAGGGCTATTTAGATTGAAATACTTAACTAGGATTCGATGGCGTAATTACAACTATGGTGTAACGGCTAGCGTACCGGACTGTCATACCGAAGTTCGCGGGTTCGAACCCGAAGATTAGGGCGGAAAAAATCCTTCGTACGCCTTCCTTCGAAGAGGGAGTAAAGCCGGCTGTCCCATGTTAGTAGATTTACTTGCATGTAAAAGATCCTCAAGCCTAAATGACGCCTCTGAGCTAAATTCAAATCGCCTGTTTCGTCGCCCGAGATAATATCTTCTTTCTCCGCTAGGTGAAAGGAGCGTAGTGAAATTTGCGTGGTCAGACGGAAGAACGGGCCTGATGGCCCGAGTCTCGCCACGTAAAATAAGGCATTAACAAACTAACTAAAATGTTCAAAAAATGTGCATAACCTTAATTAAAAGCTCACCTTGCAGAACAAATTTTCTTTGTAGGAAAAATCTCTATTTTCAATTTTATAGTCATAGGAAGACGCAAACAAAAATTCAAACTTTGCAATTTTCAAAAAACTCAAGAGTTTTCAAGCAACGTGAAACCTGCGCCATTCTCTTAAACGACCTTTGGACAAAATTTAGTCAAAATTGTTGGCGCCATTTTTTTGAAAATGTTCTAGGGCCTTCATGCAAAATACCCCCCAAAATTAAAATATTGGTTTTAAATTCAAGGGGCCACGAGATCAATGAGATCGATTACGGAATATCAACTTTGGAGAAAATCAGCTGAACAATTTAGTTGCTAGCGTTGTTCACAGACATTTTACTTTCAACTGGTTTTTCAGTAACCAGGACCCACTAAACGGGGATTCTGGCTGCACCATGTGCTAGGGGATTTTTTTTCTTAAATTAACAACTGAATTTATTCACTTTTTCATTAGCAGGGCCCGGCAATGATTTGATTTCGGCCAAAAATCTGCAGTTTTTTCGGGCAGCATTACATAACTTTCCCTATACTATACATATAGTTACATTCTTATTCTATATTACGTACGTATAGTACACGGGAAAGTAAAAATCAGATTTGCTGGATCTCTTTCTGTACATATCTGTGATTTTTCTTAAATTTTATCAGGATTTGCAAACTTCTCATGAAAATATTAATACATACCCTGATGCTGTAAAAGATGAAGCAGCACAAATAAGGGGGGGGGGGAGAAAAGAACATGGAAGGTGAAAGACCCAAAACAATGACAAACAAGGAAAGAAAAAAAAATCCAATAGGACTGCAACGTTTGAAGTGATATTGTTTTGATACACTGCTAACTTTACATTGTTTGAAAACACACTTATGTAGTTTGAGTGATTTTAGAAGAAAAGTGAATATAATAATAATGTTCGTAACTATTTCCTGTGTGTACAGTGAAATATTGTTTTTTTATCATTTTATCTTTAAGTGCAAATGCCAAGATGTTTTTATATAAATTAACACACGTAACTCATTAGATCTGTTGAAAATTCAAATAGAAAACATCACATTTTACTGAGATTGAGTCAATAAAATCCAAAGATCTTCAGTAGCAACTTTTTAAAGCAGTTTATCTCAAAACTATTATTTTGGACAAAAAAGCTTCATGCAGAAAACAGTCATTACTTGTCTCAAGTTCCTGTATCCACCTTTTGTTTTCATCTGTTAGTGTTGTGTTAGTTGCTGCTTTGGGCGTACAAATTAAAGGAAATCACATATTTAAAATTTGTGTTTTCTACTACTTAACGTACTTCACCATCATTCAATGTAACTCTTAACCCCCTACACACACACACACACACACACAAAAAAAAACCTCAACTTGTGCATGAAACTAAATAGGGATTTCACTATAATATTGTACTTTATAATTTATTAAAAAGTGATACAATGAACTATAAAACTTGTAGAAAATAGCCTGTGACACGTGCAGTCATGGGCCACCCTCTGTCAGCCCGTCTTTACTAACCTACATTTTCATTAACAAACTCCCAATTGTTGTACATTGATCCTCTCATTTGGTACTTGCATAATTTTCAAAATGTTTAACTTTAATATTTACATAAAAATACTAATATTTAAAATTCAACTTTTATTATTAAATACAGCCAAAGTCATGCCAGCCAATAATGATAAGTAAATATATGTTTTTTTTTTGGGGGGGGGGCTTAATGACCATTTTAATAATCACAAATATAAATACAAAAAAATGGTGCTCACATTATTTATTCTTATTTATTCAATAATGTGAACACTGTTTTTCCACGTTTATAAATGTAATTATTTAAAATTGTCATTAAGCCAACAAGAAAGGGATCATATATTTACTTATTATTACTATTTTACAACCACATTCTATGTTCATGAATTGAATTGGGCTGAGGAGAAAGGCAACAAGTCATTTCTTACCACTTTTCAGGAGGAAGGAAACATTAACACTAACACATTATATTATCCTGTCCAATTTTTTCTCTGTGAATTCACTAATGGTACTCTTAAACACTGTTACAATGTGCTTACTTTCTTCACAGTACAATTTGCCTTGGCTCAAAGAACAACTTTCCAACAACAACAAAAATTATATTTTGGACTTGTTCCCTCTCCTCATGCTGATTCAATAGTTTTATATTCACTATATTGATGAACATCAGGGTGTTTAGTGATCATCTCAATCTGTTTTCCCTGTAGCTTCCACATTTCTGTCTCTAAAGCTTCTACTTAGAGTAGAATAAAAAACAATCATTCCAACCTAAAATTAGAAATTTTCAATCTTTTTCATACTCAAAATCCTTCCCAGCTTCATTTTCTTTGACTTTACAAATGAAATAAATATTATTCTGTTTAAAAACAGATTTTCTTTATCAATATATGCTTTTTTGACAAGAATGAATTCAAAACAACTATTTTGAAAAAAGTGTACAAGGTTTTTGGATGGTTTATGAAAAATTTTCTAAATGTAGAAAATTTCTTTTAAAAGTTAGATATTAGATAACAAGTTAGTCATTGTAGTTAGTTATTAAATTGCAAGTTAAATATTTATAAGATTGGTGGTGGCATAAGTCAAAAAGACAACCTGTTATTACCAAATCACATTTTATTATAACTCGACCAAGCAAAGAATGAAGGCTGCAATTGCAGCACATCGTGGAACTAACAGTGAAAACACTGATCTGTACAGTCAGTTTAGCTAACAAAAGTCGCCAGGAGCATGAAGCCAATTCTGAGACTGCTTCTACGGAACCATCATGGCCTCCTTCATAGATGTTGTGAATCACCTGACAAAATATAACTTCAGATACGCATCATGCAAGATTTGCACTGTTTTATTATTGTCCCTTGAAGTTGCTTTTTTTACTTTTCACCGTTCTAGTACAAGACTACAATAAAAAGTTGTATTTATATTGAATTTTTAATACTTATTCATTGAATTTAAACATTTTGCATTTTCCTTCATTCATCTATTTTTCCACAGGCTTTAGACGGTTAGTTAGGAATGCAATAAAGTACCAAAACATTAACTTTACTGTCATAAGTATCTATAATATTATTCATTATGGTGGTAGATATTTCTTACATAAAAAATAATTTTATTTGGTAGATATTCTGAGAAACTACTTAAGTTAAAATAAATTATGTATATGAATGTTACTGCTCATCAAAAGAATTAGTTTCAAAATTTTGAATCATTTTGCAGAGATAAGTATACTTTTATTTCTTCCAATATGAGGTGCAGACATGTCCAAATACAGTTATAATATTAATTGGGAAGATACTAGATTTGCAACAAAATAAATCACACTTACTTTCGCAATAGTTTGGCACGGTTCCATTTTAATTTTGAATTGAGGATCCTTATATCTTCGTCTCTGTTGTTTCGATTGTAAACACAGACGGTGGCACGCTCCTGTAAACATCTCAACTTGGTCGAGCTATACCTATATTTGGTCGCTACTAAAAACAATATTTCGAAAAATATTTTTGTTTTTTCACATGAGATTTAAAGTAAAAATGTTATCGAAAATGTCAGATCCAATGACTACTAGGACACGAAAGAATTGCTAACAAAAGAGGGTTTATACCCCCCAATGAAAACCTAGGTGCTACAATAGCACATATTTTATTGCATTATTTGTACTCCCTAAAAGTCACTAAATAAAAACAGGTTACAAAAACATTGCAAATTAATACATATTAAATCATACATACGAAATTAATAAATTCATAAAATTCTATGCAATATTACCTGTAGTAATTTTACACATTTTACCTAGTTTAACATTTAAATTGAACACAAAGTGAGATTGAACAAAGAAAAATATTAACATTTCAAGATGAAAATTTAAAAAACTAGAAGAAGAAATAACACATCATTATCAGTTCCAGTTTCAAATATTCTGAAATAACATAACTAAAAATGAGCAATGTCTTGAAAACATTTTTATCTTCAGAAGTAAGACTGTTTTAAAATATTAATCTTGCAAACTGTCCCTACATCAAATTCAACAGACTGATTGTTGTACCGCTCTCAATCAGTTCAATATCAACTCCAGAACATAAAAACAACAAACTTCAAGAGACCATAACAATTAACACGTGACACTAAGTTCATTTCAGATCGAAATATTCTGAAATAAATTAATTAGGAAAAAACAATTTCATGAGAACATTTATCTCCAAAAGAAAATATATTTTAAAATATTAATCTTACAAACTATGCCAACATCATATTTAATAGACTGAACTGTGCATCTCCGCCTAGCAGTTAAATATCAAGTTCAGAACATAAATGTTCAAAATATAACAACTAACTTCTATAGAGCATGACATTTAATATGCAAAAAGATAGCAGTGAATATGATTCAAAATACAGTAGTATCACAGCCTTTTTCTCAGGTTTACAATCAACACCAAGACACTTAGAAAACATTCTGGCAGATATCCCATTGATTACACGAAATTTCTTCTTGGCACAAAGATTACCTCCTAAACAGAATAATCATAAGAAATATAAAACTCAAAATTCAACAATACAAATACAAGTAAAACAATGTGATAGTGATTGTCCTATTTAAGTATTAACTTACATGATGACAATTACTTTTACTGTTCCAAACAATCAAAATATAGCTTTGAAGGATTACTGCTTCCTACATAAATTTTACAACTATTTTAGTACATGCCAGGTTACATTAAACAGCATTTTTGTTCAGTTTGTATCTTTAGTCAATGTAAAGAAATTATTGTAAACCTATTTGGAATGGATAGAAAAACATTTCAAATTAATGCATATTAAATCACACAAAAAATAAATATTTCTTGCAAATGCATGATGGTGATGCTAAAGCCTGTGCCTCAAAACATAGAAAAAAGAAAAGAATAAACAGTACCGATGAGAAACTCTTCTCTTTGATTGCTTCAAATTACTGGAACCACTGGAGTTAGTAATATTACAATAAGGCAATCACTCATCATGTTATATTACAAGAGTTTTTCAATTATTTGAGACAATCAAAAGAGAAAAGTTTATTTCTGGTCAATACTATTTATTCTTCCCTTTTTAACACTTTTCACATTTGATACGAAACAAGAAAAAAATTAACAGTATTGTGAATAAATAAACTATTCTCTTTAATCTTCTCATATAATTGGAACCATTGAAGTTAGTAAAATTCAATAAAACAACTGTCAACTCTACAATTCTTTTCTCACACATTTCAAGGCGTAATGCAAATCATCAGAACTAACATTGAGAAATATGCGTGTGTATATATCCATATTGGAATGCTGAGACAGTAATAACCTCATATTGCTTAACTTCATACACGCTTTCATAATGAGTGAAGCCGAAGGCAACTGAAGACCTTCCAAAGAACACAGAGTTCCCATCGTTGCATATGCTCTGGTGAAAGTTGTTTCTTCTAAGCCTGTCCGTGTCAATTCAGCATCGACAGCTTGTAAAAACAGTTTCTCCATGGTGCTACATGCATGGACAATAGCTTGGACAGAATGGGATGAGGTCATAGTTAACATGGCTTCATCAACATGCTTAATAGTAACCAAAGCATCGGGAGAATCTTGCTCAGCAATTTCTGTAGCTCTTCGACAGATATCTAAAGCACGTCGTGCGTCCCCTGACACTGAAGCTACTTTCCTAGAAACAAACTGAACTGCATCAGGATCAAATGCATTAATTCCTTGAAGACGTGCTTTCACTATTTCTTCTAGCTGCTTATGAGTGTATGGTTGAAATGTCAATCGTGTTAGTCCCAGACGAGATGTTACACGGCCCATCAACAAACGTTCAGGTAAATCCATAGTATTGGCAATTGTTATGACAACCAAGTGTGATTTTGCTTTTGTTGGCCAATCTAACAAATTATACACAACATCTTGCCGCCTTGTCCACAAAACATCAACTTCATCTACAAGAAGAACAATTGACATTTGTTTTTTATGATTCTTTGTAAATCTGCTCTCTAACAATCTCTGAGCTTGTTCTGCTGTCACAGTTTCACCAACAAGAGCTTTCCACAACTGAACATATGCTTGACGAGGATGTGATAAGCGCATGCCATTTATTTCAATGAACTGAAAATCAGGTAGATCACCTTTCTGAACATCCTGTTTCAAACTACGAACCACTTCACGAACAGTAGCAGTTTTCCCAGTGCCTGGAACTCCACTAACATATATACATCCTCCCGCACCATCTAAAATTTTTCCTTCAAGAAAGCGATGAACATTTGCAAACTCTGCTTCTCTGCATGGTAGCGATTGAGGTACTGCAGAAACATGAAGCTTGGTCATTGCTTGTTGCAATGGTGTACGGGGAGTTCCTAAGTCACGTTTACAAACAGGCATTGATGGAGTACACAACAACCGTTTAAAGCCGGTTCTCCTAGATGAAGGAGTTTTTGGAGTTAAATTTTTTTCTTCGCTAGCATCAATGCCTGATGAAATTAACTTGTGTTTTGGTGTAAATTCGTTTTGATTTCTCTTAGAGTATGTAACGTCTGAGCTCTTAGGTGTGGCAGAGTTTCTTTGACTTATGTGATCACCTTTCACCGGAGTCTTATTGACACTTTTTAAAGGTGAACCTTTCATTGCAACCTTCTCATTTTTAACATAACTTATAAGAGGGCTGTTACCATCACTACACGTTTCTTCCTTCTCTTCAACTGAAGACTTTCCAATTACTCTTTTCCTAGGTATTCCTTTCGACTTCTGTTCCGCAGTAACTCCATTATGTTTATTTCCATTGCAAGACACCGACAGCTTTGTTACAAAAGTCTCATTATCACTAGAGGATGAATCTGTTGATGAATCAATACCTTTAGCTGAAGTCTTCCTTAACATCCTTTTCCCTGACATTTGAAAAGTATCTTTTACATCACATTCAATGCCATTGCCTTTTGATTTTCTCTTGCACCGAGAAACTGATATTCTTCGCTGTAATGACTGGCAGTCTTCCGAAGAAGAAGAAGAGCTAGAAGATAGGTGTCCATTAGTTTCAACAGCATTTTTGTCCACTTTCGTGATATTCTTTGGACTTTCAACATTTTTTTTTTTACGCAAAGATGCTTGAATTCTTCTCATTAAGGGTTGGCTGTCAGATGATTGGTCCTCACTGGATGACTGTGGATCAACAGATTCAATGACATATGTGTTTACTTTTCTACTATTCTTCACATTCGGACTTCCAACATTCTTACTTTTAAATCGAGAAGATGGCATTCTTCTCTTTACTGGTTGTTTTTTCACTGAATCTTCATCACTAGATTGCACTCTTTCAGATTCCATGGCAGTTTGATTCACTCTCTTGTTATTCTTCCGATTTGGACTCCCAACATCCCATTCCACAGCATCAAATTTTGTTTTACACTTCCGTTGAGAACGTCTTGCCCCTTCTGCAGACACATTTAACACTGTTTTGTGATCTATTTTTGAAATATTTTTTGGAGCTTCTTTACCTTTTTTATTGTCCTGATCATTTGTATGACTTTCCCTAGTCCTCTTAGATATTTTATGTTTGCCAGGTTTACTCACTGAACTTAAATCTGAATTTCTCAAATCTGCTATCCACTTCTCCCTTGCTTCACTACTCTTGGGTGAAATGCTTGTGTCAAACACTTTTTGAGGAATATTTTCATTAGGTTCATCGTCATCTTCTGAACCACCATTACTTCCAGAATCACAAAGCATTTCTGTAATACTCTCATCATTTAATTTCTCCACACTTTTTCTTATTGACAGTCTCTTGCCGGTTGAGAGTGTCATATGTTCATTTTGTCCAGCGGGGCTGTTCATGGTCTCCTTAGGCTTCTGTGGAGAATTGTTTAATGCTCTATTTTCGCTAAGAATTCCCTTCTTGGTTGCTTTGGGGCTAATTACACAGATGGGATCCATTTTAATTCTTTGTACAATCAAACGCTCCTGCCCGCAATCTCGTGAAAACTTGAATTTGTACTTAGTAACGGGTTCCACAAATGGTATTTCTTCATCACTACACAGCATCGCGCAACGTCACCTGCATCTCATCTGAACACATTAACACTTTCATAACGCGAGGCATGAGGAAGAATAAATGAAAAAGAATGCACTACAAGAGTGTCGAGAAAAATCATCCAAATTTACAAACTCTTCTTACAAATTGTCTCTTCAACTAAAAAGTCCTCCACAACATTTAAACACTATTCTAATGATTAGACAAGCACATAAGAACATAATTTTAGAATCACTGTCGTGGATAATTCTGCACGCGAACATCACATCAGCGATGTCAACAAGAAGCGCGCTGCTGCACCCTGGCTGCACCAGTGTATTTCAGAGCGCGGGAATTGGCGGGAATTCGTCGCCTTGCGAAGCATAGAAGACGCAACACAACATCGAATTTGCATTCCACATTCAATACAATACCACAGTACTTGTAGACTCTCTGATTTCTGGAGATTTCCCAGTGTCCATAACATTTTACGGCGGGAAAGTTTTGAATAGCATGTTCTTGTGCACGAAGCATTTGCTTCATAATTTTATAACGTCATCTACATGTACAGCCTCAAACAAGAGGAGGGACAGCTACATTTCTGAGCCCCATTTTCTATTAAACTTTTTTATTTACTTATGATATTTTTGATAGACAATATTAAAACGTTTTTACAAGGAAAGATGCACATCGGTGCACATTTTAGTTTATTATTACGAGGAGATAGGAATTAAAACTTAATAAATTATACAATTAATAAACAATTAAAGGTAGATTTGGAAATAAGGCCACGTGCAATACTTCGAATCTTTGATTATTTTGTGTGTAACTTGACGCGAAACAGAGAGTATAAATGAACACAGTGTTTCGTGTAATTTGACGTGAAACAGAGAGAAATTTTTATTCAGACTTTTTCAAATACAATTTCTAATACAATAGTTAACAATTAAAGAGAAATATTAAAAAAAATCTTGTGCATCTTTCCTTGTAAAAACGTTTTAATATTGTCTATCAAAAATATCATAAGTAAATAAAAAAGTTTAAATGTTAAGGAAAAAAGTTCTAGTCCGTGAGGGACGAGTGTGGCGCCTGTGACGCGAGTGCATCGCCGGTACTGCTGCTGCTGCTGCTGCCGTTGGTGCGGTGAGGGCGGGGGGCACAGATCTTGTCAACAATCTCTCTGTACTCGCGCGGGGCGAGGTAGGGCCTGGCTGTGTGGGCGAAGTAGCACGCCGCGCTCCCAGTGATGGCTTCAGCTATGATACGCTATCTTAGTTTTTTCAGCTGGCAATTTCAGCTGACAGACAATTTTAAATTTTGTTTGAACAATTTTTTTCCTTCAAAAACGTCTCCATTGTTTTCAATTAAATTTTGTTGTTGGATAGTGTGAAGAACGTTTAAGAGAATGGTGCAGGTTCATGATGGTTTAAAACCCTGACTTTTCGGGGAAAAAAAAATCAATTATTTTCGGCGTCTTCCTCCAACTACAATTATGAAGATAAACGTTTTACTTTCTCACTACCGCTACCGTGGAAAAACATTACAATTTACAATTACAATGTATGCTGCGCGACAAAACTGCGAATATTCGGCAGAAAAACTCTTTTTACAGGGCACTGGCAACGGAAAAGTGGATAAATCCAGTCGCTAAATTTAGAAAGAAAAAAAAAATACTAACATGTGGTGTAGCCAGAATCTATGTTTTCGGGGCGCTTGACACTGAAAAATTGATTGACGGCAAATCGTCTGTCCGGCTGTGAACAACACTAGCGGCTAAACTGTTCTGCCATTTTCTCCAAAATTGATATTCCCCAATCGACCTGGCTGATGTCGCAGCCTCTTGAATTTCAAACCGATATTTTCATGGGGGGGGGGGGGGTTACTTTGAAGCCGCTGGGGCATCTTTTAAATTTTAAAAAAATGGGGCCATCGATTTTGATTAAATTTTGTTGTTGGATAGTGTAAAGGATGTTTAAGAGAACGGTGCAGGTATCATTTACATTAAAACTCTGATTTTTCGAAAACTGCACAAATCCAAAATGTTTACAGTGTCTTCCTACAACTATAATATATAGACACAATTATTTTCTTAATGAAATGTGTTCATCAAAAACATATCTTCAGATAAAGTCATGTTAAAATTTTTGGAAATACGAGCATTTTTTGTCTTATTGGTGACACACATAGGTCCCCCCCCCAATTTACTGTTTTTTATGAATGTAAAATGAATGGTGGTGCCAAGTTGGGTAATAATAATAATAATAATAATAATAATAATAATTATTATTATTATTATTATTATTATATTACATTTACATACATGTAAATATGTACATACATTATGAACATGTTATTTCATTTTAAATTGTATCCTTTGTTGTGTTCAATGTGAAAACGGGCAGTCATTGTTGATTGTTGTAACCCATTGTCGTAACACCTCACTGAGGCAATAATGACAGCTGCCTTTCAATCACGGTAATTTAATAATAATAATAATAATAATAATAATAATAATAGTCACATTTACGATTACAATCGTGTATGACGAGTCAAAGTGATGTCTTGGAGAGAGTGAAGTTACATTACTGTCCAGAAGCAAAACAAGGGACCATCTCATCATTTGCTCAAAGGACAAGGGAAACAGAACAAAAAACTTGATCGAGATGGGGTCATTAGCCTAGGTATTATCCTACTACAATACTTGTTATAGATAGATTAAGATATTATACAGTACATAATTATTTTTAATAGCAAAATGATTTAACGTTTCAAGATTGTAATGATTAATGTAAAAGTAAAATTCACTTGTTTAAGTCATTTTACTACTACTACTTATAATAATAATAATTGTAATAATAATAATAATAATAATAATAAAAGTCCACAATATTACTTACGGTAACAGCTCCATGTAATTTAATAGAATTACATTCAATGTTTATTAGCATTATATTAATAGTACCGCATTCAATGTTCAAATCTTGAAATGGTGAGGAGAAGGAGGCAGGTTTTGGCCAGGTTTTTTCTATTTCTAAATCTAGTCCTACTGCAGCACCTGAAATCAGATTGCACATATTAGTTTCTGATGTATTCCTGAACACTATAAAAAATGTTTTTGCCCCAGGAAGTGTTTAAGTTTATTCTTGAAGTTGTGTATCCCTGTTATGTTTCTCAGATGTATAAACTAATACTTTTATATATTTGTAGAACATTACAAAACCAGTGTTTAATAATTACTATTATATATTTTTCGATCTATTTGCATTTGTTTGCTAACACAATCAGAATCATATTATTTATTCACTTAAAATTATTTTACTTTCTCACATTCTACATACAGAGAATATTGTAAAGCTTAAAAACTCATCTGGTATGTTTGTGAATACACTACATACCTTATACAATAAATTCAATGCCAGAAATATATTTTCATTCACAGTTTTAAATAAAAAAATCTATTACTTGAAACTATTTAATTTTGACACCAAATGTTCTACGATTTCAAATGAATTTTACAAAAAATATTGACCGAGATGTGTTAATATGAAGAGAAATTGTGATAAAAGTAGTATTACATAACCATTATTAAAGGCAAGAAAGTACGAGCTGTTTAGCACCACTAGTTTCTTTAAACTTTTGATCAGGATAGTGTTCAAAAGATGACAGAGCCAGTTTGGTGTATTATTTTGTTTTTGCAAAAATTACACAATTATTATATAATTTTCATTGTATATTATATTATATAATTTTTGGGATATCTCTCTCAGCACAATGAGAAAATTGTGTATTTTCACAAACATTCAAAAGACATTTTCTCAAAAACAGCTCCGAATTTTTCTCAATGAAAATTTGTATTTAGCAGTGGCGTAGTAAGAGAGGGGCAGGGGCATCCCCCCCCCCGCGATGGTCCACCTCAAGTGTCACCATTTTAGAGGTAACACCAATTAGAAACTTTTGTAGATTATAGCATATATTTTGATGAAATTATGCATTAATTTGCCACCCTTAAATCTGGAAAAGAGCTTTTATAAAACATGCATTTGTTAATTTGTTATTCTTCATTTTAGATTATTTATTTAAAAAATATATTTCAATTATTTTGAATTACATAGTTTTTAATGTATTATTAATAAATGTCACGTGCAAAGTTACTTGTATATTTATGAAATAATATGTCAACTATTCTGTAAGAGATATTTTTATATTTAATTTAGTGGGGGTCATGCCATTAGTTTTGCCCCAGGTGAAACCAACTGAAGCTACGCCACTGGTATTTAGGAATACTTGTTTTTCTCTTCTGTAATAATCTTAAAGACATTTCAATTTAGAGAACGGAGAACTAAGAAAAGGTGAGAAAAATATTTTGGCACTTATAGGTTGTAGCTGGATGAGGACAACACTGAAAAGCCATCCTAAAGAGCTTAGAAAACTAAGAAGCATGAGGAAGTCTGTGCCATTCTGTAGCACAATTAGTAGCTGGCGTGTGAAGGTAGTAGGTGTGCATCTTGATACATATTTGAATCTAATAAGAACTGATCGATTGGACATAGGTCTATCCAGTCTGTGCCTTTTCATTTGGATAATGATTTGAAGAAAATATGAACAGGCATAATTGAATACGTTGAACTATTTTAATCACATGTAATAGCACATGAATAGTTGAAAAAACCAACAGGCTATTAACTTTCTTTGCTTCATGTTGTTTCGTGGGACATTTTAGATCTTGCCTAATGCAGTGTGGTAGGTAACAACAAGGGTTTGGATATTTATTTAAATAAACATTTCATCAGTAATTCACTTAATTTTTTATCTCTTTTTCCACTTTTGCAAGTCAAAGAAAATATTTCGATATTTTTGGTGGAGGGATTACTTTTAAAAACTTCTAGCAAAAGGCATGAAAAAGATTTATCAGAACATGGCGTCATTGTTTATCCCAACCTCTTCTCTCAGGGTTCGTTTAGGTAGAACACAAATATCCAATTTCACAGATATTTAGACATTTCTTTATTGCAAATCAGTAAGAAGTACAAAAAAATATTTTGTGCACAAAAGAAAATGTGAAAAAACAAATACATTCATTCACAATCTCAAAGGAAAATAATTAACTAAGAAAAAATGCACAGATATTGATTTGGTGCAAGATTGTTTTTTACAGAATATCTCATTAATGAAAAAACAATAAATATACAAATTTTAAATGAAAATTCTTCTTTGGTATTTTTCTTGAAGTTATTCCAAATATCTTTTATCCCAAGAAAATACATAAATGATGTACTAATCTAAAGGGAAAAGAATCTAATTTTAATATTAATCTTGATTATGAATCGAGACCATTTTATCTCTTAATAAACTCTTTCCTACTTTACTTCTTTTTTTCTACTCATTGCCTATAGTAGAGTAATATTCATTCAAATTTTGATCTTATTTTTCTTTTCCCAAATATTCTCAGAAATTAATTTTCACTTAATTTAGTAACTAGATGAGTGAATATTCACTAAATGATTGTTTTTACTGAAAATTGTTTTATTTATACAACAATCACTGAACAATCAAAAGTATATGAACTTCAGAATATTTTCTTCCATGGAAAATAATAGCATTGCTTCACAAAATGCTCAGACAAATTTTCTGACTTTGTCATAGAAGGCACTTAAAAATAATGGAAGATAGCACCGTTTCACAGCCTTAGTATCCTATTCTAACACAACTGAAGTACTCAGGATGATAATGGCTCATCCCAACCAACCTTGCATTTTCAGTAACAAATAATTTGTTCGGCTGAAAATGAACACTAACAAAAACAGAAAAAGTTGTTTTTTCTGAAATGAACTTCGGTTGGGATTTGCCATTATTTTTCTGAGCACCTCAATTAACATATAAAGTGTCATGAGTCTGCCAGATATTCTACTAGCTCCATTTTATGACAAGAAGTGACTGTAGTGACAGCACCTCACAAAGGAAATGTACATCTGAAGAGAAGATTGCAGTTTGGTGCATATTTGCCAGCCAATGCCATCAGTGTCTTTCAAATAACACATATTGTTAACAGAATAATCTATCACAGTTTCGCTTTTGGGTGGAGGCACTCAATTAAGACATTATGAAATACATTAGTCATGCATTATCTACTTTGAATAAACCAGTGGAAATTGCATGGGTTCTACAAGGCAGAAGTTTTATCGTAGAAGATATTTATAAAAGATGCAATGTATAGCAAAACCAGGTAAGTATTAAACCACTTTTTACAATACTTATGACAATTAGCATTTAACTCCCAAATTGAAAATTCAATTAAAAAAAAATTTACTCTTAACCCTCTTTTACACAAGGAAGTTTAAACTGAATATTAATGAACATGATGGCCTACCATGAGTTTTTCTTTCTATCTTTCTTTTTTTCCCCTCACATTTAGACATTTTTGCAAAAAATAAACCCAATGAAAAATTTGTTGTAATTCTTCATATAGGCTTGAATGTTCTGTGAAATAATTCAGAAAAAAACTTAATTTTCATACTTTTTATCTATTATATTTCTGTGGTAATGAAAGTTCTTCAAAATCTGAACATTTTTCAACTACCCTCTTTGCTATCAAATAATTCATATTCTCTCTATACTTCTTTATCAAGCATTTCTTTTGCATCTCTTCTTGCAATTCAAATTAACAATTATTAATTTGAGCTACAAATGATTCTTCAGATGTACTATAGTTAAAAACATTTTAATTTAGAACTTTAAAAGAATGTTTTTGGTCATTTATGTGTTCTTTTGTTTATTTTTTCTCCAATAACACATAGATTTCTAACCACTTCATCAACTGTTTTTGCATCCTCGTATAGAATCATTTAAGATTATATAGAAGAATGTTAAGATTATTAAAATTATTTTAACCTCTTGAATAACATAAGTTACTTTAACTGAAGTAAAGTACAGCACTATGATATTGTAGCTGCTCCAACTGTTTCTAGAGATGAATTTAATACTAGAAGCAGCTAATTTTACTGTATCTTACTTGCCACAAGAACAAACGTTTCATAAACGTGATCATATTTTAATATTTCAACTTACTTGATTATTTTATTAATTTAACCTTTTTTGTATACCGTTCCTTTTATTATACACAATCATAATCTATTAAAACAGTTTTTTAATTAATGAAATGAAAAGAATAAGGAAAAAAATAAAAAAAAAAAAGAAGAAAAAAAGACCACTCATATCTTTGAATTTATTATAATAAAACTTGTCTTGTAATGTTTCAAGTCCCTAGTTTAGGGCCATCATCAGGCAAACAAAAACTGAAAATAACAATAAAATGGAATGAATTAAAAAATAAAATAGGCCAATATACATATTAACTTTAACAAAATTTGTACTACATTCTAGAAAGAAAGAAAGGTTACATCTGTACATTTTGATACTTTTTTAACATAATTAAAACCAATTACATTAACTTATCTGCATTTAAAAATATTGTTTTACAAATGTTCAATGTGGAAGATGAATACAAAACATAATAGGACTTATTTTATTTTTTATTTAATTTCATTTTATTATTAATTTCAGTTAATGAATGCTTAAAGAAGGGTCTAAATTACAGACCTGAAACATTGCAACTAATAATTCATTCCTAATTTGAAGCTCTCTTTTTTTCCCATTAATTGCGTAAACAGATTATGACTGTCTATAATAAATGGAATGTTATACAAATAGGCACACTGATTCTGTTTTAATTTTTAATGGGTGATCAATTCATTCATTTCATCATCGTCATTACTTGTCAAGCTCATCACATCATCTAAAGTTTCTTGACCAGGACTGCAAGACATCACATCTTTGTCTCTCTCGCTATTACTAGCATCATACTCACTATAGGAATCATAGTCACAATCAAAATCATTATCATCATCATCATCATCATCATTTTCTTCTTCCTCTTCATTTTCATCATAATCTCCACACCTGATAGAGTCATCAACATCCTTTTCAATGTAATCACTTGTTATTGTTTCATCAAGAGAAGTTGCGTCACTTGTTTCTTCATAATTTGTAGTATCATCATCATCATCATTCGATTCAGATCCATCTCTCAATGTGTCGGTATCACTGTCACTACAAACACCAACATGTCTATAGCAATGAATGTCAGTCAATTCTGCAACACTCCCTTCACTCATCACTTCTTTCATACTACACAAGCTGCAGTCATCTTCAAATGTGTCTGCGCTCATAACACTTAGCATCTCATGTTCCTGGTCACATGAATCTGATTCTTTAATATCCTTTATGTCTCCTGATATATTATTCTTGCTGGCTTCAACTGCCATGCTCAAGTTATCACATACATCTTTATTAAATCCTGGATAAAATGTATCTTTTATTGACACACAATTTTTCACTAAACTTACAAGATTATCAACATCACTGACAACTATTTGACCATTTCTTTTCTTTCTGCCATCTTTACTTCTGGGCATGGCATTTATGTTGCTTGAATCACTTAGATTGTCTTCATTCCTTTTATTACTAATGTCTATGTCCATATATTTTACTGAGCTTATAACACTCATACCATCATCATTATCATCATCATCACTTTTGTACTCCAGATCAGTTTCATCCATATCCTTCACAGAGCTTCCAACATGCATTTCATCATCTTCATCACTCTTGTACACCACATCAGTTGCATCCATATCCTTAACAGAACTTCCAACATGCATTTCATCATCTTCATCACTCTTGTACACCACATCAGTTGCATCCATATCCTTAACAGAACTTCCAACATGCATTTCATCATCTTCATCACTCTTGTACACCACATCAGTTGCATCCATATCCTTAACAGAACTTCCAACATGCATTTCATCTTCATCACTCTTGTACACCACATCAGTTGCATCCATATCCTTAACAGAACTTCCAACATGCATTTCATCTTCATCACTCTTGTACACCACATCAGTTGCATCCATATCCTTTACAGTGCTTTCAATATGCATCACATCATCTTCATCACTTTTATACACCGAATCAGTTGCATCCATATCTTTCACACTGCTTCCAATATGCATTACATCATCTTCATCACTTTTATACACCAGATCAGTTGCATCCATATCCTTCACAGTACTTTCGATTTGCATCACATCATCTTCATCACTTTTATACACCAAACTAGTTGCATCCATATCCTTCACACTGCTTCCAATATGCATTACATCATCTTCATCACTTTTATACACCGAATCAGTTGCATCCATATCCTTCACACTGCTTCCAATATGCATTACATCATCTTCATCACTTTTATACACCAGATCAGTTGCATCCATATCCTTCACAGTACTTTCGATTTGCATCACATCATCTTCATCACTTTTATACGGCAAACTAGTTGCATCCATATCCTTCACACTGCTTCCAATATGCATTACATCATCTTCATCACTTTTATACACCAGATCAGTTGCATCCATATCCTTCACACTGCTTCCAATATGCATCACATCATCTTCATCGTTTTTATCGACTACAACAGTTGTATCCATATTCTTCACAGTGCTTCCAATATGCATCACATCATCTTCACTACTTTTATATACTACATCACTTGTATCTATATCCTTTGCAGTGCTTCCAATACACATCACATCATCTTCATCACTTTTATACACCAAACCATTTGCCTCCAAATTTTTAATGGTGCTTGTGTTACTCATTTTACCTTCATCGTTCTTGTTAATAACATAACTTATTTCCATTTTTTTCCAAGGTTTTTATGTAACTCATTGGATGATCACTGTTCTTATGAACTGTATCACTGATAAATGCATTTTTCCTACTGTCAGTGGCACACACACGTTTAACAGGGCTTAAGCCAAACAACACATTACTTCTGTTAAGTAAGTTACCTTTACAAATGTCTTCTGTATTCATAGTATCATTCCTAAAGCCACAAGAGTCAGAAATATTAATTTTTATATTTCGATCTCGATCACCAATCTGCATATGAGAAATATCACTTAAATCATTCTTAGATGTTGCAAAAGGCATTGTCACATCTTCCTCAGACATTGATTCTTGTTTCTGTGACAATCTTTCAGCGCCCCACTTAGGAATTACTGAAATACCGTCTTTGATTTCAAGCACCCGGCTTTTTCCATCGCATTTTGCAAAACACTCATTAATATTAATAGCACAATCATCTTTTACTGCACCAGAATCTCTGATTTTAGAATAAAAATACCATTTGTACCATTCAAATTTAAGTCTTCCTTAATCTTTTGTTGGCCCACTTCACACACGCTCAATTCATGGGATATACACTCATGAACATTCAATGCACACTGGATTACCTCACTGATTTTTTCCTTAGAAGATTCACTAACATGAATCATTTTTTGACTTTTTCCAATAATAATTTCCTTTGCACTACATTTATTTAATTCCTTACCAGAATTTACATTAGTTTCTTTATTTCGCTCATTACAGAAATCAGTATTAAATTCACATTTTATTATACATTCCCTTGGCAAATTTGTGTTCACAAACACATCACTTGCTCTGCTGTTTTCGTTCTTGTTTTCAATGCATTTCCTCACAAGTGCCTTCCTTTCATCTGAATCGTTTACCTCTTGTGGAGTATTCTCCATTTCAAAACTTCTTTTCTCTTCCATTTCATTCTCTGCTCTGACATCTACTTCATACATGAACGGCTTTAATGTTCCAATTACTTTTGCATTATTCTTCCTTTCAGAAAAGCTTGAACTTATATCATTTCCATCAACACTTAAGATGCTATTTTCATTAATACTATAGGTTTCCATATTTGCACTAAATCCTGAATAACAGGTATTCTTATTTCTATACTTTGACATTGATGGAAACACTATTCCCATATTCGCTGTGCAGTGTCTTTCAATTGAGAAAGCTGGTAAACATTCAGAGACGTTCATTTTGCTAACATTTCTATTTGTCTGATGAATTTTCTTTAATTTACTACAGAGCTTCAATAGACTGATACCTTTTATAATTTCTGCTATTTCTGCCTCAGTTTGCACTCTCTTCTCAAGGACACTGTCTTGTGAAGAATTTGACCAGAGATCATAATCTTTATGGATTTGTAAAGTGTGCACATTACTTGCAGTGCACGTTTCAATATTTTTTTGATGACAATATTTTCCCTTGTCATCACAAATTTTTGTGTCATTATTACACAATGTATGGATGCAACCAAATGGATTATTGTGTAGCACAGAGGAGATGTACTCTACTTTGTATTTCTTTGTTGCATCTAAATCAATGTCTTGTTTACCTTCATGCATTGCATCATATAAAACAGAAAGATCAAAAGCTCTGGCTTCGTCTGTTACTTTAGCTGTCTTGCAAAGATCATTCAGTTCTGTTGCAAGAGCCCTCTTTCGAACGTTACTAACAGAATCTCGACCAGAAACGCCCACTTTGTTCACAGTACCTGTTTTTGTTATATTACTATTTGTACAAACCATTTTTGAAGTTTCACCTTCTTAGTATCTGTCCAAGTCTCTGCCTTTACATCTACAAGTTTATGATTAGTTTTCATTTCATTTTCAAAATGTGGTTTAGCCACAGTCCTAGGGATCGTACTAGACTCTGAACTTAAGGCAATTGATACACCAACTTCAGCAGATGCATTAATATTTCCTCCTAGTGATGCATCTACCATTTTGGATGTGAATTGTATAGATTTTACGGACAAATACAGTATTCACTTTATAAGTCCCAATGAAAACAGGGACCAAGAAAAACAAATTTGCCCTTTTGATGCATTTCAATAGAAAATAAGTCAGTGAGTATGCAATTATTCAAATATCACACCTCAACTTCAATTAAATACAATAATCCAATACTTATAATAGTCATTCACACACAAATATCTATCAGTAAGGTCCTAGGTTCATTTAAATATTTTGAAAGAACTTGTTTAAAAACATTGCTACAAATGGGTAATAATTCCTTTTGAAGATCTTGTTAGATTATTTTGCTTCAGATCAAATAGCATGATGTAAAATTTGTATATCCTAGTAAGAAAACAAATAAAATTAACACAAATGTTAAAAATGATTATTCAAAAAGCTTTCAGAATAGAGGAAATATCTGAAGCATAAAGGTCCAAAAATATTAAAAAAAAAGCAATTTAACAAAACTAGTTCCTTTCTTCTACATTTTAGAGAGTTACAAGTCACCCTGACACACACCTTATTCAACATTACAAAAATCTTCATGATTTCCAAATACAAAAATCTCACAGATTAAGAATTTTGATAGTATTTTTCATTGTATCATCCATCTAATCTGTTTTGACCATGTTTCTCAATTGGCTGGACACATAAATATTACTTCATTCCATTCAGTTTTTGCTATGAAAGTTTCTTTGAGGTGCATCTACTGTATCAAAGTGTACCCAAAGCAACAAATCAAAGGTGTATCCTAAAATAAAAAAAAATGTACATCAGATGAACTTCAATCTTCAGATAAAATTCATTAAGGACAAAAATACATATTAATACACACTTCCATGATTGTACCTGGCAAGTATTTGTTGTAGATTTTTCTCGTATTATTGCTATTCTTGAATTTATTTCAAGAAAACCTATTGACATAGAAGATGAGTACAAACATTAAAAATACCCAGGAATGTATTTACTAAAAAATACGACCAACAAATCTCAACACTGAGTGTAGAAAGACATCAATATATTTGTTCATACTTACAAAAACTTTTAACATAATCATTTCAATCATTTTGAAATGTTTGAAAGCAATATACATTAGTTCTGTTCTGCAATGAAATGTATTTTTCTTCTGCAAATTATTCACAACATAATATTAATAATGCTTTCTTGATTTACTTGAAGAGTGAATATTCAGTGCTACCATCATTATTTTATTCACAGAAAATTCCAATCTTCAAAGTTTCTTTTACATTACTAATGGGTACAAGACAAGAACTCAATTGAAGAAAAAGGCCTTTCATTTGGCCACTAACTGTCTACTGAACACCTATTTTCTAAAAGAACACAAGAAAATAATAAATTCCATCACTTTCTAACACATTCTAAGTCTATGAATGTATCTTTTCATGTACAAAATGTGGGTTATTAAAACAAAATATTCAAAAGAGAGAACGGAAAAAGGAAAAGGGAGGATAAAAAGGGAAAAATCAGAAGTGGCAAAATATATTCCACTTAAAATCACCCATTTCACAGAATGAAAATCACAAGATAATCTAGAAAGAAATTAATATTGTTCCATGAGATTTTGTATGAATAATTTAGTAACCATTTATCATATTTCATAGGATTTGAGAAAACACATACCATTGGACCAATAACTACCTCTATACCTACTTCTCTGAGAAGATACATACCAGTGGCAAAATTATGAACCCACCTACAGCCAGGTGGTAATTGATAATTTAGAACATATCTAAGTTCCTGCAAGTAAGAGATAATGTTCCTTACCAGTGTCCGACTCGTTAATCAAGAGAAAAAAAATCATTTAATGCTTGATTAACTTGTGAACCACACCTCCTTTTTTCTAATAAGCATTATACCTGGGATCTTTTTGGACATCAAGCTTTTCTGACAACTGGAAATTGTAAATTGTTATTTCATGAAGAGTAAATTAATGATTTTTACAAAACTATTTTTTTAAACATTTTCAACAAAATAATAAACATAATGAAAAGTATTAAATATGTTATAAAAAAAATAACCTCCACAGTTCATAACCTCCATTTTTTATACATCATGTTTCAGAGATATTTGTAAGTTTGTGAAAGTTATTTTGTGAGGAAAACTCAAATACTGACAGTATCAGAAACATTTATCAGAGTTCATGAAAAGACATTTTAAATAAGAATGAGAAAAGTTTAAATCATTCCGGGCCTGGCAAATAGTTTGGTAGAAGCTTAAAAAGTGTTTGAAGACATATACAGAAGTTCTGAGACTATATTGTGAATATTCAGACAAATTATTAACACTAGGGCACAAAAAGACCCAAAATGTGATATGAGGATCAAGAGACAGTCCACTACCTCTCCTCCCGTTCATAAATTGTACTGCCCACTAATATTTTCACCCAACAAAATTCTCTGACGATTCCAGATTTTTCACGCCTGCTTTAATATTTTATTGATCATTTACTGACGAAATCTGCAATATATTTTATTAACTTACATTGTAAATAAGTTATTACCTGGGAATAGATTTGTATATAAATACATATTTACTAAATAAGCTAATATTGATATTAATTTACATTATCTTCATTATTAACAATGTTTAGAGTTGAAAAATGCTACTTTTATTTTCCATGTTTTGGGTTTTGGTTCATATTTGAATAAAAGCCTATATATTTTCCATATTTCTTATAAACTCTGTCCAGAAAGCATATTAGGATTAACATTGCAATTCCATTAAATATTACAAATACATCTCAACAAAAAGGGCTTAAAAATGTTCAGTAATTCCTTAAATTTTTTTTTTTTAATTAGGGAGAATTGACAATGGAAAAGTAAGTTAAGAAACTGTTAATGTTCTAATTTATGTAAAAAATAAATCCACTCTCTGGCCTTGAGGCCCTGTCTAAGGGGTCTGAACGTCCCAGGAGATGAAGGGGGCATGAGGAGGCATTGAACTATTAGATTTGTTTGACAGATAAGCTTAAGACCTCAATGGTCTGTGGGAAATGCACCTCGTTTCAGTATTCACTTTATCTCTTCTCCTTTCCTCAGAGTATAGCACCCGGACTTCGCATGATGTCACAGAGACATTGACACCAGAATTCAACTTGTACAGCTCCTCATTGGCAGTTACAATCCAGTCAGAATACTATGTGTTTGTTCAGTTCTAATAATATCTCTATTAAGCCAGTGTAAAATGTCAAAAGTAGCCCAATCATTGAGTGTCAAAATTGGAAGTTACATATCAGAATTTAAAAATGAAGGTTTATAAACTAACCATAAAATATTGTTTTATCATAGTCATTTTTTATCATATTAATACCATATTTAACTTTATATTTTGATAAAAATAACTACATATATATTTATAAACTGTGTAAAATTTTAGTCCATATAAATCTGTCACCTGGTAATTACACTTCCAGAATTCTTCCAGGATTGTGAATTCTGACCTTTTGGAGGATAAAAACTAAACAAAATAACCTCTGTAGATTATGACTGAAATGAAGTTTGTTTAAAAGATAACCCTGCATCTTTGGTGGGATGTTCAAGTATATGGAGTGGTGATTGGCACTGTATGAAGTTATTAACATCTATAGAACCCCAGTAGACAGAAAAGCACTGAAATAGTCCACAAGCATCTTCAAATATTGCTAAGATAAAAAGGAATCAAAAAAGTCCTGACTTACAGAAAGCAATTATGCTGTTTAAATTACAATGCTAAATAAGCAATGTAATAACATCCCCCCTCCCCCATATTAACAACCTATTTAACATTGAACCGTTTCACTGGAATATATAATATTATTTTCTGCTGATGACACCATAGTAATATCTACCAATAAATGTTGGTCTTTAGATGAATAGAAAACTGGTAATTACCTTTTAAATATATTTGGATATGGCCAGTACTTAATGAATGGTCATTAAATAAAGATAAAACAGTCTTCAAAATATAACATCCTTTGGGATAAACAGTAACAGTGTTCCTAGAAATTTTGACCTATTCGTAAAGGGTTAAAACTAAATGGAGTTGAACAAAGTAAATTTTTTTGGTCAAATTGATTACAGGATGAGTTGAGAATATCATATTCATGGTATTGAAAATTAAACAAAACTACTAACATTCTTTTACCAAAAAAAATCTCTTTTAAGTTTATGTTGTCTCACTCTGAATGATATACTATGCCTTATGCCACAGAATAAGCAGCCATAGAATTGTAGTAAAGGTTGGAGTTTATTTCTCTAAAAAGATCATGTTATAAAGACTCCAAAATAGTTTAATAAAAATTGTTGATTAAAATAAATTTGTCTTTAACAAGATTCCTCTAAATTTGGATCAACTTATTGCAATTAAATCTTTAAACTTTTATTACAACAAACTGAAAGATAAATATTTAAATACAAAGAGAACTATTAAAAACAAAATAATTTATTACCTTAAGAGAGTAAGGCATGAGGCAAAAAGTCATATAAAAGTAAATATTAATTATAACAGCCTACCAGGTCAGCTTAAAATCTTAGATAATTTAAATACTAATTAATTAAATATAAAGATATTATAAATTAAACAGAAAATAAAGCACAGAATTTTGGATAAAATTTAATTAACCGTTTGAATGATTAAATTGCCACCATGCATTTAGAGCTTTTGTTTATAATAATAATAATAATTATAACAACAATAATAATAATAATAATAATAATAATAATAATAATAGTAGTAGTAGTAGTAGTAGTAGTAGTAGTAGTAGTAAAGCGAGTATTCTACAGCTGTCGCCGCTTCTCGCTGCCTAATCTCCATTTCCTTCTATCTTCCCAAGCATCATCATCTAAATCTCTCGCAGCCATCATTGATCTTATGTCAATATTAATAATTTATTAATCTTGTGTCAATAATAATAATAATAATAATAATAATAATTTATTAAGTCACATATATAATTACAACTGTGTATGACGAGTCAAAGTGATGTTTTGGGTGGAGAGAGTGAAGTTACATTACTGTCCAGAAACAAAACAAAGGACCATGTCAGCATTTGCTCAAAGGACCAGGGAAACTGGACAAAAACCAGATCGAGATGGGGTCATTAGCCTAGGAATTATCCTACTACAATAGGTCAATAGCCTACTACAATACTTGTTACAGCTAGATTAAGATATTATACAGTATATAATTATTTTTAATAGCAAAATAATTTAACATTTCCAGATTGTAATTTTTAATGTAAAAGTGAAATTCACTTGTTTATGGAATTTAACTGCTACTACTTATAATAACAATCATAATACTACAACTACTACTACTACTACTACTACTACTACTACTAATAATAATAATAATAATAATAATAACATATATTGAGTCACTTATACAATGTAATTGTGTATGACAGGTCAGATATGATATATGCAGGTGCACATGTTAATAAAATTAATAATAATAATAATAATAATAATAATATTAATAATGATAATAATATAATAATAATAGTACTCGTTGAGAAATTATTAAATAACATTATTGTTAACAGAGCCTAATGTATCTGTCAAATTAAGGGTGAAGGAATAAAATTTTGAGTTTATAAGTTATAGTTTAAAGATATTTTTCCCCCTGACCAATGCTACTTTTACTACTGTAGGGTTTATTATTGTAAACTTTTGGAGTTCAAATACACAAGTCAGAATTGAAAAGTTTACCATTTGTGTCTTCAAAAACTATTTCAGTTTTTTTGCTGCAATTACAAAATTTGAAATCCTTTTTTGTCATAAATTAATAAACTAACACCATGTGAAGTGAAAAAATGTTTTCATTTCAAATCTAAAGTCATAAAAACTCCCACACCAGTGCGATAAACAATATCGTGTCAATGCACAGCATTACATTAAGTATCAAAATGCCACAATTAGAAGCACAAGAAATCAATTACAATTATGAAAGTTTTTCATTTTCGGAAGAAGAGAAAATATTAAAATGGAGAGTATTGTTGACAATGACCAAATACTTCAAACGGATAATCATATTTCATTGGGTCGAGAAGAACAGAAGAATAAGATGAAAAGCATACTTGCTGAGTACTTTTTAACAATTCACTTTCTCTTGTTTTTCACACTATCATTCAGGGAAAACGTTTGTTTTCATGGGCATTTGTGGCACGTGTAATTAGTGGGGGACATCCAGGAAAGTAAGTAACCTCTGCACAATCTCAGAAAAACTTCTGTCATTTTTGAAAATTAACGAATCATAAATAAAGGTACACGCAGTAGATTATAAAATATCAAGTTATATTGCAGCTATTAATGAATTCAATACTTTACTCTGTTTATTTAAAAAACAAAAGCAGCCACAGTTGGGGCAATAGTGGTAGACAGAAAAGTGGAAGAAGCCCTATAGGAGCAGCTTCATCATATCCCTTTCCCAAACATTTTTCACTAATGAAATAAAACAAAACATTTTTGCACATCATGCAATCATTTTACAGTTTGCGTGTTATGTAAAGCCGTGTAAATGTCATAATTAAGATATTTTATGATGAAAGAATCTTCAATTAAAATGAAATTAGAATAAAATACTAAATGCACTTGGAAACATTTACGGAGAGGGAAGGGGTGAACACAGCATCACTTCACAAGATATGCCTACTTTTTTATAAACTTATTGAATGCTATGAAGCAATACACTGAATGCTACCCACCATGCTTAATATTTCTCTCTTCATTCTTCTTTCTAAAAATTAATATTTCTGAACAGCTTAAAAAAATGACAGTCTCTTGAAGTTCGTTAGCTGCTTCTCACTCAACAGTCATTGAAAGCTACATTAGCATTGACATTTTTTTGTACTGTTGTCATTTTAAAAGATCATCCCAATGTGTCATTTAAAAACTATTCAAGGACAATCTTGTTTCACATAGCCTGTTCTCAAAAACTTTCTCACCATTCACAGCATGGCATTTCTTTAAATTTCAATGAAGAAATCTGACAATGCTCTATTTCATGGTGGCACAGTGATAAGATGATTTTTATCAACATCAATTAATTCATTTGATAACCTGTCCCACAATACAACACTCAGTCTCCAACTTGTTCTTTGTGCAATTAATTTTTCTGCATGAAGACACTGTATTGCCATTATAAGACAATGGCACAGAGTAAGCATCTGCCCTCTTCTTATTGAAATTCCCACAGAGACAAGTGGACAGAGCATAAGGAAACAAACTATTGAAGTAATAGTGTAAAAACAAAATTCTTCAAGAGCAGGTTATGTTTGTGGTATTATCTGAGGGCAAATAATACACATGATAAAAACAGACGTGGTTAAAATTACCTTTGCAAATAACCTTTTATTGTTAACAAAATTCACATGCTAAAATATGAACTGCTGTAACTCTGTGTATTCTGCCTATTAAATTGCATGCATTCCATTTCAAGCTATCCAAACTGAACACATGCAAAAATATCGTAAGGAAAAAGGAAATGGATATTACTTGCCGACTCTTTGCTTGTGAAAAACGTATGTGGAAATAGTTTAATTACATTGAGTCGATTTACTGTAATCTCAACTACAAGCTCAGTCAGAGGTACAGCCTTCTGTTTAACATGATACTCAAGTGAGCAATAACCTTATAATTTCGTTCCATTCCAATCAAGAAAATTTTCAAAAGTCTCTATTTTTGGACGAACCGCATTTCTAGAATAAATAGCAATAAACAACCGATATATATCCTGACGTGTGGCACTGTATCCACATGACAAACGACACTCGCTGTGCTTGTTTTTTTTTCCGGCAAGTGCTGATAGGAACAGTACCAAACAGTACCATAAATCAAACATAAGCATTGTATGTTTCGTTGAAATAATGCAATAAATGTTTCCTTTATCATAATATTTATCGTAATAATTTAATACATGAACTTCAGAAATGTTGGCGTGAAAGTTGGCTGTATTGCAAAGTTTGAGAAAACAAACAAATGAGAAACAGAAGGGATTGTGCACGCTAGTTTCCGTTCTATGTAAATACAGAGAGTATCCTAACCTAAACTTCATAGCTGTGATAGTGTTCATAATCAATATTGCTTAAAATCGTGAAAAATAAAAACATTCATAAAAAGCGATTGGAAGGGTAATAGACGCAATTTGTTTGAAATATGACATAAAGAACTACAGCAATGGCTGCGAAACTTCTCACTTCCTTCGTGACTGGAACGAGGAAGAACTTTTTAAAACAGTTTTTAATCCCTCCATCTCGAAACTACAGCCAGAGATCGTCGGAAAATAGTGGTTGGAAACAACGACAGCATCGTGCCAAGTCTACCTTGTATTATGTTAGCGCTGCCGGTGTTTTGGCAGTGGGCATGAGTTATGCCGCTGTACCCTTATACCGTATTTTTTGTCAGGCATACAGTTACGGAGGGACCACAGGAACTGTGACAGACGAGAAATCTATAGAAAACTTACAGAAGAAAGATAGGATCATTAAAGTGCGATTCAATGCAGACATCGGTGCGAGTATGCAGTGGAATTTTAAACCTCAACAAACAGAAATTAACGTAGTTCCTGGTGAAACAGCATTAGCATTTTACACTGCAGAAAACCCTACAGATCGCCCTGTGATAGGTATTAGCACTTACAATGTTGTGCCCTTTGAAGCAGGGCAATATTTTAATAAAATTCAATGTTTCTGTTTTGAAGAACAAATGTTAAACCCACATGAACAAGTTGATATGCCTGTTTTCTTCTATATTGACCCAGAATTTACTGAAGATCCAAAAATGGAGCTTGTCGATACACTTACTTTATCTTACACTTTCTTTGAAGCAAGACAAGGTCTTAAGTTACCAGTTCCTACATTTGCAAAGCGTTGAAAAAAGGTTTAAAATTGTGAATATCAGTTGTTTCTATGATGTCTTGTTAGAGTATATTGCTGTAGTGTAAATAATATTTAGGGCTGTGATTTTATTGTTGATTTTTGTTACCACACTTACTTTAAATCCTGTGGTTCACTGTACAGCTTTCTTTTAAAATTGAATAATTTGAAATGTGTTCATGAATAGTAGTGACAGAATGTAAAATAAATAATTTTTGTTTTAAATGTGTGTTTTCATTTGTTGTAAATACTCCTGCTCAGACTGTCACATTAAAATGGCAAGCAGGCTCTTGAATTTGTTCATTTGGATAGAAAAAACTACACATATAATATGCAAAATGATTGATTTTATTACGAAAAGCAGTAAGTAAAAATTCATTTCAAGAGTAGAAAAAGAAAAAAATCCATAGAGAAAAAATACAATGCAAGTTTAGTGTAGTTTGTTACACAAAGTCTTGAATCTTGCTCAACGTAGAAGAGAAAACATTCACAATACTTTTCTGACTCTGCATTGGTGTTGGTTTAGTCCCGTAGTTCACAAGAAATAAATTGAATGTGCTCTTGGATAAATTCTTGGTCATGCTTTGTTGGTAAAACTCATTCCTGTGTGTCTGTGTTTTCCATGTCTTCATCAGTACTGTAAATGGTATCTAAAAAAAAAAAATAAGTGGATTAATTAAGATTTGTTTATATTACTAAAGAATTATTAATAAAAATTTAAATTAGAAAGGAGCACTTTTTTCTATGAAACACCACGGATGCAAAGAGAAAACAAGAGGACTGGGGCAATAGATCCGTGGAGGCTCCTTATTTCACACTAGTCTCCCTCACCTCCTCCACAAACAGAATTAATTTCTACAAGCAACAGAAGTAACTTATAGTGGTTAATCTGAATAAAATTTAACTGTGAATCTTCTTTTTTATTAATGATTTTCATTTTAGGAAATTGTTAAAGTCAGGAATTACAGAATGGATACAAATAGAACCGATGAATTGTCTGAAAAAAACTTTCTCCTTTTGTAACTAATAAAGAGGGAGCTCAAGAATATGAAGTGCAGAGGTTGCTCTGTACCATAGTATTTTAAAGTGTTATTGTAGTAAGATTGATACAATTTGGTGTTGTAAAATGTTCAAGTTGGAAAATACATGTTAATTTTCATCAGAATACAAGGGGCATGCTTAAATCACTGTCAACAGTTAAAATATTTAATAGATAAAGGCCTACATCAAATAATTTCTCAGCTTTAAACTATAAAGCAAATAAGGTTTTTTTAAATTTAAGGTCACATCAACATCTAGGTCATTAGCAACCACTATTGGGTTTAACGTTATGGTAACTGCGAAGATGACATGATATGGTGATAGGGGATGACAGGACAAACACAAATCTAACCATGCCTGAGGCGGGACTCGAACCCGCGACCCTTAGGTTCAAGATTGCTACGACATTACTGCCTTAACGATTTTAGCCACCGGGTATCGGCAAGGTAATTTTATTTAATTTTTTGCTGAAGTTTTGTCCAATGTTGTGGACCTCTTCTCCCCTTCAATAATATAATAAATTAGTATTTAACGAAGTCAAATTTTTATCACTATAATTTTCAATTACCTTGTTTTGCTTAGAACATTTAACCATTACAATGACCATTAAGTACATTTATGTTACACTTTACTGAGTTATAATTTTGAAATAACCAGAATCCTTTTAGGAGCATCAGTTTCATTTTCAATGAGTGTCTTGAAAGAAAGGAACTTTATATACTATTAACCCAAAGATAATCAAAAACAAAATTAAATAAAATTATAATTTTAATAGAAACATCAGTGTTGCCAATATAAGCAGATTCCATTGTTTTTTAAATTATAACAGTGTTAAATGTAACATAGAAGTACTTCAAGATCACTCAAGTGGTAAAGTTGTAAGCAAAATGATGTAATTCAAAATTATATAGTGATATTTTTTGGTATTATTAAATAGTAATTTATTATATTATTGTATCTCTGAAGAGGTCTAATAAAAAGCAAAGATAAAAGAAGTAGTTTAGTAAAAGTTTAAAGGTGAGAACTTATTTGACCCACAAGGCTTTTGTCTACCAAATATATTAATCCTTAAATGATGTAATATTTGAAAGGGGTCAGTGAGAGCCGCATTTTGTGACACATACTTCCGTCAGCAGTGCCATACGCGACCATTATTATAGTCGGCTATTATATAAAATTATAGTAATAGTACTACATAAAATTATAGTAATTACAGTAATAGTACTATAATTATGTAAAATTATAGTAATAGTCGGCTATTGCAGTGCTCGAAACAGTCACGATCATGCGACTCCTAGTGGCACGATTGAGAACGACGCGAAGTACCGAGAGATATTCAATTTTGGTGACCCCCCCCCCATACACACACGCGTCAAGAAAGAAAAACCGAATTATAACTTTTTCAGGAGTTTTAGGTGTCTCCCTTGAAGGACCTGGACCTGCCTCAGCCATTTCTTTAGATACTGAGAATAAACCCGAACAGAAATTCTCGACTCTGAAAGCAACTAGCTTAGACCAGCTTCTGTTTCGCACCAACGAAGTTTTAATGTTTGTAATGTCATCAGTGCTAGCTGCGAGCTTTTGCCCCATCAACTGTTTATTGCTCAAGGGAGGGGGAAGCAAGGTCATTGGTCAAGAACAGTTAAGCGGTTATTGTGATCGCGACAAACCTTGGTATCTGTGAATATACCAAGATGTTTAGCGTATAGTACGTAATGTTCAATCTTTCGTTACGAGGAAAAACTTCGTCAGGCTCTTCATATTCCTCTACGAATGCAATATTGTTTTAGTCTACCACTCAGAAGCAAACCACGTATAAATTGTACACGGCTGACTGGGAGCCGCCGTAAGTGCCAACGTTTCGGCGGTCTAACCTGCGACCTTCCTCAGGGCGAAATGCGCAGTACACCTTCGCGCATTTCGTCCCGAAGAAGGTCGCGGACGTAATGTTGGCATCTGTGCCTAGATTTCCTGGCATGTTAAGCCAAGTAAGTATTAATCGCGCAACTTTTCTTGAACGGTGACCTTGCTTCCCTCTCTCTGAAACAATAAACAGTTGAAGGCAAAAGCTCGCAGCGAGCACTGATGATAACATTCCACACACAACTTCACTGGCGCGAAATATAAATTATTTTCTGTTGAAAACTTCTGTCCGTGATTTTCTCCCCCCAAAAAATCTGAAGAAATGACCGAAGCAGGTGAAGATCCATCATAGGAGATACCTCGAACTCCTGGGAAACGCAAATTATTGAGGAAGTTGCGAAGGAATGACTGATTCTCTAGAGATGGGCATTGCTTCATAAAATTTAGTGGCTGATTTTGGAACTAGTACCCCCCCACTCTACCAGCATTGCTTCAATCCAATCAAGAAAAGTTGCGCGAGTAATATGTATTGACTCTGGCTGCGGAAGCCTATGCTTTCGTGTGTATACTGTGTTTCAGTATTATATTTAGTATGTATTTTTTTCGTAATAAAAAAGTATGTATTGAAATTAATAGTATGCAAGTTTCATCAAACATCCTAAATCATTATTTCCCCCTGGGTTCAGTAAGTTTCCTTTGCCATGCATTTCACTCACGTATCTCTAACTTTATCACGTGATCAAAAATCCTTAGAAGCCTATAAATGGCCACGATTGTGGAATTAACATTGTGTTAAAGGCTCTAACTTAAAGTGTTATACATTTAACAATGTAAGATTATCCAAAATAATATACTTGTAAAAGGAAACAATAAAAATTAATCATTCTTTATAGTAGGCATACTAGCTGAACTTAATAATTTATTATACTACATCTAAATAAAAGTCACGTTTTCTTACCCTTTATTTCCATCTCTGAATATATGTAATCTTCATCGGTTTTACTAGAGTGCCTTTGTTTTACAGATTCTGACGCCTCCTAGAAATAATATGAACACATAAGCACATAATATGAATAACATGAACACATAGACATAATATGAACACATAAGCACAAACAAATGCCTTTAATTTTTACCATCTATTTTTCACAATTAAAAAAATGCATAAAAATTGTAGAGCATAAAAACCTGCTCCCTACTAGTAATTACTAATGAGTAAGCAAAGTAGAGAGGAGTTACTCTAAGAAGGGAGCAGGTTGACATGACACTCATTTGTGCTAATCAGTGAGCTCTGGAGTGGACTGGAGACAACACTATGTGCTCAGAAATCGTGACGGACCACCATAATGGTAAACGTATAATGTTACCAATACGTTATCATGTTGAGATCGCAGCGAAGGCTCACCTGCGTCGAGGCGGTGGCAGGGGAGGAGGAGGAGGAGTGGGGGTAGGGGGCGGGCGGCACCTCCCCGGCGCTGAGCGGCGCCAGCTCCCCCTCCGACAGCACCTGCCCCTCGCTGCGCCACGACGCCTCCGCCGACGCCAGCTCCCCCTCCGACGCCCCCGCGCGCCGCGCCACCTGCCACACACACACACAATAACACACATCGCGCACCACGCGCAGTGGACAAGTACACTACAATCCCTGGAACACAGGCGGTGCGCACGCCATGCAAATGCACAACCCCTGCAACACACACGCAGAGGACAAGAGCGCCCATGCAAATGCACAACAGCCCCTGCACCACACACGCAGAGGACAAGAGCAACCATGCAAATGCACAACAGCCCCTGCACCACACACGCAGAGGACAAGAGCACCCATCTAAATACACAACAGCCCCTGCAGCACACACGCAGAGGACAAGAGCACCCATCTAAATACACAACAGCCCCTGCACCACACACGCAGAGGACAAGAGCAATCATGCAAATGCACAACAGCCCCTGCACCACACACGCAGAGGATAAGAGCACCCATCTAACTACACAACAGCCCCTGCACCACACACGCAGAGGACAAGAGCACCTAACTAAATACACAACAGCCCCTGCACCACACACGCAGAGGACAAGAGCACCCATCTAAATACACAACAGCGCCTGCACCACACACGCAGAGGACAAGAGCACCCATCTAAATACACAACAGCCCCTGCACCACACACGCAAAGGATAAGAGCACCCATCTAACTACACAACAGCCACTGCACCACACACGCAGAGGACAAGAGCACCCATCTAAATACACAACAGCCCCTGCACCACAGACGCAGAGGACAAGAGCACCCATCTAACTACACAACAGCGCCTGCACCACACACGCAGAGGACAAGAGCACCTATCTAAATACACAACAGCCCCTGCACCACACACGCAGAGGATAAGAGCACCCATCTAAATACACAACAGCGCCTGCACCACACACGCAGAGGACAAGTGCACCCATCTAAATACACAACAGCCCCTGCACCACACACGCAGAGGACAAGAGCACCCATCTAAATACACAACAGCCCCTGCACCACACACGCAGAGGACAAGAGCACCCATCTAACTACACAACAGCGCCTGCACCACACACGCAGAGGACAAGAGCAATCATGCATATATACAACAGCCCCTGCACCAAACACGCAGTGGACACGAGCACCCATCTAAATACACAACAGCCCCTGCACCACACACGCAGAGGACAAGAGCACCCATCTAAATACACAACAGCCCCTGCACCACACACGCAGAGGACAAGAGCACCCATCTAACTACACAACAGCGCCTGCACCACACACGCAGAGGACAAGAGCACCCATCTAAATACACAACAGCCCCTGCACCACACACGCAGAGGACAAGAGCACCCATCTAACTACACAACAGCGCCTGCACCACACACGCAGAGGACAAGAGCACCCATCTAAATACACAACAGCCCCTGCACCACACACGCAGAGGACAAGAGCACCCATCTAAATACACAACAGCCCCTGCACCACACACGCAGAGGACAAGTGCACCCATCAAAATACACAACAGCCCCTGCACCACACACGCAGAGGACAAGAGCACCCATCTAAATACACAACAGCCTCTGCACCACACACGCAGAGGACAAGAGCACCCATCTAAATACACAACAGCCCCTGCACCACACACGCAGAGGACAAGAGCAATCATGCATATATACAACAGCCCCTGCACCAAACACGCAGTGGACACGAGCACCCATCTAAATACACAACAGCCCCTGCACCACACACGCAGAGGACAAGAGCACCCATCTAAATACACAACAGCCTCTGCACCACACACGCAGAGGACAAGAGCACCCATCTAAATACACAACAGCCCCTGCACCACACACGCAGAGGACAAGAGCACCCATCTAACTACACAACAGCGCCTGCACCACACACGCAGAGGACAAGAGCACCCATCTAAATACACAACAGCCCCTGCACCACACACGCAGAGGACAAGAGCACCCATCTAACTACACAACAGCGCCTGCACCACACACGCAGAGGACAAGAGCACCCATCTAAATACACAACAGCCCCTGCACCACACACGCAGAGGACAAGAGCAATCATGCATATATACAACAGCCCCTGCACCAAACACGCAGTGGACACGAGCACCCATCTAAATACACAACAGCCCCTGCACCACACACGCAGAGGACAAGAGCACCCATCTAAATACACAACAGCCTCTGCACCACACACGCAGAGGACAAGAGCACCCATCTAAATACACAACAGCCCCTGCACCACACACGCAGAGGACAAGAGCAATCATGCATATATACAACAGCCCTTGCACCAAACACGCAGTGGACACGAGCACCCATCTAAATACACAACAGCCCCTGCACCACACACGCAGAGGACAAGAGCACCCATCTAAATACACAACAGCCTCTGCACCACACACGCAGAGGACAAGAGCACCCATCTAAATACACAACAGCCCCTGCACCACACACGCAGAGGACAAGAGCACCCATCTAACTACACAACAGCGCCTGCACCACACACGCAGAGGACAAGAGCACCCATCTAAATACACAACAGCCCCTGCACCACACACGCAGAGGACAAGAGCACCCATCTAACTACACAACAGCGCCTGCACCACACACGCAGAGGACAAGAGCACCCATCTAAATACACAACAGCCCCTGCACCACACACGCAGAGGACAAGAGCACCCATCTAACTACACAACAGCGCCTGCACCACACACGCAGAGGACAAGAGCACCCATCTAAATACACAACAGCCCCTGCACCACACACGCAGAGGACAAGAGCACCCATCTAACTACACAACAGCGCCTGCACCACACACGCAGAGGACAAGAGCACCCATCTAAATACACAACAGCCCCTGCACCACACACGCAGAGGACAAGAGCACCCATCTAACTACACAACAGCGCCTGCACCACACACGCAGAGGACAAGAGCACCCATCTAAATACACAACAGCCCCTGCACCACACACGCAGAGGACAAGAGCACCCATCTAAATACACAACAGCCCCTGCACCACACACGCAGAGGACAAGTGCACCCATCAAAATACACAACAGCCCCTGCACCACACACGCAGAGGACAAGAGCACCCATCTAAATACACAACAGCCTCTGCACCACACACGCAGAGGACAAGAGCACCCATCTAAATACACAACAGCCCCTGCACCACACACGCAGAGGACAAGAGCAATCATGCATATATACAACAGCCCCTGCACCAAACACGCAGTGGACACGAGCACCCATCTAAATACACAACAGCCCCTGCACCACACACGCAGAGGACAAGAGCACCCATCTAAATACACAACAGCCTCTGCACCACACACGCAGAGGACAAGAGCACCCATCTAAATACACAACAGCCCCTGCACCACACACGCAGAGGACAAGAGCAATCATGCATATATACAACAGCCCTTGCACCAAACACGCAGTGGACACGAGCACCCATCTAAATACACAACAGCCCCTGCACCACACACGCAGAGGACAAGAGCACCCATCTAAATACACAACAGCCTCTGCACCACACACGCAGAGGACAAGAGCACCCATCTAAATACACAACAGCCCCTGCACCACACACGCAGAGGACAAGAGCACCCATCTAACTACACAACAGCGCCTGCACCACACACGCAGAGGACAAGAGCACCCATCTAAATACACAACAGCCCCTGCACCACACACGCAGAGGACAAGAGCACCCATCTAAATACACAACAGCCCCTGCACCACACACGCAGAGGACAAGAGCAATCATGCATATATACAACAGCCCCTGCACCAAACACGCAGTGGACACGAGCACCCATCTAAATACACAACAGCCCCTGGACCAAACACGCAGTGGACACGAGCACCCATCTAAATACACAACAGCCCCTGCATCACACACGCAGTGGATAAGAGCGCCCATGCAAATACACTACCCCCGCACCACACATGCAGTGGACAAGAGCATCCACGCAAATACACAACCACTGAAGTGAACAACAGCACTAGGGTGTCCCTTATTTTCCGACTTCCAAATTTTTAAAAGCTCGCCCTCCAATTGTCCCTCCAAAACATGCCTATAGAAAATTTTGTTGAGATCGATCCAATCTATCCCTTGAGCGTAAACTGGCATGGCGGGGAAGTTTAGAAGTACTACACATTATGAGTAACCGTACATGAATTTTAGTCGACAATGTCACCAGGGCGAGGAACGTGTGTTTTAATAGGCTATAACAATTAATTATTAATATAAAACACCACATAACTGAACACAATTTTCAATCAAATAAACAAATGCTTGAAGTTTTATTTTGTAACATACGGGAAATAAAATTAAGTGCAACTGCTAAACTTGTGGTTCTTGAGTGCGTGATATTTTGGGAGAAAGCAAAAATTACAAGAGCAGCATTGTACGCAAAAACCTATTAATTTGTATTCGGAGTGGAAAAAATTACATTGTTGTTCAAGAACATCGTTCACTCACATTGCAAGAAAGAAACACTGAAGACACGCTAAAGAGCACCCAAGCAAATAATACACAACAACCCTGTACCTCATGCAGCGAACAAGAGCACTCTATGCAAACGCTTAGCCTGGCAATAAAGAATAACTCTCCACGCACTCTGAAAAGCAAGTAGCCAACCTTTGAGTCAAACTCTAGACTTGAGTTTTGAAAGCCTGAACGTGAATGTAGCAAGAAATGTACTTTAGCTTGTCTGAAGTTTACGCCATCTCGATCAGGTTTTCGGTCAAGATCTCGATCAGGTTTCCCTTGATCGATAAAGTGTCGGATAGCCCCTTGTTTTGTTTCTGGACATCATAGTAGCATCAATATGCACACGATTGTTTGAGCACTCTTTTCCCTTTTTGGAGGTACAAGTGATGCCGGGGGTATTCTGTTAGTAAAACTATGATATTTACTCTGTAGTTCGTTTTGCAACGCAAACAAGTTTTGTCACATTTTTGACTGAACATTTGTAGTTCTCCAACGTTGCGTACCTTAATTTCTTGGTACTTTTCTTCATCACGCATCTACGTGTATATTTAATAAAAACTGGAGTAGGGGATCTGGATCTCAAGAAAACGTTTGCACAGAATACTTTTTTTAAACAGCAACTAGTAAAAGCAGTTACTTTTAGGGCTTGCACAGCGAGCAATAAGTTCAATTTTTAGCACTAGTGCTAAAAGCAAGACGAAGCTCACGTGTACAATACCTCTATGAATGCAGTAAAGTAAAAACAAAATACTTTCGCTTGACCACATCAGCTATTAATGACGTTAATGCATCATTTAGTAGAGATTTGTACACTTGAATTAAAATAAAATTAAAGGTAGTAAGGCTTTCTAAAAATGATACACGCGATAAAAAGTATTTTATTTCGCTCTTTGGATTGCGCAAGTCGTTTTATCTCTCCCACGTCACAACCTTTCCTAGTCGCAAAATAAAACGTCACTACGTCAAAGTAAAACATCACCCGTATCACAAAAATCTAATTTCATAATACTGAGCTGTAAACACATCTGCGTAACGAAACCCGACAGAGAAATGCAAAGGTAATCTTAATCGCCGCCGGCCGTTAAGGAATTAACGGCCCCCGGACGTTAAAGAATCACGTGAGCTAATAAAATATTTATTCAACTCTTAAGACAAATGACAAACAACATAATACAGTAATTTTCAGCACTTAAAACATTCTTATTTTTAACTCTTTTTTTCTAATGTCTCATTATAATAAATATTAATATTGAATGAACAGTTACTGTTATTACAAATTTCTAAACCTTCATTAGAAGTTGAAGCTGCAGACGTCGACATACTTGAATCATTTGATGCAATCTGGTTGGTGCTTAATAATTGCTTAGAAATTTTAACTCTTTTTGAAACATATTTTTCAATTTAAGTTTCGGCTACAGACGACGACTCTTCTTCTGGAATATCCATCTCAAATTTTGTGGAAACATTTATCTTTTTAATGGCGTCAAACAAAGCCACCACGTATTAAACAATCGAATCGAAATGTGTCGTTAATACCTTGGACTCGCGTCTGAATCGATGTAGAAGTTGCATTCCTACGTAACCAATGGCAAGAACATTTTTTTTATTTGTATCACTTTTCTTATAAGAAGATGGTATTAACGAAAAGTATTGAACGACACACGGCCGATAACACAAACAACAGACTTGGTTTATAAAGTATTGAAGGCTTTCACGGCCGGAGTCAATATTCTTGATGTCTTCCGGGCTGATGGGCCGTGGTCCAATTGGCTTGGAACTGCCAAACGTTTCGCCCACGACTGCGGTGGGCATCTTCAGTGGCGAGGTCTCGGGCGAAGTGCCCGGGACAGCGGCTTACTGGCGACTGACGTCGTGCTGGTCTCGTCCGCGGTATTAATAGGCCGCGGGTGGTGGTGGCGGAGGGGGTGGTTTCGCGCGCTGGCTTCTGATTGGCTGTCGTTTCGCGGGCTGGCTTGGGATTGGGCATCGACTGAGATGGGAGTGGCGCTGGGAATTTTGTTACTGTAAGGTTTTGTCTTGGTGTTGCGGAGTACGGGATGCCAAACGGAACTGATTTTGACTCCTTCTTCTTTCCTGTTGAAATTGTTCGGATGACAGAGACTTGGTTGGTTGGCACAGACTTGGTTGGTTATAAACTTCGGTTTACAACCTTACACCGCATCTGTTATTTGGTGTCTATCGGCCTAAAGGCGTTTAATACTACATGCGTCGTTCATCGCGTACAGCAGGGCTGTCAGACGGAGCACGTACGTGCTCGGAGCGCGCTTGCGCTCTGCAAGGGCACGCAGGGCCCGCGGCCAAGGAAAGTCCGCGCTCCGATTTCTCAGGGATGCACAGTAGGTGGTCATGGCGGGACGCGAGGAGACGTATAACAAGTTTCAGTTCGAGTGAGCTCTTGATTTCGTGTGCAGTGAGTGTGGAGGTGATGTAATTTGTTTAATAAATGTTCGTCATTACATTTTTGAAGTGGTTTATTGTGTGTATATTCACACGACAGATATGAACATAATATTTCTTTAAATCTTTACTTTTAATAGTAGTGTTTTTCTCAAATTATGTTGTATAATATATTGATTTAGTATGTATTTTGGCTTACACTATTTTCTTCAAAATATTCATTTAAGTTACTTGTAATTAGTATTAATAGTTCCCATATATTGCATTCTCTAATACTAAGGAGAAATGTGCGTTAATATTTCCTTGCTGTAGTGATCAATGAATGCTTTTGTAACTACAGTTTCTGTTTCCATGCCAATTTTCTTTAAAAGTTCGTCAAAATTAATAAATGTCTCTTCATGATATACCAACCCGTGTGTTTGACTCAACTCGCTGCATTCGTGCGAAGTTTGCTCACCCCTGCTTCCCGTCTGTGACTCGAGTTACTTCGCTACGCTGATATCGCCGCGAGTCCCAAACCTTCGCGAAGGCCATTCGCGTGCTCGTTCGTCTCACGGCCCTGGCGTACAGTTTTACAACAAACAAATGAAGCGAAACAACTCACCGTGGCGACGGAGGCGGCGGCCGAGCCGGAGGACGGCGTGGGCGAGGGCGTGGGCGAGGGCGTGGGCGTGGGCGAGGGCGAGGGCGAGGGCGCGGGGGCGACGCCGCCCAGGGCGCGCAGGCGAGCGCCGGCGTGCGCAGTGCGCAGCTTGCGCAGCAGCTCCTCCGCGCCCGCGCTGCGCACGCGCGCCTGGCACCCGGCCTCCGCCACCAGCACCTGCGCACGCACCCCTTCCTTCACTCACTCATTCGCTCATTCACTCCATCACTCATTCATTTACTCATCATCATTCACTAAATTATTCAACCATCCATGTATTCCATCTTTTCAATCATTTACTCATTCACTCACTCTCTCGTTATCATCTTTCACTGACTTATTCAACCATTCATGCATTCCACCTTTTCATTCATTCTTGTTATTACTCCATTCTTTCACTCATTCATTAACACTCTCTCTCTCTCTCTCTCTCTCTCTCTCTCTCTCTCTCTCTCTCTATATATATATATATATATATATATATATATATATATATATATATACAGGTGTCCGGGGAAGAAACGTCGAAACTTGGAAAATAAGCGCAAGATAATTCCAAGTATATTTTGTCTAATAAACTACGTGGATATTCCGAATGGTTGAGCCGCAATCAGCACTCAAAAGTTGGTTTGAAAAAATGATTTCTAGGCAAAAATTTGCATAATAGAAGCATAGAAACAATCTAGAAACATACAAATTCTTTATTATTTAGAAAAGAAATGAATACATTTGTTCAGAAAGAAAAATTAAGCGAGAAATAAAACAGCACCCAATTTGCACGATTCGACTGCTTTTTTATTTCTCGTTTAATTTTTCTGTGTGAGCAAATATATTAATTTCTTTTGTAAATAATGAACAGTTTACATGTTTTTGGAGTATTTCTATGCTTCTATAATGCAAATTGTTGCCTAGAAATCAATTTTTCAAACCGACTTTTGAGTGCTCATTGCAGCTCAACCATTCGAAATATCCACGTAGTTTATCAGACAAAATATGCTTAGAATTGTCTTAAGAGCTTATTTTCGAAGTTCAACGTTTTCTCAGCGGACACCCTATATATATATATATATATATATATATATATATATATATATATATATATAACGTTTTCTCAGCGGACACCCTATATATATAGCTTGGGGTGTCCGCTGAGAAAACGTTGAAACTTCGAAAATAAGCTATATATATCGCTATTTTTGGCTGAATATATCGATGATGTTTTTGAAAACATCGATGTGGTTTCTGCCGTCCGTATCCTCACCTCCGTCTGCTGCATGGCGATGCAGACGGGCGAGGCCTTGAGGCCGGCCGTCGACGGGGCGGGCGGGGAGGCGGGCGGCGTGGGCGGCGGCGAGGGCGGCGACGGGGGCGACGGCGGCGGCGGCGAGGGCGGCGGCGTGGGCGGCGGCGGCGCGGGCGTTGGCGGGGCGGGCGGCGGAGTCAGCGGCGGCGGCGGCGGCAGCGGTACGCTCTGCGACTCGCCTGCAAACCACACAAACCGTCTATTAATCCACTCACATGTGGAATAGAGCTTGGGTTATTAAGCAAATGTTTCACACAAAATACACTGTTGTTGTCATCGTTTGGCTATTAACATGTAAGATTACAAGTTAGAATATCAAAAGTAAACAAATTACAAGTCACAAACTTACAATATTACAAGTTACAATATTGTAAGTTACGAGATTACAAATTATGATATTAGGTGTCACAAGATTACAACTTTCAAAATAACGACTTACAATATCACAAGGTGCGAGACACCAAATTACTAGATTACAACTTTCAAAATTACGACTTACAAGATTACAACTCACAGCATTACCAAGTTTTCCTTTCTGCTGACTATCATAATCGTACGACTCATTTTACTTTGTCGAATACGTACGTATACACACAGCAATATACATAGTGCAGAGAAAAATAAGTAGTAACGCTGCGAAAAATCGATTTGGAGATTTTATCACGAATACACGTTTTGAGAACCGCGAAAACTCCTGATACACCTGAAAAAAGTATTTTTTTTAAGTCCATACGTCTATCCGTCATACTTCCGTATGACCATCCATGCTGTCTGTCCGTTTCTCCGGCCGTTTGTGAACGACACTAGCGTCGGCACTATTCGTAGGATTTTTTCCGAAATGAATATTGGCCGATTGATCTGGACCGACTTGAAGTACTGCAATTTTGGAAATAAGTATATAAATCACTATTACATTACCGAAAAAATATGAGATATTAAAAGCTTTTATAATGCATTTGTAAGCATCGTCGTTTTTTTTCTTCCAATTCATAAAGCAACCATTTCTGTGAATCGTCCGAGATAAACGACCGTGAATCGCAGATAAAATCGAGCTAATAATAAGCAAGCCTCTCAGCATCGACCTCGGAATATTACAATTGCTTTGCCTATTATTTATGAATCTGAAGTTATTGAGAAAACACACTTAGGGGTGGGAACATATTTTCAAGCTATATATATTTATAATTACACGTCGTAAGAATCATATTTATCTGGTGTCAATATCAATACCTCATTACAAGAAATCCGCATGTAATATACGAATGTTACGTTACAACACATTGACAAATGACAAACAATTAAAATCGATACACAGGTTTACGTGTCAAGTCAAATCTTTTCTGCTGTAAAACTGTTTCTATTCAATTGAGATTATATTGAGCACTAAAAAGAAAAATTATGTTAATTTAAACAATGATATATAATTGTTAAAATATGTACAATTTCAAAAAGTCTAAATGTGCTTCTAACAAATATTATACCTCAGCTTCGGGATCAATGACCGCCTTCTCGATCAGGATTTTTGTCCAGTTTCCCTGATTCATTGAGCGAGTGTTGAGATGAACACTTGTTTCGCTTCCGAAGCTTTATAAATGAATTCAACAAACGTCAAACTGTCATTGAGATTTCTGTTTTCAGATTTTTGGTCCAGATTTATTTTACAGTCACTTTTAATTCAACATATTGAAACCAAAACACATTAATCAGAAACCATAATTTAGATTGAAGAATTTTATTACATGTTCTCTTAATTTGGAAGTTTTTACCAGTGGTGGCTCCAGAGACAATTTTGAGAGGTGGGCACAAAATTCTTAAATGGGAATATGCAATCCAGATGCAGGCAAACAGTAAATATAGTGTAGGTCGTGGTGAAAGGAATAGGTTGGTTTTGTACACTACGATTGTTGGTTTTGTGGTGAAATGTCATTGGCATTTAAAATTAAATGATCACAGATGTTGTAATTTGCAACATTGCTATTTATTTCAAGAGCAGCTTTCGATGGCTTAGTCATCATCATCTGTTTCTGCTGTCTGGAAGCCACAAAACGACATTTAGGGAATTTAAAAAAATTAAAAAGCATTTTATTGACCATTTTTGGTGTTGTTTTAGGTCATCAAAACCCGCCCCTACATAATCTCTGTAATTGATTTTCTATAACTCGGGAAAAAACATCTTTCAAATATTTTTATTTTTCTAAAATAATTATTTTCTAAATTCATTTTTTCGTGTTTTTGTTAAATTCTGGCCCTCAAGAAAATATGCGCAGATAAATTTCTTTTCTCACACGTCATATACAGTCTTCACTGTTTTTTGACAAATAAATAAAAAAATAAAAAAAAATATGAAAGAATTCAATCTCTATTTACTGCGAAGCGGCTCTAGGGTGTCTCATGCACAGCGTATGTATCATGATCCATGGTTCTTCACTGCGATTTTTCTAACTTTGTCTCCGAAGGCCCGTCTTAACAATGGAATACGTCACGGTATTTCACGTCTTTCTCAGTTGTGCCGCTAGATATCACATGATCGGATTCGATGGTATAATGGTCAGCGTATCGGGTTGTTGTACCCATGATTGCGGGTTGAAACCCAATCGAAGCCGTGGATTTTTAAGCACTAAAACATCCTTCGTACGCTTTCCTTCGGAGGGGAAGCAAAGCCGGCTGTCCCATGTAGTAGATTTACTGCATGTCAAATATCCTTAAGCCTAAAAGGGGCTTCTGAGCTAAATTCAAAATCGCCTGTTTTGTCGCCCAAGGAATACCTTCTTTCTTCGCTAGTTGGTGAAAGGAGCGTAGCGAAATTTGCGTGGTCAGACGGAAGAGCAGGCCTCATGGCCCGAGTCTCGCCACGTAAAATAAGGTATTAACTATTTAATTATATTTAACTTGGTCCAATTATTATTGAAACAGACTTACGTTAAATAAATATAAACTTTAATATAAATACATCAAGTAGCAATAGTTTCAAGGTTTCTATTACCTCATCATCAGGCTAATAGTCATTTTAAATCACAAAACTTGACAATGCAGGGACAAAATAATTTATTACAATTTTACAAACAAAATTTACAATACAAATTATTTTGTCTCAGCATTGTCAAGTTTTGTGATTTAAAATTACTATTAGCCTGATGATGAGGTAATAGAAACCTTGAAACTGTTGCTACTTGATGTATTTATATTAAAGTTTATATTTATTTAAAATAAGTCTGTTTCAATAATAATTGGACTAAGTTAAATATAATTAAATGATTTAATATATACAGACTTAATATAGATAAAACATTAACTCACTATCAAGCAGAGCTTGCGACCATGCCACTTCTAGCGGTCCGACGGAGAAAGACGTGACATGCCGTGTGATATTCCATCGTGGATATAGAGACTCGAGAGGCAGAGTTAGAAAAATCGCACTATACCTTGTTGGTGCCGCGACCCGTGTTTCGTCTCAGCGGCAGTCTCGCCACTCGGAGCAACGACCGACAGTGGAGCAGCGCGCGTGCAGCCAATAGGGACGGGGCCCGCGTCGTGCAACCGTCGCAGGTACGATGTAATCGCCGCAGCCTTCTCCAACGCGGAGGGCTGGCGCTGTTTGCCACGAGCGCGGGGCGCCTCGCACTCGGCGACGGGGACGACGTCCGTCACGCTGGGTCGAGCGCCGCTGCGACCTTGCGCGCAGCTCGCGCCGTTTGTCGACGGACAGGTGAGCAGCCAACGCTCTTCCTGTTGGGCTCTACGACTGAAATCCCTGCCCGTGGCTTCGGGGTTCGGGGCTGAAAAGGTTTCGTGATTGCGACCTGGGGTGATCGTGGACGCGGCGAACGCCCTAGAAGGCGCGTGTGGGCGTGTGGTTGTTCGTGTGGCAGGCTGACGCTCATGCGCGCGTGTTTTCTGACCGTGCGACGTCAGCGCGTGCTTCGCCGTGTCAGTGTGGAAGTGACTGGCGTCAAGAAATGAAGGGAGATCGATAGTTTGCGGCGAAGAGACGCCAACCTGTCCTAGAAATGTCCCTTCTTCCACTCGTGGACTCCACCAACATGCGTCGTTACTATGGTCGGGCGTGTACTCGGCTCTAAGTCTCTGGCGTACAGAAGACGCATGCGACTGCTTCATGAAACGATCTGACTCTCCCTCAGTTCCAATTCTCCCGCGAGACAAAGAAGACGCATGCGACTGTTTCGTGCAAAGTTCTGACTCTCCATCAGTTCTAAATCTTTCGCGGCTCAGAAGAGTAGATGCATGCGACTCTTTCATGCAACTTTCTGACTCTCCCTCAGTTCCAGATCTCTCGCGTCTCAGAGAAGACGCGCGCGACTGCTTCATGCAACGATTTGACTCTCCCTCAGTTCCAGATCTTTCGCAGGTCGCATGCGACTGTTTCTTGCAACACGCTTCGTACGGAGGCGTCTCCTGCAAAGCGGCGTTCATCTCCGAGAGACACACCCTCGCGAAGTCATGCAGCCAGTCTTCGTTCCTCTCCCGCAAGATCCGCTTGCAGTAGTTCACAAACATTTGCTCCTCCTCATGATAGGAAGTTCCTTCCGGAGAAGAAGTGTTCTTGCGAGTTCTCCGTTTCCAGGCTTTCTTCTTGTTCCTTCGCTTGTTGCGAGCGCCTCCTCGCACGGTGGGAAAGGTGGTTATCGTGCGACCGTCTCTATCGCCGTCGCGATGGGATCTCCTTGCCGGAGGAGATGTTAAGTTGTCTCGACGAACTCCCACGGCAACGTTTTCGTCGCGAAGGGAAGCTGCCGTAAAGTTTGTTAGCAGGTGTCCATCTCTATCGCCGTCACGATAGCACCTCGTCATAGCAGAAGTACGTAAATCTGCAGGCGAACTTCCTCGTGGCGACATTTTCCGTCGCGAAGGGAAACAGCCGCAAAGTCTGTTAGCAAGTGGCTATCTCTATCGCCATCAAGATGGCGACTTCCTCATAGCAGAAGTCGTTAAATCCTGCAGGAGAACTTCCTCGGCGACATTTTCGTCGCGGAGGGAAGCAGCCAGAAAGTTTGTTAACAAGTGGCTATCTCTAACGACATCAAGATGGGAATTCCTCATAGAAGAAGTAGTTGGATCCTGCAGGCGAACTTCCTCGCCGCCATTTTCGCCGCGTAGGGAAGCAGGCGCCGCGTAGGGAAATGTTAACTGGCAAACATCTCTATCCCCATTACAAAGGCACCTGTTCATCAGGGGCGACGTAAAACCGTCGCCGTTTTCGTCCGCTGCCAGAGCCGCGGAGCTGCGAACCCGTTCCCGCGCCTCGTTCTGCGCGGAAATGACGTTCATGACGGCGCCTTGCAGCAACCAGCAGGCCATGATGGCGGGCGCGGGGAGCAGATCTGCGGGGTCGCCGTCCGGCTGGCCCCGCGCGGCGGCGTGGGGCGTCACCCAGATCTCACACTTGGATTCGCAGGGGGCCGTGGCGGGGGCGGAGGGGGCCGTGAGGAGGTGCGGGCGGCGCGCGCGGTGCTGGTGGGCGCTGGCCGGACGGGGCGACCTCGCGGGCGGCGCTGGCGGCCGACAGCAGCTCCAGGCGGCCCGCGCTCCCGCCGCACGGAGAGTACGTCACGTCCGGGAACTACGGCGGGGAGGGACCAATATATATATATATATATATACATATAAAACACGGTCGGGGTAGTTACACCATTTATAACTTAAGAACGGCTGGACCAATTTTAATGACGAGTCAGACTGAGACAGAGACAGAGAAGGGACGGAGAGAAAGAGAGAGTCGGAGAAGACAGAGAGTGAGAGTCGGAGAGAGAGGTGGGGTGAGAGACGAGAGACAGAGAGGGAGACGGAGAGAGACGGAGAGGGAGACGGGGAGACAGGCGAAGAAAGGGAGAGGGAAGGAGAAAGAGGAAGATAAAGGGCAGAACAACGCTTGCTGGGTTCCGCTAGTATACATCGGGTTAGTTCCACCATTTATAATTCAAGAACGGCTGGGCCAATTTTAATTATCTGTTTTGTTGGATTCATCTCCGCCCAGAATAGCAGAATAATTATTAAAATAGCGCTAGATGGCGCTGTAGAATAAAAAGTAAATATTTCATGTCATATGCAACCCGCCACACTCGAGAGGATTTTTTAATATATATCGTGAAATAACTCCTAAACGAAGTGTTCTAGAGCACAATAAAAACTACAATTTTGAGGCCCAAGGCCACAGACAAACGTTCCTCATGCCGTAAAATCTAGGATGAGACCTTCATGAACATTCTATTACATTTTTGCTGGTCCAGCGCTTCTCAATATTACCTCACCTGCTCAAAGACGTGCAGAATCTGGAACTAAATGTTCCAGACCTAGCTACATAGCTAGGACTAATTGAGGCGCTGTTTGGAGGAGAATCCTATCGGCCGGTTGCTCTGATCGGTAGTTTTCCGTGGTAATCTCCGATTAGCATCCGGTGAATGCCAGAGCAGTACCCTAACAAACGGGCCACGGCCCGTGCGCGATCTTTCCTTCCCCTTCCTTGTCTTATCTTCACCCTTTACTTACACTCACATGCTCTAAACTACCACACATACCGGGAGACCGGTTGGGAGCTTAGAGCTTGTGCCGGTTGGGGCGGTGCCCTGCTGATGGAAAAACACCTCTAGCCCACAGAATGGTGGCGCTGGATCTCGCCACTACGTGCACTACACTTACGGGACTAATGTCTGACGTCGATCGACGTTTATAATTTTCCGCTCTGCCACTGCAAAGCATGTCGATCTGCGTTTTAGCTCTTGTATTCAAATAATGCGTTAGATCTCTGTTGGATGGAATTCAAACGAAGGTATTATTTTACCGATGAGGCGTGTTTCGATACCTATATTTAATCGATATACTTTGTTTTTGTCCTATTGAAATTGACTTTGAAATATGTCGTTTATTTTGCTAAGAATATGGCTAATACTGCCTATACGAGTGCAAATAGTGATAAATATCTGCATCCTGAGGAAATTTCCTTTCTAGTAGACTATATATTAGTTATAACGTATGATGTTATAAGAAGATATTGATTCGGAATTTCGCGAGAGTAGTTGGATAAAAACAACTGCTTGGTAGTGTAGAGCATATTGGTGTGTGTGAGGGGTGAGGATAGGACAGGGAAGAGAAAGGAAAGATTGCGTGCGGTCCGTGGCTAGTTTAAGGGAACTGCTCGGGCATTCGCCTGGTGCTGATGTGAGAACCACGGAAAACTACCGATCAGAGCAGCCGGCCGCAAGAATTCTCCTCCAGACAGCGACTGAATTCGACTTAGCTATCTAGATCGAAAATCCTGCCATCGTCGGGACTCGAACCTAACACATCTCGGTCAGAGTCACTGCAGTGACATCACCCCTGAGCCACCTCTCCCGGTTATGCACTTCACTGTTTGTCTGCTTCAGGCCCATTTGCCCTATCCTACAGGCGGCTCCACACATTCGCTATTCGGCGAACAGGGAGCAACCGCTCGCCGAATCCCGAGTAGTGTGGATGGGTCGCTTGCTATTTGCTGAGTGACGAACATTCGGCGCTCGCCCTACCCACCGCGTGTCGGCCTTTCGGACACATCAAAGGGAGCGAACATTCGCCGAACAAATCAGCTGGTCGGGATCGGGCGAGCAGTAGTTCGCTGCTGGGCGAATGCCGAATATGTAGAGCCACTTTAAGACAAGTCTCACTTTAAAAAAAGGGAAAATAAATGAAGCACGTCGGGTAAACGTTTGACTGTTGGCACGATGTAAGATATATATAGGTGTTTCAACTAGTCGCCTTTGAGGCAAATTTTCTGAAGCCAGTTCGAGGCTACTTCCTCGCTTGTCCATACGATGCGCATGATCGGTTTGTGTCACAGTGTAAGATATATATCTTAAGATGACATTTTATCTGTGGCTATTACACGGTTTTACAAAACATTTCCTACCCATTTTTGTATCTGTTCGCTCCAGAGTTTACCAATTCCACCGCGAAACGACAAATCACTAACTTCAAATTAGAAATCAGCTGGCCATAGAGCTGTCGAATGTATCACGACCAATCATGTCATGGCCAAATGAGACCCAAAGATCGCAGCGCTTCTTTGTGAGAACTTGCCTCACATAAGCTTAGCCTGGGAGTGAACACACCTATGTATCTTACACCGTGGTCGTCCCACGTCGAAGGACGCGGCGAGTCCCAGGAAAGTCTCGTGAACCGAGTCTCAGACGAGCTGTCACCCGCCCGCGGTGACTGGAACGAACATTCCCTCGCGTCGCGTGGGTCGTGATTCATTCATAAGGAAGTGTTAGTTAGTGCCTTATTTTACGTGGCGAGACTCGGGCCATCAGACCCGCACTTCCGCCTGACCACGCAAATTTCTACTACGCTCCTTTCACCAACTAGCGGAGGAAGGAGGTATTATCTCGGGGGACGAAACAGGCTATTTGAATTTAGCTCAGAGGCGTCATTTAAGCTTGAGGATCTTTTACATGCAAGTAAATCTACTAACATGGCCAAATGAGCCTAACATGGGACAGCCGGCTTTACTTCCCCTCCGAAGGAAGGCGTACGCCCTTAAAAATCCACGGCTTCGATCGGGTTTGAACCCGCGAACTTGGGTATGAAAGTCCTGTACGCTAACCGTTACACCATCGAATCCGCCGTGCAGTTCACAGTTGTGAGAGAGTGCCGCTACTCTCTCCGTAGGCTAAAAATACGAACTTGCGGGTGAAGTGGTACTATTCAACGAAATGGAGCTTCACTGCACAACCGGGAGAAATGGCTCAGGGAATCAACTGATGCGTTATTCCATATTAAATCAACCCAGACATTTTACCTCACCATCTCAGATTCAGATGAAATTTGACACACAGGTAGTATGAATAAACAATAAGAAAAGTACAAATTTTGAGTAAAATATTTCCACCTGTTTGTGAAATACAGCCATGTAAAAATTTTACAAAATTGGGTTCCCGAAATCTTTTTAATTGAATCCCAACTTGTCAGAAATGGTCAAACACACCATTGCATAAAAAAAGTGTTTCGCTAATGAGATCAGTGGAGAGCGGCGGTGACTTCGGAGTTAGAGTGTACATCGCAAGCGGCAAGCAAACGACTGTGCTACCCTAACCTGGAACGGCGAACCGGAGTCATCTTCATCAGCGACCGGGTCCCGCGCGACCGAATCCAAACGTCTTCCCCCTTCGCGCGGGGCGTCATCACGCAGTCGAAGGACCTCGTCCTGCAGTCCTTGCGGATGACTGTCTTCCTCCGCGATGGTGTACAAGTGGGCGGCGGGGCAGGCGCGCAGAGAATCGTTCGGAACCGAGAACGACCCCACCGGCATCGCCTCGCTGTTGCACACGTTCAAGTGGAAGATTTCGAGCGTGAGATCCGAATTGGAACTCGGGACGTCTTTGTCGTCCGAGTGCTGAATCTCGTCCGACACGAAACTGCTGGACCCGTCGTTACACTCGCCATCGCCCGCTGCAGCAGACTCTGGCCGACATACGCTGGAATCGTTCCTTTCCGGAATAGTCGTCCAAGAAATCATCCCGGGTTGCGCTTTCCGTTCCTTCATTGCTTACCACTTCACTGTATTCGCCCAAAGAAATATCTCCGTCATTTGAGAAACCTTCTCCAAACGTTTCATCCGCTTTCTCCAATCTTGCACCTTGCTCGACAGTGACTGCTGATTGAGGATTCGCAGACATTTTCTCGCCTGACATAGCGTCTGTAGAAACGATTGTGCAGGCCAGTGGCACAGCGTCGTTCGGAACCGCGGTTTTTGATGGACTTTCCGTGTGTAAAGTGCACGATCTAACTCCAAGTAAATGACCGGAGGCAACGCTGGTTTCCGGAAAAGAAGAAGCCCTTAGGTTATACTCGCTGTGCGAGAGTGGACGTGTCTCAGAAACATCGTAGTAATCGACTGAGAACGACCCGTCCAGAATCGGTTCACTGACAAACGTCCTCAACCCACTGTTGACTGTTTCTATTTGAGTTAGTCGCTCTAACCTTATGGTAAACACCTTGCCTTCCCCTCCAGCATTGCTCTGTGATGGGTCAACCACTTCTAAACGAGTAGGAGATTCGGCGGTTTGCAATTCATGCATATCGTCTGGTTCACAACTCACCCGACTCCAAGGAAAACATCTGCGTGCGCTTAGATTCGATGTCTCACCCGCTGAAGCATCCGGTGTAGATGGTTCATTTGGCAATGGCATCAGGGATTCAGTAAGATTACTCAATTCTCCGGCACTTCCACCTGACTGTGTATTATATTCTGATGTGGCACCGTGACTAGATGCTACATCAGTCGTGGAAACGAACGAACCACTGGATTCTATTTCCGAAGAGGCCGGTGTACAGCGGGTTACGGTCAGTAGACTCAACGGTACCATGTGACCACTGAACTCAACAGTGTCTGAATTCTTCACAGTTTCTGCAGAAGCGGCGTTTCGATCACAAAGACACAGATTGGTAGACCTGTCGCCCACATTCTGGTGACTGAAGATGCGAGTTAAGTAGGGAATAAATCCGTGTTCTTCAAAAGTGGAACTTGTTACGAACTGAAGTTCACCTTGCATGCCCGAACACGGATCATCTCGCCTTTCGTCGCCCTTTGTGGTGTCGTTCACTGGAGCCGAAGAGAGTAAACACGCATGTGTCGAGGGTTGGATATCGCCGGTGATGCTTGATTGAGTGCCACCAACCTCTCGCGAATCCACCACTTCGATCTGATCCGCGTTGTTGCCGGTCGCATTTCCAGAACTCACAGCGAGGGCATCCGAATGCGACAGAGACTCTGCAACGGAAACGAACGTCCCGTTGGATTCGGTTCTCTGATCCGGACCTACATACACGCACGATCTTGCCTCTCGTCTTGATCTCACGTCCTGTACACACACGTCGCTTTCTAACGTGGTTACTGTGGATGCAGAACGAACTTCTGATAACTCAACACTTTTTCTAAATACCGTGCGATCCGGTTCAAAACTGTGGATTTTTTCGGAACCTTCCTCCGCATCTAAACTCGAACGCAAACCGCTTTCGGATCGTTCCATTCTGGCTGACGGTGACGTTGAAGGATAGTCGCTATCAAAAGGACAGTTTTCGCTCGAGTACGAGCCAGGAAGTAGGGACGATTCGTATTTGTCAGATCTAGAATCATCCGCAGACTGTATTTCTTCCGAAAGGACCTCAACGCCTTTTGGTAAAGATGCCGAACTCTTGGGCGCAATCACTACGTAAAAGTTTTCCGACTGGGTAACATTATGGTCGTGCTTAACGTCCTGAAAAACATTAGGCTGTTTCGCCACACAGGATCTCTGTTCAGGTGGTTCGGTGTCTGGGCTAACCTGTACCTCATAAGAATCCGGAAACATTTTATTCTTTAGAGATAAGCTACTAACATGCGAGATTTCATCCAATACCTGACTGCATGACTCAGAACCTAAATCCGTGGCCAGTGATTTGCTGGAGAAAGTTTGTTCCGACGCGTAACTTACTTCTAGCACAGGGACCTCCGCTTCGTTTGACATTGATGACGAACTCTTGTGCCTAACTACTAAGACAGAATTTTCACATTCTATTACATGACCGTTCACGTCTTCAAGAACTTCAGACTGCTTCGATACTCGTTCTTCGTCTGTACCCGTTTGAATGTCCGGTCTATCCTGCCTCTTGTATGCATTCGTAAATGATCCTTTATGTTTTGGGGATGCGTAGTGTACACTTGAATTTTCACTCAATGTCTTCCAGTTTGACTCAGAATGTACTGCATCTTTACCCTTATCTATGGGTAGTAGCTTGCTAGATGAAGTCTGCTGCGAAGTAAACGATACAGCAGTTGGGGCAGCAGGAGTTTTAATATAATTTATCTTAATGATAGGCTTTGACCTGGATTCTGCCGAAGTAATATGTGATGTAGAAGAAGGGCCAGTTTTAGAGTCCGGCCCAACTTGCTGCTTTTGATTTTCGGTAAATAATACGTCATTCTTTGGAGATACGCAATAATGACGCCAATTTGAACTCAACGCCTTACCGCTTGACTCGGAACCTGTGTCCTTATCCGTCGATAGTGCCTTACTGGACAATGTCCGTTCCGAACTTTCCGTTACGGATGGAGTAACAGGTGATATGAAATAATTTACGTTAACGAGGGGACTTGTTCTCTGCTCCGCGAAGGAACTGGTCTGCGATATCGAGCAAGGGTCTGTTTGAGGTTCCGGAGCCAACGAGAAGACGTGTTCTTTTAAAGGGTCGAAAGTAGATTGCACACAGCGAAGCTGTGGTTTCCTGCCAACGGGAAATATCACCACCAACTCCTTGTCATTCTCAAGAGGACACTTCGCGGAAATGACGTCATCTGATGTCACGACACTTAGGGGTAATTTGGAAACTGACAGGGTGTCCAGTTTTCGCGAACTTTCCGCCAAAAGGTCGTTCCCCACAGAAGCTGAACCGTTGACTACTTGCGTTAACGTACTTGGCGTAACATCACTCGCGGATACCAATGGTTCTTTATCACGTGACTCACTTTGCCAAGCGCCCGGTACGGAAGGTGTTGCAGAAGGTTCACGTTGAATCAACAATGGAATCGGATTTATATGTCTTGTTTTTATCGAAACATCAGGAAGAGGATAATTTTGTGTGGAAACTGTCGCATTGTCATCTCGTGAACTCTTGGCAGTTATTTCTCCTCATCGTGTCCGTGAGTAAATTCAGCTTTGTGAACCAGTGACGGATTTTCCAAAAGACACGTCATGCCGGACCACACATTTCTCAATTCAAGCGCCATTTCACTTTCATCACACACCAGGCCCGTTTCTATGGAAGAAATTTGAGAAACTGATAGTAACTGCATTTCTAAAGAACGCTCCAACACCAATGTCGTAGGACGCTTATTGTCCTCAACCTCACTCGAATGTGGAGATTTGGCAACAGTGATACTGCTCGGTAACATAGTCGGCAGACACGGTTCAACGTCAGGAGTAAGAGAAGCAGAGACTCCCAAGGGGTCCTCTTCTTGTTCCACATCACTGTCCTGAGAAACTAATAGATCGTCTGAAAGCTCGTTATTTTGAGTGATTAGTTGTTCTTTTGAATAATCACGACTCAGAAGCGACCTGCCCGGTGTTCCATGACTTGGCCGCCAACACGCAGCGCTCTCTTCTGAATACCTTTCGGTTTGTTCGTTGTCAGCTTCTATTTCAGTCGTCGTTTCCAGATCTGTCGAAGCTTGAGCATACGCTGTGTCTGAAAAGGACAGTCTTCTAGGCAGTGGACACTCACTAGTCTCATCTACGCTAACGTTGTTCATCGAAGACCGTGTAGTGTCTGATCGTAAGCTACTTTGTGAAGAAAGAGATGGAAAACCCAGATGCTGGTCAGCGGTTTGTTCTCTTGCTTCGTTCGAAAGATCTCGGCACATTATAACGCGCTGATGCGCACTGGATTTGACATCCAATTGCACAGAATGAAGATCTTTTCTTGATAAAGCTGCAACCGAAGGTTTTCCATCGTTCGCAGTATTGTCAATTTCGAGGAGAATTGGTCGAAAGAATTGATTCCGTAACTCCAATTCACATCCTTTTCAAATGTTCTGAATCGACTGTTAGCTGCACGAAATCAGAATACGCGTTTTCAAGATACAAATCTTCAAAAAACTTGTGTCTTCCTTTGTTTGCCCCGTCAGTGAAAGTGGCATTTTCCGAGTGAGATCGCTTTCCAATACGAAGAGCCTGATTCATATCCGCACAACCTGACGAAATCATCGGACGTGCGGCTGTATCAGACGCGAATTTCCCAATCCCTTTAGAGCTGTCTGGAATTGTCACGTGCTTCTCGACAGAGGACTGCACCGCAACTGGGTCGTAATATCCCAAAACCCGCGTATTGGATTCCCGAACGCCATCCGCTTCTCTCAAAATCTGAACTTCCGTTGCATTCTCCTGTGAATCTAGCGGGAAACTGTCTCCCAATGAAGGACCATCAAAATTACATTTCAATTTCGCCTCGTTTCCGAGAGACGGAGATTCCAGACACCCCAACGTCTTCGAACTCGGTTCAGACGCAGTCTGGGGCGCGAAGGAATCGAAATCGCTAGGCGGGGGAATAAGGAAAGAAATCTGAATGTTTTCTGCAATTTCATTTGCACTTTCTGGTGATTCCAGTCCTGAGAGATATCCGTCGATCGAAAGCATTTCTTCTTCGCGGTTTAATTCTTCGGTGTTGATGTGAATTCGATCTTCTATTTCCCCGTCCAATTCTAAATGTGAATGGTGCACTCTACTGACTGAATCTTCGCCCGAGTAATTGCGAGATGAATCAATTTTCCCAAACGGTTGGCACAAATCTGATCTCATGAAATCAGGTGGTCGGTCGAGAAACTCTGGATATGAAATAGATTTCGATTGTAGGAAAGTACGATGATTTTCTACGGTTGTTTCTGATTTAACTTCCACGTGGTTTTCAGTCACAGACTCAAGGACTGGAAGCCCTCCATTCAAAAGTGACCGATTCTTGAAGAGGAATTTCACATTCGTTTCTGACTGTTGCGTTGAAGCGTACGTCGGTTGAGAATCACCTACAACCTCATCATCAGCTCTTCGTTGGGAAACGTCTGTTGAAAAAGCCTCTGGAGGGTCTATGCGATCTCCGATCTGCTGTGATGCAAAAACGTCGCCTTGATTGCGTCCACTTAACACATCCGCCTCTTCTCCCATCTCCGATATCAGTTCAAATGTGATACTCTGAACATCCAAATCAGGGTGATTTCCATCTGTGCGATCTACGAGAACTCCATCCTGCTGGAACAATGCACACACATCGTCTGGATTGTGCCCATTGCACACATCTATCTCTTCCTCCAGCCCCGATATCGGTTCCAAGGTAATACTCGCTTCACCCAAATCAGGGTGCATTCCTTTCGACCGTGACTTACTCAGCGACGCAACATGGCCCCCCCACGATTCAATTGCGACGCTACCAGGCACAGAACCATCCACTCTCGAAGCCATCTTCCCAGCAGAGGACGGTATAGACGCAGGCTGCGCGTCCTGAGGAAGCGTGCTCGTCTCGGAAGGTTCCAAGTGCCCCGGGCGCTGCTTCGTCCTGAGCGGCCGCCCCGCGAAGAGACACGTGACGCTGGGGTGGCCGCGGCGCTGCGCATGCGCGCCGGGGCGGCGGGCGGAGGTGGCGCCGTCGGACGAGGCGGACGCGTCGGAGGGCGCGGCGAAGGCCTCGGGAGGGGGGATGGACGGGACGCTCCGAACGCCCGTGGCGCGCCACTCCGTCATGGGGTCGCAGGCGGACCGCGCCGCGCCCACCGGAAACTGCCGACCGGAAGCCGACTCCGCGCCGGAGGACGAACTTGTGGAGCGCGAGGACGAAGTTGTCTGCGTGTCCTGCGGCGGTGAAGCCAACCGTGACGAGACAGGTCGCGCATCGTCGACCGGAAACTGGCGACCGGAAGCTGCCTCCGCGCCGGAAGTCGAGGTGGAGCGCCAGGATGAAGTTGTCCTCGTCTCTTTCTGAGGTGAAGCCAACCGTGACGAGACAGGTCGCGCATCGTCAACCGGAAGTTGGCGACCGGAAGCTGCCTCCGCGCCGGAATTCGAGGTGGAACGCCAGGATGAAGTTGTCCGCGTCTTTTTCTGAGGTGAAAGCAACCGTGACGAGGCAGCTCGTGCATCATCGACCGGAAGTTGCCGACCGGAAGCCGACTCCGCGCCGGAGGACGAACTTGTGGAGAGCGACGACGAAGTTGTCTGCGTGTCCTGCGGCGGTGAAGCCAACCGTGACGAGACAGGTCGCGCATCGTCAACCGGAAGTTGGCGACCGGAAGCTGCCTCCGCGCCGGAATTCGAGGTGGAACGCCAGGATGAAGTTGTCCGCGTCTTTTTCTGAGGTGAAAGCAACCGTGACGAGGCAGCTCGTGCATCATCGACCGGAAGTTGCCGACCGGAAGCCGACTCCGCGCCGGAGGACGAACTTGTGGAGAGCGACGACGAAGTTGTCTGCGTGTCCTGCGGCGGTGAAGCCAACCGTGACGAGACAGGTCGCGCATCGTCAACCGGAAGTTGGCGACCGGAAGCTGCCTCCGCGCCGGAATTCGAGGTGGAACGCCAGGAGGAAGTTGTCCGCGTCTTTTTCTGAGGTGAAAGCAACCGTGACGAGGCTGCTCGTGCATCATCGACCGGAAGTTGCCGACCGGAAGCCGACTCCGCGCCGGAGGACGAACTTGTGGAGCGCGAGGACGAAGTTGTCTGCGTGTCCTGCGGTGGTGAAGCCAACCGTGACGAGACAGGTCGCGCATCGTCGACCGGAAACTGGCGACCGGAAGTCGAGTCCGCGCCGGATGTCGAGGGGGAGCGCGAGCCGGAAGCGGTCCGCGTCTCCTTCGGCGACGAAGCGACCAACCGCGACGATGCTGCGGGCGCCGCGTCGACCGGAAGCTGGCGACCGGAAGCCGACTCCGCACCGGAAGTCGACAGCATGGGAGAGCGCGGCGTTTCACTCGGTGAAGAAGCGTCCTGTCGCGTCGACGACAGTGTGACGAAGGACGAGGATTCCGACGAAGAGGTTTGTGAGATGCCAAGGTCTCCTAGGGGAACCGTCGGCTCCAAACACGAACCTTTAGTGTCGTCTGTTACGGAGTCAAACGGCGGTAGTGGTATTTTCTCGACAGAGTATGTAGAAACGAGAAACGAATCTTGCATCGTGGGGGCCACCATTTCTGGAGTTCCAGAATCACCAAAAGTTTGTGATTTTACCTCTGGAGAATGACTTCCAGGAAGAAATAAATGATGCACTTGAGCAACCATTTTTGGAGAAACATTATCACCAACAGAAAATGATTTTTTCTCTGCATAATCACTTCCGCGAGGAAATGAATCTTGCATTGAGAGAACTGCCGTTTCTGTACAAGTAGAATCAAACGTTTGTGATCTTTCATCTGGAAAACGACTTCCGGGAAGAAACGAACCTTGCATTGGTGGAACCAGCATTTCTAAAGACCCAGAATCAACAGGTGTTCGTATTCTGTCCTCTGGAGAATGACTATCTGGAAGAAATGCTCCTTGCATGGGATGGAAATCGGGGTCAGTTGATCCGGAATCAAACGGAAGCAATGGCATTGCCCCGGGAGAATGACTTCTGGGAAGAAATGAATCTTCCTTTAAAAGAAACGCCTGCGCATCGTTTTCACGATCCCACATACCTTCTTCACAAGTAGCTTTAACGGCTGTGAAACTTGGAGCGCACCGCGCGTCCGTTGGTTCTTCACCAAACCCCTCAGGAGGAGAGATGCAACATTCCTCAAGTGACCCCTCCTGAAGACCTCTTTCCTGCACATCCGACACTTCGTCCAACGCCATCGCTGATTTGTGAGCCAAAGGACAGGCTTGGCTCCGCTGCAAAACCGCACTTGCTTCCTGGAGCGGCACGCCCGGAGAACGCGCAAGCAAAACTGCCTCAGAGGAAGTGCTGTCTATTTCGAGGGTGACGTCACCGAAAACGGAACCCGCGTCGCTTCGCGGTACGACAAACGACGACTGGGCTGGTGGAAATGCGCTCGCTAGGGTGCGTTCAGATCTCCCGCGTTCAGCTGCCTCTGTCACGTCCTTCCTCGCACGCCAGACTCTGGTCACTTGCGGGGAATCCCACTTCCAAAGGCGGTGCGTTACTTGAGCCTTCTCCGCTCGCCAAAGATATTCCGGGGCTTGCTTCCAACCTTCTTTTCGTCCACGTCTCTCCACACTGGATTGTCATTTTTAGCGGGTTACGAATCTGATCGACTGATGGCTGAAAATGCGAAGCAGATCTCCACTTATCGCTTTGTGCAGAAACATCGTTGTTTGATGGAGGTAGCGGGCCCGTCAACGACTCAGTATTAAATTCGATATCTCCTCCTGTGTAGCGAGCTGCGTCAAGAGATATGTCGTGCACACATGTGACTCCAGTCTGCGTATCGATCTCTTGTGTGAAGTGTTTGTCATCTGATTTATGAGGGAGATCAATAACCGTTATCACAACAGTTGAGTTGTTTTCCAAAATTAACTCTGTAACAGTCGCCTTTTCTTTCAGATTTTTTCTGGTTTTACTTTGCATTAAAGCTATCTTTTCGGAGAGAGCCAAACCAATTAATTTCCCATCTGAATCACAAACTAAGTATTGATTGTTCCTTACATCATAATATCCACCTCGGTTTTTTGGAATATCATCCATGACAACTTGAGTACACGAGTCTAGTTTTGCAACAACCTCCGTCGCCGTTTCTTTATGTCCTGTGCGGGGTGATTCACTATTGAGACTCAAACGATGCAGCGAAGGCAGGGAGAGATCCAGTGGTTTTTCAATACATCTATCAAAAGAACGCTCATTCACTGGATATCCAATTCTACATCGTGAAGAGCTTACTTTGGGTACACCACAAACATCCACTTCGCGGGCGGTATCGATTCCAGATTTTACATCAAGAGGATCGACTGGAGGAAGATCACAAATATTCATTACGTCTTCAATATCGATCGTAGATCGTATATCACATGAATCGACTGGAGCCGTGACAGATGGAATTTCTGAATTACGTTTCTCTGCTTCGAAATATGTAGTAGACTTTTCTTTCCCTGCGCTAAAACTCTGTCTTTGACTCATTTCACCAATAAAAGAATTGGTAGAGCAAACCTGAATGTCTACGGGGACTACAGGCCGAAATGTTTGCATCTTATGTATTATATTACCAGTTACTAGTTCTTTCTTCACGTCACCCGGGTACATTATCGTACTACCAAGTCCGTTGGCGACCGGAAGCTGGCCACCATCAGAGGACGACATGTCTGATGGTTTTTCAGTAACGGAATCCTCTGGAAACTTCATTTGGCATTTGACTTCAGTTTCCAAATTAGTTGCTTCGGTGAGACGTTCGCTAGCGTTCACTTGCAGGACATCGGCTCGTGGACGATTGAGTGTCGTCGAGAAAACCGCTGAGGACTCGGCCTCCACAAGAGGACGTGTGGCAGGACGTGGCTTCTCGCGGGCTGTGCTTCGCAGCGACAGATCTCACACTCACCTGCAACTGCACGCTGGCAGACACTACATCTCCTCGGGAGCACAAACAGATATCGTCAGCGAACAAGTGGAAGTCGGTTTGCTCACTACGCACCTTTGACTCGTTCGCGTTCTTCTTTCTAGTTGCACTCAACGACCTTCCATTCATTGTTGCACTCAACGACCTTCCGTCCTTTGTTGCACTCAACGATCTTCCATCTTTTTTTGCACTCAACGCTCTTCCGTCCTTTGTTGCACTCAACGATCTTCCGCCCTTTGTTGCACTCAACGATCTTCCATCCTTTTTTGGACTCAACGCTCTTCCGCCCTTTGTTGCACTTAACGATCTTCTGTCCTTTGTTGCACTCAACGCTCCTCCGTCCTTTGTTGTACTCAACGATCTTCCATCCTTTTTTGCACTCAACGCTCTTCCGTCCTTTGTTGCGCTCAACGATCTTCCATCTTTTGTTGCACTCAACGATCTTCCATTCTTTGTTGCACTCAACAATCTTCCACCCTTTGCTGCACTTAATAACCTTCCGTCCTTGGTCGCACTCAACGATCTTCCGTCTTTTGTTGCACTCAACGATCGTTCGTACTTTGTTGCACTCAAAGACCTTCCGACCGCGCGATCGTTTTGGGCAGCAGGAAGCACACTCAACGGCGAGTCCGTTCCGCACAATTTATCTTCGCATGTACGCTCGAAAGAATCTTCCGGAAATGCGGGTGCTTGAGCTCCTGTTTTCCTTCGCATTCCCGCGCTCACCTGAGTGGCCACGCTCACTCGAATGGGCGCCACGCACTCAAGTTTACAGGGAAAGACACTTCCCGACGTCCAAATATTCCAGCACTTCCCATCGATTCCCTCATGTGTCTCTGGTGGTGCTTCGAATGACGGTTCCGCACTCACCTGCGTCGCTACGCTCAACCGAGCGGCAAGTCCTTTACTGGGGAACGGAACTTCCCGAAGACTCACGACTCCAACGGGTGGCTTCAGTCCCATCTTGTGGCAACGCAACGGGCACCGCTGCCTTCAGCAACGACCGGTTCTCGATCGGTGCTTGGACTAACGACGTCCACGTGTTGACTCCATCCAATTTCCCCCCCTCAAACCCATTCTGTGTGTTTTGGATTTCGACACACGATGACCAGCTGTTGGTTCCATCGGACGGTTCTCTCTCGAGTCGACTCCCAGCTTTTGGAACGAAGTTGGCTCCATCCAAAAACTTTTCCTCAAACATATTATGTGTGTTCGGCACTTTGACACACGACGACCACGAGCTGGTTCCATCGGACGGTTCTCTGTCGAGTCGACTCCCAAAGTTTGGAACGAAGTTGTCTCCATCAAAACATTTGTCTTCAAACATATGCACTTTGACACACGACGACCACGTGTTGGTCCCATCAGATAGTCCTCTGTCGAGCCGACTCTCAGAGTTTGGAACGAAGTTGGCTGGATCCAAACGTTTTCCCTCAATCCCACTCCGCGTGTTTGGTTCTTTGATACATGACGACATGCTGGTTCCATCGGTGAGTTCTCTGGCGAGCCGTGAGCGGGGGGCGACGCGTGGCGGGGGTTGGCGGCCGCGAGGGGAGAGCCGCGAGGGGAGGGAGTCGGCGCCCGCGGGCGTGCTGGAGGACGGCGTGCCGGGGGTGGGCGGGGGGTGGGCGGCGTCGGCGGAGGCGGTGCGGGTGGAGAAGGAGGCGGCGCCGGCCCCGTCGCTGCTGCGCGACGACCACCGGGTGGCCTCTGCGCCTGCGCAAGCCCACACACATTTGGACCACTCGGAACCACAGACAAAGCTCATTGCGGCCTGCGCACGCCAACACACACACTTGGCCCACTCGGAACAACAAACGAAGGCCTGCGCACGCCGACACTCACACACACTTGGACCACTCAGTGGCAGAACCGCAAACCGCATTGCTTGCTGGCGCGTCAACTGCTCAAGTCTCATTGGTCCCACGGGCACGGAATAGCCACTACACAGAGAGGGAAGCTACCCGCAATCCGTGCGCCGATGTGATGCGCATCATCGCCATATTGAAAGTGTGTAAACTACTGTACCACCTGGCATTTGTTGTGTGGTGAAGGTGTCTTTTATTTACGTTTTACTAGGCATATTTGGTGTGTGTATAATCAGCAAAAACATACGTAACCCGAGGGAACATTTGCTAAGTATAGGAAAATATTAATATCGCACACAAGAAAATATTAATAAAAAATAGAGGTAAAAAGATAAAGAAATATAAATACAGTAGTGCTACCGAATGGCACAAACGTTTTCTTATTAGTTTTCTATTTTCTTTGATCTGTGCTAATTTATCGAACATGCCACATACTCTAGCCAGCTTCCATCTTCGCAATTCTTCGGTTTCCTAACAGTAGACCTGAAATATTACTTTAAGAATATGAAAGAAGAGTAAAAACGTGTCCTAAATAACAATTTTCATTAAAAAATTGGAGCATATTTGAAGAAAATACGCGTTTTAAGCGTTACTAAAAATGCGAAATTGAAGCTCTTTTTCACAGAAACTTTTTGTTTCGGAAACTTCACTTGAAGTCATTTAAAGCACAGTGACGACCTGTCAGTGTGCGGATCAATGTGATGTGCGATAGTCGGGCATCTACCTAACCAGGCCTTTAGAACGTGTATGTAATGCTTTGCGAATTTGTGTAAGTCGTATTCTCTAAAATGCCTTAGAACATAAAACGAGTACGGTCATTTCAAATACCTTAGTAAATATGATAAATTCAATTTTTGTCTGTTGATAAATGTCCAACAACTTAGTTTATACCTTGTCCTTTCATGTGTATATTTGAAATTTTCCACCCCTATTCATATTCTCACAAAAAATTAGTTGCCAACCCTCGTACTTTTCGTATGTATTTCGTATGTAGTCCGCCTATGTACTACTTTTCATAAGTGTTTTGCATGTGATCCATCTGCCTGCTACTTTTCATGTTTCTGATGCAGTCCACCTGTCCACTACGTTTCGTATGTGGTCCGCAAATGTACTACTTTTCATAAATGTTTGGTGTGTTGTCCACCTGTTCACTACTTTTCGAATGTGGTCCGCAAATGTACTACTTTTCATAAATGTTTCGTGCGTGGTCCACCTGTCCAGTACTTTTCGTATGTGGTTCGCAAATGTACTACTTTTCATAAATGTTTCGTGTGTGGTCCACCTGTCCAGTACTTTTCGTATGTGGTCCGCAAATGTACTACTTTTCATAAGTGTTTCGTGTGTGGTCCACCTGTCCACTACTTTTCGTATGTGCTCCGCAAATGTACTACTTTTCATAAGTGTTTCGTGTGTGGTCCACCTTTCCACTACTTTTCGTACGTGCTCCGCAAATGTACTACTTTCCCCCAGTGTTTTGCATGTGATCCATCTGCCTGCTCCTTTTGCGCGCAGGCCCTGTGTCGAGGAGTGAACTGACCGCCGTCCTGCGTCGGGCACCAGGCGGGCTCCTCGGCCGCCCTGCCGGGGGCGGCGTCGCCGGCGTCGCCGGGGGCGGCGCTCAAGGGCGAGCGGGGCGGTGGCGGCGGCGGAAGGCACAGGGTGCCGCGGCGCAGGGTCAGCGGGGAGCCCTCGCCCTCTGACGCCCTCTGCAACAGCCCCCCCAGCCCTTCCTCCTCACACTCCATCGCAAAGCACAGCTACACTTCGGTTTTTCTTTCTTGGCGCGTGGGGTCTTGTCTTCATGATCTCATGGTATTTCGCGTCGTTCTCCCGTGTGCCGCCAGGAGTCGCAAGATCGCTCAGCACTGCTCGATACAGTCGCGATCATGCGACTCCTAGCGGCACAACCGAGACACGGAGTTCGACACGTTCATGTATCACATACCAAGACACGGAGGGAGCTAGTGATGCATCAGATTCTTATTAATACTGTTATTTCGTATTCTATTCCGTTAGTTATTATGAAATGAAATGTATAAAATCATGAATAAAGAATATTTCCTTCACATTCAGTAACAAAAGTAATAACTATTAACGCGAAAATCGAAGTTGATAAATGCAGTATGGAGTGCCGCACGCGCCTGCTGGCGGGAAATTATGGTACGCGTCCACCGGAGCGTTATACTTGGGTTTTTCGTTCTTGGCGCCCCAAGGTCACGGACGAAAAATGGAGAGGGAATGCTTCCTCCAATAGAGAGCTCCCACGTCACTACTGTGTTGTTACGTGGAAGCTCCCTGTAGGAGAAAGCCTTCCCTCTCCATTTTCCGTCCGTGACCTTGGCGCGCCAAGAACGAAAAACCCAAGTATAAGTGGGACAGCCGGGTAGTAGAATGAAGCGGCAGTGGCGCATTAAAGTTAACGTGGAAAAGAGCACGGCGGTGCTCTTCACACGTAAATACAAAACCGGCCTGCCGCGGCCACTCGCGCTTTGCAATTCTAATATCGAGTGGCGCGCCAGTACTAAGTACCTTGGCATCACGCTCGACCGTGCGCTCACCTTCAGAGAGCACACGGAGACGGCTTCGAGCAAAGCGTGGCAACGCCTGGGCATGCTGCGAAGCTTATTACATAAGCGGAGCAAACTGTCCACAGCGAACAGCGTGCTCCTTTATAAAGCCATGTTTAGGCCCATTATGGACTACGCCTGCCCGAATTGGGGAATAGCGGCGCAAGCTCATATCAAAAAGCTACAAACTGTCCAAAATGCGTGCCTCCGTAGAATTTTATGCGCGCCACGTTACGTTAAAATTTCAGAAATTCACTCGGCGGTAAAGATGCCGACATTAGAACATTTCAAAAACTTAGCTAAAAATGTCTTTGAAAAATTAAACGCGTCAAATAATGACATTATTAGAAATTTAAATGCGTACGTGCCGGACCCCACGGCTACGTACAAGCGCCCAGAGACATGCCGCAGTAGGCCTCACCGGAACAGCAAATAGGGCTTAACGCCAATACGGCAAGAAAATTGCGGTAAACAACGCCACAAGCGGCTATTGTCTTTCCTGCCCATGTTTTTCTTTCATTTTTCAGATCAGGTGATGTGGTTAGGCGGAAGAGCAGGCCAAACGGCCTGAGCCTCGCCACTAATAAAGACAATTTTATTATTATATTATTATTATTATTATTATTATTATTATTATTATTATTATTATTATTATTATTATCAGCCATAGATGTCCGAAAGAATAGGGATGGCTTCACAGCAGGGAAGTGTGGCGGCATTGCACCGCGCGGCCACACGGAACTGTGCTGCATAGCACGCGTCGGTAGTAGAGTGAACCGAGTGTTGGCATGTGGCGGGCGAGGGGCGGCACCTGGCGGGAGCTGCGCGCGGTGCCGGAGCGGCTGCGGCTGCGGCTGACGCTGCGCGACGGCGCGGACGAGTAGTTGACCACGCGCAGCACCGTCTCCGACACGGAGCTCCCCAGCTGCGCACGCCCCCCCCCTTCAGCGCTCGCCTGCGCCGCTCGCTCTTTGCACGACGCATGCGCCAAATAAAGCAATAAAGCATACCCGTATAAAACAGTAGGTAACTGCAAAGTAAACGAAACAGTGCGGCGACAAGAGTTACCATGCTTGGCAACCCGCACGCATGGAAATTGATTCCAAGAATATTTAACATGCTATTTATTCATGCATTCGAACTCAAATGATTTTTTACGTAACTAGTACTGAAAGTGTTCCTTTGCCGCACGCCAAACAATTCATGGCCGTATAAAAAAGAATTCGTAAGGCGAGAAAGTAACAATTGGGTACTGCAAAGTAAACGAAACATTGCGGTGACATGAATCAGCATGCCTACCAACTCGCACATGGAAATTGATTCCAAGAATATTTAACATGCTATTTATTCATGCATTCGAACTCAAATGATTTTTTACGTAAGTAGTACTGAAAGTGTTCCTTTCCCGCAGGCGTACGCCACACAATTCATAGCCATGTAAAACAATTGGGTACTGCAAAGTAAACGAAACATTGCGGTGACATAAATCAACATGCCTGCCAACGCACATGGAGACTGATTCCAAGAGTATTTAACTCTATTTATTCATGCACTCGAACTCAAATGATTTTTTACATAACTAGTACTAAAGTGTTGCTTTGTAGTACGCGTACGCCAGACAATACATTGCCATTTTAAACAATAAAGTAAAGAAAACTTTGCGGTAACATGGATCAACCATGCCTACTGCGTCGCATATGGAGAATGATTTCATGAGAAGTTGACTAAGTTTCCCACACGTAAAAGATTCTCAGTGTGAGTGGGAGGGGTGAGAATGAGAGGAGTGAGAGTGGGAGGAGTATAAATGGGAAGAGAGTGAGTGAGAGACGGAGGGGTGCGAGTGGGAGTGGGGGTAGTGAGAGTGGGAGGAGTGTGAGTGAGAGAAGTGAGATGGGGGAGAGGTGAGGGTGGGAGGGTGAGTGGGAGTTGTGAGAGTGAGAGGCATGTAAATTACAGTAGTGTGAATGAGAGGGGAGGGTGACAGTGGGACAGAGGGAAGGTTGTGAGTGGGAGGAGTGAGAGTGGGTGGCATGTGATTGAGAGAGGTGTGAGCAGGGGGGCAGTGGGCTAGAGGGGTGAGAGTGGGAGTGGTGAGAGTGGGAGGGGTGAGAGAGGGAGTGGTGAGAGTGGGAGTGGTGAGAGTGGGAGGGGTGAGAGTGGGAGTAGTGAGTTTGGGAGTGGTAGTGGTGAGAGTGGGATGGTGGAGAGTGGGAGGGTGTGAGTGGGAGGGGAGTGAGCTAGAGGGGTGAGAGTGGGAGGGGTGAAAGTGGGAGTGATGAGAGTGGGAGTGGTGAGAGTGGGAGGGTGTGAGTGGGAGGGGAGTGAGCTAGAGGGGTGAAAGTGGGAGTGGTGAGAGTGGGAGTGGTGAGAATGGGAGTGGTGAGAGTGGGAGTGGTGAGTGGGAGTGGTGAGAGTGGGAGTGGTGAGAGTGGGAGGGGTGTGAGTGGGAGGGGAGTAAGTGGGAGGGTGTGAGTGGGAGGGGAGTGAGCTAGAGGGGTGAGAGTGGGAGGGGTGAAAGTGGGAGTGGTGAGAGTGGAAGGGGTGAGACTGTGGAGTGGTGAGTTTGGGAGTGATGAAAGTGGGAGGGGTGTGCGTGGGAGGGGAGTGGGCTAGAGGTGTGGGGGGGCAGGGCTGCGTACCGTGTGCAGGTCGGCGTGCGCGGGGGGCGTGGTGGGGGAGGAGAGGCGCACCGAGGCGAAGGAGGCCAGCGCGAACGCCTCCTCCCACGCGCCCCTCCCGCCTCCCCCACCCCCTCCCCCTCTTCCCCCGCCCTCCGACTCCGACAGCGAGCGGCAGCTGCGCACGCACAACACTTCACCTTCACCAACCACCGTCGCAAACCAAGTGCTATCGAAAATAATTTAAACGAATAAAAGCCGTTCGGTGTCGTGTTCGGAGATTCTGTTGACGTCATCTCTTCATTAATGCATTCTAATCGTAGCTAAAGTTTAAATGAATGTTTATAACGACATTTATGTGATAGAAATGTACAGTTATTGGGTCATTTTTTTGGCATTTTTTGCTATTTTTCAATTTTTACGTATTTTTTAACATTAACGCCATTTTTGGCATTTTTATGCCTCTTGTTTTCTTTTCGCTTTTTCTTAGTGAATGTATCATGAATTTACAATGAACACTAAAACAAAGTTTTTATTGTATCATCAATTTATGACGAAATTCAGTAATGCAGTGGACTCTGATTTTTGAACTCTCAAAATTACACAGATCACCTGTATTTTCCTTGACTTTTCAATGCTACTCTCTGTATCTAGGTGATGATCTGCTTCTAGGTGGTGGTAGAGTCTCTAGATTCAGAGAACAGCGCAACCGCCGCCATTTAATTTTCTCTCAGCCGACAACCCCGTCAGACGCCAATCAACAACTGAAGGGAAATTGTAACAATTGGTGACATTATGAAGATTTTCAAGAATATTAATATTGGTTTGGGGTAGAATCATGGTTCTCAACATACGGAATACCATAGAGTTCCAAATTTACTGACAACTGGACATAAAATGGCGGGATCGGTGGAACAATGGAATGCGCTACTCTCTGTATCTCTGGAGTCTAGGCGGTGGTAGAAGGCAGAGAACTCTGGTGGCCCACCTGCGACCCACGGACGCGAACCTCCGCCGCCGGCGCCTCCTGGGGCCCGCTCGCCGCCTCCGCCGCCGCAGCCGCCCCCGCCGCCGCCCCTTCCGCCACCGCGCCGCCGCTCGCGCCCTGCTCCCCGCGCCCTGCACGCCACCCCCACACACGAATCGCCGGCTGCATCCCGCGCTCGCTTTTGCCAGCTATTCCCCTTTCACTTTTCGTTTCCTGGGAAGACATAGTCCGATTGCATCCCGCGCTCATTTTACCCTCACTCTCGCCTCCGAGGTATTCCCCTTTCACTTTTTGTTTCCTGGGAAGGCATAGTCCGATTGCATCCCGCGCTCATTTTACCCTCACTCTCGCCTCCGAGATATTCCCCTTTCACTATTCGTTACTTGAGAAGGTATAGTCCGACTGCATCCCGCGCTCGTTTTCCCTTCATCCTCGCCTCCGAGCTATTCCCCTTTCACTTTTCGTTACTTGAGAAGGCATAGTCCGACTGCATCCCGGGCTAATTTTCCTGTCACCCTCGCCTCCGAGCTATTCCCCTTTCACTTTTCGCTACTTGAGAATGTAGAGTCCGACTGCATCCCGCGCTCGTTTTCCCTTCATCCTCGCCTCCGAGCTATTCCCCTTTCACTTTTCGTTACTTGAGAAGGCATAGTCCGACTGCATCCCGGGATAATTTTCCCGTCACCCTCGCCTCCGAGCTATTCCCCTTTCACTTTTCGTTACTTGAGAAGGCATAGCCCGACTCCACCCCGTTTCGTTCATGCGGTGTCTCAGAAGGAGTACACATTTTTGTTAAATTTCAATTCATGAATAACACAAATGTTCTCGCAAGAGCCGCAGGGCTTTCCTCCCACCGAGGGCTCGGGCAGCGGCCACCTGCCTCAAAAGCGAAAGTCTCTCACTAGAAGCCAGTGTGACGCGGAAGGGCTGCCATGTCCGTCGTGAGGCGCGTTGCTGGGGTAGCCCTTGTGCAAGCCTGCTCTAGAAGAGTGTGTGTGTGTGTGTATGTATATATATATATATATATATATATATATATAATACGTACTTTCATTGCCCTAGCACTTGTACATTATTAAAGGGCCGAGGCCCCAGGGTGGGCACCTAGGCGTTAGCCTCTATCCGCACCCTCGTCGGGGGTACAAGGACACACCTTCCGACCAACATCCAGATCCCGCCGGAACGCAGTTTGTCCTCACGGCAACCTCCCCATTCAACGCCTGGGTCTAAGGCCGCTCTGCCAGCTCAGAGCTACTAGCTATCCGGGCTAGTGCAGGAGTGAATATCGCCTGTTTGACGACGCGCCACTCACATGCGCCGGGACACCCACCGAGTCCCTCCTCTACTGCCCAGAGTATCGGGCCACTGCCACGACGAAGCCAAGAGCCCAACTTCGTTACACTCTAGAAGAGTGTAACGTCCTGTATGTGTGTGTGGAGGGGTGGGAGGGTTGGGCTCACCGAGGCAGGGCCTGGGGCCGCGCCGGCCGGGCGGCCGTCGCAGTTGGCACGGAGACCGCTCCAGGGGCGACGCGGGCTGCTCGCCCCGCCCACCTCCGCCCCCCGCCCCGCCCTTCCGCGCGTGCTCCCACCACAACACACACACAACACTACGTTAGGAAATGACGATGATAATGATGGTATTAATACACGAGTGTGATACTACGATACGAGCGAGTATCGTAAACGTCACACGAGCGTATTAATATCCATTACATCCATTTCCATGCGGTACTTTTTCTACGACTTTTATAGTTAAACTTTTACAATGAATAGTTTCATGGCAGTTCATTCAGCCACGGCCACCTAGCGGACAGCTACCTAAATCTACCCTCGCATGCTGCCGCAGGTGGCTGTGGTTACCTGTCCGCCAAGTAGTGTGGTTAGCAAGTAATTGACATTTCATTAATCATTGAGAATCAGTTTAGCAATTGTTTTAATTCGATTGTGTACATCGAAATTGTATTTGATATTATATTATGCTCAATAGTTTTAATTCCTTTTATTATTAGTTTTTTTCGTGGTGTATTATTTAAAATCAAGTCGATCGTAATATCACTTTGATCCTATTTGATTAGCGCAGTGCTAAAAGAAAGCCACCTGCGGCAGGACACGGCAGGGAGCTGTCCGCTAGGTGGCCTTGGAATCCTGCATGTCAACTGTCACGAAACTAATAAATGTAAAAGTATAACTCATAAAGGTTACCATATGTCATAGAACAAGTACCAAATGAAACTTTATGCAATGGATATTTAATGCAGTCGTGTGAAGTTTACGATACTTGCTCTTTCGTAATATCACAGTCCTGAATTAATATCCATCATTGTACATCGTCGTTTCATAATGTGCTATTTAAGGCGTGCGGAGGTGGTTGTGGTTCCGTGTCTACCTGGTGGGCGTGGCGGCGGGCGGCAGGGAGAGCAGGCGGCGGCGGTGGCGCAGATGGCGGCCCCGAGCGGCGTCCGCGGGAGTCACGTCGGGCTCTGCGCATGCGCCACACCACGCCCATCTTGATTGATTGATTGATTGATTGATTTATTGATGTTTCCGGGAGCGTCAACTACGTAGGTCATAGTCCCGTAAGTGTAGTGCGTGTTTTTCTCGGGAGGTGGCGATGATCTTCTCCCCGCCGGATGGCGAGATCTGGCGCCGACCTACCGTCGACCAGCGGGGTTTTCCCTTAACCAGGTATCTCCTACCATCGGGCACCGCCCCAGCCGGGACAAGCTGTAAGCTCCCGACCGGTCTCCCGGCATGTGTGGTAGTGTAGTGCATGTTAGAGTAAGTGTGTGTAAGGGGAGAGGATAGAACAAGGAAGAGGAAGGAAAAATCGCGCGCGGTCTGTGGTCCGTGTGTTAGGGTACTGCTCCGGCATTCGCCTGGTGTTGATCGGAGAAACCACGGAAAAGTACCGATCAGAGCAGCCGGCCGCTGGAATTCTCCTCCAGACAGCGAGTAAATTCGACCTAGCTGACAAGCCAGTGTCGAAAATCTTCCCGCCGTCGGGACTCGAACGTCAGAGGGACTGCAGTGACGTCAGGTTGATGCACTGAGCCATCTCTCTCGGTTTCGTGTAGTGGCATAGCATTATATTGCCCCCGAGGTTTTCAACTGATGCCCTGAGCCACCTCAGCCGGTGCGTCTCCGCTGCCTGGAGCATGCGCTGTGTGGTGTGTGGGCGTGGCCGACCTGCTTGGCGGAGGCGGGGTGGGGAGTGGAACCCTAGGACCTCCCGGTCAGAGACACTGCAGTGACATGAAGATGATGCACTGAGCCATCTCTCCCGGTCACGCCCATCTTGGAAACACATGGGTGAGTTACTCCGGCGCACCGAATTTTGCTCGTCCCGCGCAGCACCAGTTTACGTCACGAACCACGTGACCACAACACGGGCGCTCTTGAAAGCCAGACCAATCGCTGGCCACCATGTTGCATAGAGAGTGGAAGTGTCGAGAAACATTTTGAAAATCGCATAAAATGACAATTTTAAACAGTAACCAACCAAAAACAATACAATGAAGGTGTACAAGATGCAATATTTAAAAGAAATGATTCATAAATCTATTTCAATTACTTGTAACAAGGTGATAATTTTGGTATCTGACTGCATTTAAAATTCCTGCTAATATTGTGACCGATTGTTAATCTTAGGTAAGTTAAATTTTTAAATTTCTTTGATGTTAATGTAAATCATGTTAAATTTCGTTGATGAATCAGAGCCTGCAAAATGGAGTATTTTGACTAGCCAGTTTCAGTGGGTTTATAATCTCACGAATCCCTACAATAGAATTGAGTACAAAGTAGCCTTACGAAGCTTCTTTGTATTCTCTTCTGTTGTCAAGCATTTGTGGAAACGATTGTAATTCCAGTCTTGTAACATTACATAAAATTACAGTATTCGTTCGTTTCCTTTGCTTTTGTTCCTTGAACTTTAAATGAACTGTTTGTTCGTGCTGAAACCGACCCTCAAACTACTTTTAATCCCCCTTATGTTGGGTTTTGAAAAACTGTTAGGAAGGTAGTTTTCTTGTTAATCACCAAACAAACTACACCACACGCTTATACCGCGATTTTTCCATAGCTGCCTCTCAATGTCCGTCTTCTCGATGGAATATATCACAGCATTTCACGACTTTCTCAGTCGTGCCGCTAGATGTCGCATGATCGAGCAGTGCTTGGTACGGTCGCGATCATCCAACATCTAGCGGCCCGACGCGAAATTCCGCGATATATTCCATCGGACCTTGAGGGGCAGCTATGGAAAAATCGCAGTATATGCGTGTGGTTGCAGTTTGTTTGTTTGTTAACAAAAAGTCTACCTTCGTAACAAGTTTTCAAAACCCAACATAACGGGGAGTAAGAGGCATATGAGGATCGGTTTCAGCACGAACAAATAGTGCATTTAAAGCGCAAGAAACTAACGCAAGGCAAACAAACGAGAACCGCAGTAGCAACCGACTAAGAGTTGCGGGAAGTATCACCTGGAGCACGGTCGTCAAACTAGGCGAAGGGCGAGCAGAAAAGTGACGCACGCTTCACTTTCGTGGTCGGTCCCTCACGTGGCACCCACCTGCGCTGCGCGAGGAGGAGATGGTGGACGAGGAGGAGGAGGGGCGGAAGGAGGCGGCGGGCGGCGAGAGCAGCACCTCCGCACGTCCCCACCACTGCGCCAACACCACACAGCAGTGTGAGGTGAATTCAATTCAATTCATTGAATTGAATCGAATTGCATTAATGGAATTCATTCAATTCAATTGAATTTAAATTCATTGAATTCGTTCAATTCAATTGAAATTCGATTCATTGAATCCGTTCAATTGAATTGAAATTCCATTCATTGAATTCGTTCAATTGAATGAAATTCAATTCATTGAATTCGTTCAATTGAATAGAAATTCGATTCATTGAATTCGTTCAATTGAATAGAAATTCGATTCATTGAATTCGTTCAATTGAATTGAAATTCGATTCATTGAATTCGTTCAATTGAATTGAAATTCCATTCATTGAATTCGTTCAATTGAATTGAAATTCAATTCATTGAATTCGTTCAAATGAATTGAAATTGAAAGGAATTTGAGAAATGTACAAAATGACTAAACATCGACCAGGAAAACAAAACGCCCCAAAAAGTCTTTTCAATTTTAAAACGTAAAAGTTGGGTAACAGACAATTAGAAAATGCGAAAGCATCGTGAAACATATTAATGCTAAAGTAGAAGTGTTTGTGAAGTGTTTGTGCAGTGTGGTGCACTGTGAATTGATTTGAACTTCAATTTAATTAAATGAATTCAATTCAATTCACCACACACACAAGAAAGAAAAACCGAAGTATAGTAGCTAGTGTCGAAAGTCCTGTAACCGTAGGATCTCCCGGTCAGAGGGGCTGCAGTGACATCAGTTGATGCCCTGAGCCACCTCTCCTGGTCCGCGACCGGAACACTCGACGATTGCATAGCACGGGCCTAGGCGTCGCAGTGGGGAAGTCCGTTTCGGCCCCGGGCTCACCGTCGGCGGACCATGTGACACGCACCTCCCGCTCGGGAAGCTCCACCGCCGACGACCCGCCGACGCCAGCGCCCCTCGCGGAAGCACCCGGCGGCTCGCCGACCGACTCGTTCCCCGACGGTTCGCGCCAGGAGGATGGCGGTTGCCTTCGGAGCGGTCGCGAACGGTTCCCCTCGGGCTCACGGGAGTCGCGTGAACGATCGTTCCGCCGCCCGGGAAATTCGTTCCTCGCGCCGTGGCCGCCCATTCTCACCGACCGTTTCCCTCGAGGTTTCTGAGAGACTCGTGCACGATCTTGCCGCTCGAGCTGCCACTCCGACGCTTGGAGCTGCAAACTAGCCGGGAAGACGCGAAATGATCTAGAATCTTGCGAGTCACGTGCTCCATCTTCCCTACAGTACAGATATTCGTCCCACGTGTTTTGACTAAGGGAACGAATTCTCGTCGAGTCTTCGGGTTCTTTAGAGTCACGCGAACAATCTCCTCTCCCGCGCGAACACTCGTTCAATGACGCTTGATGTGTAGCACGCGTTCTCGTCGAACGATAGCTTTGGAGATCGCGGGAGACGTGTGAACGATCTTGGGACTCTCGGGGATACTCGTTCCACGTTGTTTGATCGGAAGCATGCGTTACCATCGAACGATTGTTTTCAGACTCCAGAAACTCTTGTGAACGATCATGTAGCTCGTGCGAGTAGTCGTTCCACGACGCCTGCACATGAGAACTGGATGGGAAAGGACGAAGTGAACTGGGATCCTCCGAGTCGCGTGAAGCATCTTCCCTTTCATGAGAACGGTCGTTCAATGTTGCTCGATTTGCAGCTCGCGTACTCATCGAACGATCGCTTTCGGGATCTCGGGGGTTGCGAGAACGATCTCCTCGCTTGCGCGGACACTCGTTCCGCGTCGCTTGGAGTTGCGAGCGTGGCGCGAGAGCACGAACTGCTCTACGATTCTCCGAGTCATCAAGATCTTCGCGTTCGCAAGGATGATCCTCCCACGTGTCTTTACCGAGTGCGAGTGGTGTCCTCATCAAACGACTACCCTCGGGTTTCTGGGAGTCGCGTGAACGATCGTGTCGTCCCAGAGGACACTCGTTCGACGTCGCTTGGAAATTGCGCGGGAAAGAGCAAAACGCCCTGGAACCACGCGAGCCGCGTAACGAATCTTTCTTTCCGCACGAATATTGGTTCGACGTGTCTTGATCGGGAACGTGCGCTTTCATCGAACGATTGCTCTGGATATTCGGAAAGTCGTGTGAACGGGTCCCCCACTCAACGCACACGTCTCGGCGCTCGAGAGCCGTGCTCTCGTGCTGCTGGGAATCGTTAAAAGTATCTTCCCATTCGCGCGGATGTTCCTTCATCCGTTCAGTGTCTTCATCTGCAGCACGCGTTCTTGTTGAGCCGATTGCCTTCCGGGTCCTGGAAGTCGCGTGAACGATCTCGTCGCTCGCGCGAACATTCGTTCCACGCCGCTTGGAGCCGCGAGCTGGGCGGGACCACGAGAAGAGCCGTCGGGTTCCTGGAGTCGCGAGAAGGGTCTTGCCTCGTATCCTTGCTCAACAGCTCTGCGGGGCTGGGAGTGGGTCTGGCGCGAGGCTGTGCCCGCTGGGGCCGCGGCTACAAAGAGATGAACGCACTATACAGAACGGTTATAATTAAACTTTCCTTCAGAATACGTTCATAACAAGGAAACGAATAGTAGTTACGAGTACCAAACTTGCTAGTATTACTGTCCAGAATGTGGGGTGCATGATTTCTATACATCACAGAGCCACCGGCCAGCTCTATATATGGCCACCAGGTGCCGTAGGGTTCTGTATGGAAAGTTTAATTAAAACAACCGTGTAGTTTGCCACTCAAATCACAAATAAGAAAATCGTATCCTTTCATCTATGTATTCTTTAAACAGTTAAAACAGTGTAAAACGTGCTAAAGCGAGAAGTAACTGGGGAGAGTAAAAGTAATACTAAATGAGAGTGAAAACGTAACTATATGTGCACGACTTCTAGAGTTCAGTGGAAATATATTTATTTAAATTATACAGTTATCCTTGTTATCGTGGCAGGTAGTAGATTCCTTCACGAAGGTTCCAACAGAGCTCAAGAAATGTGCACAGTTAGTGAAGCTACATTTATGTCCAGAAGCAAAATAATGAGCCATGTCAGCAATCGCTCACGGGCTAAAATATCTAAATACGATATATATATATACTCAAAAGGAAAACGTCTTCCAATTTCAACTTGATAATTATTCTCAAGTAAATTAATTTCTTGTGACACGAATCAAATTAGTTTATACTTTTACGTATAGTTATTTAACTCACTACTATAGCGTCGTATAAAAATGTTAATGTAAATATTGTGCTATTTCATGTGCATGACAGTTTAGACTTATTTTTAGTATTGAAGGGGTCAGCGCAATAGCGGTCTAATCAACATTTTTAAGAAAACAGAAAAATCAAGTCAAAGTTGCATAGTTTTTTTAAAAAGAGTTGTGAAGACAAAAATATAGTGATTACATTCTTGACTTTATAGAGGCAAACGGGTCTTAACAACAATGTACAAACACAGTACACCTTCTACGATAACAAATGGTGCCAATTGTTCATTTTGGGGAATAAGCCACTATTGCCAGCCCCACGGGTAGCTCACTGGTCAGAGTGCTCTCTTTCCTTGACGAGATCCCGGGTTAGGTTCCCGGTCGGGGCAGATCATATTGTGCTCTTTCCTTGTGCAATGTCCCAGCATCTGCTGCTGTTCGACGATCATACAGCTCACTTCTCAGGTTGAGAAGACCAGAATACGGCGTGAATGTGCTAACCACACGTACCCCTTACACCCATGGCCGCAAGGCCTGCCGACGCTGGTAGACCCGTCAGAGGCTGTTGTGCCAGTACAAACAGAGAGACCACTATTGCGCTCAGTCCGTCAATTACGTCTCATTTTAATGATTTAACTCAGTGGTGTCAAAGTCTTCTATTATGGCAAGCGTCGTGACAGCGTAGTGAGCCACGAGCTTCTCTGCGCAACTAGCGTCGGGCAGAAGGAACTATTAGTAGTATACCCGCCATTTTACAATAGTGATGGCGTTGTCTCTGGTGGCGGGGTGACGAACTGCTGCGGAGGGGCGATTTCGTCGTGGCACACGTGCCACGGACTCCAGCTCGTGGCATCGACCTTGACAACACTGGTTTAATAGGTGTTTTAAGAAGACGTATGGAGCGGACGGCGCCATCGCTGACCTCGGTCGCCGGCGCGGCCTTCGCCACTCTCCACACCGCGCGGATGTGGACGCACGAGACCCGGGACCGGCGGCCCCTGCAACTCTGAGGAGATTTGGTCGATTACTAGTGATTCCGAGAGCGTCAATTGCTAAGGTCATTACTCTAGCGGTGCGTCATTACTCTAGTGTGGTGCGTATTTATATCACGGTAGGTGTCTTCACACCACTGGCTGGAGAGATCCGTCGAAAACCTACACGTTTGCTAATGGGATTTTCTCTAACTAGGTATCTCCCACCAGAGGGGCACCGCCCCAGCCGTGGCAAGTTCTAAGCTCCCGACCGGTCTCCCGGCATGTGTCGTAGTGTAGTGCAAGTTAGCGTAATTGTGTGTGTAAGGGGTGAGAATAGGACAAGGAAGAGGAAGGAAAGATCGCGCGCGGTCCGTGGCCCGTTTGTTAGGGTACTGCACTGGCATTCGCCGGGTGTTGATCGGAGAAACCACGGAAAACTACCGATCAGAGCAGCCGGTCACTAGAATTCTCCTCCAGACAGCGGTTGAACCCAACCTTGTCGAGGTAGTGTCGAAAACCCTGCCATCGCTGTTTTTGGAGTACATTGCACTACATGAAGTTTTACATGCACATTTTAGGATTATTTGAACTAAAACCCATCAATTTTATAGCGCCTACAAGAGCCCGTTTCAACATTAATGCCTATTTTACGTTTAAAAACCTAAAATAAGACTAATTGGGTGGCTTTTTTAAACTTTTTTCTTCTGTGTCGGTAAAACAGACAAGGATGGTATTAATTTTAAGATGTGTCAATCTGTAAGATACCGAGAAATGAATATACAGGACAACGATCTTGCGAAAAAAAAGTCTCCATGCTCCTACTTCTTGTCTTCGTGACTCCGCTTCTAAGATAGAGCGATTGAATTTCCTCGAAAGAAAACAATCGTTGTGGGTGCATGGATCCTATTACACCAGCTGAGCATTTATCTTTGCTTATTGATTTTTTCCTACGAAATTTAGTGCCTGAAATGTATAGAAGAAATTGAGTTGGATTTAGTAGACACGTTAATTTTTTACTTTGAGTTGAACACGTGTCGAGTTTGAAGTATGCACCTATCATTTCTGTTGACGTAGAACGGTCGTTCTCGGCGTATACACTGATATTGCTCGATGAGAGGTATAAGCTGATATTGCCCGATAATCTTGAAAAATTGGAGAAAATGTTAGTAATGTATTGTGAGGCGAACTACGGTACACTATACATTAATTCTAACTATAAAACAAATAATTGAACTTGTTAATAAGTATTATTATCGCAAAATATACAATACTGATTCTGTATAATATTGATTTATGTTTAAATCTTTGAGAAATATTTACGAGTTCAAAAAATTGTAAAAATATGCGTTTTTTGTGTTTCCTGTTTTATTTGTGCCTATTCTACCGTTTAACCTATTTCTGCCTAGAATGATTCTGTTCGCATAGCGCTCGCCCATTGTTGTCGCTTTCGTGCCCGCACAGGAGCCGTTGCAGACCTCTGGTAGCATGTTTTTGCCACTTTTAGTGCTATTCAATTGTTATATTGCTAAATTATACTACTAGAGCGCTCCTGAAGCGCCAAACGGTGGTTATTGAGTATTTTTTCTATAAGAAGAAGCAAAACCTGTGAAACTTAGCTGCATAAACCCCGTCAACTTCCCCAAGTCATGTGTACACCCTGCCAGGAATGTACATTGACATAGCGATCACGGGTAAACCAACATCTGGCATCCAAGAATGAAAAATCTTGCTTGTATGTTTCGTTTAGGATGTCTACGTTTACTGAAGAACTACAATCCACAAAGTATTGCAAAAGAAGCAAAATTGAGTTGAGCGTACCATATATGTAACGCTAGGCACTAATGGGTTAAAAAGCCTAACTGATATGCCGAAAGAACCTATTTGAGGCACCAAAAACGCATATTTTAAAACCTACAAATCCGCGGTCTAGTCATCTGACCCCGAGGCCCGGTTACGAAGCAATGCACGGCGTACGCGGGAGGTGTGCCGCAGGGTCCGGCGTCGCGTCCGGCGGCCAGCAGCTCCAGCAGCATGGCGGAGACGGCGACGCGGGGCTCCGAGGACAGCCCCTCGGCCGAGGACGCGGGCGAGGACGCCGGCGGGGGGCGGCGGAGGCGGCGGCGTAGGCGATGGAGGCGGCGGGGGGCGGACGCCCGCAGCGCCATCCCGCGGCCCCGACGCCCGCGCGCCGCACTGCGCCGCGACGCAACGCAGCTTTCATAAACGCCGTTTAAAAAAACTGGTTTAAAAACCGTTTATAAAACCGGTTTAAAAAAACGTTAAAAACTAGTTTAAAAAACTAGTAAAGCTTGTAGACCAATTGAAAATTGTTCCTAATTGTCAGTGTATGTTTCTTAATAATAAAACGTATCCAATTTAATTTATGACAATGTTTTATTGTTCATTTTTACACACAGAACACAACGTTTCGTAACTTGTTTTAGTTACATCATCAGGCTCCTTAATAAAGGGTTCTGTTGTCACATTTTTAACCGTCAAACACTCGAGGACATGTAGTGAACACCACTGCAACCTCTCAAGTGGACTTAAGAATCTAAACTTCGAGTGTTTGACTTCGTTGTGTTCTGTGTGTAAATATGAACAATAAAAGCATTGTCATAAATTAAATTGGATACGTTTTATTATTATTAAAAAAACCTAGTTTAAGAAAACCGGCGTTCATTTTTCCGAAACCGGCGTTGTTTAGCCGAATTGCTTGAGTACGCTCCGTCACGGAAGTTGAGCAATTCGCGACATCACGGATTCCTGGATGGGTAACCGTCCGGGAAGCCCGGTCACTAACGGCCCCGAGCCCCTGGCCGGAGAGATGAAAGGCAGCTGATCGACTAGGACCGGAAATGACTGACTAGTTTAAAGGACTCCACTCCACGTTCAACGCCATTCTTGATTAGAAATTGAGCTCGATAGTTCAGGCATTCATTTTACCTAAAATAGGCAGGCAAAAGAGCATTGAATGACATGACATGACGGACATGACAATTCACGACATGACATGCAACATGACGAGACAAAAAGCCAAAATATATTAATGGAGGAGGAATCCAGATATGCTCGATGCCCAACAAGTGCTAAGAGACGCTTTGTAAAGACGCAACAAATTAAAAAAACGTAAGGCAAAGTTTTCTAAAATTCTTTCATTGTAGTAAGTACGGTAACTACTTACATTCAATGCTTAAAGTTGAGAAAATTTGCTCTTATAGTGCTCTAGAAGAGAAAAACGAAATCCCAGAAGTTTATAAACCGCCAATGTACTTTAATTTTAATCTTCAATTTTATTATTTTAATTTAACTTAAAGGTTTATAAAACACCATTTATTGTCATCAAACCCACTTAAGACTATAAAATGGCAATATTTGGCGAGTAACAAATATATAAATTCGTCCCAACTAGAAGCTTCGAAATGTTTGTGTCGGAACGGAAAGTCGGGTCCCACACGAACTTTTTGACTTTTTGAATCCCCGACATTTAGAATTGTTCTCTTCGGCTGCTTCTCAACCGGCACTCGCCTGCGCGTCTCGGAAGCGCTGCAGCTGTCCACTTGCGGTTGCTGCGCGCGGTCCACGAACGTTATGTGAATGTCGATGTTGGCGGCACTGTCCCTCAGGGAGGGCTCGTCCGCGTGGCCTGCCTGCGTCGCCTTCGTTATCGCCGTCGCGTCGTCCGGGCGCCTCTCCTCGACGCCAAGAAGCTGCTCCTCGGACCTCGGCGTTCGGCTGGGAACCGTATTCCTATTGTGGCGTCACACGGGTGGAATCAGAACGCAGATTGATTCGTGTTTCCGGGTGCGTCAACTACTTTGGTCATTAGTCCTGTAAGTGTGGTGCACGTTTTTCGTCGGGAGGTGGCGATGATCTTTTTGCCCGCTGGATGGCGAGATCTGGCGTCGACCTACCGTCGACTAGCGGGGGTTTTCCCCTCAACCAGGTGTCTCCCACCAGCGGGGCACCGCCCCAGCCGGGACAAGCCGCTCCCAACAGGTCTCCCGGCATGGGTGGTAGTGTAGTGGATGTTAGTGTAAGTGTGTGTGTGTAAGAGGAGAGGATAGGACAAGCAAGGGGTATTTCGCGACGTTCTCAATCTTACCGCCAGGTATCGCATGATCGCGACCGCATCAAGCAGTGCTTGCGATCATGCGACTTCAAGCGGTGCAACGGATAAAGTCGCGAAATACCGTGACATATTCCATCGTGGCCATAGGGGCTTGAGGGGCAGAGTTCGAAAAATCGCACTATAAGCGACCCGTTCCGAACCAGAAGAAATTCATGCCACTGCATTCCCTTTGACCGGGAGGTCCTAGGTTCAAGTCCCGACAGCGGGAGGATTTTCGACACTAGCTTGTCAGCTAGGTCGAATTCAGTCGCTGTCTGGAGGAGAATTCTAGCGGCCGGCTGCTCTGATCGGTAGTTTCCCGTGGTTTCTCCGATCAACACCAGGCGAATGCCGGAGCATGCCGTACCCTAACAAACGGGCCATGGACCGCGCGCGATCTTTCCTTCCTCTTCCAAGTCCTATCCTCTCCTCTTACACACACACACACTCAGAACACAGACGAGAGTGGGTTGTAAGAACAGAAGGCTTATTCATAAACTAGGCCGTAGTCACAAACAACTAATTGCACTGCTTACAATTAACTAAATAAATAGAACCCACTGCTAGGAGAGATATTTTACCGGTTCGAGATCTCTATCGAACTTTCACATCAACTATTCCAATGCAGAACGCGCACGTGTCGTCTCCACCTATTCCACTTCTCGCTGCCCCCGCACGACACCGTCTTGTGTTTCTCCGCGTCGCTCTTCGCGCCAAACAAAATTCTAACTTTCGCAATTTTCAAAAATTTAGAGTAAACCGTGAAAATCGGGCCTATGTCACCTTCTTAAGTGTATTTTACTCTACTCTTACGAGAAATTTTAAGACAAAGTTGGAGCCGTTTTTGAGAAAATTTGAAAATGTCTGGGGGGGCCTCATGTATAGTACCTCCACATTTTATAGAATCTTTTTCAAAATCTCAGAGCTTCGATTCAGATCAGATCGATAGGGGGTTCCTTCAGTTTGGAAAAAATCGTTAAGGTGGCATAGTTTAGGCGATAGTGTTGTTCGCATACACCGGACGGATAGACGGGCAGACAGACAGACGGACGAACGGAGGGACGTTTTGCTTTCAATTTTTTTTCGGTATCAAGTGCTCACAAAGCCGGGATTCTGGCTACACCACGTGTTAGGGGATTTTTGTTTGTTAATTTAGCAACTGGATTTATCAACTTTTCGTTACCAGGGCCCTGTAATAAAGAGTTTTTCTGCCGAAAATTCGCGCAGCATAATATACCTTTCCTTATACTACGTCTATTACTCCGTATAAACTTACGTATACGGGAAAGTAATAAGAGCTGACATATATACAATTTTATGTCGTTGGAAAAATTCCTACGAGTGGTTTAGACGCTAGTAGTGTTCACAGACGGACGGACAGACGTTTTGTTTTAAATTGTTTTTTTTGTATCAAAGACCTACAAAACAGGGATTCTGGCTACACCACGTGTTAGGGGACTTTTTTTATTAATTTAGCAACTGATTTTATCCCGTTTTTCTTAATGAGAGCCCGGCATGAATTTTTTCCGTCGAAAATTGGCCATTTTTTCGCTCAGCATTACATAACTTTCCCTATATACTACGTATATTACCCCGTATATACGTACGTATACGGGAAAATAAAAGCGCACGTGTCGTCTCTACCTGTTCCCCTTCTCGCTGCCGCCGCTCGACGCCGCCTTGTCTGACTCGGTCGCTCGTTCGCGGCGGCGGCGGCGCGGCGCGGAACCGCTTCGCGGGGCGCGGGCGACGGTGGCGCACTCCCCGGTGCCGGCGGCGGCCGCGCGAATCCTCGCGGCCGCGTCCTCGATGCGCGCCGCCGCCGCCTCGAAGCGCGCCGCCGCGTCCTCCAGCTTGAGGACGGCGTCCTCGTCCACCGCCTTGGGCCGCTCCGCGCCTCCGTCGTCGTCCCGCCGCTCGCCCGCCGAGCTACCGCACGGGACCCACGTCTTTGATTTCTTTTACACGTCAACGACTTAAAAATAATACGAAAGCTAATAAAGTGAGGGTCGAATATGAAACATTATCTCGAGACTCACTAATCGAACACCATTGACTCGAATTGCACCAAGTCCAATTCCAATCTATTCTGGCAACCTCTCTACCTTGAATAATCATCTCGATTAGGACCTCGCATAAGGAACGTCCTGTCTCTCAGCTGCCTGCGATCTCTTGGCGCGCTCTGTTGTTCACAAGCAGCTACCACACAGGACCGACGTCTTTGATTTCCACACGTCAATGACTTATACAGCAAACTGTCGTTATCACGAATTCCAAGGGATGGAAGTAATCGAAGTTCGTGTTATAAAAATGCGTGTTTTCCGAGTATTGATCCGAGTTTCCGTATTAATGTAATCCATTGCCGGGACTGACGTTTTGTGTTGCAGAGAAATTCGTGATAAGCGAGTTCGTGCTAACGAGGGTTTACTGTATTTCGGTTTTTATAACGTGGCGAGTAGTGAGCGACCGCTCGGCGAATCACGAGTATAATGTGGTTTTTATTTAGCTGACTGTCAAGGCATGTCTTCACGATCGAGTATGTCACTCACTGCTTTCGATTACGCGAAATCTACCGGCACGACCGAGAAGGACGCGAAATGCCGTGACATATCCCATCGTGAAGACGGGCCGTGACGGTGAAGAATAGCCAAAAGCCTATAAAGTCAGCACAACTAGGAAACATTAACTCCAGGCTCACTACTCGAATCCCGTTAACTCGAATTGCAGTCAGTCCAATTCCATTCTATTATGCCAACCTCTCTACCTTGAACATCTGTAATATTAACCTCTCTAACTCGAACCCCTCTGCCTAGAATCTTTCTAACTCGAACTTTTCAATCCCCAATCTCACCGCGAATATTTCTGTGTCCTCTCAGCTCAAACTTGATTAGAATCCACTCTGTTATGCCAACCTTCGTATCTTCCCTCTCCCTGGATTCCTTATAACTCAAATTTTCCTATTCCCAACCTCACAACGCGAATCTGTCTGTGTCCTCACACCTCAATCATGTCGATTAAAATCTCGCAACTGGGGAAGGCCCTGTCGCTTGGCTGCCTGCGGGCTCTTGCTGCGCTGTGGGGACAACGAGCTACCGCACGGAACCGACGTGTCTGTTTCTCCACGTCAATGACTTATATTTTGGTTTGTATAACGAGGCGCGTAGCATGCGAACGCTTGGCGAATCACAAGTATAGTGCGATTTTTATTTAGCTGCCTCTCAAGGCTCTCTTTACGATGGAACATGTCACTACGTTTCGTGTCTTTCTCTTTATCGATTCTATCAATTGTGAACCTCTTTCGAAGCATTCTCATTCCAACCTCTCTACCTCGAACCTTTCTCAATCGAACCTCTCCATCTCAAACCTTTCAATCTCGATCCACTTTATCTCGAGTTTTTCCACCTCGAACCTCTCTACATCGATTCCTTCAATTCCGTTCCTCTATATCTCAAACCTTTCGCATTCCAATCTCTCTATCTCGAACCTTTCTCAATTGAACCTATCCATCTCGAATCTTTCCATTTCGATCCTCCTTATCTCGAGTCTTTCGATCTGGAGCCTCTCTTTATCGATTCTTTCAATTCCGAACATCTCTATGTCAAATTATTCGCATTCCAACCTCTCTATCTCGAACCTTTCTCAATCGAACCTCTCCATCTCGATCATTATCTCGAGTCTTTCCACCTCGAACCTCTCCACATCGAATCATTCAATTACGAACCTCACTATCTCCGATCATTCTCATTCCAACCGCTCTAACTCGAACTTTTTCAGCGGAAGCTTTTCATCTCGAATCTTTCCATTTCGATCCTCTTTATCTCGAGTCTTTCGATCTCGAGCCTCTCTTTATCGATTCTTTCAATTCCGAACCTCTCTATCTCAAATTATTCGCATTCCAACCTCTCTATTTCGAACCTTTCTCTATCGAACCTCCCCATCTCGATCATTATCTCGAGTCTTTCCACCTCGAACCTCTCCACATCGAATCTTTCAATTGTGAACCTCACTATCTCCAATCATTCTCATTCCAACCTCTCTAACTAGAACTTTTTCAACGGAAGCTCTTCATCTCGAATCTTTTCATGTCAATTCTCTTCATCTCGAGTCTTTCCACTTCGAGCCTCTCTTTATCTATTCTTACAATTCCGAACCTCTCTATATGAAATCATTCGCATTCCAACATCTCCATCTCGAACCCTTCCAACTCGAACCTTTCTCCCTCCAACCTGTCACCTCAAACTGCTTCAAGAGGCTTCTCTCGATTCGCACCTGTCAACCGCGACGGGGTGTCGCTTGGGGTCGGGCGGGCTGCCGCGCTCGCGCTGATTGGCCGAGGCGCGTTCCACGTGGCGCCCCCTCGACGGTGGGGGCGGCGGCGGCCGGCGCGCCGAGCAGAGGTCGCGCTCCGCGCTGCGCCAGCGCGCGCGCCACCCACGCGCAGACGACGGCGGCTCTGCGCCTGCGCCAAACCCCCGCCCTCCGCCAACCAACTCAACTCAATTGATGCCCTATTTTACGAGGCCAGGATCAGACCGTGAGGCCTGCTCTTCCGTCTGACCACGCAAATTCCGCTACGCTCCTTTCGCCTACTAGCGGAGAAAGAAGGCACTACTTGGGCGACGCGTCGACGGCTGCTCTGCGCCTGCGCCCAACCCCCGCCACGTCGCCACAGCCCTCCGCCAACCAACTCAACTCAATTGATGCCTTATTTTACGTGGCCAGGGTCAGGCCGTGAGGCCTGCTCTTCCGTCTGAACACGCAAATTCCGCTACGCTCCTTTCGCCATCTAGCGGAGAAAGAAGGCACTACTTGGGCGACGCGTCGACGGCTGCTCTGCGCCTGCGCCCAACCCCCGCCCTCCGCCAACCAACTCAACTCAATTGATGCCTCATTTTACGAGGCCAGGGTCAGACCGTGAGGCCTGCTCTTCCGTCTGAACACGCAAATTCCGCTACGCTCCTTTCACTATCTAGCGGAGAAAGAAGGCACTACTTGGGCGACGCGTCGACGGCTGCTCTGCGCCTGCGCCAAACCCCCGCCCTCCGCCAACCAACTCAACTCAATTGATGCCTCATTTTACGAGGCCAGGGTCAGACCGTGAGGCCTGCTCTTCCGTCTGAACACGCAAATTCCGCTACGCTCCTTTCACCATCTAGCGGAGAAAGAAGGCACTACTTGGGCGACGCGTCGACGGCTGCTCTGCGCCTGCGCCAAACCCCCGCCCTCCGCCAACCAACTCAACTCAATTGATGCCTCATTTTACGAGGCCAGGGTCAGGCCGTGAGGCCTGCTCTTCCGTCTGAACACGCAAATTCCGCTACGCTCCTTTCACCATCTAGCGGAGAAAGAAGGCACTACTTGGGCGACGCGTCGACGGCTGCTCTGCGCCTGCGCCAAACCCCCGCCCTCCGCCAACCAACTCAACTCAATTGATGCCTCATTTTACGAGGCCAGGGTCAGGCCGTGAGGCCTGCTCTTCCGTCTGAACACGCAAATTCCGCTACGCTCCTTTCACCATCTAGCGGAGAAAGGAGGCACTACTTGGGCGACGCGTCGACGGCTGCTCTGCGCCTGCGCCCAACCCCCGCCACGTCGCCACAGCCCTCCGCCAACCAACTCAACTCAATTGATGCCTCATTTTACGTGGCCAGGATCAGACCGTGAGGCCTGCTCTTCCTTCTGACCACGCAAATTCCGCTACGCTCCTTTCACCATCTACCGGAGAAAGGAGGCACTACTTACGCGACGCGTCGACGGCTGCTCTGCGCCTGCGCCCAACCCCCGCCACGTCGCCACAGCCCTCCGCCAACCAACTCAACTCAATTGAATTGATGCCTTATTTTATACTGCGCTTTTTTTCTAACTTTGCCCCTCAAGGCCACTCAAATCCCATATTCGCGATGGAATATGCCACGGTATTTCGCGTCTTTCCCAGTCGTTCCTGCTAGATTTCGAATGGTCGCGACCCTATGAAGCAATGCTTGCGATCATGCGACTTCTACCGGCAAGACCGAGAAAGACGCGAAATGCCGTGTGATATTCTATCGCGAAGATGGGATTTGAGTTGCCTTGAGGGGCAAAGTTAGAGAAATCGCATTATACGTGGCCAGACTCAGTCTGACCTTATTTTAAGCGGCGTCTGACCATATTTTAAGTGGCGTTTTGCTGCCTTATTTTAAGTGGCGCGACTCAGGCCGTGAGGCCTGCTCTTCCTTCTGACTACGCAAATTCCGCTGCTCCTTTCACCAACTATCGGAGAAAGGAAGTATTACTTGGGCGACGAAACAGGCAATTTGAATTTAGCTCTTTTACATACAGTAAATCTACTACATGGGACAGCCGGCCGATGGCTACTCTGCGCCTGCGCACAATCCCCGCCACAGCCCTCCACCAATCAACTTAATTGAATTGATGCTTTATTTTATACTGCGGTTTTTCTAACTTTGCCCCTCAAGGCCACTCAAATCTCATCTTCGCGATTAATTTGTCACGGTATTTCGCATCTTTCTCAGTCGTTTCGCATGATCGCGAAATTATCAAGCAGCGCTTGCGATCATGCGACTTCTACCGGAGAAGACAGAGAAAGACGCGAAATGCCGTGACATATTCCATCCCGAAGATGGGATTTGAGTGGCCTTGAGGGGCAAAGTTAGAGAAATCGCAGTATACGTGGCCAGACTCAGTGTGACCACGCAGAGTTTGCTACGCTGCCTCCACCAACTAGCGGAGAAAGAAGGCACACAACTTAATCAATCAACTTAATTGCTGCCAATCAACTTAATTGAAAATCCACGGTGGCTTTACTTCAAAATTTCCTTTCCCACCCCCGACCAGTAATAAACAGAATTCTTTCCCTCAAGCCAATGGAATGCCTTATTTGAATTAGAATTGAATTGGATTGATGCCTAATTTTAAGTAGCGCGATTCAGGCCGTGAGGCCTGCTCTTCCTTCTGACCACGAAAATTCCACTACGCACCTTTCACCAACTAGAGGAGAAAGAAGGTATTGCATGGGCGACGAAACAGGCGATTTTGAATTTAGATCAAAGGCTTCATTTAGGCTTGAGGATCTTTTACATGCAAAGGATTTTTTTCGAATTTTGGGAATTATCGAATCCCAAATAGAGAAGTAAATATCTTTTACGTAAATATTCGTAACCGAAAATCTGTGTAGACCGTCTTGTCAAACCCACGAACAAATTTTACCAGGGTGGCTTGACCTCGGTATGTAGACAGAGCAATTGTCATGGTTAAGAATTAAATAAAATATGGAAGAATAAAGTTAGTGTAGCGATGATAAAAGAACTGCCGAGTAGTACGAGGAAAATACGTCTGAGTATAAATGTAAAAACTCGCTCCGCGTTTAATAAATGTAAAAATTACTGCGATTTCTCTTTGCCCCTCATGGTCACTCAAATCCCATCTTCGCGATGGAATATGTCACGGCATTTCGCGTCTTTCTCGCTCTTGCCCGTAGAAGTCGCAAGATCGCAAGCACTGCTTGATACGGTCGCGATCACGCGAAATCTAGCGGAACGACTGAGAAAGACGCGAAATGCCGTGACATATTTCATCGCGAAAATGGGATTTGAGTGGCCATGAGGGGCAAAGTTAGAAGAATCGCGGTGTAACATAACTCGTTTTTACAACATACTCGTGCTATAAAGCGTAGCATTACACACAAGTTGCAGAAACTTCTGTGAGGGTGTGGCCCCAGACATGTGCTTACCACATGCTAGCCGCACGAGTGAGTGGCAACACAGCGTAACAGCTGACGAAATGTCATGCGGCAAGAAATAAAAACCGAAGTATATGGAGCAGTGCGCACCGGCGGGTACAAACGCTGTACAATCGAGTACAGTCGAGTACAGCGTCGTTCTCGTTCGTCCCGCTAGAAGTCGCATGATCGCGACTGTATCAAGCAGGGCGGGCGATCATGCGACTCCTGGCGGCACAACCTAGAACGACCCGAAATACCGTGATATATTTCATTTATTTACGTCAAAAACAGTTAAAAACTGTATGTGACGAGCTATGGGGCGAAGTGAAGTTTGTGCACGTTTTCATAATTCTGTGATCTCTACCCTAAACCATATTCTAGTCGAGTTTTGAATACAGAAAGAGCGGTTTTTTTCAAGTTTTGTTGACAAAATATTCGCTCCTATATAATAAAATATACTTTCAAAAGTAAATTAGCTATAAATTCCTGCCCTGAACCCTCATATTCTTCATGAAAGAATAATACTTTTTGCCGCGATAATTAGGAAAACGATAATTTGAATAACTATATTTCCCATTGAAATTCATTAGACGTGCACAAATAATGAAGTTACATTTATGTCCAGAAGCAAAAAAAGGGACCATCATAGCTTTCGCTCAAAGACCAGGGAAACTGGACGAAAAAACCTGATCGAGATGGGGGCCATCAACCCAGAAACTGTGGTACAATACTTGTTACAGGTTCTTTAGAATTATACAGTCCAAATGATAAATAATTACATTAACTATCGTTGTTAAAATTAATGCTACTTTCCTGTTTGACGCTCGGTATAGTCTCGAATTGTATAGAAACAGTTTATGCAGCAGAAAAGATTTTACTTGGGACATAACTTTTCATTTTGTCATTCAAACTGTCCTATTATGATGACACGTCCCACGCGCCAAGAAATAAAAAAACGGAAGTATAGGGAGCGCTGCGTACCCGTGGGGTCCGTCCCGCGCATGCGCTGCATCTGCCGCAGCTGCGCGCGGCGCTCCGCGATCTGCGACGACACGCTCTGGTGGAGGCGCGCGGCGTCGCGGCTCAGCGTCGACAGCGCCGCGGCGGCCGGCGGCGGAACCTCCGAGCGCGCCGCGACACGAGGCGAGCGGTCCGCGTCCAGAGTAGATGAACAGAACGCGTCCGGCACGAGGCGTTCCCTGGTAGATGAGGAGAGGTACGCGTCCGGCGGAACGCGTGCAGTAGTAGATGACGAACAGTACGCGTCCGGCGCGACGTGCTGAGTGGTTCGAGACGAATGGTTCGCGTCCGCTGCGACGCGTTCAGTAGTAGATGACGAACAGTACGCGTCCGGCACGAGGCGTTCCCTGGTAGATGAGGAGCGGTACGCGTCCGGCGCAACGCGTTCAGTAGTAGATGACGAACAGTACGCGTCCGGCGCAACGTGCTGAGTGGTTCGAGACGAATGGTTCGCGTCCAGAGCAACGCTTTCTGTGTTACAAGACGAGCGACGAGCGTCCGGAGCCACGCGGTCAGTGGTATAAGACGAGCGGTACGCGTCCAGTGCAACGCGTTCAGAGGTAGATGACGAACAGTACGCGTCTGGTGGAACGCGTTCAGCAGTAGTTGACGAACGATACGCGTTCGTCGCAACGTGTTCAGTAGTAGTTGACGAACAGTACGCGTCCGGCACAAGACGTTCCCTGGTAGATGACGAGCAATCCGGCGCAACGCGTTGGGTGGCGGACGACGAATAGTAAGCCTTCGGCGCAACGCTTTCCCTGGTAGGCGACGAACAGTACACGTCCGGCCCAACCCGTTCAGTGGTAAAAGACAAGCCATGCGCGTCGGGCGCGACGCGTTCAGCGGTAGACGACGAGCGGTTCTCGTCCAGCGCAAAGCGTCCAGCGTCAGAGCGATTCGTGTCTAGCTCCGCGTGCGGAACGGCAGAACGTCGCACTTCCACGCGTTGAGCGATGAAAGCCGCAGGGTCCAGCGCGAGGCCCGTTGAGCCCGACGGTTCGGTGCCGAGTGGCCTCGACTCCGTTCGGCGGAGCACGAGATGTGGAGCGGCAGTTGTTGAGTCCTCGTGGAGCTGCCGGAGTTGAGCGCTGATGGCGAGGCTTTGAGCGTTTCGCAGTAGGTACTGAGCGCTGAGCGGCAAGTGTTGAGCGCAGTGTTGAGAGCCGACGAGTCGAGCAAGTTGAGAGTTGAGGAGCGGGTGTTGAGCGTCCGGCGGAAGGCACCGAGCGCCGCTCGAGAAACGTTGAGCGTCGCACGGCGTGTGTTGAGAGCCTAGCTGCTGGGTGTTTTCACCGTCCAGCGAAACGCCTAGAGCGCTGGTCGAGAAACGTTGAGCGTCGCACGGCAAGTGTTGAGAGCCTAGCTGCTGGGTGTTTTGACCGTCCGGCGAAACGCCTAGAGCGCTGTTCGAGAAACGTTGAGCGTCATACGGCAGGTGTTGAGAGCCTAGCTGCTGAGTGTTTTGACCGTCCGGCGAAACGCGTGGAGCGTTGGTCGAGAAACGTTGAGCGTCGCACGGCAGGTGTTGAGAGCCTAGCTGCTGGGTGTTTTGACCGTCCAGCGAAAGCCGTGGAGCGCTGGTCGAGAGGTGTTGAGGCTGGCGCGCGAGGGTTTGGGCGTCGTGCAGGAGAAGAAGGGCGTCGGGGTGCGGGGGGTGCGGGCCGCCGAGGTCCTCACGTGACCTCCTCCGCGGGGAATCCCAGCCATCCCGCCGCGCGGCCGCGCGCCAGCTCGCCGGCCCTGCGCCCGCAGCCAATCAAACGTCGCACTCAATCAGTTATTTAATTTATTGTTTAATGAATCAGTTTTTATATTATCAATATTTTACCATTATTTTTATTATTTTACCATTATTATTATTATATAATTTGTTACTTGTATTACCTTGTTACTGACTGTGTTTTTTATGTTTTTGTAATTAGCTGCCACCGGGTTACACCCATTTGCGATTTAACCCTTTGCGGTCCTCTGTCCCGTGTGGCGCGACACAGCATTTTCCTCGTTGCAGACCCTTTAAATCCCCAGGTAGCCGGTTGCACCGGTCCGGCTTGCCGCGGCGTAAGAAACTGTACTCAGGTTTCAAATTATTTTTCGTATTATTACAAACAAAACATTTTAATTTATTTGCCTAATTTATAATACATAATTTTGTAACTTAATGTTTGGAGTGGAGAGCTTCACCTCATTACCAATAATGCCTGTATATTACATTGTATGAACGAAGTCCGAGTTATCATTACTGTCATTTTCTTCACACTCCTCGGAATATCTCGAGAAAATGTATTCAAATTCTTACTTTCCTGAATATTGTTAACTCTTAGAATTGTTTACCAATTCACACAATTCAAGCTTCGACATTCTCGAACACTTACTTCTCGATGTCACCATAAGTTCAACTGCAACCTCGTAAGCAAACTGATTTAAACAACATAAAATGGGCAAAGCCTTGCTACAATGAAGGAAAATACTGCCTAATCTCTTCTGAAGATAATTAGTTGTACAGGAAACCAATGCCATTTACCTGAGTGAAATAATACAGAGTTAAATATAGGTCCCGCCCCACGGGACAAAGGACCAGAAGCAGGAAAAGGAAAGTCCCGTGACGCGGGACATCGGACCGCCAGACGAAGCAGACGGAAAAGTGAAAGGACCGCAAAGGGTTAAATAAATTTATCTTTTATCCTGTTGAGTTTATGAAAGTTCCAAATGATTATAGACAGTCTAAATGATAACATATATTTATTATCTTGGTAATATCAAGACAATAAATATATGTTATCATTTAGACTGTCTATAATCATTTGGAACTTTCATAAACTCACCAATTTACAAGAGACAGTCTACAGTTCAACTTGAAACATTATCTTTTATCTTATCTTATTTATTTAATGTCAAAAACTGTTAAGCACTATGGGACGTACTATGGACAGATAACGGCAATACGTGCTTCATTGTTTCAGCTGTGGGATGTGTATTGTAACTTATGTAAATGTTAAGCTCAATTGTAAATACACGTAACAAGAAGCGTTTTTGCCAACAATAGACATGAAAATATTTGCTCACGTTATTAAAGACATTATGCATAGGCAAATCAACTAGCGATGTTATTTATTCTTAGGCGCACTTGTGGCGTGTTTAAAGTTTTTCATTATATTTATTTTTAGACGCACCTGCGGCGTGTTTAAAGTTCTTTTTCTAGTCTTAGACCCATCAGCGGCATGTTTAAAGATTTTATTATATGTATTATTAAACGCACCAGCGGCGTGCTTAAATTGTGTGTTATTAATTTTCAGACGCACCTGCGGCGTGCTTAAAGTTTGCACTATCCATTCTTAGACGCACCTGCGGCGTGTTTAAAGTTCGAATTTTTTATTCTTAGAATAAAGGCGGATTGTTTACAGTTTGTGGTATTTATTCCTAGACGCAGCGGCGGCATGTTTAAAGTTCCTATTTTTAGACACCCGTGAGCGGCATATTTAAAGTTTGCACTATTTATTCTTAGATACACCGGCGTCGGGTTTAAAGTTTGTGTTAATTATTCTCACATGCGCCGGTGACGTGTTCACGTTTTTGAGTTTTATTCTTAGACATATTAAGTGGCGTGTTTAAAGTTTTTATTATATTTATTCTTAGACACACATGTGGCGTGTTTGAAATTCGTATTTCTTATTCTTAGACTAAAGGTGGATTGTTTACAGTTTGTGGTATTTATTCCTAGACGCAGCGGCGGCGTGTTTAAAGTTCCTATTTTTAGACCCGTGTGCGGCATATTTAAAGTTTGTTTAAAGTTTGCGTTAATTATTCTCAGACGCACCTCCGTCGTGTTTAAAGTTGGCATTTCTTATTGTAGGACGCACCTGCGGCGTGGGGCGTGGGGTGCGGCGCGGGGGCGGGGGCGGGCGCGGGGGAGGCGCGGCGCTGGCGGCGGCGGGGCACCGAGGCCAGCGACGGGTGCTCCCACTTGAGCAGCCCTCGGCCCCGCTCCCACGACCTCTGCCCACACACACACACACTGCCCCTTTAGGCTTTCTTTTTTAACAGCACATTACCAAACGATGAGGTGATAATAGGTTTTAATACACGAGTGTGATATTACGGTACGAGCGAGTATCGTAAACTTCACACGAGTGTATTAACACCCATTTCATCGAGTGTCATACGGGTACTTTTTCTACGACTTTTAAAAGTTAAACTTTTACAATGAATCGTTTCGAGGTCATTGACATAAAGAATTCACCCAAGGTCTCCTAAAGAACACTCCCTAACCCTACCCTCGCATGCTGCCGCAGGTGGCTGTGGTTACCTGTCCGCCTGCGAGGGAGTACTGCGCTAGTGAAATAGAGCTTTTATGAACGATGTCCCGTTACGAGAAAGGTCGTTTACAATGCTGGAATACGAAATAAACATTATCCAACAATCGTGTTAATTCAGCGTAATAAAAAAACGTACCATTATGCATAATTTTATGACTTTTTTCGACACAAAAAGTTATTTATTTGTACGAGGAGAAAAAAAATGTAAAATTGATTTTTCTGGCCCTTGAAGAGTGTGTGATGGAAACGAATGTTGGTTGAGGAGCGTACGTGTGTCGGCGCTCGAGGTGAACCCTGGGGCACGCCGAGCGTCGCACTGTCTGCCATTGGCAGAATGTGTGATGACGCAATAATTCGCGCCATTAACGGCATTTTCATAATTTGTGCAATAAAATGACATTTTACGAACGATTTCATGAGACGAAGAAGGTCTTTTATAATCCTTTAATACAAAATAAATTGTATTTAACAACGCTTTTTAATTCAGCGTATTAAAACAGATTCAAAAGAGGTTATTTTGATTTTTTTCAACACAAGAAAGATTTTACTCGTACGACAGACAAATAAGACGTAAAATGCTTTCTCTGGCCCTCGGTGAGTGCGTGAAGGGGACGATTGTGGGTTGAGGAGCAGATACCTGAGCGGGCGCTTGGAGCAAACCTTGCGGCACACCGAATGTAACACTGCCTGCGATTGGCTGAATGTGTGATGACGCAATTATTTGTGCCATGAACGGTATTTTCATAATTTGTGCAATAAAATTACATTTTGTAAAGAATTTCGTGTGACGAAGACGGTCGTTTATAATCCTTTAATACAAAATAAATTTTATTTTAGAACGCTTTTTAATTCAGCGTAATAAAACAGATTCAAAATATACGATTTTGATTTTTTTTTTCAAGACAAAAAGTTATTTATTTGTACGAAGGAAAAAAGACGTAAAATCCTCTTTTTGGGCCTTGGTGAGAGGGGTGAAGGGGACGACTGTTGGTTGAGGAGCCGGTACCTGTGCCGGCGCTCGAAGTGAACCCTGCGGCATGCCGAGCGTCGCGCCGGCGCTCTCTTTCTGCTGCCGCTCTCCCTCCCGGGACGCCCGCGTCACGCGCTCTCTGGACGAGGAGGCGGCGGCGGCGGCGGTGGCACGCAGCAACTCACGCACCTTGGCGCACAGCACCCTGCCACCAGGGGCGCCAACCGTTTCTCGTTAACACTTACATGTACAGACCGGAAAAATATGTTGTATAAAACGTCAAAATATGAACATAAATATGTAATGAAAAAAGTAAGAATATGTAATAAATATGTAAAATCGAATATAATATGTAATATTAAAATTCTCTAATTAAAAAACCATTTTCATAGCACGAAATTACATTTAGAAAAAGAGTTTACTTTACATCGTACAATTGTCTTGTCAGTAGTAAAAGCTTAATATATTGTAATCCAGAACAGTAGTTTAGCAGCCAGACTATTCGTATTAGAGCCCATCGCACAAACTGGTGAGTTCTACGACCAGCAACATACACTGCAGCATCTTCATCGAAGTGTTACACGTCAGTGATCGCAAATATTTCTCGGAAATTAAGGCTACAGATAAGAAAACGCTGTGTCAATAATGCTTTGGACACCTAGATTTCCCCAATCATGTAGGGAAAATGGTGATTTTTAAAAAAAATAGATCTTTTCATAAAAAAAATATGGAATTAAATAGAAGAAAATTGATAAAATAAGAAAATACATTGTGAAAACAGCAAAATATGTAATATAGTATTAAATATGTAAAAATATGTAACGAAAAAATTCGATATTGTGTTAGGAGGGCTATGATTCACCAAGATTACATTTTTGAGAACGGTAATTATAAAGACAAAAAATATGTAATTACATAAAAATCCGGTCTATACTTATATTGAAACATCGGTCTGACAGGCACCAAGTGAAATAGGTTTATGCAATAGTGGCCGATTGAGTGAGCAAGAGCGTTGATACTCATAGCAGCTTCCTCCCTGACCCTCTTCTATCACTCGGCCGAGTTTTGTTTAGTTCTTCTAAACAAGAGGGGTCGGCATTTAAGGGACATTATTGGATATCGTCGCGGTCTGGTTTTCTTTCTGTATTTTTCGTAGCGGTATGCGAGACTGTTTCTCTTAGTAGTGGTCTGTGAAACGGGTGTTTCCATAAACGCTCTTGGGCGATTTTCTTAAACATTTATTTAATATTTTTACTTTCAAAATATTATAATGGATCGCCCAATTCCTTCGAACGATCCCAGCTCAAGAAGTGAAAAAGTTAGAACCCTACTCAAGCTATGCTTCGTGAATGCAAACCTATTGAAGGGTCTAATTGCAATGTCCCTTTAGACAATTGATTTCATTTTGCAGAAGTTATTGCTAAGCTGATGAAGAGAAAATTAACTTGTTGGGACAGTATAAAAGGACAAAAATGATTCCTGATTGAAAGACAAAAGTGATTCCCCTTGCTAGCTAACAAAGACCAATTGGATCAACGCTGTACGGATTTAGAGAACGGAGGCTGGCTGTACGGATTTACAGGCAATTTCAATGTTTTACAACAATTGAGTGATTGAAACAAGGTGTATAATTTATTTTACCTTTACATCCCACATTGAACGCCCAATAGCGAATGGTGGTCTGTAAGACCGATGTTTCTCTTTGCGTTATAAAAATCATGTTTCCATATAAGTATTAACCGACTACTCGACTTTTCTTCACGCACAGAAGTATCTCCTCTACATAGCCTTTTGAAGCTATTATCAGGTTTTTATAACGTGGCACGTTAAGGCCCCTCTTCACGATGGAACACTCACACAATACATTACCACACATGTCGGGAGACCAGGCGAGAACTTGGAGATTATACTTCGCCTTTTATAACGTGGTGCGTCCAGGTCCGTTTTCACGATGGAATATCTCACGGTATTTCGCGACTTTCTTGGTCGTGCCGCTGGATGTCATATGCTAGCGACCGTATCGATCAGTAATGTAATATGTAAGCGTGCATACCACATGGCACCCCCAGCACTTGCACCTTATGAGGGGACCGAAGTCCAAACGTCCAGAAACTTCACTTAGCTATACCCTGAACCAAGGAACAAAAATATGTAAAATCATAGAAATCCGTTTCCTAGTCATAATGCATTGTCTGTGTGTGTGTGTGTGTGTGAGAGAGAGAGAGAGAGAGAGAGAGAGAGAGAGAGAGAGAGAGGAGGGGCGAGGCCCTACCTGGGAGCGGCGTCGGAGGGGCCACCGCCGCCGCCGCCGCTGTGCACGGGGGCAGGTTTGGGGGCGGGGGCGGTGGTGCAGTCGCTCTGCGCGCAAGAGTGCCAGACCGACGCCTCGGCCACGCTGCGCTCGCTGCTGCAGAGGGCGCAATCAACGCAAAGAGAAAACACGCCCTCAACCACTTCCTTCGGCACACCATGCAAACACCTTCACAACGCTTGCAATCACGGTTCAACCCCGGTATTCCCAAGCATTTGGGTTGATTGATTGATTGTCAGTCGTTCCGACCGCGTCAACAATTAAGGTCGTTAGTCCCGTAAGTGTAGTGCATTTTTGCTCGAGATGTGGCGGTGATCTTGTCCTGCTGGATGGCGAGATCCGGCGACGACCTACCGTCGGCTAGAAGAGTTTTCCCAACCAGGTATCTCCCACCAGCGGGGGCACCGCCCCAGCCGGGAAAAGCTGTAAGCTCCCGACTGGTCTCCCGGCATGTGTAGTGCATGTTAGTGTGTGCTGAAGGGAAGAGAACAGGACAAGGAATGGGATGGAAATATCGCGCGCGGTCCGTGGCCCGTTTGTTAGCGTACTGCTCCGGCATTCGCCTGGTGTTGATCGGAGAAACCACGCAAAACTACCGCTCACATCAAACAGCCCCTAGAATTCTCCTCCAGATCAGCGGCTGAAGTCAACCCAGTTACAAAGGTTGTGTGCAAAATGTGCGTGGTCAGACGGAAGAGCAGGTCTGATGGCTTGAGTCTCGCGTTAAGCTAATGGCCTGACTCTCGCATTAAGCTAATGGCCTGAGTCTCGCGTTAAGCTAATGGCATGAGTCTCGCCTTAAACTAATGGCCTGAGTCTCGCATTCAGATAATGACCCGAGTCTCGCGTGAAGCTAATGACCCGAGTCACGCGTGAAGCAAATGACCCGAGTCTCGCCACAGAAAGCACGGTGTAAGAGATATAGGTGTGTTCACTCCCGGTCTAAAACTGAAGCTAATGTGAGGCTAGTTCTCACAGTTCTCGCTATGTAAGCGCTGCGAACGACTTGGGCATTTTTGGGACAAGATGGTGATCCATTTAATAGCTTTGTAACCTCTGGTGGAAGCCACTAAATCGTGAGACGCCATCATGAATGCCCAACTCGATCGTGCGCACCGTACGGATAAACGAGGAACTATCCTCAAACTGGCTTCAAAAATTTTGTCCAAAAGGCGGCTAGTTGACACACCTATGTATCTTCCACCGTGCAGAAAGTAATGCATGAACTGAACTGAATCCTAATGGAGGGGCGGGGCGGGGCCTACCTGCCGGGGGCGTGGCCTCCGTCCGCGCCGCCGCAGCGGCACAGCGCCGCCAGCGCCGCAGCTTCCTCGCTCGGCCACGGGGCGCGCTCGCAGGCCGCCTCCTGCGGCTGCACACGCTCTCTCTTTATTTGTCGTTTGCTCTTACGCGTCGACAGGTGATTAACTCAGCTGCGGAATTTTGCCTACTTGCCGATTTTTATCCTTCAATTAAAAATGCAGTACTTTAGGTTACTCATTCATTTTCAGGCATTCGTAGTATTATATTTTAATACACCTAATGCTGTAAAATGAATAAGTAACCTAAACTACTGCGTTTTTATTGAAGGAAGAAAATGGCTAATATGCAAAAATCCACAGCTTAGTGGTAACAGCAGCTATGCTAAACACATGGGTGAAGTAACCATGCAGCCTTGAGAAATCACAATTATTGTGGATATGTTAAAGTTTATTTATTTAACGCAAAAACAGTTAAAGACTATATGTGACATACTATGGTGAAACGCGTATTCTGGGCAGGTTAGGTTAAATACTGGCATCCCTACCTTAATGGAAATTCAAGTAGAATTCTGAATTCAAATGGAAATGAGCGTTTTTGGCAAATAGAGAAAAGAAAATATTCGCTCCCGTATAATAAAAACTATTTCCAAAGGAAATAATAAAAACTTTTTCCAAAGGAAAAAGCTCCAACTTTTGGCTAACATCTTTTATTGTTCCCTTCATGAAGGCATGAACATACTGCCGTGAGAGCAGGGAGAACTTTAATTTGAACAACAATTTGAATCCTAGAAAACGTAGAAAAAATGTGTTGGTTGCCATAGTTACGATCCTTGCCGCAGATTTCGTAAAATGCTTGGCATAGAATTTTAACAAACGTTTAACACGAGTACGTAATTTAATTATTGGATCGAAAGACTCATTCACTGTAATGGTAACGTCAGTATTTCTTCAAACAAATTCCCAATATTTATGTTTGAAATGTAATCGTAAATAATTATTGAATCGAAAGAGTTATTAATTCTAATGTAACATTAGGATATTTTCAAATTGATTCCAATGTATGTGATTCAAATGTGAACGTAATGAATTACTTAACCTAAATAGTTATTAACGCAAAGAATTACTGAATATAAAGAGTTACTTAATGTACGAGTAATGCAACAGGAGGATAGTTTCAAATGTATCCAGTGCTAATGATTGCAACGTGAATGTAAAGAACAATTGAATGTAAAAATGTAAAGAGTTATTCAATGTAATGTAATATTAGGGTTTCTTCGAATGAACTCCAAAGCTTATGATTGAAAAGAGAACGCAAAGAATTAGTGAAAATAAAGAGTTATTCAATCTAATGTAAAAGGAGGATATTTTTTAATGGATCCAATGCTAATGATTGCAATGTGAATGTAAAGAATTATTGAATGTAGAAGTGTAAAGAGTTATTGAATGTAATGTAACATTAGGGTATTTTCAAATGAATTCCAAAGATTATAATTAAAAAATGAACGTAAAGAATGACTGAATATAAAGAGTTATTTCATATAATAGAACAGGAGGGTATTTTAAAATGGATCCAATGCTAATGATTGAAATGTGAACGTAAAGAATTATCGGATGTAAAAATGTAAAGAGTTATCCTCTAATGTAACATTAGGACTTTTTCAAATGAATGGACAAGTGAACGCAAAGCAGGGGTGCCAACCGCGTGGGGGTCGAAGAGGCGGGAGCGCTCGCGCGACTTCCGGTCTGCGTCCAGCACTGCGCTCGCCATCGCCGCCAGGGTGCGCTGCAGCACCTCGCGCCCGCCCGCCCCCGCCCTCGCCGCCACGGACTTCTACACACACACAACGGATGATAGGAATAACCAGATCGACAGGGGATTATTCATTTTGGAAGAAATCCTACGTATGGTTTAGGCGCTAGCAATGCTCACACACGGACGGGCTGACGAACGTTTTACTTTCAATTGGATTTTCGATATCAAGGACCCACAAAAGTAGGATTCTGGCTACACCACGTGTTAGGGGATTTTGTTTCTTAATTTAGCAACTGGTTTTATTCACTTTTTCGTTTACCACTTATTCGTTATTTTTTTCTGCCGAAAATTCACCGTTTTTTCGCGCAGCATTACACAACTTTCCCTAATATTACTCCGTATATACGTATGTATATGGGAAAGTAAAAATGAGTAAGCACTCCAGAGCAATTGCTCACGAATATTACAACTGTTCATAAGCAATTGCTCCTTTTCACATAAATAGAAAGTTTCGTGAAGCTCAGAGAATTTACTTCTCTCTCTCTCTCTGGATAATTGCTCCCTTAGTGATATGTTTTGATTGGTCGATTTTCGTCTGTTTTGCTTGTATACGTTACTGCACTTCGTGCATGGTGCGTCGCGCGTGGTCTTTCCATCATGGCGACGCCTGCTTTTTGCTGATGGTGTCGACCGTGTTAGGTTAAGTGGTTCGGTTGACGTGTATTGTTGGCGAAATCGTACGAAATCTTCCATCATTCATTCACTCAGAACTAAAACCTCGCAACCAGCTCACAATAGTCGTGTACTACCTCTCTTGTATCCATTCAATTCGATTTGAGTCACCTACAAAGGTCGCTCCGAAAATTCGAAGTAAATGCTTCCTACTAGAAGCAAATTCTCGATTTTATTCATAGGAAAAGAAAGCAATTGCTCCTCGGCCAAGCAGTTACTCACCAATAGATAAATTGCTCAAAATAAGAGCAATTACTCACGTCTTTTATTTATACAATTAAGCAATTGCTTTGAATACTCGAGAAATAAGTAATAGCTCAGTTTTAGTCATACCACCCAATGCATGTCACCCACGGCGATACTGAAAATTGCAACATTGAAATAAAATTTACAGTAAAAACACATTTTGTATAACAATAAACGTTTCAAAATTTGATTATATGTTGGGAACAAACGAACAGAATAAACAAATTTGATTATTTGTTAGGATGAAACTTCGAAACGTTTGTTGTTATACAAAATGTGGATTCACTGTAAATTGTATTTCAATGTCCTCATTTTGAATAGAATTTGAATAATGTTTGTTCTCCTCGAAACAATTTTACCAAAGCGTAAAAAACATGATAATTATTTATAATCAATGACGAAATATAGAAATGTTGCCTTTACGGCTATCTCACGTCTGCCAAATCAGTTTCAAAAATGGCGGCAACAAGTGCACATAAATCTGGTGCAGACGTTTAAAGTCGCCCTCTACCCTTGCCCTGTTTCGCAGGAACCAGAAGTGAGCTTGCTGCCCACGTGAGTGAGATGGCGCGTGGGCGAGGCGGGGAGTGTGTAGTTCCCTTACCTCCCGCTTGGCGGCGACACTTCGCGCGGGGCTGCGGCTGGAAGAGCGCTTGCGGGCGGGGCCGGCGGCTGACGGGCGGCGGGCAGGGGCGGGGGCGGCGGCGGCGGGGGCGGGGGCGGAGACGGTGGTCGGGGATTTGGAGCGGCGTCTCAGCCTGAGCGGGGACGAAGGAAACACACACACACACACATACAAATGCTAATAGGTCAGGGTTGTCCAACACTGGCTGTGCCATGTAGTGTGGCCCGCGAAAGATTCTTCTTCTTCTTCTTGAAGTGCCGTCTACATTACTGGAGGTTGGCGACCACTTCCCCGAACTTTTCTCTGTCTTGTGCCACATGGAACAACTCAGAAGCACTCGAGATACCTGTCCATTTTCGGAAGTGTGCCAACCAGGACGTCTTCTTCCTGCCGACTCCCCGTCTACCCTAAACTTTCCCTACCATTATTAGTTGTAATAGTTCATATTTGAGGTTTCTAAGTGAATGACCAAGATATAGTGTTCTTCTAATTTTAATCATTTTTAATATCTCTCGGCATATACCATTTCTCTCTAGTATGTAGTCATTACGAACTTTGTCAGCCCAGGGGATTCTCAACATTCTCCTGATCATCCACATCTCGAATGCCTCCTGTCAATTAATTGATGCTGTTTTCAGAGACCATGTTTCAGCGCCATTTAAGAGAACAGTTGCCACGTAACATTTTGCCACTCTCCATCTGAGGATAAAACTCAAGTCTCTGCTACATAGACAATTTCTCATTTTGTTGAATGTGGATCTTGCTATTTCAATTGTCCTTTTTATTTCCAAATCTGATGTCCACGACTCGTTTAAAATTTGTCCCAAATATTTATACTGAGAAACCTGCTCAATCGGTCGATCGTTGATGAACAGTTGAAATAGTCTTCCACCTTTCTTCCTAATTAGCAAGTAATTTGTTTTATGTACATTAGGTTATTAGTCAAAAGTAAATGTCACTTTCATCCATGTCGGGCGAGAACATTGGGCTCCTAGCCATAGAGTAAAGATATAAAGATACATCCTTAGTCTTTGGCTTAGCGCACGAGCTCTGTCGATGTCAATAGGCCATTTAACGTAAAAAGAGATTTAAGGATTTTTCCTGGTAAATTCAAAATCATCCAAATGTGTTTCCCTGCGTTGTGTGTGGTACGGCCTAATAGCACGTATGGTTTCATCCCCCTTTTCGGAGCTCCTAAGCAAACTGCCGAGATCAACAATTCGGGATAGTCAAGTGCGGATCGCCCAAGTAATGTAAATACGATCCGCAACCGTATGAACCGTGTTAGTTCTGTCCCTTGACGCCTTGCAAGTTGGACACACCTGCAATAGGTGAACACGATTATCATAGGCAATGCCTCAAGTGTTTTGGAAATGTATCTACCAATGTACAATACACAGCGTGTTTTTAATAATAGTGTTTCATGAATGAAACGCTTCAGGATGCGCTACTGAGTTCGCGTTCGAAGTGCACATGACTGCGCTCCCTATGACTGATGTCCAGCATGTATTCATTACATTATATTCGCGTTCCACGTGCACATGACTATAGCATTTTATTATCGACCAGCAGAGAGGAACTGGCAAAGAAAATGCGATACTTTTATGGGATACAGCGCCACTGCTCGAGTGAATCCCCCCACTTAAACCAACGCTGGCAGACGCGCCACTCGGAAGCGCCACTGAGAGTGAAGGGGTCATTAAGCTCCAACAGCGCCACTGCTCGTGTGAATGCCTCCATTCAAACCAACGCGTTGCAAGCACGCGCACCATTCTGAAGCGCCTCTGTTGGCGCCGTGTGAAGGGACCCTCACCTAACACCGCCGCTGCTCGTGTGAATGCCCCCACTTAAACCAACGCTGGCAGACGCGCCACTCGGAGGCGCCCCCTGAGTGGCGTCGTGTGAAGGGATCCTCACCTTCTAACAGCGCCACTGCTCGCGTGAATCTCCCCATTTAAACCAACGCTTTGCTGGCAAACGCGCCACTCGGAAGCGCCACTGAGAGTGAAGGAGCCATTAAGCTCCAACAGCGCCACTGCTCGTGTGAATGCCTCCATTCAAACCAACGCGTTGCAAGCACGCGCACCATTCTGAAGCGCCTCTGTTGGCGCCGTGTGAAGGGACCCTCACCTAACACCGCCGCTGCTCGTGTGAATGCCCCCACTTAAACCAACGCTGGCAGACGCGCCACTCGGAGGCGCCCCCTGAGTGGCGTCGTGTGAAGGGATCCTCACCTTCTAACAGCGCCACTGCTCGCGTGAATCTCCCCATTTAAACCAACGCTTTGCTGGCAAACGCGCCACTCGGAAGCGCCACTGAGAGTGAAGGAGCCATTAAGCTCCAACAGCGCCACTGCTCGTGTGAATGCCTCCATTCAAACCAACGCGTTGCAAGCACGCGCACCATTCTGAAGCGCCTCTGTTGGCGCCGTGTGAAGGGACCCTCACCTCCTCACACCGCCGCTGCTCGTGTGAATCCCCCCACTTAAACCAACGCTGGCAGACGCGCCACTCGGAGGCGCCGCTGAGTGGCGTCGTGTGAAGGGATCCTCACCTTCTAACAGCGCCACTGCTCGCGTGAATCTCCCCATTTAAACCAACGCTTTGCTGGCAAACGCGCCACTCGGAAGCGCCACTGAGAGTGAAGGAGCCATTAAGCTCCAACAGCGCCACTGCTCGTGTGAATGCCTCCATTCAAACCAACGCGTTGCAAGCACGCGCACCATTCTGAAGCGCCTCTGTTGGCGCCGTGTGAAGGGACCCTCACCTAACACCGCCGCTGCTCGTGTGAATGCCCCCACTTAAACCAACGCTGGCAGACGCGCTACTCGTAGGCGCCGCTGAGTGGCGTCGTGTGAAGGGATCCTCACCTTCTAACAGCGCCACTGCTCGCGTGAATCTCCCCATTTAAACCAACGCTTTGCTGGCAAACGCGCCACTCGGAAGCGCCACTGAGAGTGAAGGAGCCATTAAGCTCCAACAGCGCCACTGCTCGTGTGAATGCCTCCATTCAAACCAACGCGTTGCAAGCACGCGCACCATTCTGAAGCGCCTCTGTTGGCGCCGTGTGAAGGGACCCTCACCTCCTCACACCGCCGCTGCTCGTGTGAATCCCCCCACTTAAACCAACGCTGGCAGACGCGCCACTCGGAGGCGCCGCTGAGTGGCGTCGTGTGAAGGGATCCTCACCTTCTAACAGCGCCACTGCTCGCGTGAATCTCCCCATTTAAACCAACGCTTTGCTGGCAAACGCGCCACTCGGAAGCGCCACTGAGAGTGAAGGAGCCATTAAGCTCCAACAGCGCCACTGCTCGTGTGAATGCCTCCATTCAAACCAACGCGTTGCAAGCACGCGCACCATTCTGAAGCGCCTCTGTTGGCGCCGTGTGAAGGGACCCTCACCTCCTCACACCGCCGCTGCTCGTGTGAATCCCCCCACTTAAACCAACGCTGGCAGACGCGCCACTCGGAGGCGCCGCTGAGTGGCGTCGTGTGAAGGGATCCTCACCTTCTAACAGCGCCACTGCTCGCGTGAATCTCCCCATTTAAACCAACGCTTTGCTGGCAAACGCGCCACTCGGAAGCGCCACTGAGAGTGAAGGGGCCATTAAGCTCCAACAGCGCCACTGCTCGTGTGAATGCCTCCATTCAAACCAACGCTTTGCAAGCACGCGCACCATTCTGAAGCGCCTCTGTTGGCGCCGTGTGAAGGGACCCTCACCTAACACCGCCGCTGCTCGTGTGAATCCCCCCACTTAAACCAACGCTGGCAGACGCGCCACTCGGAGGCGCCGCTGAGTGGCGTCGTGTGAAGGGATCCTCACCTCCTAACATCGCCGCTGCTCGTGTGAATCTCCCCCGCACCACTTGAACCAGCGCTCTGCCGGCAGACGCACCTGAGCTGCTTGAGGTGGGCGGGCGCGGCTGGCGGGGGCGGTGGCAGCGCCTTCTGCATCTCGTGCAGCTTCGTCTCCAGCAGGCGGCGCGCCTCGTCCGTGGCGCTGCGGCTGAGCGGCGGCGGCGGCGGCGGGCGGTCTCCCGCCCTCCCCGAGCCCCCGGGCGACGCCGGCGGAGACGCCCCTCCTCCTCCTCCTCGCGCCTTGCGCGCGCCGCGCCCCCGCCCTGCGCTCGTCCGCACCGTAAGCGTAGTTGTGCGTCTTATGTTTAAATCAATTTGATTCGTGATTGCGGGCGCGTCTGCTGCTACGGACATTATTATGTGCAGTGCATGTTTTATGCTTAAATTAATTGATCATTGAATCCACGCCCACCACATACAACCTTCATTATTCCCATAAGCGTAGTACATGTCCAAACCTTAACTGATTAGTGATTCCTCGCACGTCATCTGCTACGCCCGCAGCCCCGTAAATGTAGTGCATTTTATACTTAAATCGATTAATTGGTGATTCCAGGACCACCAGCTGCAACGGTCATTATTCCCGTAAGTGAAGTACATGCTTATGCACTACACTATGCTTATGCGCCTCGTCCTGCACACCAAACGCCCTGCCTCGCGCGCCACCTGCTACTCTCGTCAGCGCCGCTAGTGTAGTGCGCGTATACGCTTAAATCGATTGTTTAGTGATTCCGGGCGCATGACCGGCCGCGGTCATTGTTCCCGTAAGTGCAGTACAAGTTTTCGCTTAATACGATCGATTGATTCCGGCCGCATGAGCGTTCACGGTCATTATTCCCGTAAGTGCAGTGCATGTTTACGCAAAAAACCTTATTGAATAGTAATTCCTCAGCTACGCTCGTTAGCACCGTAAATGTAGTGTAGTTTTATGCTTAAACCAATTGATTAGCGATTCCGGGCGCATCAGCTTCCACGGCCATTGTTCCCGTAAGTGTAGTGCATGCACAAGCTAAAATTTATTGATTGCTGGTTTGTCGCGCGACAGCTGTTACGGTCATTATTCCAATATGTATCGTACATCTTATGATTAAATTGATTGTTTAGTGTTTCCTGGTGGCGACAGCTACATCCATTATATCCGTAAGTGTAGTACATGCTTTCATGCTTAAATTGATTGAGTACTAGTTCCAAAGCTTTTAAAACCAAGAAAAAGGAAGTGTTACGCATCACCTCGAATTCACAACTGAACCATAGAGCTATAATGGCAAAAGGAGATACTAAACTAGTAGTTAAAACTGTCCCTGGTAGAATGTTCGCAGATATTAAGCGGTCTCATATTATATACATTATATATCCTTTCCTTTATCAGTAAAAAATGAACATACAGTAATCCCTCAACATTCGCGAGAGTTAGGTCCCCAAAAAATCTCGCGAATGTCAAATCCGCGAATGTTGAGTCTATATTTTAATGAAGAAAGGTAGGTTAGGTTCAGGAATATCGAAAAGCTGTTTAAAAAAGAAAGAGAAAATTCTAACAAACAATTACAGAAGAACTGAGTAAGTGCTACTAAAACAATTCACAATTAACTATATTTGAAACTAATTTCAAAGTTGAATATAGGATATGGTTATTTTTTTTGGTTAATTACTCTCCTCGTTCTAATATCCAAACATGGAAAAGTCGCTGCTTCTATTTCTCTCTTAAATTTCGAAGTTATTTCTATGTTCGTATCATATTCGAATGCCCTTTCCACCAGAGCTTGTTGAAGGTTTAGAACGCCAATAACAGCTTTAACATTGAAATTGGTCCAGGACGCAGTTCGCTTCTGTTACTTCATTACGTTCGAGGTTTTCTTTGCTGATAATTTCCCGAAGCTGCTCTTCAGTTAGGTCATTATAATGAGAGTTGCACAGATCCTAAAGGCTTTTCTGTTCATATGGCCAAAACCCTTCCCTCCAATTTCACGCAACTGTATTGAATTATTTTACAATTTTATTATTTTACTAATGTGAATTGACATTCCAACTCTGATATTTTTGCAGAACGTGATACTTTGAGCTCCGGTGTTTGCAGAGATCGTTTCCCGGATAACGGTGATAAAGGAAATAAAATGTGCTAGCTTTCAAAAACAGTACAACCAAAAAGACGCACTCGCGAATGTCGAAGTCGAGAATGTTAAAACCGGGAGCATTTCTCTAATCGCGAATGTTCGAAACTGTCGGAATGTCGTTCGGAACTGTCGAAACTGTTCGGAATGTCGAGGGATTACTGTAATCCTTTCAAATTCGATCGATTTTGAGAGTGAACCTGGCGGTCGTACCTCCTGCTGTGTGGGCGGGCGGCGGGCGACGGGGTGCGCGCTTTGGGGGCGGCGCCCTTGGGCGGGGACTTGTCGCGGCGGTGCGGCGCCATCCCCTCCCCTTCCCCCGCCCTTCCCCCACCACTTCCCCCTCCCGGCGCTTGGGGCTCAGCAGCACCTCGATGGCGAAGCCCCTTGGCGCCTCCGCGCCGATCTGCACGCCTCTGTGGTGCCTGGCTGTTCCGCCGCCGCCGCCGCCGCCGCAGGCCTTTTCCACTGCACCGCTGACGTCAAAGGCTTTCCTGCCGATGCCGACGCTTTCACCGGCGCCTTTCTCGCAAGTGTTCAAGATTTCGTCGCGGATTTGCACGCCTTTGTCGTGTCTGCTTGTGTCGGCACAAGCGTTCTCCTCCACACCGCTGACGCCAAACGCTTTCCTGCGGATGCCTACGCCTTCACCGCCTTCTTTCGCGGGCGAACACTCGCCTTTCTCGAATGTGTGCAAGGTTTGGTCGCGGATTTGCACGCCTTTGTGGCGTCTGGTTGTGTCGGCACAAGCGTTCTCCTCCACACCGCTGACGCCAAAGGCTTTCCTGCCGATGCCTACGCCTTCACCGCCGGCCTGAAGGGCTTTCGCTTTGCTTTCCTCGCCTTCTTTCGCGGAGAAACCCTGGCCTTTCTTGAAAGTGTCTAAAACTTCGTCGCGGATTTGCACGCCTTTGTGGTGTCTGGTTGTGTCGCCGTGGGCACAAGCTGGCTCCTCTGTGCCTCTGGCGAGAAAGGTTTTCCTGCCGACGCCTTCACCGCCGGCCTGGACGGCTTTCGTTTTCACCTGAACGCCTTCTTTCTTCAAAGTCTGCACGACTTCGTCGCCGATTTGCACGCCCTTGTCGGGAAAATCGCCGCTCTTCTTACCGGAGTGAAAGCTTTCTTCGCAGACTTGCACTACTTCGTCCGAAAACCCAGCTTTTTTTCTGCCTCTCTGCAGAATTTCGTCGCCGATTTGCACGCCTTCGTCAGAAAAGCCGTCGGCTTCTCGGTTGACCTGCACTCTTTCGCCGCCGATTTGCACGCCCAATCCGGGAAAGTTACTGCCTTCCTTGCCAATCTGCACTTCTTCCCCGCCGATATGCACGTCTTCGCTCCCAAAACCGCAACCTTCCTCGCGAGTCTGAACGACTTCAGCGCCGATTTGCACGCCTCTCCGTCCGCTCTTCGTGTCTTCACCCAGAAAACAGAGGGCTTCTTGGCGACTATGAAGTCCTTCGCCGCCGATTTGCACGTCTCCGCCGAGAGAAACGCCGCCTTCGCGGCCAGTCTGCACGATTTCACCGAGGTAGACACTGGCTTGTTGACCAGTTTGCACTACTTCGCCGTCGATTTGCCCGCTGTCGGGGCGCCCGGGCCAGAGGTACACACACCACGTGAGGCCCCGGAGAGCGTCGCTTGCAGTCGCTAGCGGTGTCTCGTCTCCGGGGCAGCTCTGGGCTTCCGGGACGACGGGCGACGGCGGCGCCCGGACGGCCACGCCCCCCTCGCGTGCGCACGCGTGCGAGGGCGCGCCGCAGTCGCCGGCGAGCGCCTCGCGCACGGCACGCAACGCGCACGCGGCCAGCGCCTCGCACAGCGACTCCTCCGCACGCGCCACGCCCCCCTTCTCGCACGCGGCGGACACGCGCACGCGTGCTAGGGACTCGTCTGAGGCAGTGCCAGGCGAAGGCTCGTCGTCACTCAGGCACTCCCACGGCACACGTGCGTGACTCTCCGGCACGCACGCGTCTGACGCGGGATCTCTTGATGGACCAACGCACGCTGGTGGAGCCCGTTCACTGATGAGCACGGCAGACACGGGCTGTGGGACGGACGCGCGGGCACGCGCAGGCGAGATAATTACGTAAGGCGTCTCTGCACACACTTGTGAATTGGAGGCGTTACACGAAGGAAGTTGCGGCGTAGAGTCGTATGAAGTACTCGGAGACCCTCCAGAGCTCAACACGTGCGTTGCACTGACTTGCGAAGCAAACGCACGGGGCGGTATCCTTTGACAAGCAGGTTTTGGACAGGCTGTTACAGACGCGTCGGGCGCAAGCTCTCGCGACACGCACACGTGAGGCGAACAGCTCTGAGACGAGGTCTCTTGTGAATTACACGCGTGACATGAAGAGACGTGCGGGGTAGACTCGTGCGACGCGTCCAACGCAGTTGTGGGCGTGCGCGAAGCCGATGCGTGGTACGTGGGGACTTGGGACGTAAAGAGACGACGCCAACTCTCCGGGGACGGGAGGGAAATAAACGGCCTGGACGGAGCAGGCTGCTGGGACGACGTCGGTGAATCAGCTCCGAGTAAACGAGAGACAGTTGAGAGCAAAGGAGTCGCAGTTTCGAACAAAGGTGTCGCAGCTCCGAGTAAAGGCGTCGTAGTTTCAAGCAAAGGAGTCGAACTTTCGAGCAAAGGAGTCGCAGCTCCCAGCAAAGGAGTCGCACTTTCGACCAAAGGAGTCGTAGCTCCCAGCAAAGGAGTCGCACTTTGGACCAAAGGAGTTGCAGCTCCGAGCAAAGGAGTCGCACCACTTTCAAGCAAAGGAGTCGCACTTTCGATCAAAGGAGTCGCAGATCCGAACAAAGGAGTCGCACTTTCCACCAAAGGAGTTGCAGCTCCCAGCAAAGAAGTCGCAGCTCCGATCGAAGCCACAGGGGAGGGAGGGCGCGCCGGCGCGTCCGCGCAGAAGCAGGCGCGCTGCGAGCGGGCCCACTCCCACAGCGCGCTCTCCAGCGCGGCGGCGAGCGCCGCGTCCGCCGCCTTCTGCGCAGGCGCCGCCCAGCCGCGACGCGCGCGCTGCCGGCGGAGGGGCTGCTCACTCGAGGAAGACGACGTCGCGGAGCAATCGGCGAGGTTCTACGAAAAGACGAGCGGAGCCACGATTTCCATGAACTAAAATCAGTTTTTAAAAAGTAGCTGTCACAAATAAACTGTGCCTGATGGGAAAATTCTGAATATATATCTGAATTCGATAAGAAAAAATGCACTAGATTCACTAAACAGATTTCTTGTGAAGAAACCCTTGTTGACCAGTGTTATTTATTGGGATGAAACTTCGAAACGTTTGTTGTTATACCAAATGTGTCTTCACTGTAAATTTTATTTCAATGTTCTCATTTTAAATAATGATTGTACTCCTTTGCCACATCGAAAAAAATATGATAATTATTTATAATCAATGACGAAAGAGACGCCCACGCCGTCGCGGAACAATCGGTGAAAAGACGAGTGGAGCCACGATCTTCATGAACTAAAAACTACTTAACACCCCCTCCTTAATGAACTGTAAACAATGCATTTACACCTAAAAAAATGCCCTAAAACATTAACTTTTAGATTTTTATATTCTGAATAATTAAGAAGAAATACTATTTTTCTTCTTCTCCTTTACTTAAGTCAATTACTACTTAACATCAATCAAACATTTATACACATACGGCGAACTTTGCTAAGTTACGCTTCAGAGCCTTGTTCAACGCGAATATCGTACTCTGAACTCCACAACACATGATTTGTTTTACCCACAGACCCAGTGGCGGCTCTACCATAAGGTCACATGGTCACGTGCCCTCCCACTTGTAAAGGAAAATATTAATAGTGGACTGAAATGCGTGTCATGTTATCGAGTAATAATTCTAGAGAATTTACGTTAAGGTTTTCACGGGCGATATCGATACTATTTCACAGCGCTGATAACGAGGTAGTTGTGGCAACAGGGTGAAGTCCGCAAGCTTCGTGTGACCAGCTCCCTCCCGTTCAGCAAAGCTATTCCCCATAGTGCGACGAAAAAAGGGAGGGGGTAATGCTCCCTTAAGGCCCTTCACGGTCACATGTTTTTTGTGACTGCCACTGCAAGCGCCACTTTGCAGATGTACAAACAACGCTCGTAGTGTCTGAGAAATGAAATGCTTATTAGCGCAGGGCCCGCGTAATCTTGATAATATCAGCAGCTGTGAATTCTGTGCGAGTTATTTTTTCTTGAGCGTGTGCGTTTGTTGTTTCAATTGAATTGTTTTCTCTTCTCATTCAGCCGAGTTAATACGTGAGAAACCAGTGAGGAATTTCAAGTGTTTTTCAGTTTACTGCCCTTAAACTTCAAAATAAAATTTTTATTAGATATTTTTTTTGTTTTTTTTTTTCGTGCCCTACCCGGCCTTAGGTTTAGGAGCCGCCACTGCACAGACCCATCCGATTCCACTCCTCTCACACTATTGCCAGCCGTTATTGCAAATCGTTGCTGTTACGCAAAACTGGTTAAGAGCGGCGACCGTGAAGTAAGTGCTGTTTAGAGCCCGTGATGTAAGTGGTAAGACGTAGTGCTTTGATCCAGGGAAGCACGTTTTCAAATGAGTATCAGCGGTACCCTCTTTTGAATATTGCCACAGACCCTCTATATTATAATGGCAATGCAATAAAGGAGGCTGAAACAGTCACGTCAGTAGCCAGTATTTCGAATAGGTGGCGGGCCCAACATTTTTACGAAACATTTGATGGTGTACAACACACTTGTTGAATGGAACGTTCCGTAAAACGTCTATTTGTATTCCAGGATTATCAATGATATTTTTCATTACAAGATGTCGTTCATAAGATGACATCTTTCGGCACAGATTATGATGTAGTCGCCGTTGATGGTAGGAATGATTGCTCCATCGCGCTTACAGATAATCGCAGGGAGAGTATCGCGGAGGGGCAGCGGTAAACGGAACAGCCGACCACCATTTTGTAGCACAGGTGTCAAATACCCTGGCGTACCCTGAATAAACTTAATCAACCCTGAATCTATACCTTGAATATAGTTGTTTCCCTAAATTAACTTTGATTCTCGTATAAATTTATAATACTGTTATACAAAAATGATCGTATGCAACTCCCTTATCACGTTGCTTTATTGCAATTCGTTCAAATGTGAAAACTCATTCCTAACGTTGCTCGTTTTCAAAACATGTACTCATGCAATAAATCTTAACATTACAATTATGAACGTCTCATTAACACGTTTTATAACTAGCGGGGCTAAAAAGCAAAATTACTTTCACGCAAAATTACGCGAAAAATACTCAAATGTTTGAAAAATTGTACAAGACCTCCTTCCAAATCACCTTCAAGAAACAAAATACTTCAGGGAAAAATTTCTATCTTAAATATTTTTGTTGCAAGAAGACGCCGAAAAAATTGTAAACTTCTGAAATAAAAAATCTGGGATTTTAATGAATATAACCTCTTAAACGTCTCACACTATCCAACAACGCAATTTAATAAAAAACGATGGAGCCATTTTTTGAAAATTTGCAAAATGTCCCAGGGGCTTCATGTAAAGTACCCCCCCCCAAAAAAAACCAACTGTCGGTTTCAAATTCATCAGTGAGATCGATTGAGGAATATCAATTTTGGAGAAAATCGGCTCAACCCTTTAGCTGGTAGCGTTGTTCACAGTCGGACGTTTTCGCGTCAATCAATTTTTACTTTCCCGTATACGTACGTATACACGGAGTTATTTATGTAGTATAGGGAAAGTTATGTAATGCTGCCCGAAAAAATGGCCAATTTTCGGCGAAAAAAAATTCATTGCCGGACCGTGAAAACGAACTAGTGGTGCTACAGAATGGCACACACTTTCCCGTATTAGTTTTCTATTTCCTTGAGTCTTCGCTAGCTATTCGGAACTGCCACAAACTCTTTCTTGCCAGCTGTCATCTATCACCGCCAAAAGTATATTTTTTTGCCATTTTCTTAATTTTCGGTTTCCTATTCGTAGAACGGAAACATTAATTTTAGAATATTAAAGAACACAAAACCTAGTCATAAATCGCAATTTTCTTTTAAAAATTATGTGCCGTTAAAAAAATGGCGTTAAAGCGCTACTAAAAATGCGAAATTTGAAGCTCATTTTCACAGAAAATGTTTGAGTTTTCAAAACCTTTATTCGAAGTTACTTGAAGCACGTACACTCACAAATATAATAACTTTACAAATTGCAGGTAATGTGCGTATTAAAGATGTGAGAGATCTTTCTAAAAAATTACAATTATGTAATTTTTGGAAAAACAAAAAAATAACTCAAAATAAACTTTACGGTATACTAAAGAGAGTAATAACCACTATCCGTTACAAAGTTTGAAGAAAATATTTGCAGCCATATATGAGAAAATGGCGTTTGAGCATTTCTGAAAATGCGAAATTGTGAGCTACTTTTCACAGAAAACGGTTGTGGTTTCGAGAAATTTCACTTGACATTATTTAAAGCATATATATACTCGTAAATATAATAATATGAAAAAATTGCTGATAATGTAAATTTTATCGACGTGAGAAACATATGAACAAATTTACATTTTTGAAATTTTTGAAAAAACAACCAATAGAGCAATATGATTTTTGTGTCATCTGATAGACTACATTACCACTATCCCTACCTAAAGTTAAAGAAAAAAGTTCGAGCCGTTTTTGAGAAAATCTTGTTTTTGTAATTTTTTAAAACTGCACATATTGCTCGCAATATTGCACGAAAACTGCTAAAATTCTGAAAAACATTTACATGACCTTTATGAAAGAACTCAATATGAAGAACAAATTTTATTTGAAGAAAAAATCTGTACCTTCAATTTTGTTGTTGGAGAAAGAAGCCGAAAAAAATTCAAACTTTCACAATTTTCGAAAATTTAGAGTTATTCGTGAAAATCGGACCTATGCCATGAAAATAAGTGTATTTTACTCTTTTATTCAAGAAATTTAAAGAAAAAATTTGGAGCAGTTTTTGAGAAAATTTTGAAAATCCCCGGGGAGCTTCATCTAAAGTACCCCCAAATTTTAAACAACCTCTTTCAAAATCTCAAAGCTTCGACTAGAATCAGATCGACCGGGGAATATCCATTTTGGAAGAAATCGTACGTACGGTTTAGGCGCTAGCAGTGTTCACAGACGGACAGACAGACGGACGGACGGACGGACGGACAGACGGACGTTTTCCTTTCAATTGGTTTTTCGGTATCAAGGACCCACAAAAATGGGTTTCTGGCTACAGCACGTGTTAGGGGATTTTTTTCTTAATTTAGCTACTGGTTTTATCTACTTTTTCCTTTTCACGGCCCGGCAATGAATTTTTTTCCGCCGAAAAGTGGCCATTTTTTTCGCGCAGCATTACATAACTTTCCCTATACTACGTATATCACTCCGTGTATACGTACGTATACGGGAAAGTAAGTAGTGGTGCTACATAATGGCGCAGACTTTCCCGTATTAGTTTTTTTTCTTGGGTCTTCGCTAGCTATTCGGAATTGCCACATACTCTTTCTTGCCAGCTACCATCTATCATCGCCAAAAGTAAATTTTTTTGTCATTTCTTAATTTTTCGGTTTCCTATTGGTAGAACGAAAATATTAATTTTAGAATATTAAAGAACACAAAAACCTAGCCGTAAATGGCAATTTTCTTTTAAAAATTGTGTGCCGTTTAAGAGAAAATGGCGTTTTAGCACTACTAAAAATGCGAAATTTGAAGCTCATTTTCACAGAAAATTTTTGAGTTTTCAAAATACTTTATTTGAAGTTATTTGAAGCACTTACACTCACAAATATAATAAACTTTACAAATTGCAGGTAATGTGCGTATTAAAGATGTGAGAGATCTTTCAAAAAAATTACAATTATGTAATTTTTGAAAAAACAAAAAAATAACTCAAAATAAACTTACGGTATACTAAAGAGAGTAATTACCACTATCCGTTACAAAAGTTTCAAGAAAAAAATTGCATCCGTATACGAGAAAATGGCGTTTGAGCATTTCTGAAAATGCCGAAATTTGAGCTACTTTTCACAGAAAACGGTAGTGTTTTCGAGAAATTTTACTTGACATTATTTAAAGCATATATACTCGTATATATAATAATGTGAAAAAATCGCCGATAATGTAAATATTAACGACGTGAGAGACAAGTAAAAAAATACATTTTTTTAATTTTTGAAAAAACCAACCGATAGACCAAAATGGCTTTTATGTCATTGATAGAGTATATTTACCACTATCCCTACCAAAAGTTTGAAGAAAAAATTTGGAGCCGTTTTTGAGAAAATCTTGTTTTTGTAATTTTTTAAAATTGCACATATTGCACGCAATATTGCACGAAAACTACTACATTTTTGAAAAACATTTACATGACCTTGATGAAAGAACTCAATATGTAGAACAAATTTTATTTGAAGAAAAAATCTCTATCTTCAATTTTGTAGTTGGAGAAAGACGCCGAAAAAAATTCAAACTTTCAAAACTATCGAAAATTCAGAGCTGTACGTGAAAATCGGACCTATGGCATGTTAAAAAGTGTATTTTACTCTATTCATACAAGAAATTTAAAGAAAAAATTTGGAGCCGTTTCTGAGAAAATTTTGAAAATCCCCGGGGGGCTTCATATAAAGTACCCCTAAATTTGAAGATTCTTTTTGAAAATCTCAAAGCTTCGACTAGAATCAGATCGACCGGGGAATATCCATTTTGAAAGAAATCGTACGTATGGTTTAGGCGCTAGCAGTGTTCACAGACGGACGGACAGACGGACGTTTTCCTTTCAATTGGGTTTTGGGTATCAAGGACCTAGAAAACAGGGTTTCTGGCTACACCACGTGTTAGGAGATTTTTTTCTTAATTTGGCAACTGGTTTTATCCACTTATTCGTTTTCACGGCCCGGCAATTAATTTTTTTCGGCCGAAAATTGGCTATTTATTCGCGCAGCATTACATAACTTTCCATATACTACGTATATCACTCCGTGAATACGTACGTATACAGGAAAGTAAAAAGGCGAAGGGGGAGCTTACTTACAGCACGAGCGTGCGGAAGGGCGGCGGTGGGCGGCGAGGCAGCGTCACAAGACGCCTGCGCCGTGAACTGTCGAGGGTCCCGGAGTGAGCACGTGGTCCACTCCGGAGGCGAGCCGTCCTCAAACGCACGCGCTGGGACCGGCACAAGCGAGGCCAGTGCACCGGTGTTGGAGGATCACCAGAGGCAGGCGTTGGGCCGGCAGAGGGCAACGCCTGTGTCGGAAACGCTAGTGAGGTGCACGAGCGGTCTGCAGGCGTAAACTCGTCAACGTGGGACGTGTACACGTTTGTGGCCGGTAAAGGCAAAGGCGCTGTTGCTGTAGGCGAACGAGATGTACGCAGTTGTGACGAAGAAACGTAAGACGTAGATCCTTCAGGCTGTAGGGATGTGGACTCTTGTAATGTAGGCAAGTTAGATATATGATCTTGTGATGGCACGTGACACGTGTATCCTTGAGGCTGTATAGGCGTGGAGTATTCGCAATGTAGGCACTTGTAATGAAGGCACGAGAGACGCAGATTCTTGAGATTGTAGGGACGTGGACTCTTGAATGTAGGCAAGTTAGATATATGATCTTGTGATGGCACTTGACACGTGTATCCTTGAGGCTGTATAGGCGTGGAGTATTGCAATGTAGGCACTTGTAATGAAGGCACGAGAGACGCAGATTCTTGAGATTGTAGGGACGTGGACTCTTGCGATGTAGGCACGTTAGACAGGCGCTCCTGTGACGACTCGTGAAACGTGGTTCCTTTAGGCCGTATAGGCGTGGACTCTTGCGATGTCGGCACTTTTAGTGAAGTCACACAAGATGTAGATTCTTGAGACTGTACGGGCGTAGAGCTTTGCGATGGAAGTAACTGAGACGTAAGCACTTGTGATGAACACACGTGGAATGAAGACCCTTGCGATAGAGCCTCTTGAGGCGAAAACTCTTGAGATCTAGACACTTGTGACGACGGTAAGTGCGAAGAAACTTCAGGCGTCTGCCTCGTACGTCCGTGAGATGATACCACTTGAGAAAAGTGCTCTTGCGACGCACACACAAGAGGCGAACACCCCGATTGCGATACTGCGCTGGCCCTCTCGAGGTTTGGCAACGCTGCCGCGCGGCCGGGAAGCGACTTCCTGTTGGACGGCGAAGGTCCAAAGGAGAGCACCGTGTCTTCCCCGCCCCTCTGCCTGCCCGGAAAGGCCCTACCGGCACTCACCGAGAGTTCCTGCCTAGACCCTGAGTGCGACACCAACCAGGCCTCTGGGCGGTGGGGCAGCGGAGACCCGTCGTTCAGTTCCCCTCCAGAGACCGACTGATCGGAAAATGCGCACCCGTTCTCTTGCAAGCAGTTCGTGCCAGCGGATCTCTCCTCTGACTTATCAAACAACGGTCTGTTGCCTCGCTCTGCAGAACGCGTTCGGGAACAGAAGAACGAGTACAAGCCGCAACGTGAAATGTGGTCGCTAGGTTCGCCACTTGCGTAGGCTGTTCACGGCCGAGTGATTCGCGAGAAAACCCGTGGGTAACTGAACGGCTGCTACATTGAGGGTGACGAACGTCATGTACGCAAGAGGAAGCTTGAGGTGTGGATGGTAAGGTCTCTAACACTTCCAAAGGCTGTTGACGACGTGATGACTCGTCCAAGTGTTCGTCGGGAGCTAAACTATCGTTCTGTGGCAAGACTGGCTGCAAGAAGAAACCTGAGATGTAGCAACTCGGATCTCCGAGTGTTCCACACGGTGTCCACAATCAGACGATAAGTTGAAAACTAATTGATCGCTTCTTTTGACATCTTTGGTCATCGGTTCCACAAGGATGACTGCGACAGGAAGTTTGACGTGTAGGAGCTGGGATTCTCTGGCTTTTGCAAATGAAGTCCACATTCGGATAACTCTGTACACTGCTCGGTAAGAACTAAATGGTGGCACTGTGGAGATCGCGGCAAGTCGGTTGTACATACAATTCCCGCCGATTGAGTTGCTGGTGTGGCTACGTCATGGACAGAATTCTGTTCCAACAAGTCCGCACAGTCGATCTGTGTTTTCAGAACGAACGCAATAAACTTTGTGCCATCGCTATCTTCAGACGTCTCGTGCCCTTCCTGGAAGGGAGAAGACAACGGGAGTTGTCTCAAATGTTTATCTTCCTGCCCCTGCTGGTCGCACAATTTTGATGAAGCATTGCAAGGTAAAAGTTGTGAACTGCAACAATCTGGCACAATGGAAGCTTCCTTGTGGAATCCTGAACAATTCTGCGAATGAACAGCAGTAGTTACAGTGTCTAACTCTGTGGCAAACGCGTTTTCGCTGCTCTGTAACAAACAAAAATTATCGTTTGTTGAAACATAGCACTGCGGCGACTGATCGCGGGAAGTTTCGCAACCTGATGGCTCGACGGTTTGGCTGTGGTGAGACGGTTCATTCAGTTGAGTCTGGTAAGAATGATAACTCGGTTGAGATAGGGTGATGTTTCAGGGCATTGGATATAGTGCGAGGATTCTCCCTGTAGAGTCTTAAAACAATTTTTGCTCTCTTTACTCTGGCACAAAGTTCCACACGGTTCTGTGTTCTCCGCAGATTGTCTCTGTTCGTTTGGAACGGAAACCCGCTTCGTTGGTTCTCACCTGGAGATACTTCCTGCTGAGTCTTAAACAATGTTTGCTCTCTTGGGTCTGGCACAAAGTTCCACACAGTCCAGTGCGGTCCAAAGATTGTCTCTGCTCGCTTTGGAACGGAGATTCGCTCCGTTGGCCCTCACTCGGAGATTCTGCCTGTTGGGTCCGAAACGGATCCTTAGGCTGTTGTGTACCGCACGAATACGACTCACTCTCTGGAATCTGGTGGGGAAAAGCACCCTGTTGCGTCTGGCGCGAAGATTCAGTCTGTGATTGTGATGCAAAGGATCGGTCTGTCGAGCCTCTATGAAGGAATTGTCAATGTGCCGAACCTGTGTCAAAAATTGACTTTGTTGAATACGGGCGGAAGGCCCTCTCTCTTGAGCCTGAAAGGGAAGATTCACTTTGTTCAGACTGTAACAAAGAGCTACTTTGTTGAGTACGGTACGAATCGCTCTCTCTGAATCTCGCGCGATGATTCAATCTGTAAAACTTGAGGAAAAGTTTCACTCTGATTCAGACTGGTAAAAAGGTCCACTTAGTTGAGATCGAAGCGAAGGTTCAAACCCGTTGAGCCTGAAGAAAAACTACACTCTGTTGAGTCTGACACGAAGGTTCAGTCCATTCATCCTGGCAAGGATGTCCACTACGTTGAATCAGAAAAGAAGATCCACTCAGCTGGGTACGAACAGAAGGTTCAATCCGTTGCGCCTGACAGGAAAGCCCACTCTGCTGAGCAGGAAACAAAGTTCACTCGCTTCAGAGGCAAACAAAGATTCGCCGAGTTGAGCACAGCACAAAGGTCCGAGCTGTTGAGTTTGGTGCAAGCGGTCACTCTTGTGGGGTCTCACGCGATGACTCGCCGCTTCGATTCCGACTCGCCGAATCGCTCCGTTGAGTTACTGGCCAGATTCGCTCCGCTGAGAAGCCGAATCGGCGTCATAGTATCCGTCACTTGGTTTTGGGTGGGGCCGGTCGCTCTGCCGATCGCAAACAATAGTCGGCGACAAGAGGGAAACGCCGTCAGCGCTCTGTGGACACTTCTCACCGCGACGATCGGCCGAACCAGCGTCGTCCCGGCTCTCCTGTCGCGAACGGGAAACGAAGCCGGTTCCGTGAGCGCGGTCGACTCTGTTGATGCGCGCCTGACAACCGACGACACGACCGCAGACGCCAGCGTTGAGCTCGCGACGAGGAGTCGGATCGGAGGAGTCGCACCGATCACTTGGTTGCGAGCGAGGAGTGACGCCAGCGCGGTCGCTCCGTTGAGCGCAAGGAACAGCCTGCGGGGAGATGCTCTGTTGAGACGAGTTCTGACGAGTGGCTCTCTCGGGGTTGCAGACGTCCTCGGATTGTGGTGAATGGGAAACAGATACTGACCAGGCGTCGCGAACGCTGTGTTGAGCGCAGCTGGCAAACGACGACGTAAGAGAGGCTCCGCGGACGTCTCTCTTGAGACTCGTTCTCGCAACGAGCGACCCGACTGGCGTCTCCCTCTCGTCACGTGGTTCCGAGCGGGAAACGCGGCCGGTTGCGTCGACACAGTCACTCGGTTGAGCACAAGTGACGGCCAACGACCCCGCGGAACAGCCGGTGGCGCCTCTCTTGAGACTTGGTGAGGGGGCCAGTCGCCGAATCGACGGCGTCGTACCCGCCACGTGAATCCAAGCGGGTCGCGGCGGCGGCAGCCGGCCGCGGAGACCAGCCCGCAACGGAGCTCTGCTGAGCCTCGTGTCCACGCCCGCCTGTCTCTTCGGTGCCGCAGGCGTCCTCGGGAGGCGAGCGCGCTCCGCCCGGACCGACGCCGTCCGAGCGGGCGGGGGCGCCGGCGGCGGCGAGGGCGAGGGCGGCGGCGGGGGCGCTGCGGACGCCGCCTCGCGCGCATGCGCCGGGCACCTGCTCGCACAGCGCAAGCGCACAACTCACTACCGGCGCACCGCTCGCCATCAGCTGTTTTTCATTTCCGGTCTAAAACTGAAGCTTATGCGAGGCTAGTTCTCGCATAGAAGCGCTGCGATCTTTGGGTCTCAGTTGAGCAAGGTCGTGATTGGTCGTGATCACGGTGAAAGATATAATACAAATGTGTTCACTCCCAGTCTAAACTGAAGCTTATGCGAGGCTAGTTCTCGCAGATCTCGCATAGAAGCGCTGCGATCTTTGGGTCTCAGTTGAGCAAGGTCGTGATTGGTCGTGATCACGGTGAAAGATATAATACAAATGTGTTCACTCCCAGTCTAAAACTGAAGCTTATGCGAGGCTAGTTCTCACAAGTCTCGCATATAAGCGCTGCGATCTTTGGGTCTCATTTGGGCAAGGTCGTGATTGGTCGTGATCACGGTGCAAGTTGAATCTGGTGGGAAAAAAGCACTCTGATGCGTCTGGCGCGAATATTCAGTCTGTGGATTGAGATGCAAAGAACCGGTCTGTCGAGCCTCTATGAGGGAATTGTCAATGCGCTGATTCTGTGTCGAAATTCGACTTACTGAATACGAGAGGAAGGCCCACACTCTTGAGCCTGAAAGGAAGATTCACATTGTTCAGCCCATGCGCACAAATAATATATTTGAAAAGGGTTGTTAAGTATCAATGTGGGGAAAATCAGAAAAAATACTTCGACTTTTCCTATGCATCTATTGTGTTCTACAAGACAAAAGACCAAATGTCACAAAAGTACCAAAAACTGCCATGTTTGAGCGATCGGTGCGCCCTCTCGAATTATGATGAAAATTGTGATCTCTCACAGAACATGTTTTCTCATCGAAAACTTCAATTTAAGCACCCAGCGGACGAAAATAAATTTTTTGACTCACCATAATATATATATATATATACATATATATACAACATCCAATATATTCATTTATTTAATTTCGTGTCTAACGCTCAGCGAAGCGAGTGCATCACCTGCGGGAAGGGCAACTGTCCGAGCAGCAGCAGAAGCAGCGGCGGCGGCGGGGGCGGGGCGGCGGCGCGGGCGGAGGGCGGGCGGAGCGGCGACCAGTGGGCGGTGACGACGCCCAACGACGCGGCCGCTCCCGCCAACGCTGCCCACGCCCACGTTCATTCATTGATTAGCGATTCCGGGAGCGCCAACTGCTGTCGTTCGTCCCGAAAGTGTAGTGCATGATTTTCTGCCGTGGGGGCGGTGATATTCCACCGCTTGATCGAGAGATCCGGTGCCGAACCTACCGTCGGCTTGCTGGGGTTTTCCCCAACCAGGTTTTCTCCCGCCAGCGGGGCACCGCCCCATCCGAGACAAGCTCTAAGGTCCCGTCTGGTCTCCCGACATTTGCGTGGTAGTCCAGTCATGAAAGTGTAAATGTGTGTAAGTAAGCGATGACAATAGGACACTGAAGAGCAGGGAAAGATCGCGCGCGGTCCGTGGCCCGTTTGTTAGGGTACTGCTCCGGCATTTGCCCGGTGTTGATGGGAGAAACCACGGAAAACTACCGATCAGAGCAGCCGGCCGCTAGAATTCTCCTTCAGACCAGCGACTGAATTCGACCTACTAACTGTACAGCTAATGTCATAAATGGAGAGCGGATTTTTATACCCTAAAAATCTCCAACTATTCTTGTAAAAATATGCATTTATGACTAAAAAGTTATGAAATATGCCCTCTAATATGCAATTAAAATTAATAAAATTCCATGTCCTCTGTAAACCTTTCTTGATACAATTCAGGAGGAGCATGTTTGGAATGAAAAGACACATTTTTGTTCAAACATATTCTAATATACCCTACTTCACGAGAGAAATAATTGAAATAAATATTCAGCTTAGAGAATGTCTTGTGCATTTCTTCGGGCTGGTTTAAAAAATGTTATCAAAAAATATCCTACATTTGCACAAGCATTTTATCATCCATAGAAAACAAAGACAAAACACTGTGAAAAGCTCTTTGTAACCAATGAACGCTCACCAATAAAAAGATGCTGTGAAAAGATGAAACGCTTTAGAGATAAGTCTCTATTTTAACGAAATATGCCAAATATGCGTCTATAATTACAAGAATATGCACCAACAGGAACAATCGGCCAAATATATGCACAAATATGCCCTAACATATTACTCTATGTAGCATTAGATTGTAAACAAATGTCAAGAAATTTCACTTAGCTATGCACTGCAACACGGACAAAAAATATGCAAAATCGTAGAAATCCGCTCCCTAGTCATAAACATTACAAACGTCGGTAGTGGACCCCTGGGATCTCCTAGTCAGAGGCTCAGCAGTGATACCAACTGATAACCTGTGCCACATTAGCAGGTCCCAGACCCCGACAACGACAATCATTCTAATGATTAGCAACGAGTTTTCCATCTTTTGCTTGCATCCCTCCATTCCTTTTAAAACAATTCTTTCACCCTCGAATATGTCTTACGCGATAGTACAACGTTATGAAGTATTCCAAGAATGGGTATCTGTATTATCTTTAAAGTTTCATTTTATTAATAATCTGCACAGCACAAATAAAAGTGTTTGCTATAAAAGTTCATCCCGCAGGTACCGTGTTAAGAAAGATGTTTGCTAAGCCTGAAAGACATTAGACCGAGTATGCACTAGAAAGGTGGCAATATTATGTCAGCATTTTTTAATTGTGTGCATTCGGTCGTGTTCAATTATTCTTATAATTTACTCATTCGGCGTATAATACACTCATTCAATGTAATACAAGCGAATTCCTCTGAAAATGATCTATTAACTCCTACTTGAACGGCACGCACGCTCTTGTAGATGTGTGGATTCCAGTGGAACACACTGACACGTATTCAAAGCTCACACAATGTAAATGAGCTAACGAGTAGAAAATGGTTAAACTAGTGGTGCTACAAACATCATATACTTTCTCACAATATTACAATGTGGACAAAGGCGAACAATGTGCATAGATGTGGCCCGCCGGACCTTTTTGTGCGGCCCGCGACTATTTGGAAAAATTTTATTACACCAACCAAATACAATACAATTGCACAATTCATCTTATTGTTATTTAATGATGTGTTAATTTTCTCGTTCCAAGTACATTAATCATTTTGAGGGATAAAAAACATTAGAGTCACCAGGTGACTTCCATTAGAATTCCTAGAGGCACTGCTAATCATACAAGAACACGTCAGTTAGATAATGAGAAAAACATTCAATGAGAAAACCCTTGTAAAAAGGCATAAGTGACAAAATCTGTAATATGTAACACCGATTGTTCAGTTGTTTGAAAACGTATGAGATATTTGAACCAGATTTCAGTCTAACTGCAATATCACAAAAAAGAAACAATAGCAGAACACAGTACACACCCTTAGTTGTACCAACACCAGGCAATTAAATACAGCCTCCAGGCAAACTGAAAAACATTGTATATCGAAACCATTTGACAGAGAAACAATTAACAAATTTCAAATGTCGTTCAGACGACCAAAACATCATTCAATACAATTCTTTCCCACGACATACATATTGCCCCACCAGCATCTCAAAACCGATCTTACTGTCTTCCATGAATACCCATTACGTGCGTAGTAGGGATGGGTCATCGATATCAATATTTTCCAAGCATCGATATTTATTATAAAAGTATCGATGTTAAAACATCTATTTATTCAAGCCGTAGTTTCCAACATCGATGTGTTTGATTTCGAAGATGTTATATTTTTAAATAAAAAAAGATAAAAAACCTGCAGTAATTTTCACAAAATTGTAATTAAATTGAACGTCTTTTGAGATGAAAGTGCTCAAAGGAGAAAAATTCGAGAAGGAAATTCAACATTTTAATAGAGCAACGCTTGTGGCTAAAAAGGGAATCGTGTCCTTAGTGACACAAAGACGACGTTGGGGTTGACGCGAAAATATCGACGTCGATGTTTTCATTACATTTTTTTATTACGAACAATAAATAATAATGTTTTTGAATCATTTACTCAGTTAAACGTAAATTAATAAATTAAAAACTTCGCCCACCGCGCAAATTATCAAACAATATTATTAGAGGTTATTAAAACAGTTTAAAGAACACAGATGTTTAAAACCGTTACGAATCTTCTGAACCTTACGTTCCCAAACAGCGTAAGCACACGAAGGACCCGCGACCGTTGGTAACGCCAATAACTAAATCGCCTGTAGCTGTAGCACCATTCACCAAAAGTCGCTGTCGGTTGGCATCTTTCTTGCGGTAGTTTAAATAATGCCATTCCATGTTCTAAACCCAAAACAAGTATATTGTTCACGAATTCATACATCAGCGATCAATCGGCAACTTTACCTTCTCCGTTTACACCTGGGAATCTCCCTCCACATCTTTCGCTACTATTACGGTTTTATCTAATCTTACCTGAAGCCGCTACTATTAGGATTTTATCTAATCTTACCTGAAGTCGCTACTATTACGGTTTTATCTAATCTTACCTGAAGTCGCTACTATTATGGTTTATCTAATCTTACTTGAAGTCGCTAATATTAGGGTAAATCGCCACTATTGTGGTTTATCTAATCTTACCTGAAGTCGCTACTATTAGGGTTTTATCTAATCTTACCTCAAGTCGCTACTATTAGGGTTTTATCTAATCTACCTGAAGTCGCTACTTGGGTTTATCTAGTTGATATCACGTGGATGTTTAAGAGGCCTATACATCGGCAAACCTTCTCTAGCAAACTCAACCCAGTTCGCCTCTCAACCTGTCCATGGTAACCGGACGATTCATGCCGATTCTTCCTTCACCTGTTCTTGTTCACGAGGTACACAAAACTCCTACAATATTTATACATTAGTATTGTAACAAAAATATGGTTTCGGGAGTGGAATGAATATCGATGTTTTAACTTAGAACATTGATGTTTTGAATCATCTATGTTTTGTGGGCGACGTCGCATTTCCTGTGCGAAGGCCTGCCACGGGACAGTGAAGTAGATCGACGCCAAGAATCCCGAAGGCGGGTCCTACCTTGGAAGACGGCGGGGGCGGGGCCGGGGGCTGGCGGCGGCGGCGGGGGCGGCGGCGGAGGTGGGGCGCGGCGATGTGGGCGGCGGCGGCGGAACCGGAAACGCAACGCCGGCGTCCCACAAGGGCCACTGCTTCGGCTGCTCCTGCGAAAAAGGAAAAACGGCACTCTCAAGGCTGCTCCACACATTCGCTATGCGGCGAACAGAGAGCCACTGCTCGCCGAATCCCGAGTGGTGTGGATGGGTCGCTTGTCATTTGCCTTGTGACGAACATTCGGCGCTCGCCCTACCCACCGCGTGTCGGTCTTTTAAGACGACTCCACACATTCGCTATTCGGCGAACAGCGAGCAACCGCTCGCCGAATCCCGAGTAGTGTGGATGGGTCGCTTGTCATTTGCCGAGTGACGAACATTCGGCGCTCGCCCTACCCACCGCGTGTCGGTCTTAAGGCTGATCCACACATTCGCTATTCGGCGAACAGCGAGCAACCGCTCGCCGAATCCCGAGTGGTGTGGATGGGTCGCTTGTCATTTGCCTTGTGACGAACATTCGGCGCTCGCCCTACCCACCGCGTGTCGGTCTTTTAAGACGACTCCACACATTCGCTATTCGGCGAACAGCGAGCAACCGCTCGCCGAATCCCGAGTGGTGTGGATGGGTCGCTTGTCATTTGCCGAGTGACGAACATTCGGCGCTCACCCTACCCACCGCGTGTCGGTCTTAAGGCTACTCCACACATTCGCTATTCGGCGAACAGCGAGCAACCGCTCGCCGAATCCCGAGTGGTGTGGACGGGTCGCTTGTCATTTGCCTTGTGACGAACATTCGGCACTCGCCCTACCCACCGCGTGTCGGTCTTTTAAGACGACTCCACACATTCGCTATTCGGCGAACAGCGAGCAACCGCTCGCCGAATCCCGAGTGGTGTGGACGGGTCGCTTGTCATTTGCCGAGTGACGAACATTCGGCGCTCGTCCTACCCACCGCGTGTCGGTATTTTAAGACGGCTCCACACATTCGCTATTCGGCGAACAGCGAGCAACCGCTCGCCGAATCCCGAGTAGTGTGGACGGGTCGCTTGTCATTTGCCGAGTGACGAACATTCGGCGCTCGTCCTACCCACCGCGTGTCGGTCTTTTAAGACGGCTCCACACATTCGCTATTCGGCGAACAGCGAGCAACCGCTCGCCGAATCCCGAGTAGTGTGGACGGGTCGCATGCTATTTGCCGAGTGACGATCATTCGGCGCTCGCCCTACCCGCCGTGTGGCGGTCTTTTGGACACATCAAAGGGAGCGAACATTCGACGAACACATCAGCTGGTCGGGATCGGGCGAGCAGTAGCTCGCTGTTTGGCGAATGACGAATGTGTGGAGAGACCTTTAGACAATAGAATATGCAGACACATCCTCATCAGTAGGGGGCGTGACTTAAAACATCGCCAAAAATTATTAATAAAATGCTGCTAAAATGTTATAAAAATACCCAAAAAGCAAAGAAAACTGACGTAAAAAATGTGATAAATACCACATCGATGAACATCTCAAGCTGTTGGATATCCAACACCCATTAAGTAACATATGTTATAATCGAGGCTCGTTCCTTTTGTTCAAGTGAACTCAGCACACAAACGTTTGGCTTGGACGGTTCATTATCAGGAAATCTGTCTTTATTTATCGCGAAATCGGTCGAACCGACAATGGCGCTGATAGGCGTCAAAGATGATATACTCACAACGGCTGACATTACAATTTCTGAGCAAAGGAATAGAATAGAATAATCAAGAATTCTGTGGAGAACATTTGTTGCATCTCGTAAATGTAATTTGAAACAAGTACCATTAAAATTATATTAAAATAGTTACCAAAAATGATTTTGCCAAATAACTGACAGTAAATTGTAATTTCAAAACATTAAATTTTTGTTACTTTGAAAACTAGCGTCACGTGGCATCTTCAGTGGTTATTTCAATGTTAAAAAGTTTTATTTATGTTGCATGAGTAACTCAACGTTGCAAGTTCATAACAAATAAATTCAAAACATCTTACAGAAGCACAGCTCGTCCATTTCCGGGCAGAGAAAGTTATATGTAAATGTATCGATTAACACACTTGTTTAAATTTTCGTTTCCTTAAAAATCAACTATTCTTGTTTCAAGTAATGATTCACGTAAATACTGAAAAGAGAAAAAGGTAATACAAAGCCTTTCAACAGAGAACCCAAAAGTGCTTTGAAGACACAAAAAATGAGTGATTTGCTAGAATTCTTCCAGAATAGACCTCCGCATACCAAGTTCAAAATGCCGAATACCAAACGTGGTACACGTGTATCCCACATAATACTAATATTATACAAGATGGGCTTGAAATAGGAAATAACTAACTCACGCATGAACATTTTGACTATTTTGAGCATTAACAAGGCAAACTTAATATAATAAATAAACTTCATTACTATGTTCTTTTTTCCCCGAATTTCTTATCCATTAGCAACACAACTTTCCACCATGCTAAGGAAATGAATATTTGGAGACGTTGTCAGTATACCTTGTTTCATAGAATACCAAACGGAGACATTAGACAGGTAATGCAGATAGACAAGTGATCGAAAATGTAGAATCCAAACAACTCCAATGGTATGGCCATCTAACGAGAATGCATGCTGACAGAATACCAAAACGTGTCTTTGAGTGGATCCCTTTCGAAAGAAGAAAACGAGGAAGGCTAAGGAAATCTCAGAAGTCCGTCATCGATTCGACAATGAAGAGCAGAAAAATAGAGGAAGATGCCTAGCGGAATAAAAGAAATTGTCGTGTGGAGTGAGAGAAACGGTTATTAGAACTGTAAACAACTCGCTTAATAATAATATTTTATTTTATTTATTTTAGGTCACTTTAAAACAACAAGGTCATTAGCAACCATGTTTCTCGTTTAATAGACAAAAAGACTTCATCAAAATACCACTTTTCAGGCCGTTCCAGTTTTAGACAACTGATGAATACTTTAATATTTCTTGAGTTGTTTGTTACGAATGCATGACGAACACACAAATTACTTTATTTCTGTCTCTCTTCATCATCATTAGTCTTATTACTATTATTAGATGCATAGATGGTACGATTAAATATGCATTTTTGGCCATAAAGGATCAATCAGTGTTGATTCCAGGAATTCAAACTTTAGTATAAATACATTTCACTGCCCTGGTAATAAGAACAAGGCTTGCCGGAAGGGCTGCACCCGCCCAGACGGCACAGCCGCGTTCGAAACCATAGGACATGTGACCAACGAGTGCCGATTCAATTCGGCACTGTGGCACGCTCGCCACAACAACATCTGCGAGCATTACAAAGAGGCCGCAGTGGCGAGCGGATGGAAGGTCCTTAAGGAAAACCAGGTAGTGGTGGATAGTGAGCGCTCGGATCTCGTTCTCGCGCGGGGGCTACACTCCATCATCGTAGATGCAACGGTAGTGGCGGCGCGCGCCGGTAAGCTGCAGGAGAGATACGAGGAAAAGAAGAGTAAGTACAGTGCCTCCCGCGCAGCTCTCCTCAGCGCCGGCTACGCCTCCGCCGAAATGATACCGCTGGTGGTGGGTGCCCTGGGCGAATGGTACCCCGGAAGCGACGCTGCGCTCCTAAAGGTCTCGAATGGCTATCAGCTGAAAAAACTAAGACAGCGTATCATAGCTGAAGCCATCACCGGGAGCGCGGCGTGCTACTTCGCCCACACAACCAGGCCCTACCTCGCCCCGCGCGAGTACAGAGAGACTGTTGACAAGATCTGTGCCCCCCGCCCTCACCGCACCAACGGCAGCAGCAGCAGCAGCAGTACCGGCGATGCACTCGCGTCACAGGCGCCACACTCGTCCCTCACGGACTAGAACTTTTTTCCTCAATATTTAAACTTTTTCTTTAGCTAGTAACTCTTTTCTCTCTCTCTCTCTCTCTCTCTCTCTCTCTCTCTCTCTCTCTCTTCTTGAACCTTTAACTTTTTGTAATTTAATTTAATTTAATTTAATTTTTTTTTAATATTTCACTTTAATTCTTAACTGTTGTATTAGAAATTGTATTTGAAAAAGTCTGAATAAAAATATTCGCTTTTTAGCTCAACGTTTCGCAAATTCAGTCCGTTCCTTTTCAAGAGCAATACAGTGGCAACGGTTGACAATGGTATACAAATTGATATAAAACAATAGAATACAAAATTATTGAAATAAATATTTACATTTGGTTTTACATCAGAGCATAACATTTCACAAAAACGTTGAAGACTTGTCAAATCTAGTGGTTACAATTCGGCAATTATGGAGGGCAGCACATTTAGATAAGTTGAGGAATTATACCAATTATAAAGATTTCAAATAATGGAATGAACAGTGGGATTGGCAAAACAAAAAAATACAATAATGGAAGTTGGTGCAGTATTAACGTCTTATAAATTTGATTAAGTTTTTGTACGTCACTTTTTAGTTCATCCCATTATTTAACATGATATGTATCATTTCCGCAATTAGCTTTTTGATGTTTGTTTCTCATGGTGTAAAATTTTGACTCTATCAAATCCAATGGAGTGGTTAAGTTCTGTTCTGTGTTTGGTCAAAGAGGTATATAAATCTGCATCTTTGTTGGTATATCCGTCTGCTGATATATTGTTTAGTTTCCCCAATGTACACCTGCTGACAATCATTGCAAGGAATGGAGTGTACTACGTTAGATTGATCTTCTAGTTTAGGTTTATCCTTCTGCTTGTCATAAAGATGGCTAGTCTTATTTAGATTGTAAAATACAATGTCTAAATTGTATTTTCTGAAATAGGCTTTTATTTTATCATTGACAGGTTCATAAAATGGTAAGGGGATTCGTAAATTATTACTGCTGGTAATTGCTTTGGATTTGTATGTTAATCTTTTTTGAATATATTAATCAATAAAGAATGATGGGTAGAGATATTTTCGACTATCTTTAGATTTTTGTTGTGAAATTTAGGATTAGCTAAATTTAGTGCGGAATCTACAAGATTGTATACCATGGCTATTTTTTGATACTAAGAATGCTTGGATAGATAATTTAGAACCCTTCCTGAAAAGGTTGGCTTTTGATACCAGTCTGTTATAATTTCATTTTGTTTAGATGTGATATTATTTGGTAGCCATTACTTAATATTTTTTAGGTTTCCGACGACTATTATTTGCTAGAAATTGATCTAACGAACTTATTAAAAATACTCAAACCAAGAACACTCCTCTGCGTGAATGTAAAAAAAGCCTCCGAGAAATGAAAGACTGGATTTTGTTAAAATACTGTAGATAAATTGCAATTTCAAAGTATTAAATATTGGTTACTTTCAACTTTTCATTACGTTTTAGTGAACATAAAAGAGAATAAATGTTTAAAATTGGAAGGAGTCGCTAATCCGTGAGATAACTAGCACAGAATAGACATTCGCGTTAACCTTGCCCTCTCAGCCAACGACGCGACGTCACCCGGTCGGCCAAGAAGTCACAGAAAAGACGTTCACCATCAAGGCGAACCGTCACCATTTCCGAGCACAGAGTGTTGCCTCCGGTCTACACTAGAGTTCACTGATTGCACCCAGTCCACTCCCGAACTCACTGATCCTCAGCAACACAAGATGGCGACGGGCGCAAGACTTCGTCCTTCGACCATCTCCCAGCCCGCCCACGAACATCTCAAGAGCCAGCCCGACCGAGAGCTACCTGAAGCGTGTTGAAGCAGATTCGTTTGTGTTGTACATACGGTGCTCCCTCGTGGCCGGTGTGACGTCAGCTGGCAGGCAGCCGACAAAGCAAACTCTTAGGTCTCAGGTGCGGGAAGTCGCCCAGGCGAACGACTTGCACTGCCCATCAGGAGCGCCAGCCGTGCTTCACTTGTCAGATCGTTTGCGTTGCCATGGCAGACCGCGGGGTATCTCTCAGACGGAACCCATCCACGCAAACACGGGAGTATACAGTATCTAACATTTTTATTCGTACAGGTTGCTTTTACAAGGTAATTTCTAATTATTTAGGTAAAAGTGAAGGTTTTTTCCAAAAACATTTGTTATAAAATAAAAAACAATCTCATTACAAACTGAAAACCATAGGTTCTGTATTACAATCAGTACATTCATTTTAAGAAACTTCTTTGTCCTTTGTATCTAACCTTTTTATTCGTATTACCCGCGCAACTTTTCTTGACCGATGACCTTGCTTCCCCCTCCCTTGAGCAATAAACAGTTAAAGGCTCGCAGTGAGCACTGATGACAACATTCCACACACATCTTCACTGGCGTGTAATAAAATATATTTACTGTTGAAACCGAGAACTTCTGGTCGTATTTTTCTCAGTAAAATCTAAAGAAATGGCCAAGGCAGATCCAGATCCATCACAGGAGACACCTCGAACTCCTGAGAAAGTTACAACGCAAATTATTGAGAAAGTTGCGAAGGCATGACTGATGTTCCAGAGATTGGCATTGCTTCATAATATCTAGTGGCCGATGTCATAACTAATACCCCCACTCTACCCACTTTTCTCGAAGCTATCGGTCAAGAAAAGTTACGCGATTTATACCATTGCTTTTACAAGGTAATTTCTAATTATTTAGGTAAAAGTGAAGGTGTTTTCAAAAACATTTGTTATAAAATAAAAAATAGCAATCTCATTACAAACTGAAAACCATAGGTTCAGTATTAGAATCAATTAGTACATTCATTTTAAGAAATTAAAAGAGAGAGTAATGTTCAGTTTTGTGCAACTTTGGTATTCGTACACTAGAAGTAAAAACACCAAATAAAAATTTAAAAACAAGAAAGTGAACTATGGTCTCAGTATTTTGTTGCACATCCCTTAGCTTTTATCACAGCTAGGCATCGCCCCTACAAGGAAAGAACAAAGTTCTTGCAAGTTGTGGATTTTATTTTCTTCCTTTCTGCTTCCACAAGACGTTTTAGTGCTTCTTTGTTTTTCACGCCAGCTTTGTAAACTTCTCTCTTTAAAACATCACAAATGCTCTATGGGATTTAAGTCCGGGCTTTGAGGTGGTGTTTGGAGTAATTTTGGCACGTTCCATATTAATCATGTCACATTGAGCCGGGCCTTGAGCTCACCGTCATTGTCCTGTTGAAAACTGTAAAAGGTGGCAAGTCCATTTTCTCAGCACTTTCTTTAACATTGTTTTCCAAAATGTCGAGATAAACGTATCGGCGCTCCTTTACCCATAATTCCATCGATGAATTTGATCGTACCAATCCCTCTTACAAGACAAACAACCCCGTAATATAATTGATCCACCTCCATACTTCACTGTGGGACTTGTATTCGTGAAACAATCGCCGGTATTTGACTTCCTCTTAACCCGTCGTATCCCATCTGACCCGAAGATGTTTATTTTACTTTCGTTAGACATTATTTGAAAATTTTTTGCGACGAGATATGATAACTTTTTGTTGCTAAATCTGAGTGTGCGAATAAGAAAGTTAGATACTGTATGCGCATCCTTTCTGGAATGATGACTTGGAGACGTCCAGAGGGGGTAACACAGCGCGACAATGAAATTTGCCGCAGAAAAAAATTTGCGACTGTGATGGAGTTTAGTGCTCTGATGACAACGGTGAAAACCATTGTTCTCTATCACTGAAACTTCCTTCTGAAAAGGCATTTTTTTTCGGCTTATCCGAAGGTTAGTGTGTGTTTGCAGTTCGCAGGCACTTCGCGTTTTACTGCTATGAGTAAGTGGCTGGTGTGGGTTCGTGTCGGACCTTAGTAGCCAACTCGGCTTTTGTGTTGGGTCATGTTAGTGAATGAGTTTGTGTTTTGGTGTATATTGCACTACATCCACAAAACATCCATTGTCTTCTTTGTCCTATAGTAAGGACATGTCGAGTTAGTTGTTTAAGCTCTTCCAGTGCTTTTGAAAGGCTTGATAGGCGCGTCTTCTCGTGTCGACGCACCACTTCTACGTGTTTTTTCACCCAGAACGTTTATGTTCTGTTAATTCTGTTGTATCTCCACTACACGGCGCTGTAGAACAAAACTTAATATTCACGACAAATGCAACCCGCAACACACTCGGCAGCATTTTGAATTCACATTGTTAAATAACTCCTAAACGATGCGTTCTCTTTGCCTTAAAAACTAAAATTTTGAGGATGAATGCCTCAAAGAAACGTTTTTCATACCATAATCTACAGAATGAGCTCTTCTTGAACATTCTATTACATTTTGGCTGGTTCCCGATATTACCTCACCTGATCAGAGACGTGCAGAATTTGCAAGGAAATGTGAATGAGAAGGACAGAGACAGGGACAGGGTGATGGAGGGAGGGAGAGACAGTGAGAAGGTGATGGGAGGAGAAAGAGGGAGATGAAGGTCAAAACAACGTCTGCCGGGTTTTCCAAGTACTTATTAAAGTAACCAAATCATACACGCATGTTACATGAAGCTACAGCGTTCAGAAGCACAACTGCCCATCAGAGACTTATTTTAATCGGAACATGCTGCCTACTGCGCCTTTCACAACTTTGCCCCTGACAGGAATCAGCTGTCGACGGTTTCATCCAATCAGAAACTCGAACGTCACCATAGTGACGTCACATTAGGGACATATAAGCTCCCGATTGGATGGCAGCGAAACAACTGCTTCCTGTCGGAGGCAAAGTTAAAACAAAATCACAGTATAAACGAGTCCTTGAGCAAATGCTGAGATGGTCCCTTGTTTTGCTTCTGGACATAAATGTAACTTCATTATTTGTGCACGTCTTCTGAATTTCAGGGGGAAATATAGTTATTCAAATTATCGTTTTCCATATTATCGCGGCAAAAAGTATTATTCTTTCATGAAGAACATGATGAGGGTTAAGGGCAGAAATTTATAGTTAATTTACCTTTGCAAATATATTTTATTATATAGGAGCGAATATTTTTGTCAACAGAACTTGAAAAAACCTCTCTTTTCTGTATTCAAAATTCGACTAGAATATGGCTTAGAATAGAGATCACAGAATTATATAAACGTGCACAAATTTCTCTTCTCCCCATAGCTCGTTACACACAGTTTTAAACTGTTTTGACGTAAATAAATAAATAAATAAATATGCGAGTGCGTTCCAACTCACCGGCGGGCGGGCGGCGGGCGGCGAGGGCGGCGGCGTGGGCACGCGCGGGGCGCGGGCGGCGGGGGCGGGGGCGGCGCCGGGCGGCGAGGGCGGCGGCGAGGGCGAGGGCGTGCGCACGCCGGCCGGCGCGCCCAGCACGGGCGACGAACACCCTGCGCACGCACACGCACACACAGCACATCAGTACAGACCGGAAAAATATGTAGTATTAAACGTCAAAATATGTACATAAATATGTAATGAAAACAGTAAGAATATGTAATAAATATGTAAAATCCGATATAATATGTAATATTAAAATTTTGTAATTAAAAACTATTTACAAGAAATTACATTTAGAAAAACTGCTTACTTTGCATCATACATCCTTCTCGTCAGTAGTAAATGCTATTGAAATCCAGGGCTGTAGTTTAGCAGCCGCACACACACAAAGCTCATCAGTAGAGACCGGAAAAATATGTAGTATTAAACGTCCAAATATGTACATAAATATGTAATAAAAACAGTAACAATATGTAATAAATATGTAAAATCCGATATAATATGTAATATTAAAATACATTAATTAAAAACCATTTACTTAACAACAAATTACATTTAGAAAAACTGCTTACTTCGCATCATACATCTTTCTCGTCAGTAGTAGAAGCTATTGTAATCCACGACTGTAGTTTAGCAGCCGGACTAATCGCAATAGAAGCCATTGCACAAACTGGTGAGATCTATGACCACTAAACATTAACCGTAGCATCTTCATCGAAGAGTTACACGTCGGCGATCGTAATTTTTTTCTAGGAAATTAAGGTTACAGATCACAAAACGCGGTGACAATGATATTTTGGACACCTAGATTTCTCCAATAATGTAGGGAAAATGCTGATTAAAAATAATACATCTTTTCACAAAAAAATATGGAATTAAATTGAACAAAATTGATAAAATAAGAAAATATATTGCAAAAACAGCAAAATATGTGAAATATGTAATAAAATACTAAATATGAAAATATAAGTAACGAAAAAATTTGATATTGCGTTAGGAGCCCTATAATTCGCCACGATTACAATTTTAAAAACGGTAAGTAGAAAGACAAAAAATATGTAATTACATAAAAATCCGGTCTCTACTCATCAACGACGGGCCATCCATCCTATGCACTGTTGCCTTATTACTAGGGGATTATTAACCCTCTCATGCATGATTTTTAAATTTCTATTAATTTTTCTAGATTACACTTTAAGAAAATGGCTTTCTTTATCACACTGCAGCGTTAATTGGCAGAATATTTGGTGCTAGTGATAAAAAATAGGCGTCCTCATATGTGGGCACTGTGAGCGAATGAACTGGGACTAGTAACAATATACCTGTCTATATACATGCATGGTGTCCTCATGTGAGCGCGATAGATAGTGTAATCGGCACTATAGATCCAAACGGAAGTATTTATAACTACATATCGATTGTAACACGACTTACTTGGCGCCAATTATGAAACAAATAGCCGTCCACACGTGAGGACACTATGTATGTGAAGGGTTAAGGAATTTTATGCCCTAATTATTAAAAAAATTCCTTATATACTTATGCATCAATCGGCTAAGCGCCATTTTTGGAAAAAAAAAGAGGGATGGACGCCATCAGTTGCATTGGACCGTGTTCTAAGTGTACGCAAAATTTTGGCGCCAAATCTGAAAAAATCTTTAGTCTAATAATTTGCACACCTCTGGACAACCCAAGTACTTACCGAAAAAAATATTTAGTTTAATAATTTACACACCTCTGTACAACCCAAGTACTTACCTAAAAAAATCTTTAGTCTAATAATTTGCACACCTCTGGACAACCCAAGTACTTACCGAAAAAAATATTTAGTTTAATAATTTGCACACCTCTGTACAACCAAGTACTTACCTAAAAAAATCTTTAGTCTAATAATTTGCACACCTCTGTACAACCCAAGTACTTACCGAAAAAAAATTTAGTCTAATAATTTGCACACCTCTGTACAACCCAAGTACTTACCGAAAAAATATTTAGTCTAATAATTTGCACACCTCTGTACAACCCAAGTACTTACCTAAAAAATCTTTAGTCTAATAATTTGCACACCTCTGGACAACCCAAGTACTTACCGAAAAAAATATTTAGTTTAATAATTTGCACACCTCTGTACAACCCAAGCGCACGTCGATTTCGTGAACTCACCCGAGGAGGCGGAGGAGGAGGACGTTGAGGAGGCGGCGGGGGTGGCGAGCGCGGGGGCGGGGCCGGGGCCGGGGGCGGTGAGCGGGCGCTCCGGGGACGACTGCGGCGTGGGCACGCCGTCCGTCTGCGCCGCCCTCTCCGCCTCCGTCGCCTCCGTCGCCACCGACGCGTCCGCCGTGGACGCGCGCCGTGGCGGGGGCGGGGGCGGCGAGGGCCGCCACGGGGGCAGCTCGGCGGGCGATGGCCGGCGCGCGGGCGGCGGCGGCGGCAGATCCTCCGCCTCCGACTGCAAACAACAGCATTAGTGTACAGCTCGACCAGTAATAATTAAATTAGTCAGTAAGCGATAATTAAGTTAATTAGTAGTAAATTGTTCGGAGAGGCGTGGTGCGGGCGATCTTCTGTGGCGGTGTTTGATTTCAGGGGCTGAGGAGGCCAAAGACTGGATGGAGAAGATGCCCACGCCAGGAAATAAATAAATAGTTTAGAAAAAAAACTAGTAGTTTAGCATGTACTCGTCTTCTGACGGCAGGTTTTTCCCCCTTCAGGGTTTTTTTCCTCAGCCGTACCTTATGGTCTCCTTTCCGCGGCTTTGATGCGATGAAGAGACCATTAGGGGTGAATGCCAGAATTCGAAAGGTTAGAATGCGGTAGGATGTAGGTATTGTAATGGCTTAAAGGCCTTCACCCGAGCCACATAGTTAAAAGAATTGAAATTATGTATCAATGTGTTATAATTACAAATAAAATAAAATAAATAGCTCGACCAACTTGAGAATGATGTTTACAGGAGCGCGCCACCGTCTGTGTTTACAACCGAAACGACAGAGACGGAGACACAAGGATACTCAATTCAACGTTAAAATGGTACCGTGCCAAACTATTGCGAAAGGAAGCGCGATTTATTTCGTTGCAAATCAAGTATCTTCCCAATTAATATTTTAACTCGATTTAGACATGTCTGCACCTCATATTGGAATAAATAAAATTTCTCTGCAAAACGATTCAAAATTTTGAAACTAATTCTTTCGATGAGCAGTAACATTCGTATTAACGTTTATTTTAACTTAAGTAGTTTTTCAGAATATATATCAAATAAAATTATATTTATGTAAGGAGCAACTACCACCATAATGAAGAATATTGTAGATACTTATGACAGTAAAGTTAAAGTTTTGGTACTTTATTGCATATCTAACAAACCGTCTAAACCCTATGGAAAAAAGATAAATGAAAGAGAATACAAAATGTTTAAACTCAATGAATAAGTATTAAAAATTCAATATAAATAGAACCTTTTTATAGTCTTGTACTAGAACGGTGAAAAGTAAAGAAATCAACTTAAAGGGACAAAAATAAAACAGTCAGTGCAAATCTTGCCTGATGTGTCTCTGAAGTTATATTTTATCAGCTGATTCACAACCTCTATGAAGGAGGCCATGGTGATTCCGTAGAAGCAATCTCTGAACTCGCTTCACGCTCCTGGCGACTTTTGTTAGCTAACTGACTGTACAGACCCGTGTTTTCACTGTTAGTTCCACGACGGGCCGCAATTGCATCCTTCATTCTTCGCTTGGTCGAGGTATACTATTGGTTTTGTTGATCGATGTCGATGTTTTCAAAACATCGATATTATTGTACAAACATCGATGTTGTTAACATCGATTTATTGACGCCGATGTTTTTTCACATCGATGTTTTGAGCTCGATGTTTTCACTTAGCTCATATATTATTTTTGAATTAAAAGAGTAATAATAAAAACTACAATAATGTTCACATGTGTATCGATTATTTGGTCATTTTTCATACCAAAGTCACCAAGAGAAAAATGAGAGTCGAGAGAAAAATGTTAGTCGACACCCTTTTTAATAAATAGTTATTTTTGTATTTTACAACAGAGTAATATAGTTTGTCATCTGTTCTGGAATTATTTTCACTTCGTATTGTGAGATAAACATAAATTACAAGTTATTAAATACAACCTCTGTGACATGAAATGCTGCTCCTTACGTATGTGAACACTGATATTAGAGTTTGTTATCATTGTTTTTCCTTTTGCAAACTTCGAAGTTTAAAAACATTAATGGTTTTGGGCTGATGTTGAACATCGATATTTACATTTTGAACACTGAAGTTTGGAAACATCGATGTTTTGTAGGCGATGTCGCATCACTACAGCACACTACACTCCAATTTAAATGTAGTAGCATTTCGAAGTCTGGAAGAATGGACGGGCATTGTCATCCAATCTGGAGCTTCGATACGAAAGAAGTAGAATAGACACGTATAAAAGTTTTGGAGTTGGAGCTCCCTATTGGATGACAATATGTCCCCCCACCTTCCAGTTCGTGACCTTGAAGAGCCACTAAGTTCAAATCGGAGTTCACAAGCCCTTTGTCTTGTTTAATCTTAGTCGTACCTGCGCCGTGTCGGTGCCGGTGCCCGTCGCGACCTCGTCCTCGTCCTCCTCCTCAGCGGAAGGCGAGTCGCGCGAGGGCGGCGTGAGGGCGGGGCTGTCCTCGAAGTCCTCGTCGTAGGCGTCCTGTCCCCCCGCCTCCTCCGACACCTCCGTCGCCGCGCCCGCCTGCGCACAAGTCCTCACCCTTCGCTCCGTCTCTCCGGTAGCAAAAAAAAGAAGTGTTTTTAACACGCTGTGCGCAAATCGTGGTTTCTCGAGCTTGTTTCCGTAAATAGAATAGCAAAAAAGAATAAGAAGGAGAAGAAAGTTTTTTAACACCTTGTTAACCGCTTTAACCGCTTGTTTTTCGTGTGCGAAACAGCTCATTTCTTCACAGTGTGCGAAACATCTGTAACGATTCGCAATTGTCTTTCGTCTTGACGACGAATTTGTTTATTATTTACAAGCAGTAGTGATAGGACACTGTCTGGAATCCATTAATTTTTGTACAAGTAAGGTATTTGTAGCTCTTTGATATTTCATTTACATTCCTTTACTTGACGCATTGCGTTTACCTCACGGCGTGTTAAAAAAAATAGTATACTCAACACCGGCGCGAGGTGATTCCTGCACTCGTCTCTTGCGACAAACTCGACTCGTGCGTGAATCCCCTGTTTCGCGCCCTTGTTACGAAAACTTTCATTTTGGTGTCGTTAAAAATCCGAAAATGATGGCACAAGAATTTTTCAGGTTTGAAAAATTGAGGTGGATTTCAATTTTGTTCTCGTAGTTAAGGGTGAGATACAAAATGTGTGACACAAGGAAGTGGAAACTTGACTCGTTTTGACCGTAAATAGAACTGTATTTTGAGAAAATGGGGTTGTTAGGGTGTTAGCTTTACCAGCCTCATTTTGATATCTTAATGTCTGAATGTTGGGAGGTAGCTCAAAGTTTTTAAGGAGTTCTGAAATTAGCCCAAAATTATGGCGCTATATGCGTTAACAAACGAGATCTATAATAGGTTAACCAACCTTAAGTCATGAACTTTTAATATAATGCAAGATTTTACTTTTCAGTTTTGTGAAAGTGGAGGTGCAAACGTTATCAGCGTGAGAAAGCGAGAGCGAGAGAGCGATAGAAACAGATATAGAGAGTGCGAGGGAGACGAGAGTGAGCAATAGAGAGGGAGAGACAGCCAGTGAGAGAGAGAGAGGGAGGGAGGGAAAAAGAGCGAGAGAGCGCAAGAGAAAGCGATAAAATAGAGAGCGCGAGGAAGACGAGAGTGAGCGATAGAGGGAGACACAGCGAGCGAGAGAGAGAGAGAGGGAGGGAGAAAGAGCGAGAGAAAACAAGAGAGCGAGCGAAAGGGCGAGAGAAAGAGCAAGGAAGGAAGCGCGGGACGGAAAGCGATAGAGCAATCGGGAGCCAGAGAGCGCAAAAGACAGAGAGCGAGAAAGAGAGAGAAGAGGCAGCGATAGAGAGCTAGAGAGAGAGCGAGGAACAGAAAGCGATAAAACAATGGATAGCCACAGAGCGCAAGAGACAGAGAGATAGCGAGAGCGCGAGGGAGCGATAGGGAGCGAGAGAGAGCTGGAGAGAGAAAGAGAGCGACGACCAGAAAGCGATGGAGCAATCGAGAGCCAGACAGCGCAAGAGGCAGAGAGAGAGAGAGAAAGAGAGAGCTAGAGAGAGCGAGTAACAGAAAACAATAGAGCAATCGAGGGCCAGAGACAGAGAGAGCGAGAGAGTGAATGAGAGAGAGAGCGAAAGAGGGAAAGAGCGAGAGTGAGGCGGTGGAAGTGGGAGAGCGCGCCGCACTCACGTCGTCCTTGCCCCAGTCGCCGTCCGCGATGGCGTCGGCGAGGGAGGAGGGGCGAGGAGGGCGGCGGGGAGGCGGCGGCGAGCGAGAGGCACGGGGCGGTGGCGACGGTGGCGACGGTGGCGCTGTGGCGGCCGCCGCGCGAACGCTCCGTCACGCCCTTCAGCAGCACGCGCAGGATCCTGCAACACGAGTCACCACCATAATAACGTCTCAAAAGTAAGCAAACGACTATTTTTTTTCTTAAAAATAAGAAAAGAAGAAGAGCAAGTAGAGAAAAAACAAAAATGGTGACGTCGGAATTATAGCAGTGACTTCTGTACTTCCTCGCAGGCGTTCTGGTAAAACAAAGCCACCTGCGGTGGGTAGATGTCCGCTAGGACGGCTTGGCTGAATCCTGCAGGCCAATTGCCATGAAATGATTCAATGTAAAAGTTTAAACTTATAAACTTATAGAAGTCGTTAACTTATAAAGGTCGTTAACGTAGAAAGCGTACCGTATGAAACTCGATGTATTGGATATTAATACACTCCTGTGAGGTTTACGATATTCGCTCGTTCCTCGCTCGTATCGTAATATCACACTCGTGTATTAATACCCCACATTACATCGTCGTTTCATAATGTACTAATTTTCTATATTCATTGTATAATGCTGTCATTTGATGGCTGCAACCAGTTGCATAATGACACGTATTACAATACAGTTCTTGACCAAGCACAGATAAGTTTATAAACCAACTATTGACAATTAATCATTGAGAATCGTTTTAGCAAATGTTTCGTTCCATTGTGTACATTACACTTGTATTTGATATTATATTATGCTCAACGGTTTTAATTTCTTTCATTATTAGTTTTTTTCGCGGTATATTTAAAATAATGTGGATCGTAATTTCACTTTGATCCTATTTGACTAGCGCAGTACTCCCTAGCAGGCGGACAAGTAACCACAGCCACCTGCGGCAGCCTGCGAGGGTAGATTTAGGTAGCTGTCCGCTGGGTGGCCTTTGGCAATCAACTGCCACGAAACTATTCATTGTGAACGTTTACCTTATAAAAGTCGTAGAAAAAGTACCGTATAAAACTCGATGTAATGGGTAGTAATACACTCGTGTAAAGTTTACGATACTTGTGTATTAATGCCCATCATTACACACCGTTTCATAATGTATTATTATTATTTACAATATCCAGCATAATCATTTTTCACCATAATATTAAATACTAATACAAGATTTAGACAGCCACAAGTAAAAGCTGTTATTTCAGGGCATCCATTGCGTGCTAAAAAGTTCAATTTCTTCCACTACTGATAAAGTGAAACGATGATCAAGTGTTGAGATAAAACTGAATGCAACAAAGAAAGCAAAATGCTTTCGTGTGACCACAACACTTCAACTAACTTTGATGTATCATTAACTGAATTTGAATACTTGAATTTAAAAAAATCTCTAAAAATAATGTGACACACGTGGTAAAAGTGATTATTTAATAATTAAATAAATTTAACCTCGTTCTGTGCGATACTTCCCTTCCCTCTCAGTCTACGAATATTTCTCCCTCCGCTGTCACGTCTCCGCGTGGCCACAGCACGGCCACTCCTTTTTGCAGTAGACGGGACCAAGAAATTTAGCTGCACTTACGGGACGTATAAACGTTTGCAGCACAGGAGCAATACAATTAATGGCTACTTACGTACTCCATCACTCACGACACATCAACACAGGAGCAATGCAATTAATGGCTACTTACATACACCATCACTCACGACACATCAACACAGGAGCAATGCAATTAATGGCTACATACATACTCCGTCACTCACGACACATCATCACAGGAGCAATACAATTCATGGCTACTTTCGTACTCCATCACTCACGACACATCATCACAGGAGCAATACAATTAATGGCTACTTACGAACTCCATCACCCACGACACATCATCACAGGAGCAATGCAATTAATGGCTACTTACGAACTCCATCACTCACGACACATCATCATAGGATCAAAACAATTAATGGCTACTTACGTACTCCGTCACTCACGACACATCATCAGAGGATCAAGACAATTAATGGCTACTTACGTACTCCATCACTCACGACACATCATCACAGGAGCAAAAGAATTAATGGCTTCTCACGAACTCCATCACTCACACCTTATCATCACAGGAGCAACAAAATTAATGGCTACTTACGTAGTCCGTCACTCACACCACACCATCACAAGAACAATACAATTAATGGCTACTCACGAACTCCATCACTCACACCCTATCATCACAGGAGCAACAAAATTAATGGCTACTTACGTAGTCCGTCATTCACACCACACCATCACAAGAACAATACAATTAATGGCTACTTACGAACTCCATCACTCACACCCTATCATCACAGGAGCAACAAAATTAATGGCTACTTACGTAGTCCGTCACTCACACCACACCATCACAAGAACAATACAATTAATGGCTACTTACGTACTCCTTCACTCACGACACATCATCACAGGAGCAAAAGAATTAATGGCTTCTCACGAACTCCATCACTCACACCCTATCATCACAGGAGCAACAAAATTAATGGCTACTTACGTAGTCCGTCACTCACACCACACCATCACAAGAACAATACAATTAATGGCTACTTATGTACTCCTCCACTCACGACACATCAACACAGGAGCAATACAATTAATAACTAAATTAATCCTCGTGCTGTGTTGTTTCCTCACCTGCCCATGACGCGGCGTTGGATGTCGGAGACGTCGCCTTCGCTGGCGCCCTCTGTCGACGCCTCCGACAGCGACGCCTTGGACGACGCGCTGGACGACGACTCGGACGACACCTGCGACGTCGTCTTGGACGGCGCAGACGCCGACGGCACAGACAAGCTGCCGCCGCTGCTCGTACAACACACGCACACGCACACTTGTAAAAGAGACTTTAGACAACCACTACTACATTGCGATTTTTCTAACTTGGCCACTCAAATCCTATCTTCGCGATGGAATATGTCACGGTATTTCCCATCTTTCTCTGTCGTTCCGCTACATTTCGCATGATCGCGACCGTATCAAGCAGTGCTTGTGATCATGCGACGTCTACCGGGAAGTCCGAGAAAGACGCGAAATGCCGTGTGATATTCCATCGCGAAGATGGGATTTGCGTGGCTTTGAGGAGCAAAGTTAAAGAAATCGTAGTATAAAAGTAGGGCATGCGTGCCGTGCTAAAAGTGCGATTTTTAGCAATAATCCTAAAAGGGAGGAGATCTTTATTGTTCTGATAAGTCTGTGAATGCAAGAAAGGAAACGAAATATTTTCGTCTGACCCGAAGGACTAAAATAACCAAAAACACAAAAAGTACATCAAAACACATGAACTTATTTTGGAGACAAGATGTCTGAAGTAAAAACCTTCATTTTGGCCAACTAATTATTACCAAATAGAGAAAAAATTTGAATTATTTGATATCTACGAGCGTATAGAAATCAATTGTACAAAGGAAAACGAAACAGAAACAATATTGTTAATCTTTTTCCTGTCAGGTAGACAGCTACCCAGCCTGGAACCTCCCGGTCAGAGGCACTTAAGTGTCATCGATTGATACCCTGAGGCACACCGAAGCCGATCGGTGACTTCTGCAATAGTGCCGCAAATATATCTTTTAACTTTATATTAGGTGCATAGGTATTAGTGTGGGGTGTTTAAAATCTAACTAACCTTCACTTACATGTGTTTCTATCTCTAAGCTTACTTCTGACATATTTACATTATGTACTTTACTCTCATCTCTCTCTCTAATCGCGTGGTATTCTGCCAGCTCGACTTGCCACTTGCGCTTGTGTTTGCCACTGGTTCTCTACGCTTAATTCTAACATTATTTATACACTATTGCACTTATAATCTTAACTTACATACTTACAAATTAGACGCTAAAAAATAAAAAAAATAAAAATTAAAAATAAAATTAAAAATTAAAAAAAGACAAAAACATAAATTTAAAAACTAAAATCTGAAATAAAAATAATAGTTTTTTAAAAAATATAAAATGTAATAAATTTAAACAATAAAAATTAAATTAAAAATGTTAAAAAAATTTTAAACAAGATAAAAATGCAATAAAATTTTTAAAAAAATAAATAAAGCGCGTCGTACTCACCGCGGGGTGGAGCCGTGGGCGGGGGGCGTGGGCGCGGGCGAGGGCGCGGGCGGCGTGCGCGGGGGCGACGGTGGCGCCGCCACGGAGTGCAGCGCCTCCAGCATGGCCTCCTGCAACGCCCGCCGGCAAGCAAAAGAGCAGCCACATTAGCAACAGCGCAACTACACACACGCAGCGCACGATGCACACCGCGAAGGAGGGCGGATGTTGTGTTACGTGAAGAGCTAAATGTGACAAACTTCTAGGGCAGGCACAGGGTCGAAGATCATCACTTTCCGGCAATAAACGTAGAGTGGGAAATTTTATACAACGGAAGTACATAATAAGTCACATAAAATGCGATTTATTTGTTTGCATAACTGTATGTGTGTATTTACTGAGCGAAGTGTCTCAGTGTGTAGCACGCTGACTTCGCAAGTGGGGTGGTCCGGGTTCGATCCCCGGGAAAATCAAGGGCAACCGTCACATGTGTATCTGTTGTAGGAAATTTCCAGCGTATTATTGTCGACAATTTTCCCGAAAAGTGTAAAGGCGACTCTACACATTCGGCATTCGCTGAGCAGCGAGCTACTGCTCGTCCAATCCCGAACAGCTGATGTGTTTACTTTGTTTGTTACTTACTAATGTTCGCTTACTTTGATGTGTGCAAAAGCGCACACGTGGTGGGTAGGGCGAGCACCGAATGTTCGTCGCTCGGCAAATAACAAGCAATCCATCCACACTAGTAGGTATTTGGTGAGCGGTCGCTCGCTATTCGCCGAATAACGAATGTCCCTCGCTCGGCAAATAGCAAGCAACCCATCCACACTAGTAAGGATTCGGCGAACGGTCACTCACTATTCGGCGAGCACCGAATGTTCGTCGCTCGGCAAACTGCAAGCAACTCATCCACACTAGTAGGGATTTGGTGAGCGGTCGTTCGCTATTCGCCGAATATTCGTCGCTCGGCAAACAGCATGCAGCCCACACTATCATCCACACTAGTAAAGATTCGGCGAACGGTTACTCGCTAACGAGAAAAAAAACATTAAGAAATAATGTTTAGCGTAGGAACAACCGGCAACTCAATAATCTAACCCTTGTTTTCTCTAAACTGAGATTTTTGACTTAATTGATTGATTGATTCATGTTTCCAGGCACGTCAACTATTTTGGTCTTTAGTCCCGTAAGTGTAGTTAGTGTTTTTCGTCGGGAGGTGGCGATGAACTTTTACCCGCTGGATGGCGAGATCTGGCGTCGACTAGCGGGGTTTTCCCCTCAACCAGGTATCTCCCACCAGCGGGCACCGCCCCGGCCGGGACAAGCTGTAAGCTCCCGACCGGTCTCCCGGCATGTGTGGTACTGTAGTGCATGTTAGTGTGTGTGTGTGTGTGTAAGAGGAGAGGATAGGACAAGGAAGAGGAAGGAAAGATCGCGCGCGGTCCGTGGCCCGTTGGTTAGGGTACTGCTCCGGCATTCGCCTGGTGCTGATAGGAGAAACCACGGAAAACTACCGACCAGAGCAGCCGGCCGCTAGAATTCTCCTCCAGACAGCGACTGAATTCGATCTAGCTGAAAAGCCAGTGTCGAAAATCCTGCCGCCATCGGGACTGGAACCTACGACCTCCCGGTCAGAGAGACTGCAGTGACATCAGGTTGATGCACTGAGCCATCTCTCCCGGTAATGTGTGGTGCCGCCTCAATCTTTCTGTGGTCATGGGGTAAAAGTTCTTAAGTCAATTTTTGGCAAAATAGGATTAAGTAATGAAACTACAAGTTGAGTTTCTATATTTATTTTAGTAAAAGGAACGAATTGAAATGTTCCCTCCTTAAAGACAAAATAGAAGCGTTGGGAAATAATGTTTAGCATAGGAACAAGCGGCATTCAATCTAACCCTCGTTTTCTCTAAACTGAGATTTTTGACTTAAGAACTTTATGGCGAGTGACCGTTCACCGAATGCTTTACTAGTGTGGATGCGCTGCTTGCTATTTGCCGAGCGACGAACATTCGGTATTCGACGAATGGCGAGTGACCGTTCGCCGAATCCTTACTAGTGTGGATGGGCTGCTTGCTATTTGCCGAGCGACGAACATTCGGTATTCGACGAATAGCGAGTGACCGTTCGCCGAATCCTTACTGGTGTGGATGGGCTGCATGCTATTTGCCGAGCGACGAACATTCGGTATTCGACGAATGGCGAGTGACCGTTCGCCGAATCCTTACTAGTGTGGATGCGCTGCTTGCTATTTGCCGAGCGACGAACATTCGGTATTCGACGAATGGCGAGTGACCGTTCGCCGAATCCTTACTAGTGTGGATGCGCTGCTTGCTATTTGCCGAGCGACGAACATTCGGTATTCGACGAATGGCGAGTGACCGTTCGCCGAATCCTTACTAGTGTGGATGCGCTGCTTGCTATTTGCCGAGTGACGAACATTTGGTATTCGACGAAAGGCGAGTAATCGTTCGCCGAATCCTTACTAGTGTGGATGGGCTGTTTGCTATTTGCCGAGCGACCAACATTCGGTATTCGACGAATGGCGAGTGACCGTTCGCCGAATCCTTACTAGTGTGGATGGGCTGCTTGCTATTTGCCGAGCGACGAACATTCGGTATTCGACGAATAGCGAGTGACCGTTCGCCGAATCCTTACTAGTGTGGATGGGCTGCTTGCTATTTGCCGAGCGACGAACATTCGGTATTCGGCGAATAGGGAGTAACCGCTCGCCGTATCCCTACTAGTGTGGATGGGCTGCTTTGCTATTTGCCGAGCGACGAACATTCGGTGCTCGCCGAATAGCGAGTGACCGTGACCAGAGCTTTATTCCGAGCCACCCTGTACAGAAGGGGCGAGGGCCGGCGCTGCTCACCGCGGGGCCGTCGGCGCGCACGCACACGTCGCAGCGTTGCGCCGCGTCGTCCAGCGCGGCGGCGACGGCGGCGGCGACGGCGGCGGCCGCGGCGGCCGACGACGACGAGCGCCGGGGCGGCGGGGGCGCCGGGGGCGGCGGCGGCGGCGGGGGCGGGCGCGGGCGCGAGGCGAACGGGTAGGCTGGGTCGCGGGCGGCGGCGGCGGCACCGCACGACTTCACTCCGCCACAAGCGCTTTTCTTATTAGTTTGTGCGTTGATTATATTTGTCGTTTCTTTTAGCTTTTCTGTTTAGAAATTTTGTACATTTCTTTTTTTCTCTCAAAGCGAATTGTTAAGTAGTCTACACTGGCATAGGGGCTAGCGCCCGGGTACCGGTCTTCCTACTACGGCTAGGCCGACGCTTCGGCCATGTACACTTTACGTCACATAATAAACATATATAGTTTGTGTGTTAGTTACAATCGCGCGTCGCACATGTAAAGGAGCGGTTTTCCTTGCTGGGAGTTAATATTGACTTGGCTGACCGGGGGAATATAATTACCAACGTTTCGACCCACCCCCCGTAGTGCGTCCTTCCTCAGGGCGAAACGAGAGGAGGTGAGCTGCGGATAGGTTTTTTCGTGAACGAGGTTCCCCCTCCACCCGCTAGCCGGTTGGTCGGGCGATCGGCCAATGCGGGGTAAGCATCAGCCAATCGGGCAACGGTTCGCGTAGGCCAGGGCTGTCAACGGAGCACGTACGTGCTCGGAGCGCGCTTGCGCTCTGCAAGGGCACGCAGTGCCCGCCGCGAAGGGAAGTCCGCGCTCCGATTTCTCAGTCAGGGATACACAGAAGGCAGTCATGGCGGGGCGCAAGAAGATGTACAGCATGTTTCAGTCGGAATGGACTCTTGTATAGTGGAAACTGTACATCAACTTGTGCTCTCGAAATGATTTTTAAAACCGTTTCAATTATTTTAAAATGTTTTTAGGAAAGTTTTCATAAATGCAATTTTGTATTAAGTAAAAGTGTTTAAAACTTAGTGTATTTTAATATTACGTAATGTATCCGATTTTACATACTTATTATATATTTTTACTATTTTCATTACATATTTATGAACGTTTTTTGACGTTTCATTCTACATATTTTTCCGGACTGTATTCATCATTAATCTATAATTTTTAAGCGCTTTTATTGCGTTCTTTTTCACACGAAAGATATGCACATCGTATTTCTTTAAATGTTTATTTTCAATAATAGTGTCAGTGCTTTTCTGAAATTATGATATACAATATTTATCTTGATTTAATATATATTTTGATTTATATTTATTTTCTCACAAATATTCATTAGAATTAATAATTCTCTTATATTGCATTCTCTAACACTAAGTAGAAACGTGCGTTAATACTTCTGTGGTGTAATGATCATTGCTTGTATAACTGCAGTTTTTGTATTCACGTCAATTTCCACTTAAAGTTCGTAAAAATTAATAAATGTCTCTTTATGATATACCAAACCGGTGTGTTTGACGCACTCGCTGCATGAACACGAAGTATTCTCACCCCTGCTTCCCGCCTGTAACTCGAGTGACTTCGCTGACTGATATCGCCGCGTGGCCCAAACCTTCGCGAAGGCCATTCGCGTGCTCGTTCGTCTGACGGCCCTGCCGTAGGCGGAGTGGGAGAAGAGGACGGCCCGTGGTTGGACGCGAGCATCGAGGACCACACACCCAGCAAACAAGCCAATAAAATACTTAGGCCTAAACATCGATACAAAACTAAACTGGAAACATCACCTTGACCATAAAGTAAAACAGGCTAAAAACAAACTAGTACAATTAAAGCAATAATCAACAGAAACAGTCATTTACCACACGACACAGCACTCGCAATATATAAAACAATACTTAGACCCCTCCTCCTGGATGCACGCCCAATATGGCTAAATGCAGCTAAGACAAATCTCAACAAACTCCAAATAATTCAAAATCAGTTCCTCGGGACAATTACCAACGCCCCATGGTTCGTATCTAACTCACAGCTCCACAAAGAATTCAATCTCCAACCATAGCTCAACACATCCTATACTTATCCACCCAATTCTACTCCAACCTAATGCAGATTCCAAATTTAACCGGATTCAACCTAGCTAAAAACCCCACCCATTCCACAAGAATCAGAAATAAGTACCCTTTTCATATATTCCTAAAGCAATTTTCCGAATTGGACCCTGATTAGAGGTGACCATTATGTTTCCTCAACCGCAAAGCTAGTTGTAAGTTTAATTTTAGATTAGTTAGTAAGTCTACAAAATATATGTATAGTGAACTATAACTGAACTATGTATTGCTATCTCAGGTAAAATAAATAAACAAAAATAAAAAATCGAGGACGACGGACCACACCCTGATGCGACCGACGTCGTGTCAAAATACAAGTTTCTAGGCCTCGGGGAGGCGTAGGCCTTGGCCAGCTTTCACGTTTACGGGAGTTTGATGATGTCCACCGCCTCTTTTACCCTTTCTAACGTTTCGTACAATTCCAACTTTTATTTACATTTTTAAAACATTGTTATTGATAAATAAGAAACATATGATGTACCTAGTTTGTTAAAAAAATGAGGTTAGCAACCGATAGATTGATGACATATAGAGAGAGAATTGAACGTAAAACGTGTTCCTCCAAAGAAATGTGTAAGTTATAATTGTACAAAGTGAGAAGGCACAATATATTAAAGTACATTGTACAAGAAATTTAAAATAAAACTAAAATAAAATGCGAATTGAAGTGTTACTACTTTAAAAAAATAAGTAGTTGCAGTAATTGTAACGGCAGATGCAACAAGAAAAAGTGTTGGCAGAGTACGACGTTACACCTTCTCGGCCCCCAGCGATGTTCCCTGGCCAGCAGCAGGGATGCATCCAGCCATCATTTTGCGGGGAAGGGGGGGGGGTAAATCGTAAATTCTTGTCAGATAATAAACCGTTTTTATTATATTTTATATTATTTACGTACTGTGGATATGATACAATACAATATTATTGTTTAAATTATAACATAATTCTAACATAAAATATTAAAATCAATTTTGCTATATAAAGGAAAACAAACGAAAACTGCAGGCCTTTTGGTAAGGGCCATAGCCAATTACCCCCATGCCTCCCCTGGGATCCGCCATGGCCAGCAGAAGGGTTGTTGTCAAGTGAGGCGGATTTCGCCCTGAGGAAGGCCGCAGTACGACACCGAAACGTTGGCACCTGGGGCTAGGAAAGGGTGTGTTCTGTACAGCCACCTACGTATTCACTGGGTTAGAGTGAACGTGTGTGTATGTGTGTGTGTGAGAGAGAGAGACAGAGAGAGAGAGAAAGAGAGAGAGAGAGAGAGAGAGAGAGAGAGAAAGAGAGAGAGCTCACCTTGACCGGGGACGGGGGCGGTGCGGGCGGCGGCGGGGGCGGGGGCGCGGAGCAGAGGCAGGGCGTTGGGCGGCGCACGGGGTGGGGCGGGCAGCAGGGGTGGGGGCGGGGGCGAGGGTAGGACCAGGGCTGTCCTTGCTCGTCCTGCGCCCACAGGCAAAGAGCGGTCGGCAAAGGACCACACTGTTCTCTTAAGAGTGAATGCAAATCAAGGAGTTGTAAACTTGGGTTTTTCTTTCTTGGCGCGTGAGGGCTCGTCTTCAGAATGGAATATCTCACGCTATTTCGCGTCGTTGTCCGTCGTGCCGCCAGGAGTCGCATGACCGCGACTGTATCGAGCAGTGCTGGCTATCATGCGAATCCTAGCGGCACGACCGTGAACGTCGCGAAATACCGTGAGATATTCCATCGTGAAGACAACACCCCACGTGCCAAGAAATAAAAACCAAAGTATATATAGATGAATTTGAGGTATTCAAGGTTCTGTGATAGAGTCAGTTTGATATTTCAGGAAATTCTACATAAATATAATTCGAGATATCAAGGAATCACGGACAAAATTTCGATTTCTCAAGATTGATGAATTCTAAATAAAAATACTTCTAGAAAGTGAGGAATTTAAAATGAAAGTAATTCGAGAAAAATTAAGGACTTTTCCATAAAATTAATTTAGGATATCGATTTGAGATAATTGTAATTAGAGATTACGAGAAATTCGGAATAACATGAATTCGAGGTATGGATGAACTTACGATAAAAGTATTTTGATATATTGAAATCCAGATAGAATTAATTCTATATATCCAAATATTCGAGTTAAAAAGTTCAAGCTATCCAAAAATTCTTGATAAAAAGTATTCGAGATAACGAGAAATTCAGGGTAACATTAGTTCGAGATATGGAGGAATCCAAGATAAAAGTATTCTGATGTATTGATTAATTCGAACTAGAAATAATTCGATATATAGAAACATTCCAGATAAAAAATTTCAAGCCCCCAAAAATTCTTGATAAAATTATTTCAAGAAACCGAAAAAAGAAACATATAAGGAGCCATCGATGGACTAGAAATTCCGTCGAATGGGATGAGACTGAGCGACATGGGGAGAGAATAAGCCAGGTACCATTTCTTGAGATATTTGCATCCTATTGACAGGTGCAAGTACTTTGCTATTGATTAAATTAATAACTACACAGGCACAAAAAAAAGTGTCAGACCCAAAGACTTCACACATGTTTCTCAATTTATATGTATCTCTATGTAAACGTATGGGTAGCGGTCCGGATATGTTAGGACTCAACATGGGTAGCGATCCGGATACGTTAGGACTCACCATGGGTAGCGGACCGGATATGTTAGGACTCACCATGGGTAACGGTCCGGATACGTTAGGACTCACCATGGGTAGCGGTCCGGATATGTTAGGACTCACCATGGGTAGCGGTCCGGATATGTTAGGACTCACCATGGGTAGCGGTCCGGATATGTTAGAACTCACCATGGGTAGCGGACCGGATATGTTAGGACTCACCATGGGTAGCGGTCCGGATACGTTAGGACTCACCATGGGTAGAGGTCCGGATATGTTAGGACTCACCATGGGTAGCGGTCCGGATATGTTAGGACTCACCATGGGTAGCGGTCCGGATATGTTAGGACTCACCATGGGTAGCGGTCCGGATATGTTAGGACTCACCATGGGTAGCGGTCCGGATATGTTAGGACTCACCATGGGTAGCGGTCCGGATATGTTAGGACTCACCATGGGTAGCGGTCCGGATATGTTACAACTCACCATGGGTAGCGGTCCGGATATGTTAGGACTCACCATGGGTAGCGGTCCGGATATTTTAGGGCTCACCATGGGTAGCGGTCCGGATATGTTAGGACTCACCATGGGTAGCGGTACGGATAAGGTAGGACCCACCATGAGTAGCGGTACGGATATGTTAGGACTCGCCATGGGTAGCGGTCCGGATATGTTAGGACTCACCATGGGTAGCAGTACGGATGTTAGGACTCACCATGGGTAGCGGTCCGGATATTTTAGGGCTCACCATGGGTAGCGGCCCGGATATGTTAGGACTCACCATGGGTAGCTGTACGGATATGTTAGGGCTCACCATGGGTAGCGATACGGATGTTAGGACTCACCATGGATAGCGGTCCGGATATGTTAGGACTCACCATGGGTAGCGGTACGGATATGTCAGGACCCACCATGTGTAGCGGTACGGATACGTTAGGACTCACCATGGGTAGCGGTACGGACATGTTAGGACTCACCATGGTAGCGGTACGGATACGTTAGGACTCACCAAGGGTAGCGGTACGGATATGTTAGGACTCACCATGGGCGGCGGCTGCGGGGGCGTGGCGAACAGCTCGTCCTCGTCGTCCTGCGCCGCTCCTTGGGACTGGGCCTCGCCCGCGGCGGGGCTCTCCCCCTCCTGCATCAGCTCCTCCTCCTCCTCCTCCTCCATCTCCTGCGCATGCGCGATAGCTCAACACTTCACCACCTCGCGCGCGCTCACAAACACCTCTCGTCCGCATTGTAAATAAATAAATAAATAATAAATAATCTTCCTTGGAAGCTACTTGGCTGTCCTTGAGACGTTTCGGCCGCCATTCTACAGCCTTCCTCAAGGCGAAAGATCGCAGAATTGCGGCCGAAACTTTGGCGCCTGAGCCTAGATCGCGGCGTCTCTCAGACAGCCAACAGGTCATGACTCCGACAGCGGAGAGACTAAGCTTTCATTCTTCCTTGGAAATAAGGGCAATACAAATTCTTGTTATTGCTGTCTATCCCGTTCATTTCATTTTGAAACCATTCATTTATTAGTGATTTCTGTCGTCTCAACGGCTAAGGTCATTATTCCTGTAAGTATAGAGCATGTTTGTACCACAGGAACTGGCGGTGATCTTCCCTCCCTGGATGGGGAAATTCGGCGCCGACTCATCTGTCAGCTAGCGCGGTTTTCCCTAACCAGGTATCTCCCACCAGTGGGGCACCGCCCCATCCGAGACAAACTCTAATCTCCAGGCTAGTTTTCTCTCGTGTGTGGTAAAGTAGTCCATGTAAGTAAGTGTAAGTAATTCGATATAGTCCTCTGGCTAGTGACGGAGATTCTGCCATTATCAGGGGTGGAATCCTCGGACCTCGCGGTCAGGGGCACTGCAGTGACATCAACTGATGCTCAGAGCTAACTAATACGGTCATCTACATTCTAAATAATAATATTCTGCCTTGGGATTGAGGGCAATCGAAATTCTTGTTAATGCTCTTCAACTAGCTAATTTCATTTTCGCGTGAGAAACACGTGTCAATTTGTGTTTTATACTCGTTAAATATAAATTAGTATTAAGGTCACTCTGCAACAAACCCTGAGACATGAAGCAAAAGTGTTTTGGAAACGGTGTGCTCGTAATTTTAAAATCTAATTAATGAAATAAACAGCAATAACAAAAAATGTAATATTGTTATTTTCAAGAATGAATATTTCGTTATTTAGTGTATAACTTAATACGGACAACTACTTGAAATAATTGTTATAAAAAACTTCTCCCCAATGACAAAGATAGCATCGATCGTGAAGGCACATAATATTATTCATGACGAACGTGAATTAAACATTTATGTTAAGTGACAATAAAAATTGAATTAACTACCTCTGTATACTTGCTATACAAATTATTACGAGTTGATTCATATAACTCGTAATAATAACATATAAAGATATGATTCAAATAGTACTTCAGATTTTCAAAACCTCTATGTGACTTCCTTGTTCAGTGAGTTCTGTAATATTTTCATTCACGGTTTCATCCAATCGGGAGCTTGAACGTCACCATAGTGACGTCACTGTCGCGAAATATAAGCTTCTAATTGGATGGCAGCGAAACAGCCGATTTCTGTCAGGGACGAAGTTACGAAAATCGCATTACAGTTACTGACTCCAGCCGAGGAAGCCCAGGCTCTCACTTCACATAACGATGTTGCACACGTGATATTTGCACCCGACTTGAGGCAACCGTCGTGCACTGTTGTTCGGTAGATCACTTCTGATGCAAGGAGTTTTCGAGTACCTGCCGAACATCATTGCAAGACGACTGGCGGACCAATCAAGGGCACAATTCTCAAGAGTAATTTCGTTGTACAACATTCCTTACCACATGGTCATCACTACAAGTTATTATCTTCGACTCCCTTACTTATCTTTTTATTTTATTTTACGAGAAAAACAATTAGAAACTGTGTGCAACGTGCTAAGGGAGAAGTGAATTCAGTGCACGTTTTCATAATTCTGTGATCCCTACCCTAATCTACTTACTAGTTCAATTTTGAATACAGAAAAAATGAGCATTTTTGGCAAGAATTGTTAACAAAATATTCGCTCCAATGTTATAAAATCTATTTTCAAGGGTAAATCTGCTGTAGATTTAGGCTTTTATCCCTCGACATGTCCTTCGCGAAGGAATAATATTTCCTGTCGCGACAACATGCTGAACAATAATTTGAATAACTATATTTCCCACTGCATTCTAGAAGACATGTCCAGATAATGAAGTTGCATTAAGAAAATGAAGTCTTGGAAGTTTGCAACATTCACTATGTGACAGTATGTACATACTGTGTTCTGTGGGAGGGAAGACCCTCCCTCGGATTACAGAATCTATGCGTGCGTTTCCCAGAACCACAATCTCACATTTTGCACACGTGACCTCAATAAGAGACACGTCACACTAGTACTCAATGTCAGCAGTGTCCGTATTTTAAATTGATATTTAAACACGGCTAATATGTCATGTATTCTGAAATTGTGGTGTCAGTAATTTTAAAAATAAATCCATTATAATATGAAACGTAAATGTCTGAATAGCCACTAATCTGAGCAAGTGAGAATAACATAAAAGAGGTGAGTTGGGATCTTATTACCTTTCCGTACACCCGCATGAAACCGTCTGGCTAGGCCTAAGGGTAAGGAGTATAATAATGAAAATTAGAAAGCAATCATCGAGATAAAAATATTCATGCACTTAAAAATTTGCGTAGTTAAACACTATGTACGAGCAACTTTGTAATTAAATATATTCGTAATTAGTAATTACACAAAATTAGAGGCCAGTGACATCACACTGGGAGAGTGGCCAGTGACATCACACGAAATTAATAGGAGGAATTACAAATATTTGGGGATCTTAGAGTTTCAGTGTACAAAATTTGGCGTTCGATGTACTCAGATTTACTCATTCAATAAATTAACACAAAATTTCTATTTAATGTTCTTAGCAAAATCATTTACTGCAAATAAAACTCGCTGACTGCCGCGACACTTAATTTCTTACATATTTAAAAGACTAGCTTCCTTTAAGATCTTTCTCATAGACCAGGCCTTTCCAACTTGCAAGGCCTCAAGGGCCAAAACTAAGATCTTTGACACGGTTCATTTCTAGGGCGATCCACACGTGTCCCTGTATTGTGTATCAGGATATTTCATGCAAAACGCATTGAAACACATTTGAATGATTTTGAATTTCTGAATTTACTAGAGAAAAAGGCCTTAAATCAAAACATAACCTATTTTTACATCAACGGGGGTGTTGACCATGATAGAGTGCGCGTGTTAGACGCCCTGTGTTCGCGAAATGGATGCAAGGGAGTTTCACGTTGGACTCAAAACCTTTCGCGGATCACAATTAATGGCACCGCGGACCGTTAGTTGGGCAACCCTGACCTAGAAGGAGAACCAACGAAAAGATAAGTTCACAAACGATACGAAGAAATTGGAGACGCATACGGAGAAGAAGAAGAAGAAGAAGAAGAAGAAAAACAAGAAAGAGGAAAAAGAAGTGGAAATATTGAGTGACTGATTTTCGGCGCCTGAACTGCTGTGGCAATTAGTCCCGTTGGTGTAATGCTTGAAATGTGTTAGGAGGAAGTGGTATTCCTACCCGCTACATGAGATTCGGAACCGACCAGCACATCGTCTTTTAATATTTCCCTCCTCCAGATTTCACTTCACTTGAGTACCTACCGATCCGGGACAGTTCTACGTTTCCGAATGGTTTCCTCGCATGTGTAATAGTGTAGTGGATAAACGTGACTTCGTAGGGGAGAGGATAGGAGCAGGAAACGGAAGGAGAAATCACGCGCAATCCCTGGCCCGTTTGTTAAGATATTCCTCAGGCATTCGCCTGCTATTGATGGGAAAAACTACAGAAAACTACCGATCAGTGCAGCCGTTCGTGAGAATTCTCCTCCAGACAGACAGCGAGTGAATTCGACCTAGCTATCAATTCTGGCCGAAAATCAAGTACCATCGGGACTGGAAAGCCAGAACTTCCCGGTCAGAGCAGCGTAGGTTCCTCAGGGCATCAACTGATGTCACTGCAATGCCTCTGACCGCGAGATCCTAAGGTTCGAGTCCCGACGGCGACAGGATTTTCGACGCTAGCTTGTCAGCTATGTCAAATTCAGTCGCTGTCTGGAGGAGAATTCTACTGGCTGGCTGCTCTGATCGGTAGTTTTCCGTGGTTTCTCCGATTAAGACCAGGCGAATGCCGGAGCAGTACCCTAACAAACGGGCCACGCGCGATCTTTCCTTCCTCTTCCTTGTCGTATCCTCTCCTCTTCCACACACACTACACTAACATGCACTTCACTACCACACATGACGGGAGACCGGTCGGGAGCTTACAGTTTGTCCCGGCCGGGGCGGTGCCCCGCTGATGGGAGATACCTGGTTGAAGGGAAAACACCGCTAGCCGACGGTAGGTCGGCGCCAGATCTCGTCATCCAGAGGATAAAGATCATCGCCACGTACTACACTTACGGGACTAATGTCCGTAGCAGTTGACGCGCCCGGATTCAATCGACGAATCCCACTCACAGTGCAGTGGCAACGCCTGCAGCCCTGAGCCATAGCCTGAGAAAGGCGCCGAAAGGGACAGCGCTGTGGGAAGAAGTGTTGGCGGTACCTGTTGCGTTGAAGGCTGCTGCTGCTGCTGCTGCGACTGCAGGCGGCGGGGGGGCGGCGGCGGCGCGGGGCGCTGGGGCGAGAGCGACGTGGGCGGCGTGGGCGGGTGGGCGCGGGCGTGGGCGCGCGGGCAGGGCGCGCCCGCGAACATGGCCTCCCACAGCGCCTTCAGCCCCATGGGCGTGCGCGCGCGCGCCCGCCGCCCGCCCGGCTCCGACCGCGTCTCCTGCGCACGCGCGCGCGCACGCTCCGTCACTCACAATCAAAAAAATGGCTACTTACTAATTACTACTACACTCACAACACGTCAGCACAGAAGAAATAAAATTAATGGCTAGGAGCAATGAAAGAAATGGCTACTTACTAATTACTACTACACTCACTGCCACTCACGACTCGTCAGCACAGGAGCAATGAAATAAATGGCTACTTACGTACTCCGTCACTCACCATACGTCATCACAGGAGCAATGAAAGAAATGGCTACTTACTATTACTACTACACTCATTGTCACTCACGACACGTCATCACAGGAGCAATGAAATAAATGGCTACTTACGTACTCCGTCACTCACCATACGTCATCACAGGAGCAATGAAAGAAATGGCTACTTACTATTACTACTACACTCATTGTCACTCACGACACGTCATCACAGGAGCAATGAAATAAATGGCTACTTACGTACTCCGTCACTCACCATACGTCATCACAGGAGCAATGAAAGAAATGGCTACTTACTATTACTACTACACTCATTGTCACTCACGACACGTCATCACAGGAACAATGAAAGAAATGGCTACTTACGTACTCCGTCACTTACGATACGTCATGACAGGAACAATGAAAGAAATGGCTACTTACTATTACTACTACACTCATTGTCACTCACGACACGTCATCACAGGAACAATGAAAGAAATGGCTACTTACTAATTACTACTACACTCACTGTCACTCACGACACATCCTCACAGGAGCAATAAAATTAATTGCTCCTTTCATACTAAAGTGCTTTATTAGTGTGCCGCGCTCGGACTAGTTCTTTGAGTTAGTAAATGATTTTCTTGTTCTTAGATTTAATATCGAATTTTATTTGTAAAGCTTTAGAATATTTTAATAATTACGATGAATATTTAGAATTGTTTCACTCCGTTTATATTTCATCTGTTAATTTTATTTTAACCTTTTGTGAATTTTATTTTCAATTGTTTTTCTTTTTTGTTAGTATCGTTGTTTTTATGGTCGTTTTGTTTGTTTTTATAATTTATTTTTGTAAAAACAGTTGCATTTCTATAATATCCAATTTACTAACGTGTTTTATTATAAAATAAATTCAAATTCTTCCTTTTCTTTTATTAAGATTAACACCTGTCTTTCTTCATACTTCACCATTAGGATGATTCAGGAGACGTGGAAATCCAACGCTTGATCCACATTTTCTTCGGTCTCCCTGGAACGCGTTTTTCTGAAGGTTTTGAATCTCTCGCAATATTGATTACTCTTTTGCTGTCCGACGTGGTAACGTGCTCATTCCATTCTGTTCTCTTTGTTCTTGTAAATTTTACTATGTCAGTCATGTCACATTCATTTCTTATAAATTGGTTTTTCATTCTATTCCATCTAGTTACACCCAATATTGATCTTAATATTCTCATCTCCGATATTCTAAGTGAGTCTTAGTTCTTCTATTATCAGTCCTTGTTTCTGCTCCGTATGTTATTACTGGTCTTACCATCGTTTTGTAAATTTTTACTTTGCTTTCTACATTAAGAAATTTGTTTCTCCACGTCACATCTTTCACACACCCTGATATTCAAATTAAAAATATTATCATATTCTTAATTCTATTTTATTCTTAATTCTATCTTTTGTGAACTTTATTTTAAGTTTTCTATTTTGTTTTGTTTGTTATCGTGGTTCGTATTGTCGTTTTCTTTGTTTTTATAATTTTATTTAGTAAATACATAGTTTCATTTGTATAATGTACACATTACTAACGTATTTTATACTCTCTCAATCAGTGAAATTGTCGCTGATTCAATCAGTGAGAGACGAAATCACTAATATCTTCAGTCGAAATGTGTAGTTTCGCTGACAACGAATACGCGAACCTTTTCATAATGACCGCCAGCATTGCACTTTTGTCGTCAGTGGTAAAAGTGCCGCGCCACCATCGTTCACTGATCGATCAGTGGTTCACGTGCTGCTGTTTTCACAGATTTCACTGATTCAAACAGAGAAGTTTTACTGATTCAAAAAGTGGACCCGATTTTCACTGATTTGTTCAGCTCATTTCACTGATTGTCAGTGGCAGGGTTATAACTGACACCATCAATCAGTGAACAGTCACTGTCAATCAGTCGTTTTTCACTGATTCAGAATGAGAGAGTACGAAAATTAATTAAAATTAAAAATACCACCGCAGTGCGCGTCTCACCTGGTCGAAAAATATTATCATATTGCGTGTCTTAATTCTATTTTAATCTTTTGTGAATTTTATTTTAAGTTTTCTATTTTGTTTTGTTTGTTATCGTTGTTTGTATGGTCGTTTTCTTTGTTTTTATAATTTTATTTAGTAAATAGATAGTTTCATTTGTGTAATGTACACTTTACTAACGTATTTTCTAGGAAAATAAATTAAAATTGAAAAAATACCATCGCAGCGCGCGCCTCACCTGGTTGAAAAATATTATCATATTGCGTGTCTTAATTCTATTTTAATCTTTTGTGAATTTTATTTTAAGTCTTCCATTTTGTTTTGTTTGTTATCGTTGTTTGTATGGTCGTTTTCTTTGTTTTTATAATTTTATTTAGTAAATAGATAGTTTCATTTGTGTAATGCACACTTTACTAACTTATTTTCTAGGAAAATAAATTAAAATTGAAAAAATACCATCGCAGTGCGCGCCTCACCTGGTTGAAAAATATTATCATATTTCGTGTCTTAATTCTATTTTAATCTTTTGTGAATTTTATTTTAAGTCTTCCATTTTGTTTTGTTTGTTATCGTTGTTTGTATGGTCGTTTTCTTTGTTTTTATAATTTTATTTAGTAAATAGATAGTTTCATTTGTGTAATGTACACTTTACTAACGTATTTTCTAGGAAAATAAATTAAAATTAAAAAAATACCATCGCAGCGCGCGTACTATCTCACCTGGTCGAGCCTGGCGTGCGTGCGTGCGTGGGCGCCGCCGGGGCGCACGCGGCGGGCGGCGGGGCGGGGCGCGGCGGGGGCGGCGGGCGCGGGCGGGGCGGCGTCGCCCGCCGCGCTGCGCCGCCGCGAGCGAGGGCGCGGGCGCGGGGGCCTGGGCGGCGTGCGCCCCTGCCGCGAGCAGGAGTGGGAGCGAGAGCGGGAGCGAGTGCGCGTGCGGGAGCGAGAGGCGGCCCGCTTCTTCCCCGGTCGCCCGCCCTGCGCACGCAGTACACGGCATTACACTTCGGTTTACTTTTTTTCATTTGTTTATTTGGTCAAAAACAGTAAAAACTGTATATGACGTGTGGGGAAAGAGATTATCTGCACGCATTTTCTTGAGGCCCAGAATTAAAAAAAAAAACAACTAGAAACAAGAATTTAGAAAATAATTATTTTTAACCCTCTGCACTCGTAGGGCGTGTGTGACACGCCACCCATGAATGCGGTGAGGGTTAAGGGCACAAATTTATAGCTAATTTACCTTTGAAAATATATTTTATTATATAGGAGCGAATATTTTGTCAACAAAACTTGAAAAAAAACGCTCTTTTTTTCTGTATTCAAAATTCGACTAGAATATAGTTTAGGATAGAGATGACAGAATTATGAAAACGTGCACAAATTTCACTTCTCCCCATAGCTCGTCACACACAGTTTTTAACTATTTTCATGTAAATTAGTAAATAAATAAATTCACTCTGCGGTCGGATGTTTCTCAGCACTGCGAGGTCTAACAACTCGTAAGGCATGTCTAAAATGACAATGGAAAACCGCTGCACAGCTCGAAGCCGATACCTCACGTTCCCCATTTCTAGCTCACTCTCACATTATTACGCCAACATTGTTTAAAAATAGAAGAGTACTCCGGATTTATTCAACAATGAAAACTTTACACACCAGGAAAATACATGGGCATCTATAGCATGCCCTACGAGTTAGTTAGGGATTTTGGTGTGGCATCTGAGACATGCCCTACGAATTGTAGGACGTTTCACATTGCATACTGCCACGAGCTAGTAGCCATTATTTTCGCGGCGTCTCTGATAAGCCGCACGAGCTGCAGGACGTGTAATATGCCCGTCGCTTAGGAGTGCAAAAGATTAACCGCTTAACTCAGGTTTCTAGTTACTCTAATGTTACTCATTAACTCATCGTAACTCAAAGTTAACGTCGATTTAAACACAAAAATATTGTGTTGCAATTGAGTGAATATTGTATCCTAAAACTCAATTATTTAAGTGAATATTGTATCCTGTATTTAAACGAATTAAGTGAATATTGTATGCTGTATTTCTATGAATCGAGTGGATATTGTATCCTGTATTTGAAGGATTTAAGTGAATATTGTATTCTGTATTTGTATGAATTGAGTGAATTTTGTATCATGTATTTGAAGGAATTAAGTGAATATTGTATCCTGTATTTGAATCAATGAAGTGAATATTGTAAGCTGTGTTTGTAGGAATCGAGTGAATATTGTATCCTGTATTTGTACAATTTGAGTGAATACTGTGTCCAGTATTTGAGCGAATTGAGTGCGCGCAGGCGTCAGCTACTCCGTAACCCAAGCAACCCATTACGACTTAGCCACCACCTACCAGCTCCCAACCAGAATAAAAAATAGATACCCATTAGATTCATTCCTCAGCACATTTTCAGACCTGAATTAATCCCATAGGTGCTCTGTGAGTTTCTTATTCATGTGTAGTTAGATATAATTTTAAGATTAGCATTTAAGTTAAATATTAAGTCGGAAAAAATAGATATGATGTAGTGTATATAATACTGAACTATGTATATCCATTCATTAATAAATGTATATTAAAAAAATAATAAAAAAAGATCGTGGGCTGACCTTGGCCTTGGAGCTACGGGAGCTGGCGGCGGAGTCCCGGCTGGAGGCGCGACCTCGGCGCCTCCGCCCCGCGCGACCCACGGCCTGCAACACACACATGCACATGCACATGCACTCACCCTCACGACCCGCTCGCGGACGTTCGCTCGTGGCTAGGGACTAGTCATGCGACATCCATAACAAAACATCCTTGTTAACATCATCATCATCATCATCATCTTCCTTTACGGATTAGGCATATTGCCTGTTCCAGCCTCTTTCCATCTCATTCTTGGCCTTCCAATGTTTCTTTTTCCTTGCATCTTATGATTTAGAGCTTGCACTGGAAGTGTGTCTTGCGGCATATTTTCAATATGTGTCACCCATTGCTGTCTGTACTTCTTAATTTTGTCATGTATTGTTTTCTTTCCGCCCTAGTTGCTCTCTTATTTTTTCACTTTTTATTTGGTCTCTTAATGTACAGCCCTTTACTCCTCTCAGAAATCTCATTTCTGCTGATTCAAGCCTCCTACAATCTTCTTGTTTTTGAACTCAAGTTTCACATCCATACAGTAATACTGGGAGGGCCATTATATCATAAAATTTTAACAGGGTTTCTTTTCGTGCTTTCTTTTTAAATGTTCCATTTATGGTTCCACATATTGCTTGAAACTTATGGATCTTGCTGGTGATATCCCTATCTCTTCCATATGTAATTTCGCACCCTAGGTAGTTAAAACGTTGTTAACAAACATCCATATTCAACATTGGACGGTGTTCTGCATCAACCGGCTATGCGACATCATACAAGTTTTGAGATGAAGTCGTAGGCTTCCGCGGCCGGAGTCATGTGGATGATCTTGGCTGTCCGGGTGACGCCGCGTCGAAGGCTGTGTTGCCCACGTTTCCATCATCTTATCGTGGTCTTCATCAGTCCCTGATGTCCTTAAAATCCCTGATGTGACAGATGGCGTTTACACTTTTCATTAATTATAAGGCTATTGTTACAGATTTTGCGCTAAAATTTTGCGAACACTTGGAACATGGTCCAATGCAACTGATGGCGTCCATATCTCATTTTTTTTAAAAAATGGCGCTTAGCCAGTTGATGCAAAACACCGTCCAATTAAAACGCCGATGTTAATAATACCTCGACTATAAATCAACCATGTTTTTCAACATGGATGTTTTCAGGCTAGTTTAGTAACATCTGGTCATTAAATTCGTGTGCATCAAAATTTAATTCGGCAGTGTCCGTGTTTGTTAATTCGCCAAATAACGATGGGAGAAGACGGGATAGGCCCTATGTCCACAACGCATTCGCTTCCCACCTCTTCGTATGGGAAATGAACAGGAAGAAAGAGGAAATGCAAGTACCTGGGAGACATACGGGCGAGAGGGAGATTGGTCGATGAAGGTAGTAGTGCAGAGTCCCTTTGGTTCCTGCACATGATTTGAGAGAACACATCATTTAATATTTTAACTTTTACTGTATTGTGATCATGGAATTTTTCATTTAGAAACAAAACATTGGAAACGAGAAAACATCGAGCACAAAACATGGATATTAGAAAACATCGGCGTTAATATACAGATGTTTAAAATACCGATATTTCTACAAAAACATGGATGTTTTGAAAAAATTGACATCAACGTCGCATTCCTATTAGGTACCGCATTGACATGCATCAATCTATGAAATACGCAGCCATTTACGGAACGAAAAAATTCTAAAATATCAACCTCTGGCAAATGAGTTAAAGGAAACGTGGAGCGACGTGGAAATGGTGACGATTGTACCAAATATTCTAGGTGTCCACTGGTGAAATTCCTAAGTTCCTTCATAAATCCCTGGCTAAACTCCAACTGAAGAAGGGTTTACACATCCAGCTACAGAAGATTATCATACTAGACACATGCAACATCGTGAGGAAGTTTCTAAACATTGATGACTGATCCAGTGCTGATTATGAAAGATGAAACGTGTATCTCTTGTGCATGGTAACCGAGATGCATGAGTAGAAAGAAGTGAAGAAAACAAAGAATAATAATAATAATAATAATAATAATAGTGTTGAATATTAATACTTAAGTATCCAGGAGGTATCAACCACATAGTTTTACAAAACTTTGTATATTGACACCTTCTGTATCGTTAATCATTATGCATTTCGATATTATCTTTGTTGAAACCATGGGATATAATAATAATTATTATTATTACTATTAATATTATATTAATTATTATTATAATATAGTATAGTAATTATATTATAATAATTATTGTTAATATTAATTATTATATTATATTATAGTAATTATATATAATATATAATAATGATTATTTTTACTTATGACTGTAAATGCTTAGCAAAGAAACTGACCTTGACGCAGTCGCTGCAGACGCGGCAGGGGGAGTCGGGCTGGTCGCGGCGCTGGTAGGCGTGGGGCAGGCGCACGCCGCAGGCGCAGCACGCGGCCGGGTCGTTGAGGCGCAGCGCGCGCGCCAGCAGCCGCTCCGCGCGCGACGCCCCCGGCCACACCCCCTCCGATGCGCCCCCCGCCTGCCAACACATCAGCATATGCACTCTACACGCACTTATACATACCTCCACGCCCCCTCCGGCACGCCCCCCGCCGCCAACAACACCGGTAGCCCTCCTCCACCTACCCCCTCACGCATCCATCCTGCGTAATGCGTCCTGCGCGCACACGCACACACATACACACAGACACACACACACACAGACACACACACACACACAGACACTCTTAGACACACACACACAGACACACATACAGAACATACACATACACAAACACACAGACACACACAGACACACACCACACAACACACACACAGACACACACAGACACACACACATACACAAGACACACACACAGGCACACACACAGTCACACACCACACACACACACACATACACACACCGCACGCACGCACGCGCGCATGCGCACACACTAACCTTCCGCACACCCCGCCATCAACCCATGCATTGATTGATTGATTGATTGATTGATGCGTGTTTCCGGGCGCGTCGACTACTTAGGTCATTAGTCCCCTATGTGTAGTGCATGTGTTTTTTCTCGGGAGGTGGCGGTGATCTTTTCTTATAATAACAAATATGTTTATTATTAACAAAAATCTACGATGGTCCCCCTCACAATGATCCGCTGAATATGCCCCTGATGTCACACATCGATGTTCAAAATTAAAATATCAATTTTAATAAAACATCGACCAAAAATCATCCATGTTTTTAAACATCGATGTTCTAAATGCTGGTTTAGTAATTTAAAACATTCTATTCGGGCTAAACAAAATTTAATTTCACACTGGCCATGTATATTAATTTATAATTAAAATGTAACTCACAATAAAGTTATAAATCGCCTCTCCATGTAACAAAATACGATGAAAGACAAAAAAATACAATAAAAGACAAAAGAAATACAAGCTCATCAGGATCATCTCGCACGAGGGATAGTGAAACAAAACAAGATCTCAAATCCCAGCAAAGAAAACAGACTGCCTCCTCCCAATACATATACTTAGGTTTTTCTTTCTTGGCGCGTGGAGGCAGTGTCATCAAAAAGCAATATCTCACGATATTTCGCGTTGTTTTCCGTTGTGGAGCTAGGGAGTCGCATGACTTGTCCGTACTGCTCGATACAGTCGCAATCACGCGAATCCTAGCGACACAACCGAGAACGCCGCGAAATACCGTGAGATATTCCATTTAGATGACACATCCCCACGCGCAAAGAAGAAAAAGAAACGAAGTATAACACGCACAACACTCGCGGTGGCAAGGCCAGATGTCTGCTTTACGCGCCCGGAGGGGAAGGGGGTGGGGTGGTGCGTGGGAGGGCACTGACCTGCAGCAGGCACCCGACGAAGGCGTCGGCGGCGGCGTTGGCCTGGGCGTCGGCGGCGTCGGCGGCGTCGGCGGCGTCGGCGCCTCCCGCTGCCCCTCCGCACTCGCTGCACTCTGCAACAGAGGACGCTCACGCTCGCTCACTCTCCGCGCCTCCATTCACGCTCCATTCACGCTCGCATTCACACCACGCAAGTGCTGACAAACACGGGAAACAGCACGCACTTTTCGTTGAACTCAGAGAGTCGACAACGAAAGTCGAGACCCGCGCTACAACAGCAAGCACTTTCTCGCGTTATTTGTAAATTCGCGATTTCAGGGAGTTCAACGAATGTCGAGACCAGCGCTACAACAGCACACACTTTCTCGCGTTATTTGTAAATTCGCGATTTCAGGGAGTTCAACGAAAGTCGAGACCAGCGCTACAACAGCACACACACTTTCTCGCGTTATTTGTAAATTCGCGATTTCAGGGAGTTCAACGAAAGTCGAGACCCGCGCTACAACAGCACGCACTTTCTCGCGTTATTTGTAAATTCGCGATTTCAGAGTTCAACGAAAATCGAGACCTGCGCTACAACAGCAAGCACTTTCTCGCGTTATTTGTAAATTCGCGATTTCAGAGAGTTCAACGAAAGTCAAGACCCGCGCTACAACAGCATACACTTTCTCGTGTTATTTGTAAAATCGCGATTTCAGAGTGTTCAACGAAAGTCGAGACCCGCGCTACAACAGCAAGCACTTTCTCGCGTTATTTGTAAATTCGCGATTTCAGGGAGTTCAAAGAAAGTCGAGACCAGCGCTACAACAGCACGCATTTTCTCGCATTGTTTGTAAATTCGCGATATCAGGGAGTTCAACGAAAGTCGAGACCAGCGCTACAACAGCATACACTTTCTCGCGTTATTTGTAAATTCGCGATTTCAGAGAGTTCAACGAAAGTCGAGACCCACGCTACAACAGCACGCACTTTCTCGCGTTATTGTAAATTCGCGATTTCAGGGAGTTCAACGAAAGTCGAGACCCGCGCTACAACAGCACGCACTTTCTCGCGTTATTTGTAAATTCGCGATTTCAGGGAGTTCAACGAAAGTCGAGACCAGCGCTACAACAGCACGCACTTTCTCGCGTTATTTGTAAATTCGCGATTTCAGGGAGTTCAACGAAAGTCGAGACCCGCGCTACAACAGCACGCACTTTCTCGCGTTATTTGTAAATTCGCGATTTCAGAGTTCAACGAAAATCGAGACCTGCGCTACAACAGCAAGCACTTTCTCGCGTTATTTGTAAATTCGCGATTTCAGAGAGTTCAACGAAAGTCAAGACCCGCGCTACAACAGCATACACTTTCTCGTGTTATTTGTAAAATCGCGATTTCAGAGTGTTCAACGAAAGTCGAGACCCGCGCTACAACAGCAAGCACTTTCTCGCGTTATTTGTAAATTCGCGATTTCAGGGAGTTCAAAGAAAGTCGAGACCAGCGCTACAACAGCACGCATTTTCTCGCATTGTTTGTAAATTCGCGATATCAGGGAGTTCAACGAAAGTCGAGACCAGCGCTACAACAGCATACACTTTCTCGCGTTATTTGTAAATTCGCGATTTCAGAGAGTTCAACGAAAGTCGAGACCCACGCTACAACAGCACGCACTTTCTCGCGTTATTGTAAATTCGCGATTTCAGGGAGTTCAACGAAAGTCGAGACCCGCGCTACAACAGCAAGCACTTTCTCGCGTTATTTGTAAATTCGCGATTTCAGGGAGTTCAACAAAAGTCGAGACCCGCGCTACAACACACGCACTTTCTCGCGTTATTTGTAAATTCGCGATTTCAGGGAGTTCAACGAAAGTTGAGACCAGCGCTACAGCAGCAGATACTTTCTCGCATTATTTGTAAGGTATTTGGGGTCCCCAAAATAAAAAATGTACTAAAAATGAAGATGCTTCTAATCAAGTAAAAAGGGATTCTACACAATTACATTAATATCATGCAAACATTCTCCATCGATGGAATGAAAAGAGTAAGAGAAGTAAAACGACCCACACACAAGTCAGCCAACGTTTGAAAAATGAATGCGAATCACTTCTGCCACGTGTTAATCACCAACCACGGCCCCTAATTTGGTGTGGCATCAATGCGCAATGCGGAACGATTTCTCTCAATGTTGAATGATCTTGGCTGTCCGGGTGACGCTGCGTCGAAGGCTGCGTTGCCCACGTTTCGACCATCTTATCGTGGTCTTCCTCAGGACAGCCAAAATCATTCACATGTAATTATTAATGTTTGATTAACCTCGCAAACCAGCCCTGAGGAAGACCATGATAAGATGGTCGAAACGTCGGCAACGCAGCCTTCGACGCGGCGTCACCCGGACAGCCAAGATCATCCACATGACTCCGGCCGCGGAAGCCTAAGACTTCATTTACTTCTCTCAATATTCTCCAATGAGTCAAATCGGCGGAATATGAAGGTGGGTTTCAAACTCTGAAATAGGAAGCCGGCTGGAGCCACATCTGGAGAACATGGGAGGTTGCAAGATTGCCATCGTGCTGTTTTCGCCCAATTCATGGTGGAAAGGTACGAGACGTGCAGCGACCCGTTGTCATGGTGGAATTTGAATTTTCGACCCTTCGCAATGGAGATATTTTCCTCATTACCTTGTGCCTTACCCTCTTCAAAATTTCGACGGTTTGTCCGTTAGGGAAGTATTCGTAATGAATCCTTGTCTTTTTTACCCGTTTCTACTGGGGTCAGCGCTAATGTGGGCGGGTTCAGTTTTTATTGATGTGCCAGCTCTCCATTTTCATCCTGATTTTGGGACTTTTTTACGGCCGGATGCCCTTCTTGACGCCAACCACACGGGACACGCAAGCGCATTACACATAGACAACAAACAAAATCACGAAACACACACACAACCATGCCCGAGGCGGGATTCGAACTCACGAGCCTTCGGTCCAAGATTGCCACGGCACTACTGGCTTGGCGATCTCCGTTATTCGGAATCGGCGTTTGGTAACCGTAGTATACAGAGTTTTATGTTAACCATTGAAGGATTCATTCATTGAAGGAAGGTAAAACTCGATCCAAGTCGTGGAAAATCCTTCGAGGCACTACTGACTTAGAGATCTCGGTTATCCGGGTAGGGTCGTAATGAATCAGCCCTTGCTACTCGAAAAAAGCAATCAGTATGACTTTCACGTTGGACCGACTTTTTGGTAACGGAGAGGTTGATGTTCTACCCGATTTAAATTGGTTATATCACTCACAATACTGAGACCGATCTCATAGATTCATCGCCAAAGCCTTGTTGAGAAAAATCTAAGGTCTCTGTAGCACTTTCGTCGAAATGGAAACAAAGTTTTGCCCCACATGCGCTGCTCTATTAGTTCCTTCATCATGCGCCGTCACAACAATTGAGGCGTTGACGTGGGAAAAGTAGTATCTGCCAACAACCATATTTTTCAGGGGAAGCATAAACTAATTTATGAACACTTTTTCATCAACAGTAAAACAGAAACTGCTTTAAATGGAAGACATACACTCGTGTCATTGTTACATATGGATTTTCGAAGTCTGGCATAGATTTGTCCATGAAATACTACTTTCTTAAAATTCAGCATAGAGACGACTCCTTAAACGAACTCGGAATCAATGTCATTTATTTCATAATGCACAATTTTCCAGTAAAATGCATGATACTTTGTATCAAGGAAGTCCAACATAGATAACAAGTCTCTCTTTTTGGCATTAGGGATGACTGGTCTTCTGTCAAGGCTTGCAATGTAAGCTGTGACTACATTTCAAGGTCATTAAATCATTGTAATAATAATAATAATATAATAATAATAATATAATAATAATAATAATAATAATAATAATAATAATAATAATAATAATGTCTTTATTAATGGCGAGGCTCAGGCCATAGGGCCTGCTCTTCCGCTTAACCACTACGTTGTCTTGTTTTATTAGAGAAGAATCAGCTCTTGTAAGTCTATTTCAGCTGAGGGTGCGGATTTTGATAGGAGTTGCCTTCAAACATTTTTTTTTGTTTGCAACTTCATTTGATTACATATCGATATACTACCTTCTCTGTGCCATTGTCATGGTCATTTACTACCTTTTCAATGAAAATATCAAAATTTAATTTTTTGGCAGTTACAACCTTTCCCAAGTCAATGCCTCAATTACTGTACCGCAGGCCGGAGCAGGCCCAGACAAGAATCGCTGTGGTGCGGCTCCGATACATTGCAATGAGATTCACCAGGCGGCGTTTTAATTGTCATGGACATCGCTAAATGTCGCAATGTGTCTCACTTGGATCGGTCAAGCAGTTTGCGAGCAAGGCTCTCAGTCTGGTCTTTTTTTTAACACACCTTGTAGTTAATTCAGGATAGCGAAGGCAAAGTATAATATAAATTTAAAATAAAAATAAAATACAGCCATACACGAGTTTCCGGACTACTCTATTCTGTCTTCAGTGGCTGTAGAAAGATGTAAATAAACGAACAAATATAATTTGCTTATGTATAAATACGTAAATATAAATGAACAGTGTAAAATGTATGTAAATAGAATACATACCCAAGTACCGTGGATTAAACAATACAAAAATTTTAGTGTTCATTCTTATTTCTATATATTATTCATGTGCTAATTATATTTGTTCGTTCGTTTACATCTTTGTCACTGAAGAGAGGATAAAGTAGTCCCAAAACACGTGTAATGGCTGTATTTTCTTATTAAAATGTATATTGTAATACACTTTGTGGTTGCTGGTTCTTCAATCCTGAATTACTATCATGGAATACCACAATATATCTGCTGCCACCACTGAGTTAAGACTAGGTGCCGCTAGGAGTCGCATGCTCGCCAGCTCTACTCGATACAGTGGCGATCATGCGACTCCTAGCGGCACAACCGAGAACGACGCAGAATACCATGAGATATTCCATCCTGAAGACAAGACACCCCCCCCACGTGCCAAGAAATAAAATCCCAAATATAGTTTCTTATGACCAAATAGCATCGTTAGGAACGTGATCAATAGAGTTTAAGGAAGTCTCCTAAACCCAGGCGCTAAAACCCCCTAGAAGTATCTCCATCAGGATATATCGCCCTGAGAAAGGTTGCAACATGACGGCCGACATGTTGCCCTTTTCGCCTAGTACGTGGCGTCTCCCGAACCGCAAGCAGTTGGTTGACATTTGGAATAATTGCTTAGGATGCAGTTCAGAATTCGCCCATAGTGTACGTCTTATTTTCATTGAACAATTATCAATTAATGTGTTGCATTTGCTACAAAAGAGAAACTCAAAACTCCTTCCTACCCTATACACGTAATGTTACTGTAGCGTTACGTTGGCTGCCCTGCGTTGGAAAAGGACGCGGAAGGCTCGCATACCCGAGAGCTGAGTAGCGAGAAGCCATGGCACAACTTTTCGGTAAAAATAGTTTTTTTTCAGTTTTAGGGGTTGCGGATATTTTTAGAATCAGGCGACGCCGACATGGGTTGTCCTGCAGCTAATTGTCACGTGGAAATACGCATCCCCCCTCCCACGCTCAACGGCGGTCACATGGGGGTGAGCGGGCGGATATTCATTGGGCCGACTCTCTCCCGCCGGCGGGTTTTGTTCCGGAAGACCTCGCGCTTTGCGCAAAATTCATGCCCAGGCTGGAGCGTTTTCGCGCGCTGCACGGGGGACGAAAGTCACGTGAGTGGCGCGGTAGGAGAGTGCACACGAAGCACTCTCCGTTAGTCGTGGTGTGCTGACAGCGTCGTGAAAGTAAGCACACATTCCGATAAAATGGTAGCAGCAATTCAATATTTTGACATTCTTTTTGAAAATTTGAGGAGCGGACATTGTTTTCAAGATGTTTCATAATAAAAACATTCATGTTGAATTTAAAGATACAATACTTAGAGAAAAGTCCTACAAACAAAAATATTGTGCACGTTTGCATTTAGTGATAATCTAACGGAATGATGACCATTGCTTGAAAAATTAAAGAAAAACGTTTTGCAAACCAAACATTTTATTAGGAGTAAAAGATTACAATTTTTACAAGTGTCATTAAAAAAGTTTTAGTAAGTATGTTTTTCTGTTGGTACAAATAACCTGCCGTCAAAATATCCATACCCTCAAATTAGACTAAAACAAAAAACCATGCAATTTGTTTCAAAATGTAAAATAAATAAAGAATAAAAAAGTCGCAGTTAATGAGAAAATAAAACCCTGGCCGCACTCAGCTGCCCGGGCTCAGCCCACCCCCGGCCGCTTGGGCCTCCGAATCGACAAGCAAGGGTTTCAGCCCTGAGGAAGGGCACGGGAGGATGGCCGAATCGCCTGCAAGGCAGCCGAGAGCGCCTTCCAACGACTGCGCACTCGAATGAATCGTCTGCAGAAAGCGCTTCGCTCCACTTAACGAGCGGCGGCGAGCGCACAAAGATTTCCGAGGAGGCGCGGGCGGGGGCGGGGGCGGGGGCGTCAGCAGATAACAGAGGCGACGCGGCGCGCGCACACGCAGCATCGGGCACCTGCAGGGATGCCAACTCCTTAGAACAAAAGGCCCATCGCTTCATTCATTAGTGTTTTCGGGGGCATCAACGTTTAAGGTGGCTAATCCCATAAGCGTAGTGTACGTTTTAATCGTGGGATGTGGCAGCGATCTTCCCCGGCAAGATGGTGAGCTCCGACGCCGACATACACGTCGACTTGCGGGCTTTCCCCCTCAACCAGGTATCTCCCACCAGCGGGGCATCGTCCCAGCCGGGACAAACTCAAATCTCCCGACTCGTTTCCCGGCATGAGTGGTAGTGTAGTGCATGTTAGTGTAAGTGTGTGTGTAAGAGAAGAGGATAGGACGAGGAATAGGAAGGAAATATCGCGCGCGGTCCGTGGCCTGTTTGTTAGGGTACTGCTCCGGCATTCGCCTGGTGTTGATCGGACAAGCGACGGAAAATACCGAAAAGAGAAGCCGGTCGCTGGGATTCTCCGGAAAATACCTGAATTTGGTCTATATAGCTAGTGCCAAAAAACCTGCCAACGTCGGAAGTAGAAACCTAAAACCTTCCGGTCAGAGGCACTGGGAATGACATCAACCATAATGCCCTGAGCCAGCTAACCACTGAACCGGAAACATAGACACTGCGTATTTAAAGGACAAAATCCGATGAAATGTGTATATTAAAAGTAGAGGCTACAACAGCACATACGGTACATTATCGCATTACTTACAAAGGTTTCGCAATATTACGAGTATAGTACTACCTCAACCTGCAGAAGTGTTTCCCACCAGAAAACATTTACTCTCTGCGCGGGATTCGAACTCATGTCCTTTGATTTACCACGCTACACACGTAACTCCTACAACAGGAACCTCACAGATAAACTCTAACTTCCCAACACTTAAAAATGGTCGAACATCTGCATTAGCACTTTTCAAAAAATCATAATTTCTATTTCATTATTTCAAGATGTAGTTTTAAAGAAAAAATCCAATGAGGAAAAATGTCTATATCGTCAATTTTGTAGCTTCACGCTATTAACTTTTTGTTTACAATTTTACAAAACACAGAAAATTCGCCCCAAATGAAACCTGAGACATTTCTAAGTTTTGTTAGCTCTATCCGAGCAAAAAATTTAAAGAACAAATTTAAAGCCGATTTTGAGAAAAAGAATTGCTTAAACTTGCCTATAAATATTTCCTCCACAATTACACGAAAAATGCCTTTATTTTCAAAAATATCTACGTAACCTTATTTCAAGATGTTTTTTAAAATCAGATTTAATTAAGAAAAATCTGTTCATTGTATTGTAGTTGTAGGAAGACGCCGAAAAAATTAAAACTTCAATGCCAACTGGACCATGGCTCTCAGCCCGGAAAATTTCTCTCAAATTAAACTTCAAAGTTTCGAAAATCGAGGGATTCCAAGAATTTCAGATATTGTAAATTTCAAAATTGAAGAAAATGGGACGTACGCCACTTTTAAAAGTGTTATTTGTTCTAAGCACTGAATAATTTTTAAAAAATTGAGAAAATTATGAAAATGTGGCTCAGGATTCATGTACCTATGAAAAGGAAAATATCCATTTTAAACTCGCAGAAATTATTTCAGATCGATCGGGGAATATTAATTTTGGAGAATGTGGTTTGAACGGTTTAGACGTTAGTATTGAAAAAAGAGACGGTAAAACCTCGCACATTAAAAACTTACGAGGCCCAAGGCAACATCTTGAAAATAAGATGAGATAACCATTGGCTTCTGCGGCCGGAGTCAATAAGTATTTGGCTGACCGGAAGACGTCACGTCCTAGACACAGATGCCAACGTTTCGGCCAAGACGGGAAGTAGCCGAAGCCAAGTAGTTATTAAAATAAAATATTTTGAGACTTTTACATTTTTGGTGGGGAGAGGATTCAACTCTCGACTTCGCACTCTGTGACGGGGGTGTAGCGTGCAGAATATTACCTTCTATTTAAAAAAACGCTTTGGAGGAGAGAATACTCTGGCAGCTTGGATGGTGTAACGGTTAGCGCATCAGACAGTTATACCCACGTTCGCGAGTTCAAACCCGATCAAAGCCGTGCCTATATTTCTAATGGTGAGAAACATTATTCTTCGGAGGGAAGTAAATCCGGCTGTCCCACGTTGTAGATTTATTGCATGTAAACAATCCTCAACCCTAAAACGAGCCTCTGGGCTAAATTCAAAACGCCTGTTTCGTCTCCCAAGTGATGCCTTCCTTCTCCGCTAGACGGTGAAAGGAGCGCAGCGAAGTTTGCCTGGTGGCCTGAGTAATGCAAAGCGGCGCTGGTTGAGCGTCTCACCTGGAGGGCAGTGGTGCGAGGCGGAGGGGCGCCCGCCCCACTCGGCCACCCAGTCCCTGAGGGCGCCGCGCGGAGGGTAGGTGGCTGCGGAGGGCGCGTGCTGGAAGGCCGGCCGCTCCTGCAACCACACGCCACACACACTCAGCAAGTGACAACATTCAACGTCATCCGACACTCTCAACGGCTGGCTTTGCTCGACTCTCTCAATGGCTAGCTTTGCTCAACACCCTCCATGACCCCTCCACCACATTGCTCAACACCCTCAAACAACCTGACTTTGTTGCACACCCTCAAGAGCGATACTTGCTCAAATCTCTGAATGGATACCTTTGCTCAACTCTCTCAATGGCTACCATAGCTCAACAACGCTATATGAACCCCATACACATTGCTAAACACCCTCCCCCATATTGCTCAACACTCCCAAAGAACCTGACTTTGCTCCATACCCTCAAGAGCGATACTTGCTCAACTCTCTTAACGACTACTTTTGCTCAACTCTCACAATAGATACCTTCGCTCAACGCCATCGTGGCTACCTTAGCTCAACACCCTCCATGACCCAGCACATTGCTCAACACCCTCAAAGAACCTGACTTTGTTCCACATCCTCAAGAGCGATACTTGCTCAACTCTCTCACTGGCTACCTTCGCTCAACACCATCGTGGCTACCTTGGCTCAACACCCTCTATGACCCCCATATTGCTCAACACCCTCAAAGAAACTGACTTTGCTCCACACCCTGAAGAGCGATACTTGCTTACCTCTCTTAATGGCTACCTTTGCTCAACTCTCTCAATGGCTATTAGCTCAACAACGCTATATGAACCCCAAACACATTGCTCACCTCCCTCCATGCACCCCCACATTGCTCAACATCCCCAAAGAACCTGACTTTGCTCAACACCCTCAAAGCGATATTTGCTCAACTCTCTTAGTGGATACCTTTGCTCAACACCCTTAATCTTTGCTCAACACCAAAAAGAACTGACTTTGTTCAACTCCCTCAATGGCTAGCTTCGCTCAACTCCCTCAATGGCTACCTTTTCTCAACACCCTCAAGGGCCCTCATTTGGCCTAACATCCTTCAAGACATTCACATTGATCAATACACTCCAGGACCCCCACTTTGCTCAACACCCACCTTTGCCTAACCCATCGAAAAAATTCACTTCGCTCAATACCCTTCAGGACCTTCATTTTGCTCAACACTCTCAAAGGCACTAATTTTGTTCTACAATCCCAATGACATTGCTCAACACCCTCAATAGCTACAAATGCTCAACTCTCTCAATGGCTCTAGTTGTTCAACTCTCAGACTTTGATCAACAGTGGCCTCACTTTGCTCAGTACACTAAAAAATTCTCCCAGTTCCTGACACTCAAAGACCCTGACTTTCCCCAACATCATCAAATGCTCTTTGCTTGACACCTTCACGAGTTGTTTTTGTACAACGCCCTCAACGGCTCTATCATTGCTCAACACTCCCAATGACCCAAATTCCCTATCTTTGCCCAACTAGCTTAAGGGCCATCTTTGCTCAGCAGCCTCAAAAGTTATTTTCGCTTCACATTCTTAACGACCATGACTTTGCAAAATACCTTCAAGAACTGTTTTTGCGCAACATCTTCCACGGCCGCACGTTTTCTCCACACCATCAACAGCCATCTTTACTCAACATCCTTAGCTGTATTTCAGACGCTATTAGCGGTGACAAAGAAATAACTGAGAGCGTACAAAAAGTGAGGATGATCCTCCATACACATACTTAAGTGGATCGCTTTGTGCCTCGAGTGCGACAGATACATTCAGTACGCCATTCATAGTTGAAAAAATGCATCACTTGTCAAAATAAAACAAAAATGTACAGGTGTTTTTGTTAGATTGGGAACAGAAGAAAGAATTGTCACAACGAAAGTGGTATTTTACAGGGTGAAATACAGTTTTGAAAATTATACAGCTAAAGAAATTGCAGCTTTTAAGTATTGCCCTCCTAAAAACTCATACGAAGTTGAAAGAACTTCTTCTGTGTACAAGAACATTCTTCAAGAAAACAGAAAAAGACCAGAAAATTTGGAAAAATATATTATAATCTCTGGCAATAGAAATTAAATCAATTTGTATCATTCAACACGTAAATAAAACTGTTTCGTGTGGAATAAAACATACACTTTTTTCTGTGCATATTTTTCATTTTAAGTGCACGTTTTCCTACTTGTTAAAGCATATTTGCATGTATATTTTCTGAATTTTTATTGCATATGAATCCGCACCCTACTCACGCCAGAAGCCTCTGAGCAAATTTCAAAGCCCTCTGAGCCTGTTTCCTGACACAAGAGTTCGCACCTGCTGTGAATATTTCGTCTAAAGGAAGCTGTGAGTCTTTCGTCCAAAAGAAGCTGTGAATGTTTCGTACAAAGGAATTTGTCAATCTCTCATCGAAAGGAATTTGTAAATCTCTCATCGAAAGGAATTTGTCAATCTCTCGTCCAAAGGAAGCTGTGAATCTTCCCTCCAAAGGAGTTTGTCAATCGTTCGTCCAAAGGAATTTGACAATCTCTCGTCCAAAGGAATTTGTCGATCTTTTGTACCAAAGGAATTGGTCATTCTCTCGTCCAAAGGAATTTGCCAATCTTCCGTTCAAAAGAAGCTGTGAATCTTCCGTCCAAAGGAATTTGTCAACCTTTCGTCGAAAGGAGTCTGTGAATCTCTCGTCCGAGGGCAGCCGTGAATCGCACCTGCTCGGGGGGCGAGCAGCCGCAGCGGGGGCGCGACGCCCGCCGGCGCGGCGGCGGGCGCGGGCGAGGGCGCGGCGCGGGCGGCAGGCAGCGGCCGGGCGAGCAGCGCAGGGGCGAGCGGCGGGGCGGCGGGGGCGAGCGGCGGGGCGGGCGCCGGGAGGGCGGGGGCGGGCGAGGGCGGCGCGGGGGCGAGGGGCGGGGGCGGCCCGCCCGCCAGCGCCCGCGCAGCGCCGCCTCCACCGCCGCCAGCGTCGCCTCGCTCGGCCACTGCGCACGCGCCCCCCAAACCCCTTTTATTACAGGATCGGTCAAAAGTAACGCCTCCAATTTTTTTACATACAGGGTGTCCGGGAGGAAACGTCGAAACTTCGAAAATAAGCTCTTAAGCAAATTTTCTCTAATAAATTACCTGGATATTCCGAATGGTTAAGCCGCTATAAGCACTCAAAAGTTGGTTTGAAAAACTGATTTCTAGGCAAAAATTTGCATTATAGAAGCATAGAAACACTCCAGAAACATATAAGTTGTTTAATATTAACAAAATAAATGAATACATTTGTTTAGAAAGAAATATTAAGCGAGAAATAAAATAGCACCCAATTTACACAATTTGACTGCTTTTTTATTTCTCGCTTAATTTTTCTGTCTGAGCAAATATATTCATTTCTTGTGTAAATAATAACAATTTACATGTTTCTGGAGTATTTCTATGCATCCAAATTTTTGCCAAGAAATAATTTTTTGAACCAAATTTTGAGTGCTCATTGCGGCTCAACCATTCGGAATATACACGTAGTTTATTAGTCAAAATATGCTGAGAATAGTCTTAAGAGCATATTTTGGAAGTTTCGACATTTCCTCCCCGGACACTCTTTATATACAGGTTGGCCGATTTAACTCGACAAATCAAAATAACTCGAAAAATATGCAATGTACAAAAAATGTCAAAGGCAAAAATTTAATATCTCCAAGTGGGACATCAGATCTAAAATCAAACTTTCCCGCTCACCTGTTGAGGGCGAGGCGGGAGCCAACTTTGAAGTCTTAAATGGGAACCCCCACTTTTTATCGGGGATTCGGATTTTACGCTAAAAAATACATAGTTTGGTATAAACATGTTTTGATGGAGAGAAATTAAACTTTCATAATGAACAATTTTGTGGCAGTTGATTCAGCCAAGGCCACCTAGCGGACAGCTACCTAAATCTACTCTCGCATGCTACCACAGGTGGCTGTGGTTACATGTCCGCCTGCTAGGGAGTACTGCGCTAGTCAAACAGGATCAAAGTGAAATTACGATCCACTCTCTAAAACATGATAATACTTTGATCGAGAGAGATGATCCAGACATGTTCCAGACAAAACATTAATATCTCCAATGGGAAAATCTGGCTGAAATCAAATATCTCTCCCCTTGCCCCCTGGGGGTGGGGCAGTTTGCGAAGCACTTACTCGTACATTAAAGCGTGACATTTTACAAAAGGGACTGTGTAGCCGATGCAGAAAAGAACTCCTCCTCAACCAAATGATATATAATGAATTAGTTTACGTTTGTATTGTGTACATTTTAAAAAATATTTAATACGTCTGTAACAAGTAATGTACTTCAGCTTCCGAGTCAATGACCCCGATCTCGATCAGGTTTTTGTCCAGTTTCCCTGATCCATTGAGCAAATGCTGAGATGGCCCCTTGTTTTGCTTCTGGACGTAAATGTAGCTTCACTGTGCGCACGTTTTGTTGAGCACTCCTTCTGCTTGAAGTTCATTTACCGTTGAAATTGATTTTCTATAATTCGGGAACAAACATTTTTCGAATATTTTTATTTTTCTAAAATATTTATCTTCTAAATTATTTTTTTCGTTTCTTAAATTTTTTTTTAAATTCTGGGCCTCAAGAAAATGTGCGCAGATAAATTTCTTTCTCTACGACTGCTCCAGAATGTATACATTTCTGCACGTTAACGGATGCAGTAATGATGCCGATTCCACAAGCCGTGCGAGAATATTATTCTCACACGGCTGTCGACCAATCACATTCGTCTTAGTTCATAACACCACGACAGAGGGTTCTCGCAGTCGCCTACAGAGCGCTGCGTGCTCTGTCGCGCTGTCGCTGGTCGCAACTGTCGTTAGACAGGTGAGCCACGAAACAGTATGCGAGTTGGTGTTGAGGTTAAGGCGTCCATTGGATATTTTTAAAATATCAATTTTAAAGTCGTAGAGAAATTTCTTTCCTCACACGTCATATAGTTTTTACTCTTTTTGACAAATAAATAAAACCCGATCTACAAGTTGGAGAGACGTGTTGTGGGCGTGGCCTACCTGGCAGATGAGGGCGCCGGAGGGGAAGCGTGGGCCGGGGGGCGGCGGGGGCGGGGGCGGGACCTTGGGCGCGGGCGGGGGCCCGGGCGGGGGCGGCGTGCTGCGGCCGCTGGCGGTGGACTTGCCCCGCGTCCCGCTCTCCCTGCATAACACACACACACACACACACACACAGAATTAGTAACTGATTCATTGATTGATCGTTAGTGATAACGGGTGCGTCAACTACTAGGGTCATTAGATCCTAGTACTTGACGGGGGTCAAGACCCTAGCACCCAAACCGAAAGTATACTCTACCGAAAAACCGAGGTATACACTAGGGTCATTAGACCCTAGAGTATACTTCGGTTTTTCTTTCTTGGCGCGTGGGGGGGTGTCATCAAAATGGAACATCTGACGGTATTTCGCGTCGTTCTCGGTTGTTCCGCTAGGAGTCGCATGATCGCGACTGTATCGAGCAATGCTGGCGATCATGCGGCTCCGAGCGGCACACACGAAATACCGCGAGATATTCCAGTTTGATGACACCCCCCTCCACGGGCCCAGAAAGAAAAACCGAAGTATAATGCATGATCTGGTCGGGAGGTGGCGGTGGTCTTCCCCTGCTGAATGGCGAGATCTGGCGACGACCTGCCGTCGACTAGCGGGGAATTTTCTCAACCAGGTATCTCCCTCCAGCGGGGCACCGCACCAGCCGGGACAAGCTCTATGCTCAACTCAGTAAAACCTCTCTAAAGGACCGCCTTTTTAAGAAGGCCACCCCGTTTCCAGAACAGTTTTCTGTTATTATTCCATTTCACTATTTCTGTTAATTATATCATAAGACCAATGTATTTTACCCCCTTCAAGTCGACCACTCGTCTTCCCGAGCAACGACCACGAATTCTTGTCATAAGGTAACATCGTATTTCCATTTAGACGACCAGAAAACCTTGCACTGAAATAGTAAACAGGTGACTTCGCGTCTACGTCGAAATGTAGTTAGATATGGATATTGAAAAAGTTCAAAAAGCCTAACAAACGCATGACAAAAAGTGCAGGGGTAACAACTAACGAATCAATAAATTTCTTCTCTGGTGATGAAGATTGGGCGCGATTTGAATGCCCACTTAACATAAAACGTTGAAGATTAAAGGAGGAAAATATGTATTTACCTAAAAGTTAGAGCACTATAGTGCGATTTTTGTAACTTTGCCCGTCAAGGTCTATCTTCACGGCGGAATATCACACGGCATTTCGAGTCTTTCTCTGTCGTGCCGCTAGATATCACATGATCGCCACCGAATCAAGCAGTGCTTTCGATCATGCGACTTCTAGCGGTTCGACGGAGAAAGACGCGAAATGCCGAGTGATACTCCATCGAGACCATTGGGACTTGAGGGGCAGAATTAGAAACATGGGAATTTAATGGTGAGAACGGAAGGTCGAGTCCAAAGGTTGCAAAGCACTTGTAAATAACAGTTATAAGTTGTGAGTATATTTAAGTTAGGCCCTCCCATTACTGCAAACGCGTGATCGGCTGCAGTGTGTTTTTAGTACCCCTAAGCACTGAATAAATCCCAGTCTCTTCAAGGTTATTGAAAAAGGGAAATCCGAAGAAAAAAATAGAATCCTAATAGGATCCGAACATCGAAAATACTACAAAATTTGAGAGGGAAATAGAAGCAGCAGCTCATCCACATTTGGATATTTGAATGAGGAGGGTGATGAAAAAAAAATAAACAAATCCTATATCCAATCACTTTCAACTTTGAAATAAGTTTCAAACATTATTTTATTTCTTCATTTGGGGTGTTAATTGAGAATTTCTGTTTGTACTAACGCTTACTCACTTCTACTATAATTGACTGTCAGATATTTTTTCTTTCTTTTTTAACAGCTTTCGATATCCATGAACCTAACCCAACTTTCTTCATTAAAAGATAGACTCAACATTCGCGAATTGGACATTCGCGATACTTCTCGGGAATCCTATCTCTCGCGAATGTTGAAGGGATTGCTGCACTTATAAAAAAAAGACAGACTGAGGATAGCGAATACGTTTACCCATAAGACTAACTTAATAAAAAGGTCATGGGAACCTCTAGAAACGAGAAGAATAAGGGAGAGGCTTTGTGCACTTTATAAATCGTACGTAGGTCAGCCAGAATGGAAGGAAATTCAGGTTAGACTGAAAAAACCAAATGATTTAGGCCGAAGCGATCACATCCAGAAAATTCGAACAAGGAAATAAAATTCAGATCTTGGGAAATTTTCATTTTGTAAGGATTAGAGATTGGAACAGTTTACCCGCAGCAACTTTCAAGGCCTTTCCTCTAAGTGCACGCAGTTTTAGAAATATGTTTCAATAAGCAGAGAGTAATAGATGTTAAATGAGTGACTAAGTGAAGTGAAGTGTGGTGAAGTGCTGATTAGTGTAATCCAATGCAAAACAGTGTAGTGTAGTGTAGAGCAGTGAAGTGTAGTGAACGTGATTAATGAATTTTTTTCAATCTAATTTAGGCAATATCTATGTAGTTTGTTCTGATTTTTATTAATCACTAACATATAATTGTTGTATATCATAGTAGAGTTGAAATAATTGTTATAACACTTAATATTCGCGATAGTATGATTATTGCATCATTTTGTACTGTACTCTTTTACTTATTTTTGTTATTGCTACCTGTAATTATTGTTAATCAACTGCCACCGGGTCATATCCAATTGCAGTTCAAATAAATGTACGTATGTAGAAGAGAAGTGAATGCCTCACCGGCTGCTGCTCCTGCGGCCGCGTCCCTTGTTGCTGTCTCTGTCGGAGGAGGAGCCGTGCCCCCGTCCCCGGCCTCGGCCCCGCCCCCTCCAGCAGCGGCAGCACTCGCACGGGGCCTGTGGGCTGGGCCTGTGGCTGGGCCTGGGGCTGGAGGGGCCGCCAGACGGCCTCCCGCTGCGCCAGGGCGTCCGCGTGCGACGCGTCCAGCAGCGCCACGTTCGCCCCGCCCCCGCCCGCCCCGCGCTCCCCGCCACCGCCCTCCGCGCCCGGCTTGGGCAGCGCGTACGCCGGGATGCGCTGCACCGTCAGGCTGCGCCGGATGCTCAGGCCGGGCAGCTCCTACACACGCGCAAGCGCGCACAGGGTCATCATCCACACCTGCAACACCTTCACCACTGTCGCCGCACATCACCTCCCCGTAACACAACACTTCACCCTATCACAACTCCTCGCGTTCAACACTTCAGCACTGCTCATCACACATCTCTGCGACTATTCAATACTCCTCACCACAAGGCTTCACCACCATTCATCACAGCACTTCACCACCACTCATCACACTTCACCTCCCCACACTTCATAGCACAACACACAATTTAAGGACAAATGAATAAGACAGACACGAGTGTTCCGTGAACGAAACGAAGACGAGGTGGGAAGGAAGAAAGGAGTATAGAAAACGATGACGAGGAAGGGACGGGCGAAAAAAGTGCATCACCTGAATGACGAGCGCTAGAAGCAAAAAAGATAATTAGAAAGGAAAGGAAGAAACTGAAAAAAGTAATACGAGCGCCAAGTTTGCTCACCTGAATGACGAGTGGTACAAGTAAAAGAGAAGATCAGAAAAAAAAGGCAGAAAGGAGTAATACGAGTGCCAAGCGCGCCCACCTGAATGACGAGCGGTACAAGAAAAAGAGGTCAGAAAGCAAAGGCTGAAAGGAGTAACACGAGTGCGAAGCGCGCCCACCTGAATGACGAGCGGTACAAGCAAAAGAGAAGATCAGAAAGGAAAGGAGTAACGCGAGTGCACAGCGCGCCCACCTGAATGACGAGCGATACAAGCAAAAGAGAAGGTCAGAAAGGAAAGGAGTAACGCGAGTGCGCAGCGCGCCCACCTGAATTACGAGCGGTACAAGCAAAAGAGAAGGTCAGAAAGGAAAGGAGTAATGCGAGTGCGCAGCGCGCCCACCTGAATGACGAGCGGTACAAGCAAAAGAGAAGGCCAGAAAGGAAAGGAGTAATGCGAGTGCGCAGCGCGCCCACCTGAATGACGAGCGGTACAAGCAAAAGAGAAGGTCAGAAAGGAAAGGAGTAATGCAAGGTGCGAGGCGCGCCCCCCTGAATGACGAGCGATACAAGCAAAAGAGAAGGTCAGAAAGGAAAGGAGTAATGCGAGTGCGCAGCGCGCCCACCTGAATGACGAGCGGTACAAGCAAAAGAGAAGGTCAGAAAGGAAAGGAGTAACGCGAGTGCGCAGCGCGCCCCCTGAATGACGAGCGGTACAAGCAAAAGAGAAGGTCAGAAAGGAAAGGAGAATGCGAGTGCGCAGCGCGCCCACCTGAATGGACGAGCGGTACAAGCAAAAGAGAAGGCCAGAAAGGAAAGGAGTAATGCGAGTGCGCAGCGCGCCCACCTGAATGACGAGCGGTACAAGCAAAGAGAAGGTCAGAAAGGAAAGGAGTAATGCGAGGTGCGCAGCGCGCCCACCTGAATGACGAGCGGTACAAGCAAAAGAGGAAGGTCAGAAAGGAAAGGAGTAATGCGATGTGCGCAGCGCGACCACCTGAATGACGAGCGGGTACAGCAAAAGAGAAGGCCAGAAAGGAAAGGAGTAATGCGAGTGCGCAGCGCGCCCACCTGAATGACGAGCGGTACAAGCAAAAGAGAAGGTCAGAAAAGGAAAGGAGTAATGCGTAGTGCGCAGCGCGCCCACCTGAATGACGAGCGGTACAAGAAAAAGAGAAGGTCAGAAAGGAAAGGAGTAATGCGAACGATGCGCAGCGCGCCCACCTGAATGACGAGCGGGTACAAGCAAAAGAGAAGGCCAGAAAGGAAAGGAGTAATACGATAGTGCGCAAGCGCGCCCACCTGAATGACGAGCGGTACAAGCAAAAGAGAAGATCAGAAAGGAAAGGAGTAATGCGAGTGCGCAGCGCGCCCACCGGAATGACGAGCGGTACAAGCAAAGAGAAGGCCAGAAAGGAAAGGAGTAATGCGAGTGCGAAGCGCGCCCACCTGAATGACGAGCGGTACAAGCAAAAAGAGAAGGTCAGAAAGGAAAGGAGTAATGCGAGTGCGCAGCGCGCCCACCTGAATGACGAGCTGTACAAGCAAAAGAGAAGGTCAGAAAAGGAAGGAGTAATGCGAAGTGCGCAGCGCGCCCACCTGAATTGACGAAGCGGTACAAGCAAAAGAGAAGGTCAGAAAGGAAAGGAGTAACGCGATTGCGCATCGGGGGGGCTCCCACCTGAATGGACGGAGCGTTACAAGCAAATGAGAAAGGGCAGAAAGGAAAGGAGTACTGCCGAGTGCGCAGCGCGCCCACCATGGAATGACGAGGCGGTACAAGCAAAGAGAAGGTCAGAAAGGAAAGGAGTAATGCGAGTGCGCAGCGCGCCCACCTGAATGACGAGCGGTACAAGCAAAAGAGAAGGTCAGAAAGGAAAGGAGTATGCGAGTGCGCAGCGCGCCCACCTGAATGACGAGCGGTACAAGCAAAAGAGAAGGTCAGAAAGGAAAGGAGTAACGCGAGTGCGCAGCGCGCCCACCTGAATGACGAGCGAGTACAAGCAAAAGAGAAGGTCAGAAGGGGAAAGGAGTAACGCGAGTGCGCAGCGCGCCCACCTGAATGACGAGCGGTACAAGCAAAAGAGAAGGTCAGAAAGGAAAGGAGTAATGCGAGTGCGCAGCGCGCCCACCTGAATGACGAGCGGTACAAGAAAAAGAGAAGGTCAGAAAGGAAGGAGTAATGCGAGTGCGCAGCGCGCCCACCTGAATGACGAGCGGTACAAGCAAAAGAGAAGGTCAGAAAGGAAAGGAGTAATGCGAGTGCGCAGCGCGCCCACCTGAATGACGAGCGGTACAAGGCCAAAGGAGAAGGATCCAGAGGGAAAGGAGATAATGCGATTGCGCAGCGCGCCCCACCTGAATGACGAGCGGTACAAGCAAACGGAGAAGGTCCAGAAAGGAAAGGAGTAATGGCGAGTGCGCAGACGCGCCCACCGTGAATGAGCGAGCGTACAAGAAAAAGAGAAGGTCAGAAAGGAAAGGAGTAATGCCGATCAGTGAGCAGCGCGCCCACCTGAATGACGAGCGGTACAAGAAAAGAGCAAGGTCAGAAAGGAAAGGAGTAACGCAGGCGCAGAGCCGCCACCTGAATGAAGAGCCGGTACAAGCAAAAGAGAAGTCAGAAGGAGAGAGTAAGCGAGTGCGCAGCGCGCCCCTGAATGACGAGCGGTACAAGAAAAGAGAAGTCAGAAGGAAAGGAGTAAGCGAGTGCCACGCCACCTGAATGACGAGCGGTACAGAGTCAAAAGAAGATCAGAAAGAAAGAGTAGCGAGTGCGCAGCACGCCACTGGAATGGACGAGCGGTACAAGCACAAAAGAGAAGGCCAAGGAAAGGAAAGGAAGTAATGCGACGTGCAGAGGCACGCCCCCCTGAATGCGAGCGGTACAAGCAAAAGAGAAGGTCCGAAAGGAACGGAGTAATGCGAGTGCTGAAGCGCGCCCACCTGAATGGACGAGCGGTACAAATGCAAAAGAGAAGGTCAGAAAGGCAAGGAGTAATGCGAGTGCGCAGCGCGCCACCTGATGACGAAGCGGTACAAGCAAAAGAGAAGGTCAGAAAGGAAAGGAGTAATGCGACGTGCGCCAGCGCGCCCACCTGAATGACGAGCGGTACAAGCAAAGAGAAGGATCAGAAGGAAAGGAGTAATGCGAGTGCGCAGCGCGCCCACCTGAATGACGAGCGGTACAAGCAAAGAGAAGGTCAGAAAGGAAAGGAGTAATGCGAGTGCGCAGCGCGCCCACCTGAATGACGAGCGGTACAAGCAAAGAGAAGATCAGAAAGGAAAGGAGTAATGCGAGTGCGCAGCGCGCCCACCTGAATGACGAGCGGTACAAGCAAAAGAGAATGTCAGAAAGGAAAGGAGTAACTGCGAGTGCGCAGCGCGCCCACCTGAATGACGAGCGGTACAAGCAAAAGAGAAGGTCAGAAGGAAAGGAGTAATGCGACGTGCGCAGCGCGCCCACCTGAATGACGAGCGGTACAAGCAAAAGAGAAGGTCAGAAAGGAAAGGAGTAATGCGAAGTGCGCAGCGCGCCCACCTGAATGACGAGCGGTACAAGAAAAAGAGAAGATCAGAAAGGAAAGGAGTAATGCGAGTGCGCAGCGCGCCCACCTGAATGACGAGCGGTACAAGCAAAAGAGAAGGTCAGAAAGGAAAGGAGTAATGCGAGTGCGCAGCGCGCCCACCTGAATGACGAGCGGTACAAGCAAAAGAGAAGGTCAGAAGGAAAGGAGTAATGCGAGTGCGCAGCGCGCCCACCTGAATGACGAGCGGTACAAGCAAAAGAGAAGGTCCAGAAAGGAAAGGAGTAATGCGAGTGCGCAGCGCGCCCACCTGAATGACGAGCGGTACAAGCAAAAGAGAAGGTCAGAAAGGAAGGAGTAAATGCGAGTGCGCAGCGCGCCCACCTGAATGACGAGCGGTACAAGCAAAAGAGAAGGCCAGAAAGGAAAGGAGTAATGCGAGTGCGCAGCGCGCCCACCTGAATGACGAGCGGTACAAGCAAAAGAGAGGATCGAAAGGAAAGGAGTAATCGCGAGTGCGCAGCGCGCCCACCTGAATGACGAGCGGTACAAGCAAAAGAGAAGGTCAGAAAGGAAAGGAGTAACGCGAGTGCGCAGCGCGCCCACCTGAATGACGAGCGGTACAAGCAAAAGAGAAGGTCAGAAAGGAAAGGAGTAATGCGAGTGCGCAGCGCGCCCACCTGAATGACGAGCGGTACAAGCAAAAGAGAAGGCAGAAAGGAAAGGAGTAATGCGAGTGCGCAGCGCGCCCACCTGAATGACGAGCGGTACAAGCAAAAGAGAAGGTCAGAAAGGAAAGGAGTAATGCGAGTGCGCAGCGCGCCCACCTGAATGACGAGCGGGTACAAGCAAAAGAGAAGGATCAGAAAGGAAAGGAGTAATGCGAGTGCGCAGCGCGCCCACCTGAATGACGAGCGGTACAAGCAAAAGAGAAGGTCAGAAGGAAATGGAGTAATGCGAGTGCGCAGCGCGCCCACCTGAATGACGAGCGGTACAAGCAAAAGAGAAGGTCAGAAAGGAAAGGAGTAATGCGAGTGCGCCAGCGCGCCCACCTGAATGACGAGCGGTACAAGCAAAGAGAAGGTCAGAAAGGAAAGGAGTAACGCGAGTGCGCAGCGCGCCCACCTGAATGACGAGCGGTACAAGCAAAAGAGAAGGTCAGAAAGGAAAGGAGTAATGCGAGTGCGCAGCGCGCCCACCTGAATGACGAGCGGTACAAGCAAAAGAGAAGGTCAGAAAGGAAAGGAGTAACGCGATGTGCGCAGCGCGCCCACCTGAATGACGAGCGGTACAAGCAAAAGAGAAGGTCAGAAAGGAAAGGAGTAATGCGAGTGCGCAGCGCGCCCACCTGAATGACGAGCGGTACAAGCAAAAGAGAAGGTCAGAAGGGAAAGGAGTAACGCGAGTGCGCAGCGCGCCCACCTGAATGACGAGCGGTACAAGCAAAAGAGAAGGTCAGAAAGGAAAGGAGTAATGCGAGTGCGCAGCGCGCCCACCTGAATGACGAGCGGTACAAGCAAAAGAGAAGGTCAGAAAGGAAAGGAGTAATGCGAGTGCGCAGCGCGCCCACCTGAATGACGAGCGGTACAAGCAAAAGAGAAGGTCAGAAAGGAAAGGAGTAATGCGAGTGCGCAGCGCGCCCACCTGAATGACGAGCGGTACAAGCAAAAGAGAAGGATCAGAAAGGAAAGGAGTAATGCGAGTGCGCAGCGCGCCCACCTGAATGACGAGCGGTACAAGCAAAGAGAAGGTCCAGAAAGGAAAGGAGTAATGCGAGTGCGCAGCGCGCCCACCTGAATGACGAGCGGTACAAGCAAAAGAGAAGGTCAGAAAGGAAAGGAGTAATGCGAGTGCGCAGCGCGCCCACCTGAATGACGAGCGGTACAAGCAAAAGAGAAGGTCAGAAGGAAAGGAGTAATGCGAGTGCGCAGCGCGCCCACCTGAATGACGAGCGGTACAAGCAAAAGAGAAGATCAGAAAGGAAAGGAGTAACGCGAGTGCGCAGCGCGCCCACCTGAATGACGAGCGGTACAAGCAAAAGAGAAGGTCAGAAAGGAAAGGAGTAAAAGCGAGTGCGCAGCGCGCCCACCTGAATGACGAGCGGTACAGCAAAAGAGAAGGTCAGAAAGGAAAGGAGTAATGCGAGTGCGCAGCGCGCCCACCTGAATGACGAGCGGTACAAGCAAAAGAGAAGGTCAAGAAAGAAGCGAGTGCGCAGCCGCCCACCTGAATGACGAGCGTACAAGCAAAAAGAAGGTAGAAAGGAAAGGAGTACGCGAGTGCGCAGCGCGCCCCCTGAATGAACGAGCGGTACAAGCAAAAGAGAAGGTCAGAAAGGAAAGGAGTAACGCGAGTGCGCAGCGCGCCCACCTGAATGACGAGCGGTACCAAAAGAAAGAGAAGGAGTAAGCGAGTGCGCCGCGCCAAAGGAAAGCAAAGTAATGCCGAAGGAAAGGAGTGCGCGCGCGCCCACCTGAATGACGAGCGGTACAAGCAAAAGAAGAAGGTCAGAAGGGAAAAGGGAGGAGTAAGCGGACCGAGGCGCAAGCGCCGCCCACCTGAATGACGAGCGGTACAAGCAAAAGAGAAGGTCAGAAAGGAAAGGTGTAATGCGAGTGCGCAGCGCGCCCACCTGAATGACGAGCGGTACAAGCAAAAGAGAAGTCAGAAAGGAAAGGAGTAACTGCGAGTGCGCAGCACGCCCACCTGAATGACGAGCGGTACAAGCAAAAGAGAAGGCCAGAAAGGAAAGGAGTAACGCGAGTGCGCAGCGCGCCCACCTGAATGACGAGCGGTACAAGCAAAAGAGAAGGTCAGAAAGGAAAGGAGTAACTGCGAGTGCGCAGCGCGCCCACCTGAATGACGAGCGGTACAAGCAAAAGAGAAGATCAGAAAGGAATAGGAGTAACTGCGAGTGCGCAGCGCGCCCACCTGAATGACGAGCGGTACAAGCAAAAGAGAAGGTCAGAAAGGAAAGGAGTAACGCGAGTGCGCAGCGCGCCCACCTGAATGACGAGCGGGCGCTGTGGCGTGGGCGAGGCGCAGGGGCCGGCGCCGCGGGGCGCCGGGGAAACGCGCGGGCGGCGGCGGGGCGGCGTGGGCGGCGGGTCGCGGCCGTGCGCGCTGTCCACGCGCGCCTTGCACGCCCCGGGGCTCCACGCGCGCCGCACGGGGCTGCTGCGCGCCCCCGCCGCCCCGCGCCCTTGCCGCCGCGGCCCTTGGCGCCGCTGCCGCTCGCCCTCGCTGCCGCTTGGCCTGCAAGCACACCCACACCCGTTTTACTTCTCCAGTTTGCACTTTACTAGTTAGCACTTTTCTAGTTTGCTCTTTACTAGTTTTGCACTTTACTAGTGTGCACTTTATAGTTTCCATTTTACTCTTTGCACTTTAGTAGTTTGCACTTTACTAGTTTGCACTTTACTAGTTTACACTTAAGTAGTTTGCACTTAGTTTGCACTTTACTACTCTGCATTTTACAAGTTTGCACTTTACTAGTTAGCACTTCATTAGTTTGCACTTTATTAGATATAGAGATACAGAGTTCCTTTGCGTTTTAAAGAAATTAGAACATAAAGTTGGCGTGAGTGATAAGTACTGAATTTTATATTATCCATATTAAAAAAATGTATATATTTTTATATCATCCAAATTAAAATTATTGTAATTCTGCGACTATAATTCAATAAGTCGATGAAAAAATCAAATAATATTCGTTGTTTTCAGTTCGCTCTTTATTTCCTCTTCCCCCGGCTTCCCTGCTTGGCTGAGTGAACGTTATTGCAGCATGCGTGAAAACGTATTTTGTTGAAATGGTAAATTTATTGCAGAATTTACGAGCTTGTTTGTTGTTTTTTACGCAATGTGCGCCTACTTTGTACTTTCTTCCCACGGAAAGTTACGTAATGCTGTGCGAAAAACGCTAATTTTCGGCAGAAAACTCTAATACAGGACCTTGGTGATGAAAAAGTGGATAAATCCAGATGCTTAAATTTACAACAAAAATCTCTAACACGTGGAATCCATGTTTTGAGGGTCCTTCATTCCGAAAAGGCAATGGATAACAAAACTGGTGTCTGTCCGTCTGTGAATAATGCTAGAGGCTAACCGTTCAGCCGACTTTCTCCAGAATTGATATTCACAAACGATCTGACTGATGAGGCGGCCTCTTGTATTCGAAACCGATATTTTAATTTTTTGGGGGGAGGTACTTTACATTAAGTTCCTGAACAATTTTCAACATGCCGGTACCCCGGTCGGGGTCGCAGAGCTTGTCCCGTCTGGGGGCGGTGCCCCGCCGGTGGGAGATACCCTGGTTGGGAAAAACTCTCATAGCCTACGGTAGGTCCGCGCCGGATCTCGCCATCCAGCGGGGAAAAGATCGCCGCCACCTCTCGAGGAAAGCATGCACTACACTTGCGGGACCAATGACGGTAGCCGTGGGGAAGGGGCAGGCGGTGGGGGCTCACCTGCGTGGAGTACTGCGTGGCGACGTCCCCAGAGGGCGCGCGGCCGCGGCTGGCAGTGCGCGCCCGCAGCACGTCCTCCTGCAACACCGACATCAAACGTCGTTATTTCCAAACATCCATGTTCAAAATTAACATCCACATTACAATATATATATATATATATATATATATATATGTTGTGTGTGTATGTATATATATATATAAACATATATATATATATATATATATGATATTAGTGTAGTATTAAGCCAAAATGTTTCACTGTATTCAGAGCAAAAGTTTTATTCACCTTTTATCAATTACATTATTACACAAAACTATAATACTTGACTCTTACCTGTAAACAGAGAAACGAGAATTTATGCTTATTACTACCGCTTCTCTATTTACTTATATTAAATACAATACAATCTAAGAAACTTTCTCTCCGTATTCTTTTGTCTATACATCGTACATCGTAACAACGAAACGCTATATATATGTAAAGAAAATATATTTTCCTTAATTTGAATATGCCGCGCTTTCAACGCTTAGCGTATATATATATATATATATATATATATATATATATATATATATATATATATATATCCCGCGAGGGGTGGCGCGGGGTCTTTTGTGACCCCACGTATCTTTGTTTAGCTGCAGTTGCCTAATTTTGCGAGTCAGAACCTTTACATTTCACATACCTTTCACCACATTCTTTACCTTTTGTCTGAAATATTTTCAAAATTTTTAGATGCAATAATTTATCTTTAAATATTTATGATACCAATACAAACGCCTTAAATTTCGTACTTTTTCTAAATTGTATTGATTGGCATTGAAGCATTTTCGAGAAATTGTTTGTTCTTATGTGAGACAATGTTGGAAAATGAAACTTACTGAATTTTCTGATACCTTTGTCGTTGAAATATTCAGAAAAATGTAAATGGAGTAACTATATAAAATGAAAGATAATTGATAATTTTGCCCTTTTATTGTTTCAATTCCTCATTCGCATGTTTGTCTATAATAGTGCATTAAGTTAATACGGCCGTACAAATCATTGATTATTATTAAAATAAGTAATTTCGCACTTATTTCTTGCTAAATATAATTTTATAAAAAAATAACTTAAAGGAGTCAGAAATGACCCCGCGCCACCTCTAACGTAACTCTAGCAACCGCCACCTCTCTAGGGTTAAATATATATATATATATATATATATATATATATATATATATATATATATATATATATATTGTAATGCACCACTGCTGCTGCTGATGAGCATCTAGTAGTAGTAGCAGTAGTAATAGTTTCAGCAGTCGTAGTGGTGGTGGTGGCACTGACCGCGATCTCCCGGAGGCAGGCGGGCGGGCTGTCGGGCGCGGAGGGCGGCGGGCAGGTGCCGCAGACGCAGGCGCCGGCGTGGAGGGGGCGGCACCCCGCACTCCCAGGGCCCCGCCACGCACGCGCACTCGGCCTCCGCCGACCCCTCCCCCTCCTCCTCCTTCCCATCGCCCACCACCGCCTCCTGCGCACACAACACATAATGGATACGAGCTAAGGAATAATCATCCACAACAATACGTTATCATATTTATTACAACATGCCCAAAGTTAACTTTCGAGGAAACAATTATTTCACATCTTCAGAGGGTCTCTAACATAGAATAGGAAAACATGAGAGATTAACATAAAGAAGCAAAATTACTAATTCAAATATACAAATGAAATGAAATAACTAACACATAAATAAAATAAAATTAAACTTAAAAATTACTTACTGCCCAAGCAATGTTTCATTTCATTTATGTATTAGTAAATAATTTTTAATTTTACACAGCAGCTTTTAACTGTTTTTGAGGTTAAATAAATAAATGAAAAAGAAATAAAAGAATTAAAAAATAAATGTATAAAAATGTGTAAATGTAATGTATAAACGTATTAATGTACAAATGAATAAACGAATGAATAAATAAAAGAGCAAATGAATAAATGAGCAAACGATTAAAGGAACAAATGAATACATGAATAAATGAACAGATGAACTAATACATAAATGAACAGATGAATAAATTCAAAAACGAATAAGTGGACAAATGAATAAATGAATAAGTGAACAAATGAATAAATGAATAAATTCATGCACGAATAAATGAACAAATGAATAGACGAGTAATTAATACATTAATTATAATTAATCACTAAATGAGTTAATGAATAAACGACTAAGCAACTCTTACCCTGGCGGTGGGGGCGGGGCGCGGCGGCGGGGGCGGGGGCGCGTGCGCGGGCGGGGGCGGGGGCGTGGCGTCGCGCAGGAGGCGGCGGCGCGTGTCCAGGGAGGCCGACACGTCCACGGCCGTGCGCAGCGCCTCCTCCACCAGCGCGTTGGCTGCCTGCAGCTCCGCCTCCAGCTCCGCCGCCTCCAGCCCCGACCCCGACCCCTCCCTGCAACACACACACACATCATTAGGGCCCGGAGAAATACGTAGTATGAAAGGTGAAAATAGGTACATAATTATGTAATGAAAATTGTAAGAATATGCAATAAAAATGTAAGATCGAATATAATATGTAATATCACAATAGACTAATTATTAGACATCCGATGTTTAGGGAAATGCCTATTTTTTTCTAGGGGAATTATTTACAGGATGATAATATATGTGCACGAATCATGACAAATGATGAAGTTTTATAATGCTTATTTTTGCTTATTTTAGCATAAATGCCATTTTTTCATAAACGTCTTTTCTTTAGAATCATTGCACGTCTTTGCCTTATATGTATTATTTTTATATTCAATGCTAAGATATCAGAAAATCGGCCATGGTCCCAACCTGACCATTCATTACGAAACCTTCAATTCACGTATTTGTATCTTGGAATACGAGAGAATTCCTGAAAGTATACCAACATATTTTTCTCCATTTCCCTATTTCATAAATACTAGCCATGTTCTGAGAAAATGATCGAGTAACAATACATCAAGAGCACCTATTGTGTGGAAAAAATTTGAATTCCCAGGTTTCAGTGTTGCTAATGTTGGACTTCTAACATATATGCCAGACACATCAGTAGGTATTCAGAAATACTTCTCTGTATTCAAACTGATTTTGTCTCCCAAACGTTGCAGATTTGAAATTGCGATTCTTGAAAAGTTACTGGTAATATATTGCAATGGAAACGATTAAGAATAAAATATAGAAGAGTTGCAAATACGTATGGAGTTTACAAATAATTTTTAATTTTGCTGTGAATGTAATTTATGACAGTGCCTTTTTTTCTCCTTATTCTTGACTTTTCAGTGCCTTTTTGGGCGCCTAAAAGGCGATTTGTTAGTGCCTAAACATCCGATGTCTACTAATTATTAATTACCGAAAATTACTTAATAGAAAATTATATTTACAAAAATATTCCTAAAGAAATTTTAAATGTAATACTTTCGTTTGGAAATTCAGGTTAAAAGTCACAAAAACGTGGCGTCAGTGATACTTTTCACACCTAAGGTGAAACTGATATCAGCCACTGACGCACACTTCCCGCCACACAGAGTTAAACTGAAGCAGGCGCGCCGGACTGTGTGAACACCACCGCGTTATCATGTACCATACCTCGAGTAAACAGCAATGCAGTAATAATGTAGGAACAATTGCTGTTTTGAAAATATTTCTTTTCTTAAAAATACGTAATAAAATTGAAGAAAATTGATATAATTAAAGGAATATTCGTGAAAATGGCAAAATATGTAAAATATGTAATAAAGTGCTAAATATGTAAAAATATGTAACGAAAAAAGTTTGATATTATGTTAGAAAAGGAACGATTCGCCAAGATTACAATTTTTAAAGCGGTAAGTAGAAAGACAAAAAGTTCGTAATTACATAAAAATCCGGTCTCTACACATCATCACCTAAAACAATGCAAAAAATGGTCAATAAAATGCTCTTAAAATATTTTTGTACTCCTATTTTCATTTTATGGCTGCAGCCAGTAACGTAATGATACTCATTTCGATACAGTTATCATCATAATACAGGTTCTTGACCAATCGCAGAGAAGCCTAAAACCCAAGTTTTGACACTTAATTAGTCATCGAGAATAGTTCTTGTAAATGTTTCGTTCGATTGTGAGCATCAAAATAGCATTTAATCTGATATTATGCTTCTCAGTCTTAAGTAGAATTTTTTTTTCGTAAAATATTGTTTAAAATAAATTGGATCGTAATTTCACTTTGATTCTATTTGACTAGCGCAGTACTCCCTCGCAGGCGGAACTGGTGGCCAGAGCCACCTGCGGCAGTTTGCGAAGGTAGGGTTAGGGCGCGTCCGCTAGATGGCCTTGGGTGAATCCTTTATGTCAACGGCCGCAAAACGATTCAATGTAAAAGTTTAACCTATAAAAGTCTCAGAAAAAGTACCGCATGAAACTGGATGTAATGGATATTAATACGCTCGTGTTACGTTTACGATACTTGCTCGTTCCTCGCTCGTATCTTAATATCACACTCTTATATCAATACCCAACATTACATCATTGCTTCATAATGTACTATTTACAAATGCCCTGAAAACAAAGAAAAATTACATAAAAAATTGATCAAAACCACTTCAGATTAACAACTCAAGTAACTGGATATGTTACTGATGTAATCAAGGTTTCTTCCTTTTGTTCAAGAGAATTCAGCTTGCAAAACTTTTGATTTGGACTGTTATTTAAAAGAAAATCTCTGCCTTTATTTATCGCGAAAATAATGGGATTTTAATGAAATAAAACGTTGCCAAAAATAATCAATAAAATGTTCTTTAAAATGTTTCAAAAACGCGATGAAAACAAAGGCAAATGACGTAAAAAAGTATCAAAACCTCTTCAGATTAACACCTCAGTTACTGGATATGTTACTGATGTAATCGAGGCATCTTTCTTTTGTTCAAGTGAACTCAGCTAGCTAACTTTTGGTTTGGACTGCTATTTAAAATAAAATCTCTGCCTATATTCGCGAAAATGGCCGAACTGACAATGGCACCAATAACTGTCACAAGAACTTTAGATTACATATGTAATACTCACAACAGTTGACATTACAATACATGAGCGATGAAATCCAATAGGCTACACACGAATTCTTTGCTAAAGATTTGTTTCATCTCGCAAATATTGTTATACACAGACAAAAATGGGTCATTTCCTTTTCTTATAACATATTCAGTTTAAATGTTTGGTCAGCGTTGCGAACTAAACACTTAAATTTGACTTTCCCGTATACGTACGTATACACGGAGTGATATACTTAGTGCAGGGAAAGTTATGTAATGCTGAGCGAAAAAATGGCCAATTGTCGGCGGAAAAAAATTAATTGCCGGGACGTAAAAACGAAGAAGTGGATAAAACTAGTTGCTAAATTAAGAAAAAAAACCCTAACACGTTGTGTAGCCAGAACACCTGTTTTCTAGGTCCTTGATACCAAAAAACCAATTGAAAGGAAAACGTCCGTCTGTCCGTCCGTCCGTCTGTCTTGTGAACACTGCTAGCGCCTAAACCATACGTACGATTTCTTCCAAAATGGATATTCCCCAATCGATTTGGGGAATACTTTGGGGGTACTTTACACGAAGCCCCCCGGGGATTTTCAAAATTTTCACAAAAACGGCTCCAAATTTTTCTTTAAATTTCTTGTATGAATAGAGTAAAATACACTTATTAACATGGCTTATTAACATCCGACTTTCACGGATAACTCTGAATTTTCGAAAATTGTGAAAGTTTGAATTTTTTTCGACGTCTTTCTCCAACTACAAAATTAAAGATAGAGATTTTTTCTTCAAATAAATTTGTTCTGCATATTGAGTTCTTTGATAAAGGTCATGTAAATGTTTTTCAAAATTTTAGTAGTTTTCGTGCAATATTGCATGCAAGATGTGCAATTTTAAAAAATTACAAAAACAAGATTTTCTCAAACACGGCTCCAAATTTTTTCTTTAACTTTTGGTAGGGATAGTGGTAAATGTACTCTATCAGATTACATAAAAGCCATAATGCTCTATAGGTTGTTTTTTTTCAAAAATTACAAAAATTTAAATTTTTTCACATGTTTCTCACGTCGATAGTATTTACATTACCGTCGATTTTTCACATTATTATATTTACATGTGCTTTAAATAATGTCAAGTAAAGTTTCTCGAAAACACAACCGTTTTCTGTGCAAAGTAGCTCAAAATTTCGCATTTCCAGAAACGCTCAAACGCCATTTTCTCGTATATGGCTGCAAATGTTTTCTTCAACTTTTGTAACGGATTGTGCTAATTACACTCTTTAGTACAGCGTAAAGTTTCTTTTGAGTTATTTTTTTGTTTTTTTCAAAAATTACATAATTGTAATTTGTTTGAAAGATCTGTCACATCTTTAATATTCACATTACCAGCAATTTGTAAACATTATTATATTTGTGAGTGTAAGTGCTTCAAATAACTTCAAATACAGTATTTGAAAACTCAATCATTTTCTGTGAAAATGAGCTTAAAATTTCGCATTTTTAGTAGCGCTAAAACGCCATTTTCTCTTAAACGGCACATCATTTTTAAAAGAAAATTGCCGTTTACGGCTAGGTTTTTGTGTTCTTTAATATTCTAAAATTAATGTTTCCGTTCTACCAATTGGAAATCGAAAAATTAAGAAATTACTTTTGGTGGTGATAGATAACAGCTGGCAAGAAAGAGTTAGTGGCAATTCCGAATAGCTAGCGAAGACCCAAGGAAATAGAAAACTAATACGGGAAAGTCTGTGCCATTCTGTAGCACCACTAGTTGCAATTATTATGTGACTATTATGTATTTGAGCACGATTTCTACCTTTGACTTTCCTGAACTTGAGCAATGTAATTTTTTCAAATAAAATCGAGTTCGTCAAGAGTTATTTCGAAATGTTTTTCTTTCAATTTGTCGTAGTATATATTTTTAAAATCAATTTGAAAACCACACGACGCCGGTAAATCCCCATTTATCTGTTGCCACCTCCGGGTAACTTGGCTTGTCTTCATTTTTCATATGAAAATTATCGTCTTCTCGATATTCTGTGAAGACATAACACAGATACCCGCAGCCCAGACGCAACGATCGGCTCAGTTACACACGGTGCCAGTTCAGAGTGGCGTGAGGACATAACACATCCCCACACCCATCGCATTGCAGTAGGTGTAGGTACAGGCTAACAACCTCGCACTGGCATGTTATTCTGTTCATTCTATTATTAATTTATTACTGAAAATTATTGTCAAAACATTTTAATTAATATGATGGAAACTGTTGCTAAGAGTTTTCAAGAAGCAGAACACTGTAAAGTGTACCCGGCGACAAGTTTCACATTAGTCAGCACGTTGCTCTTTTGTTCCGATATTGTACTAAAATAGACCTATAATACATCACGACGAATTTGCACGACTAGTACAAAGGGCTTCGCGCGAGAAGCTAATACACACGACCAACAATACTACACGGTAACATGTAAATTGTAATTTTAAAAAATTCGAAAGGCAGGGCGATGGGTGATGAAGCGCCGTAATGTGACGTGAGGAGTGGTGCTCTTCCTCTTCATAAACAGGCAATGGAAACAGCGTAGCTTCTCCCGCACTTGTTCTTAAAGAAACGTCCTTGAACATTGAAATGAGTTTTATTACATGGTAAAGTAGCGGTTTAGTGATTGCTTCTGAATAAGTTGGAAGGAACGACCAGGTATGTGCGACTGAATAACACTTTGCGTTTCGGTTTCGTTGTAAGCTTTCTGTTCTTAAAGAAACGTCCTTGAACATTGAAATGAGTTTTATTGCATTGTAAAATTGCGGTTTAGTGATTGCTTCTGTATAAGGTGGAAGGAACGACGTGGTATGTGCGACTGAATAACACTTTGCGTTTCGGTTCCGTCGCAAACTTGTTCTTAAAGAAACGTCCTTGAGCGCTCCGCCGCGCTTCACCAAGTGTCGAGGTAGGGGTGTGCGGGGGCGGAGGCGGCCGAGGGCGCGGGTGGCTGCGGAGGGGCGGGGCGGCGGAGTGGAGGGGCGGGACTCGCCGCTGCCGCCTCCCCCCTCGGCTCGGGCCCTGCAACGCCAACCCCCCCCCCGCCCCCACTCAGCTTACACCAGCAGCGACAGGGTCGAAAACCACCACCGTATTGCTCAGATCATCCAAATGTTGTCGCAATCGTTACGTATACTGCAATTTTTCTAACTTTGCCCTGCAAGGCCACTCAAATCCCATCTTCACGATGGAATACGTCACGGTATTTCGCATCTTTCTCAGTCGTTCCGCTAGATTTCGCATGATCGCGACCGTATCAAGCAGTGCTTGTGATCATGCGACTTCTACCGGCAAGACAGATAAAGACGCGAAATGCCGTGTGATATTCCATCCGAAGATGGGCTTTGAGTGGCCTTGAGGGACAAAGAGAAATCACAGTATAATTATTTGGGAGGAGTTCAACTGCGCGTTACAAGGGTTATATACAAGAGTTTGGGGGATTGAAAATACTCCAAAATTGGGTTAATATATCGACGACCTTTATTTATATACGGGGTGTCCGGGGAAGAAACGTCGAAAATTGGAAAATAAACGCTTACGAAATTTCAAGCATATTTTGTCTAATAAAATACTTGGATATTCCGAATGGCAAAGCCGCAATAAAAACTCAAAAATTGAATTGAAAAAAATTATTTCTAGGCAAACATTTGCATTACACAATCATAGAAACACTCCAGAAACAAGTAAATTGTTTATTATTTACAAAGAAATTAATGATCTGACAGAAAATGACTCTAATATTTGCTCTGACAGAAAAATTAATCGAAAAATAAAAAAGCAGTCGAATTGTGTAAATTGGGTGTTTTTTTAAATTCTGGGTTAATTTTTTCTTTCTGAAAAAAAATGTATTCAATTCTTTCGTAAATAATAAACAACTTACATGGTTCTGGAATGTGTCAATGCTTTGGACAAGCAAATTTCGGCCTGGAAAGCATTTTTTCAAACCAACTTTCGAGTGCTTATTGCGGCTCAGCGCTCAGAATGTTCAAGTAGTTTCGTAGACAAAA